>CAWUFW010010278.1:0-600000 GCA_963921515.1 Calotriton arnoldi | reverse complement strand
GGAAATGCACCCTGCGGGGGCCGGGTAGGGCCCGGGCGCCGGTCCCGCGGAGGGGATCCGGAACTCCCGGGCCACCGACCTTCCCGCCATGTTGAATCCTCCGGGCGGACTGCACGGACCCCACCCGTTTACCTCTCGACGGTTTCACTCCCTCATGAACTTTCTCTTCAAAGTTCTTTTCAACTTTCCCTTACGGTACTTGTTGGCTATCGGTCTCGCGCCCGTATTTAGCCTTAGATGGAGTTTACCATCCACTTTGGGCTGCATTCCCAAGCAACCCGACCCCGAGAAGACCCGATCCCGGCGCGCCGAGGGCCGCTACCGGCCTAACACCGTCCGCGGGGTGAGCCTCGATCAGAAGGACTTGGGCCCCCTGAGCGACGCCGGGGAGTCGGTCTTCTGTACGCCACATTTCCCGCGCCCGCCACCGGGCGGGGATTCGGCGCTGGGCTCTTCCCTCTTCACTCGCCGTTACTGGGGGAATCCTGGTTAATTTCTTTTCCTCCGCTTAGTAATATGCTTAAATTCAGCGGGTCGCCACGTCTGATCTGAGGTCGTAGTCGGAAGAAAACGTCGGAGCATCGGGGGGAGCCGCCGGGAGAGGCCAGGCCCCTGCCGGAGCAGGGGCCTGGCGTCCCAGCAGCGCACGTGCCCTCTTTCCCCGGATCGGATCTGGAGGGGGTTCACCCTCCCCGGGAAGCCGGCCGCGGAGGTGGGCACCCAAGGCGCGTGCGCACGGGCAGCCAGTGGGACACCACAGACAGCCTCGCGCGGCATGCAGCTAGGCGCCCCGGGATGGGCCCGGGTCGGACCGGTCGCCAGACCCCTTCTCGGGGCCAGGCGCGCCGGCGGCGTACCTCTGCGGCAGGACCCAGCGAGGGACCCTTCCACAGGCGATCGGGGGTTCTGACCTTGTGGGGGGACGAAGGGAAGTGAAGCAAACCCTGCGATGGCCCCAGCCGCGTCCCGGGGAAGCCCCGGGGTGATTGACGATCGAGTGACCCTCAGACATGCGTAGCCCCGGGAGGAACCTGGGGCCACAAGGTGCGTTCGAAGTGTCGATGATCAATGTGTCCTGCAATTCACACTAATTCTCGCAGCTAGCTGCGTTCTTCATCGATGCGCGAGCAGAGTGATCCACCGCCAAGAGTCACAGGCAACTTTTTGAAAACATTCACCCACCTGCGGATGCAGGAGAGGCGGGAGGAAGGCGACGCCGTCCGTCCACCGCCCACACGGCGAGACAGCCTGCGTGCCCATCTCCCCGACCGGCAACCTTCACGCACCCCCGCCATCTCTCGGGAGCCTGCCAGAGGAAGGAGCCCACCCGCCTGGGCAGGAGGGCTCACTGGAGGGGTGTGGAGAGGATTAGTGTGAATTGCAGGACACATTGATCATCGACACTTCGAACGCACCATGCGGCCCCGGGTTCCTCCCGGGGCTACGCCTGTCTGAGGGTCGCTCGATTGTCAATCACCCCGGCGCTTCCCCGGGACGCGGCTGGGGCTGTCGCAGGGGGAGCGCTGCTTCCCCTTCGTCCCCCCACAAGGTCAGACCCCCCCGATCGCCCGTGGCAGGGTCCCTCGCCGGGTCCTGCCGCGGAGGTACGCCGCCGGTGCGCCTAGCCCCGATAAGGGGTCTGGCAACCGGTCCGCCCAAGGCCCATCCCGGGGCACCTGGCTGCATGCCGCGCGTGGCTGTCTGTGGTATCCCACCGGCTGCCCGCGCGCACGCGCCTCGGGCGCCCTCCTTCGCGGCCGGCTTCCCGGCGAGGGCGAAACCCCTCCATATGAGATCTGGGGGAAGAGGGCGCGCGCTGCTGGGATGCCAGGCCCCTGCTCTGGCAGGGGGCTGGCCTTCCCCAGCTCCCCCTTAACGCTCCGGCGTTTTCTTCCGACTACGACCTCAGATCAGACGTGGCGACCCGCTGAATTTAAGCATATTACTTAGCGGAGGAAAAGAAACTAACCAGGATTCCCCCAGTAACGGCGAGTGAAGAGGGAAGAGCCCAGCGCCGAATCCCCGCCTGGCGGCAGGCGCGGGAAATGTGGCGTACAGAAGACCGACTCCCCGGCGTCGCTCAAGGGGCCCAAGTCCTTCTGATCGAGGCTCACCCTGCGGACGGTGTTAGGCCGGTAGCGGCCCCTGGCGCGCCGGGATCGGGTCTTCTCAGAGTCGGGTTGCTTGGGAATGCAGCCCAAAGCGGGTGGTAAACTCCATCTAAGGCTAAATACGGGCGCGAGACCGATAGCCAACAGGTACCGTAAGGGAAAGTTGAAAAGAACTTTGAAGAGAGAGTTCAAGAGGGCGTGAAACTGTCGAGAGGTAAACGGGTGGGGTCCGTGCAGTCCACCCGGAGGATTCAACACGGCAGGAAGGTCGGTGGCCCGGGAGTTCCGGATCCCCTCCGCAGGACCGGCGCCCGGGCCCTACCCGGCCCCCGCAGGGCGCATTTCCTCCGCGGCGGTGCGCCGCGACCGGCTCCGGGTCGGCTGGGAAGGCTTCGGGGTGGCAGGTGGCCCTCTGCTCCGGCGGAGAGTGTTACAGCCCCCTGGCAGAATGGTTGCCGTGTCCGCCGGGCTGAGGGAGATTCGACCGCCTCCGCGCCCTCCCCTGGGCACCCTTTCCCGGCCGCCCCTTGGGGCGTGCCGGGGCGGGGAAGTGGGAACGGGGCCCCCTGCTCCCGACGCGACTGTCGACTGGGGCGGACTGTTCTCAGTGCGCCCCGACCGCGTTGCGCCGCTGGGTGGGGAGGCCCACGCTGGGCGCCAGGGGTCTGTAGCGATGTTGGTTACCCACCCAACCCGTCTTGAAACACGGACCAAGGAGTCTAACACGTGCGCGAGTCGGAGGGCCGAGCGAAACCCTGTGGTGCAATGAAGGTGAGGGCCGGCATGCGCCGGCTGAGGTGGGATCCCGCCGCGCTTCCAGCCTTGGAAAGCGTTGAGGTTCCGGCGGCGTCCGGTGAGCTCTCGCTGGTCCTTGAAAATCCGGGGGAGATGGTGTAAATCTCGCGCCGGGCCGTACCCATATCCGCAGCAGCCCTCCAAGGTGAACAGCCTCTGGCATGTTGGAACAATGTAAGTAAGGGAAGTCGGCAAGTCAGATTCGTAACTTCGGGATAAGGATTGGCTCTAAGGGCTGGGTCGGTTGGGCTGGGGCGCGAAGCAGGGCTGGGCGCGTGCCGCGGCTGGACGAGGCACCTCCCTCCGGGGCGGCAGCGACTCTGGACGCGAGCCGGGCCCTTCCTGTGGATCGCCCCAGCTGCGGTGGTCGCCTCTCCCTGTGCCCCCTCCCCAGGGGCACAGGGCCGGCGTTCTGCCTCGGCGGGCACCTAGCAGCTGACTTAGAACTGGTGCGGACCAGGGGAATCTGACTGTTTAATTAAAACAAAGCATCGCGAAGGCCCGAGGCGGGTGTTGATGCAATGTGATTTCTGCCCAGTGCTCTGAATGTCACAGTGAAGAAATTCAATGAAGCGCGGGTAAACGGCTGGAGTAACTATGACTCTCTTAACCTATTCTCAGTTATAGTGGCCTTTACCTCCCAGTGGTCCCGCCGGTAACTGCCTCTATAGTGCTTGACTATTCGTAGGAAAGTCTATGGAGACAGGCCAAACAAGGTTCTATCATGGCGACGAGCGTGATAGTGAGAAATGGCGAATCAAACGAACACAATTCCAGATGGGGTAGTTCCTGGCGATTAAAAACCCCGTTAAGATGGCGAAAGGAGGTGCTATCTTTCCCAGAAATCATTAACCTCCTCACCGAATTTGACAAACCAGCACCCGCTTCAAACAATGCAACAAGCAACAACGATTCAGATCACGATATAGACCCTGGTTCACCCTCCGTAGCAGAAGAAGACACAACAGTAGACCTCAGCGAAACTATCGAGTTTGTGGCCTCCTCAGCCAAGAATGACATTGTTACAACCAAATTTGAACATCTACCTAATGTGTACGAGGTCAGCAAAGAACTAATAACAAAGAAAAGTGACTACACGAAAAAAGTCACATATTGGAAATACCCAAACGAAAAGTATAAATTTAACTTGTGTGGAGACATATTGGGAACTTTTAAAGAATTGAGAAAACATGTCTCCAACAAGCATAAAGGGTTCTATCTCAAAACTTATTGTTCAAAATGTGACAAAGAAGCTGAATACCACAATATTGCGTGCCATTATGCAAAATGCAAAGGAAGACCTAAAAAAGGAGTGCTGCCATTCCTGTGCAGCTTCTGTGACCTCAGATTCAGATCAAAGTTTGGAGTTTCACAACATGCTCGGCATGCACATTCAAGAGCGCAAAATGAGACTAGACTAACAGCTCTAGCAAGCAGCAAGCCATCAAAATTATGGTCACAGGAAGAAATACTGCTATTAGCAGAATTGGAAAAAGTGTGTGAAAACAAGAGAAATATTAATGCGCTGATGGTTCCACATTTTGACAATAAAAACAGCAAACAAATTGCAGAAAAAAGAAGAGATAGAAGAGATAAGAGGAAAAAATCGGCAAAAGATGTACTGCAAGCATCAAGTGTTTCCGAAAATGACTCTTGCGATGAACCAGAGGTTACAGTGGAAGTAACAACAGAAAAGCGCAGAGACTTTATCAATCGCAAACGTGCGCAAAAAATCAAGAACTTTGTTGAGCTGGAAGATAGAATCACAGTAGTCGAGAGGTACACCAAAAACATAGAGCAACACGATGCTGCTATGGATCTGATGGATGAGATAGTGACTTATATCTCAGAAAACACCACTGATATAAGTCCTGTACCAGCAAATCGTACCCAACCAGCAAGCGAACTCAATAATGAGCCTATGAACTCTGCTCAAGATGAGCACCAGAATGCCTCAGTAGAAAACAAGATAACAAAGAAAGACAAGAAAAACGGAAGGCTTAATCGGACGCACAAGAAAAAGTATTCAAAAGCAAAGGGCAGTTATAAAGAATACCAGGCAATGTTTAAAAAGGACAAAAAGCAAATTGCCAGGATTATCACTGATGGGGCAGAAGATGCCACCTGCCAAATCAGTGCTGATGAAATTTTCCAATACTACAAAGGCATAATTGAAAAAGAAAACAAGAAAAATCCTAAATTCATACCGATTGATCGGATACCGGATGAATGGGAAATTGGAAATTTATGTAAAGAAATTACACTGCTCGAAATAACTAATGCCTTCGATGACTCAGATTTAAAGAAAGCAGTGGGGCCTGATAAGATTGGTCTGAATTACTTGAATAAAGTACATAGCAAGCAACCAAAACTGCTGCCCAGAATTTTGTCGTCTTGGTTATCAATGAGAAGAGTACCAGAAAGTATCAAAAAGAACCGGTCAATATTGATACCTAAAAATGTACCGATTAGTGAACTCAAAAAATCAGTAATTGGCGTCCAATTACCATCGGTACTGCATTCATGAAGTTATTCACAAAAATATTAACTAAAAGACTATCGGGGCATATTATCAAGGGCCGGCGATAAATATCGCAAAGCGCGCTTAGCGCTTTCATATTTATCGCCGGCTATCTCTGGAATTTATCGCCCGGTTAGCGCGTTATTAACAACGCGCATCGCTGAGGCGATAAAAATGTCTGAGATAGCGAGGATATCGCCGTTTTCCATGGTAAAACGGCGATATCCTAGATGATAGGGCCTGTGGTCTTAGCCACAGAATCCACCCCCCATGTTAAGTATGCCTTAGTCAGGAATTTAACAGACGTTAAATTCCTGCGTTAAGGCATACTTAACGCGATTAAAATAATCGCTTCCCCGCATTGTAAATATCGCGAAGCTGCCTTCGCGATATTTACCCATGTTGTTTCCACAGACACGCCTACTTTGCATCTCATTATCGATGCGAAGTCAGGCGTGCTGGAAACGGGAGCAAAATCAGCAAAACACGCGATACTTGATCCCTAAATTGTCATTTAAATTGGAAATGACAGGAACAGAAGCTAAAACTTTAAATGTTTTGGATCAAACAATTAAAAAGTATGTCAAACATTTTCTACACCTTCCTGCATACACATGTGATGGTCTCCTATATTCGAAAAGATCCTTTGGGGGCCTCAGTACACCAAAACTATGTACAACAATTGGTCTAAACAAAGTCAATAATTTATTGTATCTCAGGGCAGCTCCGGATCTGTACATAGCTCATTCATTCGTGTATGCAGGAGAAGTAATCAATGAAAAAATTGATAACATCATCAAAACACACAAACTCAACATTTTAGACAGTAGGTTTCTGAGTTATGATTTGAATTTGTTAGCAACATAGGATTGGAGAAAAGAAGAATTTGAGAAATGGGCAAATCTCCCTGTCCAAGGTGATGGTATAAAATACTTAGCTAGTAATCCAACCTCAAATTTCTGGATCAGCAAGCATAACAAAATGAAAGAAAACCAATACATAGCTGCGCTGATGTTAAGAGCAAATGTCTTATATACTAGAGAAACCATCACTAGGGGAGGAAATCGTACATTTGCTACATGTAGGTACTGTAAAGATGTATGCGAAACAATTTCACATATTTCAGGTGCATGCCCTAAAACCAAGGACATAAGGATAAAAGGCATAACAAAGTGTTGGAATTGCTCATTGATAGAGCAAAAGGTGTGGGTGGATGACATACAGGGAACCTCATGTTAAAAATAGCCAAGGTGAACTAAGAAAACCAGATGTAGTGTTCACCAAAAATGGTACTGCTGTAGTGATTGATGTTTCTATTCGTTGGGAAAACTCACAGAATTCCCTTGAATTAGCGTTCGAGAGTAAAGTTAAATACTATCAGGATCTATCGCAGCAAATCAAAGATCTTACCAACTGTAAAACTATAAAATTTCATGGCTTCATTGTCGGTTGTCGGGGTATTTGGCCTCAATGTAACGATGTTGCTCTGGCTGATCTTGGTCTGCAAATGTCGTTCCCATTCAAGAAAAATGTTTGCCTGACTACTTTAATGGACACTCTTAAAATGTGCCAAGTATTCATGGACAATTAAATTTCAAGCTGAATGCTGAGATGTACACTATTGTACAGCACACACGTCACTCTTATAAAACATATTGTTTTAAAATGTTGATCCATTAATATTTAAATGTGGTTAAACAGTTACACAATAGTTTATAGTTGACACAAGAATTAGCATAGATGTGGATTTTATAGATGTGGATTTTTTGTATCTTTTTTTATAGATGTGTATTTTTTTTTATCTTATAGATGTGTGCTTATATTAATTTAGATACAAAGTGTACATCATGGTTATTGAAATGTCTTGATTGAAGAATAGGTCTCAAATAATTACATACACATAATCACTACATATTGCATTGATTATTGATGTCCTGCTAATCGTACTTTAATTTCTCAGGACTGTTCGTAGACAATTTTAAATTGTTGGAATAGTACTGCACGGTGTACTATCTCTGGCCTATACGTGATCCCAGTTCCAGTGAGGACAGCTTACAGTGTGGCTGTACTCCGGAGCGAACGAATGTTGCATTGTTGGAAGCAAAACCGATTTGACGCTGATGGGCAGCATAATAACCCAGAATGAGCCACCGCGAGGTGGTACAGAATAGCCAAATGCCTCGTCATCTAATTAGTGACGCGCATGAATGGATGAACGAGATTCCCACTGTCCCTACCTACTATCTAGCGAAACCACAGCCAAGGGAACGGGCTTGGCAAAATCAGCAGAGAAAGAGGGCCTTTGGAGCTTGACTCTAGTCTGGCACTGTGAAGAGACATGAGAGGTGTAGGATAAGTGGGAGGCCCTCGGGCCGCCGGTGAAATACCACTACTCTTATCATTTTTTCACTTACCCGGTGAGGCGGGGGGGCGAGCCCTCGCTTCTGGCTCCATGCGCCCGGCACCCGCCGGGCACGACCCGCTCCGGGGACAGTGGCAGGTGGGGAGTTTGACTGGGGCGGTACACCTGTCAAACGATAACGCAGATGTCCTAAGGCGAGCTCAGGGAGGACAGAAACCTCCCGCGGAGCAGAAGGGCAAAAGCTCGCTTGATCTCGATTTTCAGTATGAATACAGAAAGTAATTTTACCCTACTGATGATGTGTTGTTGCAATAGTAGTCATGCTCAGTACGAGAGGAACTGCAGGTTCAGACATTTGGTGAATGTGCTTGGCTGAGGAGCCAATGGGGCGAAGCTACCATCTGTGGGATTATGACTGAACGCCTCTAAGTCAGAATCCCCCTAAAACGTAACGATACCGCAGTGCTGTGGAGCCTCGGTTGGCCTGGGATAGCCGACCTCTCTCGGGGGGCCGGTGCGTAGAGCTGCTCGCTTGGGAACTGGAGCGCGGACGGAAGGGGGCTGCCTCCATCGCCCTTAGTGCACCGCATGTTCATGGGGCACCCGGTGCTAAATCATTCGTAGACGACCTGATTCTGGGTCAGGGTTTCGTAAGTAGCAGAGCAGCTACCTCGCTGCGATCTATTGAAAGTCATCCTCTGAGCCAAGCTTTTGTCTCTCCGTGCCTGGGCGCCCGCAGACGCCCTCCTCCACCACACCCAGGGGTGGGTCCCTCTGCCGCCGGGCCAGCGGGAGGGACGCGGAGGAGGTAACGCGGGTTCGCGGGAGGCTGCCTTCACCACGTGCCGTCCGGCATGGGGGCCTCCCCCTCCCTTCCCTGCCCCACTGGGGATGCAGGGACTGGGGCCACCATCCCTTGCGGGTCGGCAGGGTGACCAGATGGCCTGGGCCGGCCGGCCCTCTCCTTCCCACAGCGCCTGCCCCAGTCGGGCAGGGAGGCGAGCAGCAGCCCCGGGGAAGGAGCCTGCCGAGCGGCTGCCTCGGTACGCCTGGCCACCCCTCGCTGGACTGCAAGGGCGACTGGGTACGGCACCCTCCCAGGCCATCTGGGTGCTGGGTCATCCCGGGCCATCTGGTCGCCTGGCTGAGCGACCAGATGGCCCTGCAGGCCGGGTGACCAGATGGCCCTGCGGGCTGGGTGACCAGATGGCCGGCCTACCGGCCGGCCGGGCTGATTCCAACTTTTGTCCTTCACCAAAGTTCTGTAAGCCCCCACTACGTGGTGGATTAATAGTCGAGAAAAATGGGCTCCCGGGCAGGCCGTCGGGGAGAGGACGTGGCCTGGGCTTAACACTCCTTGGTTCCAGCCGAGGGTCTGGGTGCTGGTGACTGGGGGGTCCCCCCGGGGCCCGGGGAGGCTCTCCCTGGCCTCGCTAGGGTTCGGAAGCTGGGACCGGGCCCGGGGCTTGAGCTCCGTCTGGAAGGCCCTGGGGTGCGGGAGCCCCCCATCCTGCAAGCCAGCTGAGGGTCCGGGCGCTGGGGTCCACCGGGGCCCGGGGAGGCTCTCCCCAGCCTGGCTAGGGTTCGGAAGCTGGGACAGGGCCTGGGGCTCGAGCTCCGTCTGGTGGGCCCCGGGGTACTGGAGCCCCCCTGTCCTGCAAGCCAGCCGAGGGTCTGGGCGCTGGGGACGGGGGTACACGGGGGCCCGGGGAGGCTCTCCCCGGCCTGGCTAGGGTTCAGAAGCTGGGACCGGGCCCGGGGCTCATGCTCCGTCCGGCAGGCCCTGGGGTGCGGGAGCCCCCCATCCTGCAAGCCAGCCGAGAGTCCGGGCGCTGGGGACTGGGGTCCACCGGGGCCCGGGGAGGCTCTCCCCAGCCTGGCTAGGGTTTGGAAGCTGGGACAGGGCCTGGGGCTCGAGCTCCGTCTGGTGTGCCCTGGGGTACTGGAGCCCCCCTGTCCTACAAGCCAGCCGAGGGTCCGGGCGCTGGGGACGGGGGTCCACCGGGGCTCGGGGAGGCTCCCCCCGGCCTGGCTAGGGTTCGGAAGCTGGGACCGAGCCTGGGGCTCATGCTCCGTCCCAGGGTGCGGGAGCCCCCAATCCTGCAAGCCTGCCGAGGGTCCGGGCGCTGGGGACGGGGGTCCACCGGGGCCCGGGGAGGCTCTCCCCGGCCTGGCTAGGGTTCGGAAGATGGGACCGGGCCCGGGGCTCGTGCTCTGTCCGGCAGGCCCCGGGGTGCGGGAGCCCCCCGTCCTGGAAGCCAGCCGAGGGTCCGGGCGCTGGGGAAGGGTGTCCACTGGGGCCCGGGGAGGCTCTCCCCGACCTGGCTAGGGTTCGGAAGCTGGGACCGGGCCCGGGGCTCGTGCTCCGTCCGGCGGGCCCCGGGGTGCGGGAGCCCCCCGTCCTGCAAGCCAGCCGAGGGTCCGGGTGCTGGGGACGGGGGTCCACCGGGGCCCGGGGAGGCTCTCCCCGGCCTGGCTGCTTTCAGAAGCAGGGACCGGGCCGGGGAGCAGGGGTGGCTGGCTTTATCCGCTACGCTGGCGGAGCGTAGTTTTCTGCCCACTCCTACCCGGAACCCAAAGACTTTGGTTTCCCGAAAGCTGCTCGGCGGGTCATGGGAATAATGCCGCCGGATCGCTAGTTGGCATCGTTTATGGTCGTAACTACGACTGTATCTGATAGTCTTCGAACCTCCGACTTTCGTTCTTGATTAGTAAAAACATTCTTGGCAAATGCTTTCGCTTTGGTTCGTCTTGCGCCGGTCCAAGAATTTCACCTCTAGCGGCACAATACGAATGCCCCCGGACGTCCCTCTTAATCATGGCCCCAGTTCCGAAAACGAACAAAATAGAACCGTAGTCCTATTCCATTATTCCTAGCTGAAGTATTCAGGCGACCGGCCTGCTTTGAACACTCTAATTATTTCAAAGTAAATGCTTCGGACCCCCAGGACACTCAGTCAAGAGCATCAAGGGGCGCCGAGAGGCAGGGGCTGGGACAGGCGGTAGCTCACCTTGCGGCGGACCGCCAGCTCGATCCCAAGATCCAACTACGAGCTTTTTAACTGCAGCAACGTTAATATACGCTATTGGAGCTGGAATTACCGTGGCTGCTGGAACCAGACTTGCCCTCCAATGTATCCTCGTTAAAGGAATTAAAGTGTACTCATTCCAATTACAGGGCCTCGAAGGAGTCCTGTATTGTTATTTTTCGTCACTACCTCCCTGAGTCGGGAGTGGGTAATTTGCGCGCCTGCTGCTTTCCTTGGAAGTTGAGCCGTTTCTCAGGCTCCCTCTCCGGAATCGAACCCTGATTCCCCGTTACCCGTGGTCACCATGGTAGGCAGACATCCGAATGTATCGTCACTGTCACGGGGACGTGAGATCGGCCCGAGGTTATCTAGAGTCACCAAAGCGGCCGGGCGAGCCCGGATTGGTCTTGGTCTGATAAATGCACGCATCCCAGGCACAGGGGAAGCCTCCCAGGGCCCGCGGGACCCCGTCCCGGGCACACTGCCATGCAGCAGGACCAAGAACGGAGCCCGGGGTGTGGAGGCCGCCCTCCCCGGGGCCCTCAGTGGCCCCGGACGGAGCTCCTGAACCCAGCCAAGCAAGGGGGGCTCCCCGGGCATGACGGAACCCCGTCTCAGACCTTTGGCATAGCGACAGGCCGGGGGATGGGGCCCAGGGCTGGAGCACCCTACCTGGGGCCCGGAGGGGCCCCTGGACCCAGCTGGGGCTCCCGGGCGCAAAGGCGCAGGGGAAGCCTCCCCGGGCCTGCGGGACCCCGTCCCAGGCACTCTGCCCAGGCTGGGGAGGCCGCCCTCCCCAGGGCCCTCAGGGGCCCTGGACGGAGCTCCTGAACACAGCCAAGCGAGGGGGGCTCCCCGGGCACGACGGAACCCCGTCTCGGACCTTTGGCATTGCGGCAGGCCGGGGGACGGGGCACAGGGCTGGAGCACCCGACCCGAGGCCCGGAGGGGCCCCTGGACCCAGCCGGGGCTCCTGGGCCCAGAGGCGCAGGCAAAACCTCCCCGGGCCCGCGGGACCCCGTCCCGGGCACCCTGCCACGCGGCAGGACCGAGGACGGAGCCTGGGGTGGGGAGGCCGCCCTCCCCGGTGCCCCTGGGAGCCCCTGAATCCAGCTGAGCAGGGGGAGGCTCCCCAGGCATGACGGAAACCCGTCCCAGGCCTTTGGTGGGGCGGAAGGCTAGGGTACGGGGCCCAGGGCTGGAGCACCCGACCCGGGGCCCGGTGGGGCCCCTGGACCCAGCTGGGGCTCCTGGGCCCGGAGGCAATGGGGAAGCCTCCCCGGGCCCGCGAGACCCCATCCCGGGCACCCTGCCTTGTGGCAGGACAGAGGACGGAGCCCGGGGTGGGGAGGCCGCCCTCCCCGGGGCCCCTGGGAGCCCCTGAACCCAGCCGAGCAGGTGGAGGCTCCCCGGGCATGACGGAACCCCGTCCCGGGCCTTTGGCGGGGTGGCAGGCCAGGGGACGGGGCCCAGGGCTGGAGCACCTGACCCGGGGCCCGGCAGGGCCCCTGTAACCAGCCGGGGCTCCCGGAGCAAAGGGGCAGCCTCCCCGGGCCCGCAAGACCCTGTCCCGGTCACCCTGCCACGTGGCAGGACTGAGGACAGAGCCCAGGGTGGGGAGGCCACCCTCCCCAGAGCCCCTGGGAGCCCCTGAACCCAGCCGAGCAGGGGGAGGCTCCCCGGGCCAGCGGGACCCCGTCCCAGGCATCCTGCCACACGGCTGGTCCGGGGACAGACCGCAGGCTCGGGCAGCATCCTGGCCCGTTCAGCTGATGGCTGAGGACCGCTAGGCCGAGAGGGGTTCCGGAGTACCCTGTCCCTAGTAATCCAGAGGAAGGCTACCCCCCTTTCTGGTAACCCATGTGCACCAAGTCACGGAGGGGACCCATGGGGCCCTGGCTGGGATCAGGGAGGCAAATGAGCCCTCATCGGGACTTCCAGGCCGGCCCGGACATCTGGTCGCCCCTTTGGAAAGCATTGCGTGCGACCAGATGGCCGAGGGGATAGGTGCGACCAGATGGCCGTGACCGAAAGGACGTCCATCTGCCCGCCCCCGAGCCTTCGCGGTAGGGCTCCCGACTGCCCTTGCAGGGCTCCGCTTCCCGGGGGCTCGTGGATCCTAGCCGGGCCTTAGGCACGGGGAGGACCGCCGGAGCTCTTGGGCCCGGACGCCCGGGGGAGGACTGCCCAGGACCTGTGGATCCCGTCCCGGGCACTTTGCCACGCCGTGGGCTGGAGGAGGGAGTCCCCGGACAGAGGGGAGGTGTCGTCCGGGCCCAGCCCATCTGGTCCCCGGCTGAGAACTGCCAGCCTGGGAAGGGTGTCCCGGCATACCCTGCCCCTAGTAATCCAGAGGAAGGCTACCCCACTTTCTTGTAACCCGTGCGCACCGAGTCACGGAGGGGACCCATGGTGCGAACGCACCCGACCTCCTGGAGCCCTGGCTGGGATCGGGGAGGCAAATGAGCCCTCATCGGGATGTCCAGGGCAGCCTGGCCATCTGGCCCCCCATTGGAAAGCATTGCGTGCGACCAGATGGCCAAGGGGAAAGGTGCAACCAGATGGCCAGGACCGAAAGGACTCCCATCTGCCCGCCCCAAGCATTCGCAGTGGGTCTCCTGCCTGCCCACGCAGGGCTCGGGGGCTCCGCTTCCCGGGGGCTCGGGGACCCCGGCTGGGCCTCAGGCACAGGGAGGACCACCAGAGCTCTCGGGCCCGGACGCCCGGGGGAGGACCGCCCGGGACCCGTGGAGCCCATCCCGGGCACTTTGCCACACCGTGGGCCGGAGGAGGGAGCCCACAGATGGAGGGGAGGTGTCGTCCGGGCCCAGCCCATCTGGTCCCCGGCTGAGAACCGCCAGCCCGGGAGGGGTGTCCCGGCATACCCTGCCCCTAGTAATCCGGAGGAAGGCTACCCCACTTTCTTGTAACCCATGCGCACTGAGTCACGGAGGGGACCCAAGGCGCGAACGAGCCTGACCTCCTAGAGCCCTGGCTGGGATCGGGGAGGCAAATGAGCCCTCATCGGGACTTCCAGGGCAGCCCGGCCATCTGGTCGCCCCATTGGAAAGCATTGCGTGCGACCAGATGGCCGAGGGGAAAGGTGCGACCAGATTTCCGGGACCGAAAGGACTCCCATCTGCCTGCCCCGAGCCATAGCTGTAGGGCTTCCACCTGCCCTTGCAGGTCTCCAGGGCTCTGCACCAGGGACCATTGTCCCGGGCAGATGGACACTTGGCAGGCCGCAAGACAGGGGCTCCCAAACCCCAGGCCCTGACTGAAACCCAGGCCCCGGGGCCGGTCCCTGCTTCTCAACCCAGCCAGGCCGGGGAGATCGGGGAGCCTGCCCGGGCACGAGGGACCCCTGTCCCGGGCACACGGACCCTCAGGACGTGCGCTCGTTTTCCACACATGTCATGAATGATGTAATATGTGACGTCATCAGCAGTGCATTGCGGGGGCGCGAGTTATAGTTAGCTGAACTAACTATAACGGGGGAATTTCTCTGGTTTTGTACGAGTGAAATGTCAAACTAACTATAACCTCCCTGAAACCTGTGTTTTTTTCAGTGAATTTCTAAGGTTTTTAAATGCTAATTTCTAACTATAACGTCCCTGAAACCTATGGTTTTTTCAGTGAAGATATATAGATATATAGATATGTGATATGCTTCTAAAGTAAGTTTTCCCAAATCAGTACTATATTTAAAAGTGGAGTGTTCTTAAAAAATAATACTAGTATTGTTGGAAATAGGTTTTTGAACTCCTGTCAGGGTTCTTTTCTCCTTTACGACACTACATTGCGGCACCACAGTGGATTTCTGACTCCAGTAAATTACAGAACCAGATTGGGCACTTATAGAAGAGACTAATAAAGGGTTAATATGTGTATCCAATAGAAATGGGTTTTAGAATTTGAAAAAATGAAGGGAGCATTTTGATTTGTTACTTACATTCATTTGTGTGCAGAAAGAGAGAGAAAGATTGCCATTACTGGTTTTACCTTGTTGAGAGTGGTGCATCACATTTATTGTGTGGGAAAGAAAATCTTTTAGGAGTTTCTGATATCTTCATATTCTGCAATAGTATTTCAGAGGTGAGTTACAAATGTGTAAGGTGTGTTATGTATTGTGTAGCAGTGCTTCAGTGTTTGTAATGACATTTTTAACTTTGTGATGCATTATTTATAAAGCTTGCAAAGCATAAGAGAAAGTGATGTTTGAAATATGTTACCAAATGTAGGAACATGTATTGTAGTCTGTTTTATTGTACTGAAATGAAGATTGAAATAGGTTGTACATACTAATATGTGTACTTCCTGAGTCTGTAATGAAAGTAGTAGAGAAAACTGAGGATTAAAACTAGCCTGGCTGAAGAAGGGTGATGCCGTGAAACCTGTCCCAGGATGCTTGTTTCCGGTCCAGGGAGGACCTGGCTTGGCAGTTCGGGCTGGACTGTTCCCACAAGGAACAGGGTCAAGACTGATTTGCATATGGCTGGGTCCAAACTGGGGTGGTGTGGTGAGCAAAAGAATGATGGATTTAACCCAGATCCTTGTGACTGGGGGTGAATGTTTGCATCAGTGTTTGTAATGACATTTTTAACTTTGTGATGCATTATTTATAAAGCTTGCAAAGCATAAGAGAAATGTGATGTTTGAAATATGTTACCAAATGTAGGAACATGTATTGTAGTCTGTTTTATTGTACTGAAATGAAGATTGAAATAGGTTGTACATACTAATATGTGTACTTCCTGAGTCTGTAATGAAAGTAGTAGAGAAAACTGAGGATTAAAACATGTTGGCAGATTTATTAACCTGTATCCCAGTCTATATAACGCTCTGAGTGCGAAACATCCATTACGACCCAGGCATTACAATGGTACATGTGTTGTAATGGCTTGTATTGCAATAGTATGCATTGTAATGGAAGCTGCGCTGTAAAAATCAATTTGTTAAAGTAGGTGTTGTAATATTTTGCATTGTAACATCATATATACTTGAAATAAGTTTAAAAGTATGGGACTTACAATAGTGACATGAGAAGAGTTAGTCTTTCATATTTGCCTAGGCCGTAGTTTGTGAGGTTTAAAACATGATTGCAGATGTATTAGTGTTTACGCTAGTTCATATGAGTGTCTGGAAAGGTACACTTAAAGTAGGCCGCATTAATTTAGGTGTCTGCTTTAAATGAAAAGTGCACTCTGTCAAGTTTGAATATCTGCGTGCTATCATGACTGAGGTATGTGTCTACTTCTTCATGTATTCTGACATGTGTTATGCATCTGATGACCCTAACTTAAAAACTATGTAGCTTATCATACAGGTACACAAATCTTATCAGTCCTACTAGAGCATTCAGTCGCAGAAGCAGGCATCTGTTACCTATGTTACAGAGTTCAATACCCACCTGCCCTGTATAATGAGGAAAAAGTCATACATACACCTTCTTCTATACCAATTTAGAGAACATGTGGTGTGAAACAGAGGTATTCTGTTATTTGTAGGCTTCTTTTGATGTATCATGTCACCAAAAAGAGGCACAGACACACACTTTGAGGTCTTGAGAAACATGGTGAGACTTACAACATAGATATTAGAAGAGATGGTCTTTTATAATTGGCTAGGACTAACTTTTTGAGCTCTCAGTGAATAATGAAGCTGCAAGAGAGAAGAGAGGTTTAAAACATGTTGTCAGATGGATTAGTGTTTATGATAGTTCATATGAGTCTCTGGAAAGGTACACTTGAAGAAGGCAGCATTAAATTTGGTGTCTGCTTTAAATTGAAAGTACACTCTGTCTAGTTTGAATATCTGCATGCTATCATGACTGAGGTATGTGTCTATTTCTACATGTATTCAGACCCTAAGTTAAAAACTATGTAGCTTATCATCAGGTGCACACATCTTATTGGTCTTACTAGAGCATGCAGTCACTGAAGCAGACATCTGTTACCTATTTAGGTGTCACAGAAGCCCTCATATACAGAGTTCAATACCCACCTGCCCTTTATAAGGAGGAGAAAGTAATACATTCACCTTCTTCTACACAAATTTAGAGAGCATGTGGTGTGAAACAGATGTATTCTGGTATTTGTAGGATTCTTTTGATTCTTTGATGTAACATGTCACCACAAAGAGTCACAGACACACACATTGTAAGGTTTAAAACATGTTTGCATTTGGATTAGTGTTTATGCTAGTTCATATGAGTCTCAGTCTTGTTTGAATATGTGCGTGCTATCATGACTGAGGTATGTGTCTACTTCTACATGTATTCTGATATGTGTTTTGCAGCTGATGACACTAACATAAAAACTATGTAGGTTAACATACAGCTGGACAAATGTTCTTAGTCCTACTACAGCATTTAGTCGCTAAAGTCTAGATCATTTACCTAGGTAGCGATCATAGAACAACTGGAATATAGTTACAATTATGTATTTGTTATGGAGAGAATGGCAATATAATTGCAAGCAACTGCTGATTGATTATTATGAATATTAATATATAATTAATTTAAAATTATTAATTGATGTAACAAAGTATTATAACTGTTCTTTGTTTTGTAAATATTTATTTGATTTGGAACACAAATTGAAGATGGCAAGAAAACATGAAAAGAGAAGAGAACAAAGAAAACAGTACTACTTAAAGAAGAGTGAAAAGAAGAAATTAGAAAATGTGCAGAAGTTTATAAAGAAACAAAAACTCTTCTGGTAAGAGAGCTAAACAGTTTCTTAAAACTGTTTTACAGAAATTGAAAAATGTGGAAAATGTTGAAAAGAAAAAGAAACGTTTTTCAACAAATCATAAGCAAAACAAAAACTGTCATGGTAAAACAACAACAAATTATGGAAAAACAAGGCATATCACATGAAGGCAGAATGAGCATAAGGATATAAGAAGAAGAATGTTTAGAAGTAGAGTAATTCAAAATGTAGTACATTTTTTAAAATAATATAACGAAAGATCAGCAGCTTATAAGAAAAAGCAACAGATTGAATGTGTAGTAGATAGAGCTTTTGAATTGAAATAAAAAATATTTTATATTCATTTTGAAGAGAATGAGAACATTGGATAAAGCAATGGTGTTTATGAAGGAGAAAAGCAAAATAAAAAGACTTGTTAATAGAAGTAACTTTTGTAAAACTTTTACTGGTGAATGGAAGCACACTTCCAGTACTGAGCCTTTCTTTAATGAAGAAAGTTATTTTCAAGAAAACACATTAGTACATGCAGTTGATACTAGTGGTCAATGTTATGAGGTGAAAGATGGCTCTCCCATTGCAAAGGAAAACATGGTTCCTAGGAATGTAGAAGAAGTAATAGCTGAAGAAGTTCAAGGAAAGCGTACACAAGCTCTTGTATATAAGTGAGATTGTAGTAGTATTTGCAGTATTCAACAGGAGTCTATTGACATATTACAATTTTTTTACAACAATATGCAAAATAAAGTATTAAACAGAAGATTAAGATGTTACAAGGACTAGATCCATGTAAAATAAGAACATACACTAAGTTGCAGTGTCGTTATCTGGCTTGTCTTTCAAGAAAAGTGTGCCAAATTACTTTTCATCATTTAAGAATGTTAGCTGTACATCACTATGAAATGTGGAAGTTAGTGAGGAGACGTTACTATGTAAAAACTCCTGCATTATGTTTAAGTGAAATAAATGCAGCCCTTTTGCAGGGTTCTGTATCAGATGTACAGAAAGTTTGTGATGAAATACAGTTTCATATTTTTGGTTCAGAAGAGGAATGTAGAGAAACTGAGAGTTTGATAAGTGTTGGTGTTGAAGAACATTAGAAAGAGATTAGTATTGATGATTTTGCAGATGAAATTACAAAGTTTAACACAGTTTCATCTAAAAAACCAAACTATATTTGTATTTGTTTTTGACGTACTCACTATAGAAAGTCAAACTAGGAATGTTGATTTATATTTAAAAAGTTAAAAAGAAAACATTGAAAAGTGGCAGTAATTTGGTCTTTATTTGTTTGTAGAAGGTCAGCTTGAGTTAGCCAGTTGTCAAGTTGTTTATAAGTACTGTTACAACAAATTAGAAGAAAACAAAATGCCAGCTAGAGCAGTACATAAAACAAACTTAGAGCTGGTACCTATTCCTCAGGAACTGGCAGATTTAAATGTATATGAGTCTATTCTTATTCAATCTGTACACCCATTTCAGGCCATAGTTCGTATGGAGCCTAAAACAGGTAAGCTGCCACCAACAGATTTGCAAAAAGGTCTCAAAGGAAGAGTTGTATACTTAGATTTTAAGAAACACATTGAAACTGTTTGTATAGAGAGAGAGGAAAATGAGCCAGTAGTTATTCTAGTAAATGGTGTACCAACAAAGAGTAGATAAATCTGGCAATAGTTTGTAGATGTTAGTAAACTTTGAAAGGCTACATTGTACCTGGTACAGAGTGTTATTTATTATAAGAATATAAATGTTGATGAACAAGTAATATGCTTACAAGATGAAACACTAACCTCAAGTGGCCAAATTAAAAAAAAGTGGGCCAGTCCAGGAGTGAAGAGATTTATGAACATTATACATCCTCTACATTTGAAAGAAATCATAGGAAACAGTATTGAATTACTTCAAATGAAAGAAGCAATGAGTGTATGGGAAAGAAGTCTAGCGGCTCATTGTTTTCCACAGCTATTCCCCTCTGGAGAAGGTAGACAATTTGATGAGTGAGCTGTACGGATTCCAGAATTCAAATACAGATCAAGAAGATTGTAATGTGAAGATCCAAGATTTTGGCAGTGCATTCCATATATATTTCATCTTCTGTTTGAAAGTGATTCATCTGCACTTTTATATGCAGTGAGCCATATATTCAAAACAGGAGTTCATGTTCAAAATGTTTCTGCAAAAGAGTTCATGGACAAAGTTCAAGAAAGAAATGAAAATTTAGAATCTCAGGTAATGAATTTGATTGCATGCCAACGTGGCACCAATGAATATTGGTATCAATGTCATGGTTAATTTAAATGCATGTTAAGAAACCTAGGTACACCTACATAATTTCTTACACTTAGCTGTGCTGAATATTTGTGGGATGATTGACTTGAATTCCTTCAAGAAGCAAATCCAAATGTGAAAAACATTGAATTGTTGTTTGGATCCTGTAAATGTCTGCAGATATTTTAGCCATAGGTTTCTAGCTATGGTGTCATTTATCTGTAATAAAAGTGTGCCACCGCTTGGAGAGGTAACTGATTTCTTTTGGCAAAAAGAGTACCATGCCAGAGGTGCTCCTCATAAACAAATGCTATTATGGATAATCAAAAACAGATAGAGATTAAACTGTTTTGTCTTTCATTGAACAGTATATTACATGTGCCATTCCAAAAGAAGGTGGAGAAAAGAGCTTGAGACAACAAATGTTACGCTTTCAAAGTCATAGATGTGGGAAATACTGCAGATGGAAATATAAATGTAAAGGAAATTTTTATACAAAATGTCCTTTTGGATTCCCACATCCTATAATTTCTAAAGGAATAGTAAATCGTTTTTTTCTCAGTAGTAAGACATACAATAACTGGAAAATCTCCCAAGAATACATACAACTTAAAAAGAACAGAAGCTTCAAAGTGCAATATTGACTACAATACAGTTAATTTGAAAATGTGGAATGCAAACATGGATATTCAGTATGTTGCAGATCATTCAATTGCTGTTGCTTTTTATGTTTCATCATATGTTACAAAATTTGAAAAGTCAGAGATTAAAGAAATGTGGGAAGAAATTTTGGCAGAAAAGATGTTAGCATGAGGGGGCATGGCCTAGCGAGCCATCATGGCGGTCGCATTTTAGGCGAGCTCCGCTGAGCCCGTCATTAACATCCTTTATTTCTCCTGCTTCGTCGGCTTTGTTTCCTTGGAAAGCCATCTGAGGGGGTGTGGAACGTCAAGGGAACACGGTGACGGTAAAACCGGTCGGTTCCGTGCAACTTGGAGGCGTCTTCTCTGGAGTGCGTGGCCTGGAGGCCTTGTGGCCGAGCTTGGGGCCTAGCGATTTGGGCATTGGTTGGACGCGAGCGTGGCTGGAGCCGAGGTGCGGCCCTGCCCCATGAGGAAGAGCTCGAGTGCCTGTCATTGGCCCCTGCTTGTGGCCCTGAGGCAGGGATTGCCGTGCTGGTGGTGCCGTTGCTAAGATGAGGCAGCGGACCGGTGAGAGTGCTGGGGCCCCCCTTCCCTATACCCTCTCGCTGGGATTCGGCGGCCACACCGGGCCGCGTAGGGTGAAGGGTCTGTTGCCCCGTGGGCTCAGGGTCTTAGAGGGCCCCTCGTCGTGCCGGACTATCCTGGGGGTGATAGCTGGCCCCCATTCCCCCAACCCAACCTTTATCTTGGTGGTTGGATTGGGCCACACGCGGGGGGCTGAGTGGCGGCGCCATGCAGTGGCGCAGTTGTGCAGCGTTTTTGGCATTCCAGCCAGTATAGCAGCCAGTTGGAGTGTGACTTGAGCTCTCATCCCTCCTATATTTCCTGGTGAATTATCAGTGCTCATTTCGGGCCATGGGGGGGTTATTGGACTGCCTTCTAAACACTGCAGTGGCTCCCATATTCCTGGATTGGCGGCTTTTCCCGGCTGGGCCATTGGCTCCCTCTCCCCCCTGTGTCCCCCTATAGAGATTCGGTGGCCGGATCGGGCCGCGTGCAGGGAGGGTGTGTTGGCGCTCCCGAGACATCCTGTGTGGCACTCCTTGGGTCACGTGTGGCCCGATAGGGGGGGCGCGAGTCAGCCGATTTGGGATTTATCCTGGGCTGTGGTGACGTGCCCTCTGGACACTGGGTGCGACCTGCTCGGGCCCCGCTAGACTTTGAGGCGGGTGTTGAGTGGAGTGGTGGCAGCACTTGAATCAGCTTATAGAGACAGGTGTTGGAGGAGCTTTGCTGAGCCGCAACATTGCATACGTCTGGTGGATACTGCGCCCAGGTGGGTGCAATGCTTCCCAGCTTGTTCAAGGAGGGGATACCCATTAGGGGGGGGTTTCGACTGCCTGCGGTGGCGGCCAGGCGAGCGCTCGGTGCGGCTTGTGGGTGGGATATCTCCTCCTATGTCCTATCTCTTCAGGAGCTGCCATAGTGAACTCGGCCCACACTGTGTTAACTTGGGCAGGTGAGGTTATTGTGCACCCAGGATTGGGTTGATCCGTTTTGATTGGACGTTTCATGTGGGGTCCAATTTGCTGGTGAACTCATCATATTGGAGCCCTATTGCCAACATGACAAAGGACAAGCACAAGGGGGGCTCAGAGAAACAAAGCACTTTAGACCGCTATACTGGGCCTGGGGCCTCGGCCGCTGACCAAGGAGGCACACAGGGCCGGGTCCCGTACAATGCTGCGCTCATGGCTGCAATCACGCAGTCTAGAACGGCTCTGGAAACCAAAATTGGGGAGGTGGGCTCTGAAGTCCTACTCCTCCGACAAGATCTGCGGAATGCAATGGAGCGCATTACTGTGGCTGAGACCAGGGTCTCAGAGGTGGAGGACTCTGTTACTACATTGAAAAAGAAGGTGGCGATGCTGGAAACCATCACTCGAGGCCTGGCTTCTCGTGTTGAAGATGCAGAAGGAAGGGCACGGAGGAGTAATCTGTGCTTTGTGGGGTTCCCGGATGGCTGTGAGGGGGGACATGGAACAGTTCGACCAAGTGGCTTATCAGTTGGCTTCTTCCAGAATCTATGTCTGGCTGCTTTGTCATTGAACGGGCACATAGAGCCCTCATGCAGAAGCCACCCTCGGGAGCTAGGCCGCGACCGGTCGTAGCAAAAATTCTAAATTATCATGATCGGGACGCTATCCTGAAACAGGCCCGACTTAAGGAACCCCTGCACTTTAACAATGCTCGTATTCTTGTGTTTCCAGATTATACTCGACTGGTTCAGCAGAAGCGACAGTCTTTTATGGCACGCCTCCATGACTTGAAGCTGCTGTACGCTCTCCTGTATCCAGCGAGGTTGCAGGTAGTTTGCCAGTCACGCACGTTGTTCTTTGACTCGCCCGAAGACGTCTTCAATTGGCCGATGAAACAGTAAGGATGCAACCACATACACCGCCAAGGCTGGAGTCGGACTCCTCGACGGGTGAATCTGTTCGCAAACCGCCTAAGCTTAAATTCAAGGGAATCAGACGATCAAGATCCAGACGCCACTCGCTATCCCATAGCGACGCCAGCAGATCAGCCTCGGTGCCCCAGTCGGGGCAGTCGGCCTCGTAACCCAATAAGAATTCTCTCAGATGGCGAACTTTCGTACATATCTGATCTAACAGACGAAGCAACTGTTGGGGCTACCACCCCCGTTTGGCCCTTGCGGTCTGGGGGGGTGTAGGAGAGTAGGATCTGCTTCACATGGGTACCCCCACTTTTTGCTGATGCTTCACTGTTTTTCGACCTTAGTCTGGCTGGGGCCCTGCTAATCAGAACCCCAGCCTAGCTGCTTCCTCTTTAAAATGGTTTCCATGTGCCTTAGGCACATCTCTGATTGGAATCTGGAGTGCCCTTATAAGTCCCTAGTATATGGTATACTATGTACCCAGGGCATAGGTACCTCAGAGGCCTGCCAGGGGCTGCAGCATGTATTATGCCACCCCTGGAAGGCCATCCCAACTGACACCACAGGTCTGCTACTGCAGCCTGGGTAAGGTGGTGCATGCACCCCTTACTGTGATATAGGTTACCTATATCACTACATACTTACACATATATAAACCTATAAGTCACTCCTATAGCAGGCCTTATCAATCCTGAAGGCAGAGTGCATGGTTCTTATGTGAGAAGGTGCCACTGCATGAGCAGGGCCCCTCTGCAGTGCCCAGAGTCCATTCTCTGGTGCTGTTTGTAAATGCGGTTAAACCATATACTCTTAAGTGCATTATATCCTCGCGGTAGAATGCTAACTTTGGAGTGACTGCATCAAAACATGTCGTGTTTGGTGTCAAACATCTTGGAATACTACCCCCCCGCCAGTCCTGGCGGTGGGGGTAGCATTCCATCCTTCTAGAGGGAGAGACATGTTCACACTGGTCTACCCGGTAACTTCTTCCTAAAGCCCTGGCATCACAAAATGGATGCTGCTGTCACAGACACAAGTCTGGCCTCCTGCTGCTGGACGAAACTCTGGCAGGGGAGGCCTGGACAATAGGTTTCCTGTTGCAGGGAGGTGTGACCACCTCCCCAGACAGGGTAATGTGTATTGGGGCTGGGCGGGAGCACCCTCTGGGTGCTTTGAAGTCCTGCACTGGGGGCACATTTGGTGTCCCTGTGCATACCCCAGTTCAAACCGGATCAGGGGCTTCCAGCCCCTGCTTTGGCGCGAACTGGACAAAGGGAAAGGGGTGTAGCCACCCCTCTGCCCTGACCCACCCATAGGTGGGGCCACAGAGTAGTCCAACCCCTAAACTTAGTATAAGTATAGGAACCCAGTCCCTAGGACTTTAGATTATCCCTGGACGAAACTCTGACACTGAATCCTGGACCTTCGACGCTCTACTACAAGATTAGAGGACTGAAGAAGCTCCCTTGGGGTCAAGGAGTGACTCCCCTGCTTGGCAGGCACCAAAGAAGCAATTGTCCAGTCTGCATCGCCTAAGCTCCCGTCGTTCGCCGAAGTCTTTGCATCACCAGAGGTGGATTTCCAGACTTCGCCAAAGCTGCCGTGAGTCCCCAGCAAAGCTGAGGCCCGTAGCTGTTGTGGGTAACGTGGAACCGTGACCCCTGGACACCGAGCACATTTGCAAGTGCATCCTCTTCTGGGTCTCCCACGAAGTCGTGCTTTGGGCTTCGAGTAGCCCCAGCCTCCAGCACTAACTGCACCGAAGATCACTGGCCTCCACTCCACGAGTGTCCTGTGAGCCAGCTCCACGTGCGATGTCTCGAGGCTCCTTCGCGGTCGCTAGCCCATTGGCTAGTAGCCCTTCATGAAGGCCAATCCTTTTCTTCTTGGTCTCCCTGGTTGCTCCAGGCTTGCCCTCACTTACCCTTGCTGGGTGAGTTCCTCAGACCTTGCTGGTCTGCATCATCGACGATCTTCACTTTCATCAAGACTTGCCGTTGCCAAGGCTTGTTGGGTCCAATCCGGTTGCCGACGCCTCAGCACTCGACAGACATCGTGTACCAGCCCGAATCCTGCTCCTGGTTGCCGACAACGCCTCCTGGACCTCATGGCTGAAGAGTCAAGATGACCGTCAATGCACCTGAAGCACCCAACATCGGTGGGCATCTGCTCATCGCCTTCCTGGTCACTGGCTAGTGACCCAGACTCTGTCCCCTCTGCTTTTAGGTTCTTCAGATCTCCGATCCACTCTTGGATCCACCCGGACACTTTCCACTTGGTCGCCAGCAGCACTTTGCAGCAGATCGCCATTCAAATCGACGACGAAACCCGACCCCGAAAGGCACCTATGCACCCGGCTTCCCTGGGTGAGGTAACACGAGTACTCCGGTGCTCCCGTGGATAGAGACTCTAGAACGACCTAGTTCTCAAAGGGTTTGCTCCAAGTCCTTCTTTAAGTGTCCCTTTTCTTTAATTTCCTGATCGCGACTTTCTCCATAGAAGTTAACGGCGTATCGCGGTTGTGTATTTACACTGCACGCGTCCCCCGTGGGTCCCCTGTGTCACTACCTTGGGTGGTTCCTTGTGGTCCAAGCACTTCTAGAGGCTCTAGGCCTAGTGTCTAGCTCAGTCGTGGTTCTTATACCATTTTATTGGTATATGGTTTGGTATGCCCCTAGGGCCCAAACGTGTATTTGTGCTATTACTGTGTTTAAATAACTTATAACTTGTGTACTTCGAACTCTAGCCTCATAAAGAGACTAGAGGGGTGTGTTTAGCAATAAATACATATATTTTGAATATATACCTGGTGTGGTGCTCTTTCATTTGGTCACTCAAGAGATTATAGACTGGTAAAACAAGCTGCTTTACATTCCTTCAAGACTTAGCCTGAAGGCTGCTCTCCATAGATACCACTAGGATAGCTTTCAATAAAGGTTGTCTTTAACCTATCTCCAATAAGGGGTTGTTTGGACTGGTGCAAGGTGCCCACTATAATTAGTGGACAGCATATACCAGGCCAACTTCTCACATTGGTGTGCAGCGTGTGGGATTCCAGCTTGCTATTGTTTTACCAGATAATCTCAATTGAATTGATCAACTGAAAACCACTAAAGGTACCTAAGGTACATATAATTTAAGTTTACTATACAGTAAGTTCTACTGAACTTAGAGTTGTGTGTTAAGGGATAGCACAACCCTTTCTACAACTCAAGAGAGGTTAGTAGGCCACACTAGAGTAGGTAGTGCATACACCACACCACACTAGTAATGTCTTTAAAGGAAGGACCTAAAGAATCCTTGCCAGAAGCCACTGGGCTTCTTCCCTCCAAGTATGATACACTCCCATTCTTGGAATTGAGAGCATTATGTAACTTGAGGAAATTGAGGACAGGCCAAAGTCCCACCACCCAACACCTTAAAGAGATGTTGGTGGCTTATGATCTCAGCAGGCCCTTAGGGACTGAAGGGGCAGGAGCAGAGGGTGGGGCAGAAGATGAGGATGGGGCTAGGGGTAGAAACACCCCCAACCCCCCCTCTGGAACTGGCCAGGAAGGTGACAATGACCTTGACCTGGATAACCCCATCACTCCTGAGGAAGAGGAAGAGGAGGATCAGAATGACCCCCACTTTGTCCCCTCAGGAAGGATTGAGAGAGTGCCTGGCAGGACTAGATCTCCTTCTCAGGAGTCTAACCACTCTGGCACCTCAATAGGGACCTCTATCTCCTCTCATAGGAGGGAATCCTCTCATGACAGGAGAAAAAGGCTGATTCAGTATGAGGAAGCTCAGCTTGAACTCAGAAGACAGCAATTGGCTATGGATAGGGAATCCCTAGATCTCTTTAGAGAGAGAAAAAAGTTGGGACTAGAGTCCCATGGTGGCAGCCATATCCCTAGAGATAGGGAAAGGTCCTATGACCATAGGAACCTGAACAAGATTGTCCCTCCCTACCAGAGTGGGGATGACATCCACAAATGGATAACTGCTTTAGAGAGGGCCTGTAAAGTACAGAAGGTCCCTCAGGAGCAGTGGGCAGCAATCTTGTGGCTCTCCTTTGCAGACAAAGGTAGAGACAAGCTCCTCACTGTAAGAGAAGAGGATGCTGATAATTACAAGGTCTTGAAGAGTGCTCTTATTGATGGGTTTGGCCTAACCACTGAACAGTACAGGTTGAAGTTCAGAGATACCCAAAACGCACAGACTCAAGACTGGGTAGACTATGTGGATTGTTCTGCTAAGGCTCTGGAAGGCTGGTTGATGGGCAGTAAGGTGTGTGACTTCACAGGATTATACAATCTGATAATGAGGGAGCAGATTCTTAATAACTGTCAAAATCAGCTGTTGCATCAGTACCTGGTGGACTCTGATCTGACCTCTCCCCAAGAATTGGGAAAGAAGGCAGACAAATGGGTCAGAACCAGGGTGAGGCAGAAGGTACAGAGCCAAGGTGGTGACCCTAAGAAGCAAGATTCTAAGAACTCTGATAAGGGTGGGGAGAAGGGTAAAGATCAGAAGTCTTCACAAGGTCCCCAAAAATCTTCTTCAGGTGGGGATTCACAGACTACCAAAGAAAAAGGCCAAAGAAAACCATGGTGCAAGGTCTGTAAGCAAAAGACCCACTGGACAAGTGATTGCACCAAGTCCAAAGACTCAAGTCCAGCACCCACCAATGCCCCTAAGGCACCTGTTCCCCCTAGTACAGTTACAGTTGGTGGGAGTGCTCCAGCCAAGGGTTTAGTAGGGTTCACCCTGGGTACTGAAGTGGGCTCTGACCTAGTCAGAGAACTCACTCA
This sequence comes from Calotriton arnoldi, assembly GCA_963921515.1. Classification (NCBI taxonomy): domain Eukaryota; kingdom Metazoa; phylum Chordata; class Amphibia; order Caudata; family Salamandridae; genus Calotriton; species Calotriton arnoldi. The sequence goes on along the minus strand of CAWUFW010010278.1, from coordinate 572,306 downwards.
GGCTGTGTTAGTCTGTGATGGAGGCATGGATGTGACCTCCTCTGTGAGTCCCAGTAATCTGGGCAAGTACAGACAACAGCCTTTAATCAATGGACGAGAGGCTTTGGCATTTAGGGACACAGGGGCAAGTGTCACAATGGTGACACAAGACCTTGTGGATCCTGGGCAAGTTATACTTGGTGAGATGTACCAAGTGACCAATGCTAGCAATGTCAGAACAGACCATACTCTGGCAGTTGTTAACTTCTCCTGGGGAGGGGTAACTGGCCTTAAGAAGGTTGTGGTAAGTGCAGACCTACCAGTTGAATGCTTGCTTGGCAATGACTTAGAAACTTCAGCTTGGGCAGAAGTGGAGCTCAGGACTCATGCAGAAATGCTGGGCATCCCTGCAGATGTGTTTGCTGTGACCAGGTCACAGGCCAAAATGTCTAAAACTGAACAGGCCTTGGATTCTGGAAGAATGGACCAAGTGCCTTCCAAGAGGAAGAGAAGTAGGGTAAAGGCAGTGCCTTCCCCCTGGGCTCAGAAAGAAGATCAGTCTCTTGAGGGAGATGATCTCAGTCCTGAGGAAGGAACTGTCCCAGAGGAGCTTGAGCCTGAACAGGTTGAGTTCTTGGGGACAGGGGGACCTTCCAGGGCAGATCTGAGCCAGGAGCAGCAGAGCTGCCCCTCTCTTGAACCCCTCAGACAGCAAGCTGCTGCTGAGGCTGCTGGGAAAGCTAGTGGTCCCCATACAGTGTATTGGGATGATGGACTCCTGTACTCAGAGTATAGAGACCCCAAGCCTGGTGCCACCAGGAGGTTGGTTATACCTCTAAAGTTCAGGGGCTTCCTATTGACCCTAGCCCATGATATTCCCTTGGCAGGTCACCTGGGCCAGAACAAGACTTGGGACAGAATTGTCCCTCACTTTCACTGGCCCCACATGTCTGAAGACACCAAGGAGTTTTGTCGCTCCTGTGTGACCTGCCAGGCCAGTGGCAAGGCAGGTGGCACTACAAAGGCCCCCTGATACCACTACCTGTGGTGGGGGTGCCCTTTGAAAGAGTGGGGATTGATATAGTTGGTCCCATGGATCCCCAAACAGCATCTGGGCACAGGTTTATCCTGGTGGTAGTGGATCATGCCACCAGGTACCCAGAGGCTATTCCCCTTAGGACCACTACAGCACCTGTGGTGGCAAGAGCCCTCCTGGGAGTTTTCTCAAGAGTGGGCTTTCCTAAGGAGGTTGTATCAGATAGGGGTGCAAACTTCATGTCTGGTTACTTAAAAGCAATGTGGAAGGAGTGTGGAGTGACTTACAAGTTCACCACACCCTATCACCCACAATGCAATGGTTTAGTTGAGAGATTCAACAAAACCTTGAAGGGCATGATTAAAGGGCTCCCAGAAAAGCTTAGGCGAAGATGGGACATACTCTTGCCCTGCCTTTTATTTGCATACAGGGAGGTGCCTCAGAAGGGGGTTGGCTACAGCCCTTTTGAACTTCTGTTTGGTCACCCTGTCAGGGGTCCACTGTGCTTGGTGAAGGAAGGATGGGAGTTACCTCTCAAGCCCCCAAAGCAAGACATAGTGGACTATGTACTTGGTCTCCGCTCCCGGATGGCTGAGTATATGAAAAAGGCAACTAAAAACCTTGAGGCTAGCCAGGAACTTCAGAAAGCTTGGCATGACCAAAGGCTGTACTGACTGTTTACCAGCCAGGACAGAAGGTGTGGGTGTTGGAGCCAGTGGCCCCAGCAGCTCTCCAAGACAAATGGAGTGGACCCCACACTATTGTTGAACAGAAGGGTGAGGCTAACCTACTTAGTAGACCTAGGAACACCCAGGAGTCCCCACAGGGTTCTCCATGTCAACAGGTTAAAACCATATGTGGACAGGGCAGACATGGGCTTGCTCATGGCTACTGATGAAGGGCAGGAGGAAGAGAGTGACCCACTCACTGACCTGCTCTCACAGAACCCTGACGATGGGTCAGTAGATGGTGTGGCCTTGGCAGGCAGCCTCACTACCCAGCAACAAACTGATTGCAGACAGGTGCTCAATCAGTTTAGACACATGTTTTCACTGACACCCAGTCAGACTACCTGGTGCACTCATGAAGTGGACACTGGAGACAGTCTGCCTATTAAAAATAAGATTTATAGGCAACCTGACCATGTCAGGGACTGTATCAGGACTGAAGTCCAGAAAATGTTGGATTTGGGAGTTATTGAACCCTCAGATAGCCCTTGGGCTAGTCCAGTGGTCCTTGTGCCAAAACCTCACACCAGTGGTGGAAAAAGAGAGATGAGGTTTTGTGTGGACTACAGGGGTCTCAATGCAGTCACTAGGACTGATGCCCATCCAATACCAAGGGCAGATGAGCTCATAGATACTTTGGCCTCAGCCAAATATCTCAGCACATTTGACTTGACAGCTGGCTACTGGCAGATCAGATTAGCTGATGATGCAAAGCCAAAGACAGCATTCTCAACCCCTAGTGGGCATTACCAATTTGTGGTGATGCCCTTTGGTCTGAAGAATGCACCTGCCACTTTTCAGAGGTTGGTGAAAACAGTCCTCACAGGTCTGGAAGCCTATAGTGCAGCATATCTAGATGATATTGCTGTCTTGAGCTCCACCTGGGAGGATCACCTGGTCCACCTCAGGAATGTTTTACAGGCCCTGCAAAAGGCAGGCCTGACTATCAAGGCCACTAAGTGCCAGATAGGGCAGAGTCAGGTTGTGTACCTGGGCCACCTTGTGGGTGGAGGCCAGGTTCAACCACTGCAGAGCAAGATTCAGACCATCATGGACTGGACTGCTCCAACTACCCAGACTCAGGTGAGAGCCTTTTTAGGCCTGACTGGGTACTACAGAAGATTTGTCAAAGGGTATGGATCAATAGTGACACCTTTGAATGACTTAACTTCTAAGAAAATGCCCAAGAAAGTTCAGTGGACAGCTAACTGTCAAAAGGCATTTGATGACCTGAAGCAGGCCATGTGCAATGCTCCCATTCTACAGAGTCCTGATTACTCCAAGAAGTTCATTGTTCAAACTGATGCATCTGAATTGGGGTTAGGGGCTGTACTGTCACAATTGAATGTAGAAGGTCAGGATCAGCCAGTAGCTTTCATTAGCAGAAGGCTGACCCCTAGAGAGAAACGTTGGTCAGCCATTGAGAGGGAGGCCTTTGCTGTGGTCTGGGCTCTGAAGAAGTTGAGGCCATACTTGTTTGGTACTCACTTCCTTGTTCAAACAGACCATAAGCCCCTCTTATGGCTAAAACAAATGAAGGGTGAAAACCCCAAACTGCTTAGGTGGTCCATTTCCCTACAGGGGATGGACTTCACAGTGGAACATAGACCTGGGAGTAACCATGCCAATGCAGATGGACTCTCTAGGTACTTCCACTTAGAACATGAAGACTCAACTGGTCAAGGTTAGTTTAATGTCCCTACGTTTGGGGGGTTGTGTAGGAGAGTAGGATCTGCTTCACATGGGTACCCCCACTTTTTGCTGATGCTTCACTGTTTTTCGACCTTAGTCTGGCTGGGGCCCTGCTAATCAGAACCCCAGCCTAGCTGCTTCCTCTTTAAAATGGTTTCCATGTGCCTTAGGCACATCTCTGATTGGAATCTGGAGTGCCCTTATAAGTCCCTAGTATATGGTATACTATGTACCCAGGGCATAGGTACCTCAGAGGCCTGCCAGGGGCGGCAGCATGTATTATGCCACCCCTGGAAGGCCATCCAAACTGACACCACAGGTCTGCTACTGCAGCCTGGGTAAGGTGGTGCATGCACCCCTTACTGTGATATAGGTTACCTATATCACTACATACTTACACATATATAAACCTATAAGTCACTCCTATAGCAGGCCTTATCAATCCTGAAGGCAGAGTGCTTGGTTCTTATGTGAGAAGGTGCCACTGCATGAGCAGGGCCCCTCTGCAGTGCCCAGAGTCCATTCTATGGTGCTGTTTGTAAATGCGGTTAAACCATATACTCTTAAGTGCATTACATCCTCGCGGTAGAATGCTAACTTTGCAATGACTGCATCAAAACATGTCGTGTTTGGTGTCAAACATCTTGGAATACTACCCCCCCACCAGTCCTGGCGGCGGGGGTAGCATTCCACCCTTCTAGAGGGAGAGACATGTTCACACTGGTCTACCCGGTAACTTCTTCCTAAAGCCCTGGCATCACAAAATGGATGCTGCTGCCACAGACACAAGTCTGGCCTCCTGCTGCTGGACGAAACTCCGGCAGGGGAGGCCTGGACAATAGGTTTCCTGTTGCAGGGAGGTGTGACCACCTCCCCAGACAGGATAATGTGTATTGGGGCTGGGCGGGAGCACCCTCTGGGTGCTTTGAAGTCCTGCACTGGGGGCACATTTGGTGTCCCTGTGCATACCCCAGTTCAAACCGGATCAGGGGCTTCCAGCCCCTGCTTTGGCGCGAACTGGACAAAGGGAAAGGGGTGTAGCCACCCCTCTGCCCTGACCCACCCATAGGTGGGCCACAGAGTAGTCCAACCCCTAAACTTAGTATAAGTATAGGAACCCAGTCCCTAGGACTTTAGATTATCCCTGGACGAAACTCTGACACTGAATCCTGGACCTTCGACGCTCTACTACAAGATTAGAGGACTGAAGAATCTCCCTTGGGGTCAAGGAGTGACTCCCCTGCTTGGCTGGCACCAAAGAAGCAATTGTCCGGTCTGCATCGCCTAAGCTCCCGTCGGACGCCGAAGTCTTTGCATCACCAGAGGTGGATTTCCAGACTTCCCCGAGGCTGCCCTGAGTCCCCAGCAAAGCTGAGGCCCGTAGCTGTCGTGGGTAATGTGGAACTGTGACCCCTGGACACCGAGCACATTTGCAAGTGCATCCTCTTCTGGGTCTCCCACAAAGTCGTGCTTTGGGCTCCGAGTAGCCCCAGCCTCCAGCACCAACTGCACCGAAGATCACTGGCCTCTACTCCACGAGTGTCCTGTGAGCCAACTCCACGTGCGATGTCTCAAGGCTCCTTCGCGGTCACTAGCCCGTTGGCTAGTAGCCCTTCACGATGGCCAATCCTTTTCTTCTTGGGCTCCCTGGTTGCTCCAGGCTTGCCCTCACTTACCCTTGCTGGGTGAGTTCCTCAGACCTTGCTGGTCTGCATCATCGACAATCTTCACTTTCATCGAGACTTGCCGTTGCCAAGGCTTCTTGGGTCCAATCCGGTCGCCGACACCTCAGCACTCGACAGACATTGTGTACCAGCCCGAATCCTGCTCCTGGTCTCCGACAACGCCTCCTGGACCTCGTGGCTGAAGAGTCAAGACAACCGTCAACGCACCTGAAGCACCCGACATCGGTGGGCATCTGCTCATCGCCTTCCTGGTCACTGGCTAGTGACCCAGACTCTGTCCCCTCTGCTTTCAGGTTCTTCAGATCTCCGATCCACTCTTGGATCCACCCGGACACTTTCCACTTGGTCGCCAGCAGCACTTTGCAGCAGATCGCCATTCAAATCGACGACGAAACCCGACCCCGAAAGGCACCTATGCACCCGGCTTCCCTGGGTGAGGTAACACGAGTACTCCGGTGCTCCCGTGGGTAGAGACTCTAGAACGACCTAGTTCTCAAAGGGTTTGCTCCAAGTCCTTCTTTAAGTGTCCCTTTTCTTTAATTTCCTGATCGCGACTTTCTCCATATAAGTTAACGGCGTATCGCGGTTGTGTATTTACACTGCATGCGTCCCCCGTGGGTCCCCTTTGTCACTACCTTGGGTGGTTCCTTGTGGTCCAAGCACTTCTAGAGGCTCTAGGCCTAGTGTCTAGCTCAGTCGTGGTTCTTATACCATTTTATTGGTATATGGTTTGGTACGCCCCTAGGGCCCAAACGTGTATTTGTGCTATTACTGTGTTTAAATAACTTATAACTTGTGTACTTCGAACTCTAGCCTCATAAAGAGACTAGAGGGGTGTGTTTAGCAATAAATACATATATTTTGAATATATACCTGGTGTGGTGCTCTTTCATTTGGTCACTCAAGAGATTATAGACTGGTAAAACAAGCTGCTTTACATTCCTTCAAGACTTAGCCTGAAGGCTGCTCTCCATAGCTACCACTAGGATAGCTTTCAATAAAGGTTGTCTTTAACCTATCTCCAATAAGGGGTTGTTTGGACTGGTGCAAGGTGCCCACTATAATTAGTGGACACATATACCAGGCCAACTTCTCACAGGGGGCAGCCCGTGAACTATGGGTGGGTTTCAGGGGATCCATTGGTGGAGGAGGGCAGGAGGCCCCCGTTGGGGTCCCTGTGCCGCTTTCACCGCAACAGATACTTCAGTAGTTTTGAGGTATTGGGGTGGGGGTGCGGGTTTGTTGGGCTGTTTTTGTTTATTGTTTGCACTGGATTATTATTAAGTAGGGCTTTGACTTGATCTCGATGTTGCTTGCTTCAAGTGCCACGTTTTTGGGGGGTTGTTATTACTTCACCGCACTTTTTTTACCGCTGCTATGTACTGCTGTTTCTCTACAGGTTGTCACATGTCCTGCTCATTGATGCTGCCGATTATGTAGATGCCTGCCCCTATAGCTAGTTTGCAGCTCCTTCCTGGGGCTCTTCGGATTGTGAGTTGGAATGTCAGGGGGGCGCTGGACAAATTGAAAAGGAGGGCCATCCTTCATCAGGCTAAACGTTATCGGGCTGATGTCCTTATGTTTCAAGAGACGCATTTGTTGGGGACTAAGGCCCTCTGCTTTCTTAGATATGGCTATTCGCAGATTTTCCATTCTGGGCTCACGAGGGAATCCCAGGGGGTTGCCATTCTTATTCATCGTAGGGTCCCATATACCCATTCCAAGAAGTGGGTAGATACTCAGGGGTGGTACGTCTTCATTCAGGGGTCTATTTATGAGGAACAGGTAGTGCTGGGTAGTGTCTACGCCCCCCCCCCCTCTATCTTGGACATTGGTTGAGCGCATTATGACTTTGTGGACGGATATTCCGGATGGTTTGGCAGTCATCGGGGGCGACTGGAATGATGTGATGGATTTGGATAGGGACAGATGGCGACGGGGGGGACCGCCTGCAACCTGCCAAATCACTAAATTATCTTCCTTGGTGTCGGGACTGGGCTGGGTGGACTCCTGGCATCGTTTGCATAGAGAGGAACAGGGTTATTCATATTTTTCAACCGTACACAAATCATTCTCATGGTTGGACTATATATTCGTACCTTTTGCAGTTGCTGGCAGAGTGAGCGATGCAGAAATTCTCCCGAGGGGTCTTTCGGACCACTCCCTGGTTGCGCTTATGTTACAGTTTGGTCCTGCGAAGCCACCCTTCCGTTGGCGTCTCTCCCCCTGGCATTTACAGGATGAACAGTATAGGGACCACATAGGTCAGGCCATCGGTCAGTATTTGGAACTTAACGTCGGCTCGGTGGCGGCAGCTGCACTCCTTTGGGAGGCCATGAAGTCGACCATACAAGGTGTGGATATCTCCTATTGCTCCTCAGCACATCAGGTTAAGAAGGAGTCATTGTTGCGGTTGGAGACTCATATAATGGAGCTGGAATGAGCTGGCAGGGAGGAGGGGTTGCCCCGGCGTGTCGACAGTTGATGGTGGCGAGAGAAACACACGCCGATTTGTTGATGGACGAGGCTCGACTGGCATGGCTGGCGTCTCGTAGCAGGATTTACCAGTGGGGGATAAATCTAGTAAACTACTCCATTGTCTGTGTCAGGGAGCCATGCGCCCCCTGGTTCTTCCTGGGCTTCTGTGGCCTGATAGAAGGACTCTAGGGATCCCTCTGCCATAGCGGAGAGCTTCGCACAATACTATGCAGAACTTTATGCCCGGAGAGAATCCCTATCAGAGGATATGGTCTGCCGTTTTATAGGGGACCTCCCACCCCGGACACTCTCTGATGAGGCTCTTCGGATTGTGAGTTGGAATGTCAGGGGGGTGCTGGACAAAGTAAAAAGGGGGGCCATCCTTCATCAGGCCAAACGTTATCGGACTGATGTCCTTATGTTGCAAGAGACGCATTTGTTGGGGACTAAGGCCCTCTGCTCTCTTAGATATGGCTATTCGCAGGTTTTCCATTCTGGGCTCACGAGGGGATCCCGGGGGTTGCCATTCTTATTCATTGTAGGGTCCCATATACCCATTCCAAGACATGGATAGATACGCAGGGGAGGTACGTCTTTATTCAGAGGTCTATTTATGAGGAACAGGTAGTGCTGGGTAGTGTCTATGCCTCCCCCCCTCTATCTTGGACATTGGTTGAGCACATTATGACTTTGTGGACGGATATTCCGGATGGTTTGGCAGTCATCGGGGGCGACTGGAATGATGTGATGGATATGGATAGGGACAGATGGCGACGGGGGGGACCGCCTGCAACCTGCCAAATCACTAAATTATCTTCCTTGGTGTCGGGACTGGGCTGGTTGGACTCCTGGCATCGGTTGCACAGAGAGGAACATGGTTATACATATTTTTCAACCGTACACAAATCATTCTCATGGTTGGACTATATATTCGTACCTTCTGCTGTTCCTGGCAGAGTGAGATATGCAGAAATTCTCCCGAGGGGTCTTTCGGACCACTCCCCGGTTGCACTTATGTTACAGTTTGATCCTGTGAAGCCACCCTTCCGTTGGCATCTCTCCCCCTGGCATTTACAGGATGAACAGTATAGGGACCACATAGGTCAGGCCATCGGTCAGTATTTGGAACTTAACGTCGGCTCGGTGGCGGCAGCCGAACTCCTTTGGGAGGCCATGAAGTCAACCATACAAGGTGTGGATATCTCCTATTGCTCCTCAGCATATCGGGTTAAGAAGGAGTCATTGTTCCGGTAAGAGGCTCATATAATGGAGCTGGAACGAGCTGGCAGGGAGGAGGGGTTGCCCTGGCGTGTCGACAGTAAGCCTGGGCGTAGTTCGCGAAGTAGTGCTACGCGAAGCTACGCAAAGTGCAGTTCGCACTACGCGAGCTACGCGTAGCACTACGCGAACTGCGTAGTGCGCTGTTCGCAATGATTGCACAGTGCCGGATGCTTGTCCGCACTGTGCAATCATTGAAAACGGCATCTTGCACAGTGCGAGCTGTCTTTACTGCCGCTCAAGTAGATTTTTACTCGAGCGGCAGCTTTCTCAACGCTGACTGGTAGTTTCTCATCGCGAGCGGTCTCGAGCATACGCGACCACTCGCAATGAGAAACCTGACCTCCCGCGTTGAGAATCTCGCCGGGAGGTTTATTTTCCACGCTCGCGATCGGCAACTTGATGTTGCTGATCGCGAACGAGAAAAGTCTCGCCGGGATGTCATTTGCTTGCTCGCGGTCGCAACTTGACGTTGAGGACCGCGAGCAAGCAAAAAATTACCGCTGCACTACGCTATGCGTGTTTGCACTGTGCTACGTGCAATTCGCGTTGTGCGAAGTAGCGCAATCTTCGCAAACTACGCGAGCGTAGCGTAGTGCTTTGCCCAGGGTTAGTCGACAGTTGACGGTGGTGAGAGAAACACACGCCGATTTGTTGATGGACGAGGCTCAACTGGCATGGCTGGCCTCTCATAGCAGGATTTACCAGTGGGGGATAAATCTAGTAAACTACTCCATCGTCTGTGTCAGGGAGCCATGCGCCCCCTGGTTCTTCCTGGGCTTCTGCGGCCTGATGGAAGGACTCTAGGGGATCCCTCTGCCATAGCGGAGATCTTCGCACAATACTATACAGAACTTTATGCCCCGAGAGAATCCCTATCGGAGGATATGGTCTGCCGTTTTATAGGGGACCTCCTACCCCAGACACTCTCCGATGAAGCTCGGACGGAGCTGGATCTCCCGCTCACAGCAGAGGAGCTGGGCTCAGCTCTAGGGGATCTTAACTCTGGGAAGGCCCCGGGTCCTAATGGGTACCCATGTGAGTTCTTTAAGAGATACTCCACGAAATTGGGACCTCATCTCCTTCGGGTGGTGGAGGAAGCGCGGGAAGGTGGGTGCCCCCCGCAAGACTGGAGACATGCTGAGGTGGTCGTGTTTCATAAGCTGGGCCGACCCCCGGACCAGCATGCAACATATTGCCCCATTTCTCTACTGAACATTGAGGCTAAGATCTTGGCCAAGGCCTTGGCCAACCGCCTCCATTCCCATATTGCCTCATTGGTCCACTCGGACCAGGCGGGTTTTATGCCTTAGAGGGCGATGCGACATAATATCCGACGGGCACACATTGCCATAGATACTATTTGGGGGCTGGAGGTGCCAGCTGCACTCCTGTTAGCGGACATGGACAGGGCGTTTGATTACCTTAGCTGGACGTATTTATTTGCCCTTTTGAAACACTTGAATATGGGTCCACGCTTCTTGTCCTATTTAAAATCATTATATACGCACATAACAGCATCTGTCCGTGTCGCGGGGTCTGTCTCCTTCACTTTCCCTGTTGGACAGGGTACCCCGCAGGGGTGCCCTCTGTCACCATTTCTCTTCGCCTTAGCGATGGAGCCTTTGGCGGCATGGGTGCGGATTGATGCACAGGTAACTGGCTTTGAGTGGGCCCAGGGACTATCGGATCGCATTGCATTATATGAGGACAATGTCCTGTTTTTCTAGACTGACGTCAATAGAACGGTACCGAGGTTGCTGCGCATCATGGAAATCTTTGGGGAGATGTCTGGTTTGTTCATGAACCCGAGTAAATCCGTTCTGTGGACACTTGGGCAACAGGTGGAACTGGGTGCTTGGGCCTCTGCTGTGCAGATCACCGCGGTAGGCATAAAGTATCTGGGGGTTTTCTTGTCTGACTCGTCAGGGGTGTCCTGGGAACATAACATCGTACCGGTTTGGGCGCATGTGCGCGACGAGTTGAGGGCCTGGTCCCATATGCCCCTTTCTCTCCCTGGTCAGTTGGCCATCTTCAAGATGGTTCTGCTGCAGCGACTGCTCTACCAACTACAGAATTATTCCTTCCCTGTCCCCACCTCGTGGTTTTGCCAGGTTAACTCAGCTCTAGGGCAGTTTATGTGGGCGGAGAGGGCACCCAGAGTGGCGCTACGGACATGTTTTCAGTCCACCTATTGTGGTGGGTTGGCCGCTTTGGATGTCCACTCCTTTTATATGGCCTCGCAACTACTGATATTGAATGACTGGTGGTATGGAGATAGATCTGACCCCGCTTATGTGGTGGAGCGGAGGAATATGGGGTCCAACACTCTACACACTATTTTATATTCGGCTCCCATACGTAGGGCCCTGCCATCCGCTACGAGGGTGGTATTTCAGGTGTGGAGGCAGGCCCTGCGAAGGATGGGGTGGTGGGGCAGGCTGACAAATGAGACTCCCCTTTGGTCTAGTGGTAGGTTGCCGCAACTGGCCAGTGTGGCGGGTTTCTGAAACTGGGACAACATTGGATCTCTACCCTGGGAGACGTAATGCGAGGCACGGTTCTCAAGTCTTTCCAGGATCTCCAGCACGAATTTCAGATGTCAAAAACACAATTTTATAAATACCTGCAGTTTAGGCATGCTGTCCTTCCCAGTGTTACAGACTTGGAGTCCCTCCCTGATTTCAGTCCCATCGAAGCTAAGCTGTTTATGGGTGACCTACAGGACCATAAAATTTCCAAGATTTACCAGTCCCTAGTGACGACCTGCCCCACTACACTAGATAAACTTATGGAGACATGGGAGGAAAACCTTGGTCCTCTGGAAGGAGACGACTGGACGGAAGCACTGGCTTCCCCTCGGGGCGGCAATAGCAATGCTCCTCCGGCTGATCCAATTCAGTTACCTACACCGGATTTATTATACTCGTGTTAGGCTGTGGAAGGGCGGGTCTGGTAGCGTCCCCGCATTGTTTGCAATGTGGTCAGGAGAATGGCACCCTGTTTCACATGATTTGGCAGTGTACGGTGCTTGTGAGGTTCTGGCGGGGGTACTGGCCTGCCTTGCTGAAGTTTTGGTGCTGCTGCATTTAATGGAGGGGTGGGGGAAATATTTATAAGCGCCATCTGATGCTATTGGGATTTACGCTAGCCAAACGAGACATTGCGAGGAAGTGTAAGGCAGGGACCCCGCCTTCATTGTCAGCATGGAAAAACGGTCTTGATTTTAATATGGGTCTGGAGGCTCCTATTTTTAAAGCTCGAGGGTGTCCGCAAAAGCATTTTAAGATCTGGAAGAGGTGGGCGAATTATAGAGGCTTCCACCTGGAGCCCCTCTCCGTGGGAGATGCTGCTGTTCTGGGTTAATTGGGCAGGTCTGTGGTGCAGGGATCTAAAAGGTCCAGCTGGATTTGTCATCTATGCAGCGGGCGGGTACATGCTGCCTAATGTGTGGTGCAAGGACAGTGCATTGGGGGAAGTTTTGTTTATATACTACTTTACTTTTGTAAAATGCATATATTAAATGTCAAAACAATATTCGTTTTGTAATATGTAGCAGTCAGCCTCTTGACAATTGATGCAATAAACATTGTTTACAAAAAAAAGAAAAGATCTTAGCATGAAATTTAGAGCTTCAGCTTGAAAATGCTTTCTCATAGAGAGATTAGATCCTATGAATGTTCGGATCACTTGAGCTCAGCCAGTTTATATTCAAAGTCAAGAGGAATCATTTGGAAAAGTCTAGGTCTAGCCTCCATATGAAATAGAGTATTGAAATCTTTACAAGAAATTGAATACTAAGCAGAGTATGAGCCAGAAAGTTCTGATATTGTCAAAACTAATATGTTGGATACATACTATCCAAAAAGAAGTCCAAATCTTGAAAACCTATATCTGTATGAAATACTTCAGCATTATAGGTTTAAAAAGAATGTTAGAGAAAATATAAAAGAAGAAAAATATGCAGTAATTGGATTTGATGGATGTTCAGTGAAACATGTCAAAGGGAATCTTATTAACCACAGAAAACAGAGTTTAAGAGAGAATCTTTCTATTTAGCACTTCTGGAACTGTTCAAGCCTTGGCGTAGTGAAACAGAATTACTTGGAGATTTTGACTGCTATGAAGAATCTTTTAATGCAACTAAAGACAGCATTCAGTGTACAATTATTCCAACTTACTTACAAATGTTAAATGATGAGATTGAACAAGAAGGTACTATTGCAGCTGAAATTGCTACAGAAAGTTCACAAAGCAGTCAAAGTTCTTGTCCACTGACTCAAGATCCACTGGGAGAACCAATTATTGAAAATGAAGCAGCAATAGCCATGAATGACGTAGAAACTGCAATGCAGCAAGCATAACATGATATTATTTACTTTGAAAAGTTAGAGGAACAACTAAATATTGAACAAAAAGAAATATACCTACAAGTCAAACAACAGATAGAAAATGCTTTGCTCCATGAAAATAAAGAATGCCAATGTTCATCATTTAAACCTATTCTATTGTACATTAGTGGTCAAGGTAGAACAGGAAAAAGTTTCTTAATTACCGTTTTGACCAGTTATCTACACAAAACTACAGATTCACATTTATCTTGTGTCGTAACAGCTCCAACTGGATTAGCAGCACACAACATTAAAGGTATTACTTTACATCGATAACTTATGCTACTTGTTGAACATGATAATAAATTGGAATATCAAAAGCTATTGGGAGAAGCTTGTTATGAAGTCTCAGAGGTAGTGAAGAAACTGGAACTTTTAATCATTGATGAGGTGAGCATGGTGTCAAACTTAATGCTTGCGTTTGTAAACTTACGAATGCAACAGTTTTTAAAAACAGATTATGATGTTCTGTTTCTACGAAAACATTTTATTGTATTTGAAGACCTACTACAACATGATGACACAAGAAAATCTTTGGGAAGTATTGGTAATGTAAATATTTGGGTAAACTTTGAATATAATGAACTTGTTAAGAATATGCGACAAGCAGGTGATGAAGATTATGGAAATATTCTTAAAGACATAAGAATTGGTATTTTGCCGGAACATAGTAAGCAAGCTTTAGACAGTCGGCTACTAAGGAACTTGTTTACATCTGAAAATACAGCAGCAGAAGTAATGCACAATATGCTTGTAGAAAACAAGTCTTTAGTTTGCCTAATACCTGCACTGCAAGAGTGTTCTACATTTAATGAACAACTTCTCAAACTGGAAAAACAACAAATTCTGGAAATTAAAGCTATTGACAAAATTGAACATCAGGGAGTAACAATTCTTCTTAATGAGAAACTACAGGCTAAATTGGATTCTTTAGAAAAGTCTGTGTCTAAAACTGCAGGATTAGAAAAGAGTTTACATGAATGTAAAAACTGTCAAGTAATTTTGCGGCTTAATTTGAATGTAGAAGAAGGATTAGTAAATGGAGAATGAGAAAAGTTGTTGATTTTGTTAATTTTCAAATAGAGATGGAATAGAATTTTTGATTATAAAATTTGACCAGATTAATGAGGTAATACAAATTGGACGTTGTGTTGTACGTTTTTTGCTTGCAAGAGACTTGTATGTTCATAGACAACAGTTCCCTCTGTCTCTAACATATGCAGTAACTATTCATAAATCTCAAGGTTTAAGTATAGACTCTGCTTTTGTAAATATTGGAAGTACTGTGTTCAAAGAGGGAATGGCATATGTTGCATTGTCTCGAGTAAGAACATGGTCTGGTTTGTATTTGATGGATTTGACGCACCCCAAAGGACCCTACAATCAGCCCAGCTCTCCTACGCCATGGTCCCCCGCACCAGAAAGACCAGATCGGAAGGCCGCTCCTTCTCCTTCCTCGCGGCCAAAGCATGGAACGCCCTTCCGCTCCACCTCAGACAGACAACATCGCTCCCCATCTTCGCAAGAAACCTCAAAACCTGGCTCTTCGACAGACCCCCTCCTTGATGGAATGGAACCTGCACCCCCCCACCCCTAGCGCCTTGAGACCCTTACGGGTGAGTAGTCGCGCTTTAACAAACCCCTGATTGATTGATTAATTGATGGATTTTGATGAGAAAAAGCTTATTGCTGATGCAAATTGTGTAAGAGAGTACAATCATTTAAGACTTCATGCTTCTCATTTAGGTGAATATCCAATATATGAGAAATGTATATATATATAAATAAGAAATCAATTCAAGACAAAGTTGAAGGCGTAAAGAAAACAAAAAGTGGAAAGTGATAATGACATTGTAGGATACCAGATGGAAAACAGTTCAGGAATCAACTGTTATGCTAATGTGATTCTGAATGTTGTGTTTCATTTACCACATCTTCATCATGAAGTCATGGAAAATCGTGAAAAAAGATTCTGTTCTACACTACCTGGCACATGCATCAAGCAGAAATCCCCTCGCAAAAATTGCGAATCGGTAAAATAGGCCGTTAGCGAGCGCAAAATAACACTCTCTAATGCAGCAACCAAAATACCGAAAATGCAAGAAAATCGCAAAAAAAAGCTCCCGCAAAATTAGCGAGGAGCAACTTAGCTATTCCTTAACAGCGAGACATACAACTGCAACCTCAAATAGCGATTAGCAATTAAAGAATCGCAATGTATGAAAAATCGCAAGTAGCGAATATCATGAAATTCGTTATTTAGCAAGAGCAGAATAAGGGGAATCTCAACCAGGAGGTAAAGTTAAAAAAAAAAAAAAACTCCCACAGGTGTTACCAATCTGAAAGCCCTTAAAAATGCCTCAGGAGACCCCGTAAGCCTTTCACAATGGCAGCCCTCTACGTGCTGGCAAGGAGGATGAGGATCAATGCAGCAGCCCAGCGAAGGAGGAGGATACAGGAGAGGGTATTCCGAGTGCGCATTACATTGCTGGGCCAAAATGAAGACGAAATATATGATAAGTACCAGCTGAACCGTGCAATGATAATGCGCCTAATTGCAGATTTGGAACCCCTATTTCAGCACCAGACCCGTAGGACCCATGCCATCCCTGCACATGTACAGGTCCTATGTAGCCTGCACCTACTAGCCTCAGGCAGTTTCCAGGGGGTAGTAGCCATAGCCGGAGGTGTATCCCAAAGCGCACACTGACGCTTCTTCAGAAAATTCCTTGACGCCATGATGACAAGGATCCACACACACATCACCTTCCCCATAACCCCACAGGAGTTGAATCAGACAAAACTGGAGTTCTACCAGGTGGCCCAATTTCCCCATGTCATCGGATGCATAGACTGCACGCATGTCCCCATCTGTCCACCAGCAGCCAACGAGTACATCTTCCGGAACAGGAAGTCGTACCACTCCATCAATGTGCAGGTCGTGTGCAACGCAAAGCATATAATAACGGACATCGTGGCACAATTTCCAGGGAGCACCCATAACTCGTATATATTCCGCCACAGTGGCATCCACAGGCGTCTGCTCGGGGGTGAATTTGTCAAAGGACACCTACTTGGTACATACATATACCTAGTTGCTACATCATGATACCGAATGTAATAGCATTACTGTGGCTAACCCTTTGCTTTCCACCCTGTAGGTGACAGCGCATACGCCTTGCGCGAATATATCTTGACACCATATCTCAACCCAGCCACACCACAGGCACAGAGGTACAACGCGGTACACATAAGCACACGGAATGTGGTAGAACGGACCTTCGGCATACTCAAAAGTCGTTTCCGCATCCTTCATAAAACTGATGGAGCGTTGCAATACAGCTCCGAGACCTGCTGCAGGATTGTGGATGTATGTGCCATGCTGCACAACATTGCCACCAGGAGGGGCATACCGATTGAGATGGACAACAGTGACTCTGATGGTGACGGCCAACCACCCGCACAACACCGACAGGCGCATGTGGCAAACACTGCAGAAGGTCAGAGGAGACGTGCACACATCACACAACATCATTTCTGAGGTAGGTAATAATGAGCCATTACAACCAGATGTTGAATGTAAATGTTTAATTAACATGAGCACATGTCAAACTGAAGAAGTGTGTTTTGAAAATTTGGAAGGTGATTGCATTGGTCTATAAAGTCAAAATAAAATTGTACTCAGCACTGGAGGGCAATCACTACGTTGAAATTGACCATGGTTACACCACCATGGCCAAAAAGGAGTATATGCCTGGCTAGCGTCTCTTGCCACGTATCCCCAGCCTCCCGACGCCTGCCTCAGCAACATCACCCTGACGTGAACCCGTGGATCTGGAGCTGCGCGAACTGCGCCTCCTGTTAGTGGTCACTGGCACCGATAGGCTACTCAGGCTCGAGGCCTCCTCACTCCCCTCCTCCCCTTCCAAGTTGATGGCACTCACAGTCCCGGACTGGATGTGATCCACAGCAGTGGTCACTTGTCCTAAGGACCTGGCAACATCCCCACAGAAATGGCCAAGTTCAATCTGCATTGACACGGAGCGCCGTGCCAATAGCGCGGTGGTGTTGCAGAGCTTGTTGATGGCCCTTGTATTTCCTGACATGTGGATCAGGCTCTGGCGATGCCTTCTCCGCTTAGTGTGTTGTCCTGCAAGCACCGCACAGGTGAGCTCCTGTAGGCTCAAGTTTGTCTGCCGATTCCCCTCAGCAACCACTGTTGTTAGCTCGCGCACACTGTCTGCCATTGTGCTTATGTTCTTGGCCAGCTTTGTGATCTGCATATTGATTGTGCCCATGTGTCTCCCCTGCAGGCGCTGCACGCGTAGCATCTGAGACTCCACGCCGCCATACACATTTGGAGCCTGCTCATCACGTGCCGCAATACGGGCCCTGGACCTGCACCGTTGTCCTGGTTGGACCTGTGCCTGGGATGGAGTTGGTGACGGGACACGTGGCTGGCTGGGGGCTGGAGTGGGTGCTGGAGTCTGCTCGGATTCCATTTCTTGCAGTGAGGGTACATGTGCCCTGCGTTTTGGTGGTGGGGGTGGTGTGCTTTCTGGGACCACAGGAGTCTCTACATCCGTCTCTGCAGGTGTCTCTGAGATGACGAGCTGGTCACTATCCTCGGAGTCTGCCTCAGCTGCATCTGTGATGTGAAACAGTGCAGTGTTAGTCTTGTATGATCCTAATTCTGTTTATCATTTGGCATACTTAATTCAAAATAAATCACTGATTTAAACACACTGGCTGGCATGCGGTGTTGGTATGTTTAATTAACCATTGTTGCATTTGAATGCCCACTGGTCTGACATGACTACAACTCCCATGATGCATTGTGTGTATGAGGGGAAACGTGGCATGGGGTTTTACCTGTACACTGTGATTTGCCTTGGGGAATGTGCACGATTATACAGTACGCAGAGGAGTAGCGCTTGCATGCATCTTACCTTGTGGTGTTCTTGCTGCGCCGGATGTGTCCAATTGTGTCACTCCAACGACTGCCACAGGCTCGATTGTCCCCTCAACAAGGTCCTCCAGGGCTGTGTTTGCGGGTGCTTTCGATCGACCCTCTCCTGTGCCAGCTGATTCCTTCACCCTTTCAGCTATGCGCTCCTTGATACGTTTCCTCAGGTCGTACCTCCTTTTCTTCCAATCATCAATGCTGCTGTGTGTGACTCCCACAGCATTCACTTTTTCCTTTATGCGCAGCCATAATCTTCGCTTTACAGCCTCTGGCACCTTCAGGGACAATTTGCTGAATAGCTTATCATGGCTACTGCTGACCCCCTCAATCAGGTGTTCAAGTTCCCTCTCAGAGAACTCCAGCTTCCTCTTTCTGGGCGTGGCACTCTTCCCTGCATCGGTTTTGCCCATCCTGGGTCTGTGAACAGTAGCTGGATACCGAGTGTGAGGTTTCTCAGCTCAGCTTCAGTACTCTGCCTCCTCCTCTGATCTCTTCACTGCACTGAATGAAGCATGGCTTGGATGACTTCCTGGTTGTGATGTCATCAGCCTGCTTCCAGTGCGACCCGCTTTTTGCGAGTTCGCTAATAGTGAGTTCGCTAATACCGAAATCGCTATTAGAGACGTCGCAATTTGCGGTTTCCTGGGTTAGCGAGTCGCAATTATGTCCGCGGTCTCGTTTTTGCGAATTTTTGCGACTTGCAATTTTTTAGCGATTCTCTTCATGCATTCCGGTTAGCGTTTTTTTATTTGCGATTCCTTATTTTTCGCAAATAAGGAATCGCTTTTTCTAATTTTGATGCATGTGCCCCTACATCATTTATTTCAACAGTTGGTAAGTGACAGAAGTAAAATACATACTGCTTCTGGCATTCAACATCTTTTAGATATATGTACTAGTTCATTGACATTTACTCTAAACATAAAACAAGATGCACAAGAATTTCTAATGCTCATGCTTGGAGTATTAAAACACAAAGGAATACACATTGATAACCTACTTGGACTAAGTTACAAATGGGACCATAACTGTGAAGAGTGTTCATTTACTTCTACCACTCAAAAAAAAGCAGAACGATTCCTATACTTAACAATACCAGATTGCAAATCAGCACCTTTTAACAAATTGATTAGAACAGCAAATCAGGATATGACATGTTCACATTGTAGATCAGAGATGTTGTCTACATTACATATAGAAAGATTAGGAAAATATGCCATTTTAATGTTACAAAGTTGTAGAGCAAATGGAAGAAAATTGGAAACAAAAATTTCAAATTTTAAAGGAATTCAAATATCCATTTCAAGAAGAACTTATACAACAGTGGCTATTTTTTTCCGTGATGGGCCTACTACAAGATCTGGACACTATACTGTTTATTTAAAGTGTAACAAAGGATAGACGCATTGCAATGATGCATCTGGAATTCAAACCTAGATAGCCTTTTCAATTACCAAATTCTTATGTTATTTCTCCAGACAAAGTTTTGAGAACACCATTCAGCCTATTGGAGAAGATGTCAACAAAAAATAGAAAGACAGCAATCTATCAGTGTTTGTAATTATAGTGTTTTCATTATTATTTTGCCTAATAGATATAATATTTGGAAATTGTGTTTAAAAGCAAATAGTTTATCTATTTGTTGTCAATATTGTACCAGATGTAAATGAGATTATACATTTTTTCAAAAGTATTTGTGATAAAAAATAGAGTTAATGTAAATTAAAGAAGTGATTAACAAAGTGTACATAGAAAATGCATAGTTACACATATTGATAATGAAGTGCTATGCTGATTTGGCATTTTTTTTGTACAATCAATTTGATTGTTTTTGTCTTCGCTGTTCAATGATGATGTTACATTCAAATCACTGTGTATGGTGAAGTTATGTGCAATCTGAGAACATCAAAAAAGGGAAACTGAAAATGTTATCTAATTATAAATTAATGTGATGTTCTCAAAAATGTAAAATTATAATTTCTCTAATATATTATCATGAAATAGTAGTTTTTCTTTTTCTTCTTTATAGTAGGTACTGTTCAAGATTGAAAACAGTTTTAGTGCTGTTTAGGATAATACTACTCTAAAATACCCCGGGCGGGTAACTCCACTCTGCCAGCGGAGTTTGAAGATTTTTGCCTACTCCGTGCTCCATTGCAAACGCAGAGTTTAGGCAAAACTCCCCTCCATGGTGGAGCGGAGTTAGCCAGCCCCTCCACCCTCCCAAATTAATTAAAAAAGAAGGCACTTACCTGCGTGACTGCCTCCTTCTCTGCCTTGCCGCTCTCCTTCCTGCTCCTCGCATGCGCAAGGCATACAAAGTAGGGTTTTTTCATAGAAGAAGGATGGCGAGGAGCAGAAAGGAGAGCGGCCAGGCAGAGGAGGAGGCAGTCACGCAGGTAAGTGCCTTCTTTTTAAATGTTTAATTAATTTGGGAGGGCAAGGGAGCGGAGTTCCACAGAATTCTTTCAAACTCTGTGGAACTCCGCATAGTGGCAGTACGCCAGCTCCGCCTGTCCTTACTCTAAAACAGATTTACTGAATGATGTATCTAAATTCCTTGAAATGTAAGAAAACATAGTCAACAACTTTTAGACTATTTGAAAAGTATCATCCTATTCCTGAGGAGCAGTATCACACTCACTTTCTGCAAAAGTGCATACACCAATAAAAGTGCTATAATAATAGTTGGCTTTTTATTTTGAGTTATTTTCTCCTCATTATACAGGGCAGGTGGGTATTGAACTCTCTATTCGAGGACTTCTCTGATGCCTATATAGGTAACAGATGTCTGCTTCTGCGACTAATCTCTCTAGTAGAACTGATACGATTTGTGCACCTGTATGATAAGCTACATACAGGCACATGCATCAATGTTAAAAATTGCGAATCCTTATTAGCGAATTTTAAAGATTCGCTAATATAGATTCGCAAAAACAGATGCAACAATAAAATTGCGAAAAAATAAAGATTCGCTAATATTCGCAAACACTACTGCGAATCCGCTAATTGCGAAAACGCAAATAGCGAATTCGCAAATAGCGAAGTCGCATTTGTGATGCATCCTGATGACATCAGAACCAGGAAGTGAGCAGCACAAGCCCCATTTCCAGTGCACAGTCAGAGGGAGAGGAGTGAGCTGGCTCTGGGAGCTAACTAGCAGTGGGATTGAGCAATTGGATAAACCTGGTAACTGCAAGAAAATGGAAAGCTCACAAACAGCAGAGGACATCCAATCAGGCAGGAAGCGGAAAATGAAATTTGCAGAAAAAGAAATTGACACACTCATTGAGGGAGTCGTCCACAGCCATGATAAGCTGTTTGGGAAACTATCATTGAAAGTGGCAGAGCAGGAGAAAAGGAAAATATGGATCCGGATCCAGAACCGGGTGAATGCCAGTGGGGTGACACACCGCACCATCGATGACCTGAAGAAAAGATGGTACGACTTGCGCAGTCGGGCCAAGGTGCGCATAGCTGCCCGTCTGAAGGAAGCAAGGAAGACAGGAGGGGGAACACCGACAGACACTGGGAACACCACCATGGAGGACATGGTTGAATCCACAATCCAGCCTGAAGCTGTTGTCGGTGTGACACAGCTAGACACGTCAGGAGCAGCAAACACATCTGAAGGTAAGATGACTGCATGTTACCATTGACCTAAATAATTAAGGTAGTACACCACCCCAGTACAGCACAAGTGCACACTCAGAACATCCAGTACACAATGTATCCATGAAGGGAAGTGCATTATGGGAGATGTAGGCAGGTCAAGCATTTACAATGTCAAACACACAAATAGGATAAGAACAACTCATAACAGTGAACATATTCCAAATTTAATGTCAAAGTAAAAAAAGATCACTGTGACATGACATCCCAGACATAAATTAATGCTGTTTTGCACTGTTAAACCTCACAGATGCAGAACGTGTAGAAGCTGAGGATAGTGACTACCAGGACATACAGGACACCAGCGCAGTTGAGGATATGGACACACCGGTGTTGCCAACAAATCCATCCAGTGCCCCAAACACACGCAGGGCAACTGTCCCACCACTGGTCACCATGGAGTCTGATGATGAGGCAAATGCACCACATGAGTCCAGGCATGGCCCAGCCACATCCAT
The DNA here is from genome assembly GCA_963921515.1 of Calotriton arnoldi. Classification (NCBI taxonomy): domain Eukaryota; kingdom Metazoa; phylum Chordata; class Amphibia; order Caudata; family Salamandridae; genus Calotriton; species Calotriton arnoldi. The sequence continues at coordinate 549,943 of CAWUFW010010278.1, read as the reverse complement.
CCCAAATCCACAAACACAGGGCCGCAGAAGTAATGTCAGAGTCCGGCGTAGAAGAGCTAGATCACGCAGAACACAGCAGGAGGAGCAACCAAATGATATCTGGGGTGGTCTTGAGGGACAGATGCTCCGCATGCAGCGCCTGCAGACCAAGAACACACGTTTAGTACAGATACAAATTGGGAAGATGGCAGACAACATCGCAGTACTGTGCGATAGTGTGCAGCAAATGACCAAGGTTATGCAGGAGGGACATGCATCCCAGAGAAGAAACCATCGGCAACTAATGCAGCACCTCAAAATCTATTCTAAATCCAACAATAGGCTGGCCACATCAACTGCACTGCTGGCACATAGGTCTGTGACCATGCAAACAGAAATGTGCCATTGGAGCGGGGATGTGGCGAAGGCACTGGACCAGGTAACCAATGCAGTAGAACTGATGAATGCTACCACAATTGCGGCCAACATGTCCACGCAGGAAGAGGGTAGTGAGGGGGCCTCAAGCTTGAGTAGCATAGCTATGCCAGTTGCCACTGCAGGAAGACGCAACACACGCAGCAGTACCCCCTCAGCTTCCAACATGAGGGATGAGGATGCTGTCTCTGACAGGCGTCTGGGTGTTCGTGGGAGAAAGCGCTAGACTGCTATATACAATTACATTCAGATATGGTGACGTAACCATGGATGTGATCGGACCTTTTGACTGACTTACTAGTCATTATTTATTTCAAAAACACTTATGTCCATTACTTAGGAATCCTGTGCCACTGGCCACATTGAAAGTGTGCTCCGACACTCATGCCATATTTCCTTTGAATAAAACGTTCTGTGATTGTAATATACACTGTTTGTGTCATCATTACTCACCTCAGAAATAGTTTTGTGTGATGTCCAATCTTCTCCTGCGCCCTTCTGCTGCGCTTGCCCCTTGTGCTGCACGGCGCTGTGGCACTTGCTGGTCCTCATCCTCCGAGTCGCTTTCAGACACCTCGATCTCCATTCCTCCCCCCGTCGCAATATTGTGCAGCATGGCACATGCTGCTACTATCTTGCAGCATTGTTCAGGGTTGTATTGGAGTGCTCCACCAGTCTTATGGAGGCATCTGAATCGGCTCTTCAGCAGCCCAAATGTGCGCTCTATGATGTTCCTTGTTGAAATATGTGCAGCATTGTACCTCTGTTGGTTGGCAGTTGTGGGATTGAGGTAAGGCGTCAGAAGGTAATTACGCAAGGCGTATGCGCTGTCACCTGCATGTAGGTAAGCAAAGGGTCAGTGGCAGTTTGACATTGGCATACGTACAATGACTGTGAGTATCACTTACACATATTTACCAAGCAGATGTGCCTCTCCAAATTCTCCCCTGACAAGACGGGTGTGAATGCCACTTTGCCTGAAAATATATGAATCATGTGCACTCCCAGGAAATTGAGCAACTATATCAGTGATTATGTTTTTGGCATTGCAAACAACCTGAATGTTAAGGGAGTGATAGCATTTTCTATTTCTATATATATATTCCTGTGCTGCAGGGGGACATATTGCCACATGTGTGCAATCAATGCAACCTATAACATGTGGGAAGCGAGCTATCTGGTAAAACTCCTGAATGTTTTTGAAAGGTCATGCGCGGTGGTGGGGAAATTGATGTGTGAGCCGATCCTGGCCATCATGGCATCAAGGAATGCTTTGAATATTCTTGAAAGTGCGCTTTGCGACACACCTCCAGCTGCTGCAATGACCCCCTGAAAGCTGCCTGACACCAGTAGGTGTAGGCAACATAGGACCTGCACATGCGTTGGGATAGCATTGGTCCTACGTGTCTGTCGTTGCAGTATGGGATCCAATTCATTGATCAGGTCATGGATCATTGCTGCATTGAGCCTATACTTATCGTATATCTCATCCTCTTGCTGTCCTAGCAAAGTTATGCGGACTCTGAAGATGCGCTCATTTATTCGCCTCCGTCTGTGTCCAGCAGCCAGCAGCCTCATCCTCCTCGCCATCAGGTACATCCCTGCCATTGTGAGATGTGGTAGCTCATTCTGGGTGTGTTTCAATGGGTTTAAGTAGATTTTCAGCTGTATCTGATTTGCACTCATGATTACCACCTGGTTGTGATCCTTCTTATTTAGCACTCGCAAAATTGCGAATTTCAGGTAATTCGCAATTTGCTAATTTTCATGCATCTATTTTGCGATTCCTTGTTTGCGAATCGCTATTTGGGGGCGCAAATAGCGATTCGCTAATACTATTCGCAGAATGTTTTGCGATTCTTTAAATTTGCGAATTGTTGAGTTTTCGCTATAATGCAGTTGATGCATTGCGACACGGTATTTTGCGATCGCAAACGCCATGATTTAGCAATTCGCAATTTTTGCATTTTTTTTTTCGCTTGATGCGTGTGCCTGTTAGTTTTTAAGTTAGGGTCATCAGATGTACAACTCCTGTCAGAATACATGTAGAAGTAGACCCCACCTCAGTCAAGATAGCATGCAGATATTCAAACTTGACAGAGTGCACTTTCCATTTAAAGCAGAAACCTAAATTAATGTAGTCTACTTTAAGTGTACCTTTCCAGACACTCATATGAACTTGCATAAACACAAATCCATCTGCCATCATGTGTAAAACCTCACTTTTCTCTTTCAGCTTCATTATTCACTGACAGCTCACAATTTTAGGGCTAGGCAAATATGAAAGGCCAACTCTTCTCATGTCACTGTTGTAAGATTCACCATGTTTTTCAAGACCTCAGCGTGTGTGTCTGTGCCTCTTTGTGGTGACATGATACATCAAAAGAAGTCTACAAATACCAGAATACCTCTGTTTCACACCACATAGTCTATACATTTGTGTAGATGAAGGTGTATGTGTTACTTTCTCATCATTATGCAGGACATGTGGGTATTGAAAGTGCTTTTTATTATATTTGAAAATTTGACAGTTTTGAACTTTGATGTATCTTCTCATTTGAACAAGTATTTTAACATATATCATAGTACTAATAGGCCTAAGTTCTAAACAATAGAATCTACTGTAAACGGTACAACCTGTGCACTCATACAATCATCCACACACTACCTGTATACTTACGAATCATATAGCGACTAGCTTTGCACTCATCCATTTACTCAGCCAGTACCTATGCACTCATTCATTGATGCAAGTACTATTCATGCACTCATGCATTCACCCAAGGAGTACCTTTGCACTCATCCCAACAATCATACATTAATCCTTGCAGTTATCTATTTGTTCATGCACTACCCATGCACTCATCCATTCACTCATTCACTACTCATGCAATCATCCAATTACCCAGGCACTACCCATGCACTCATCCAATCACTCAGGCTCTACCCATGCACTCATCCAATCACTCTGGCACTAAACATACACTCATCCATTCTCTCAGGCACTATCTTTGCACTCAACAATTTACTCAGGAACAACGCATACACTCATCCATTCTCTCAGACACTACCAGTGCACTCATCAAATGACCCAGGTACTACCCTTGCACTAATCCAATCAATGAGGACCTACCCAAGCACTTATCCAATCATCCAGGCACTACCCATGCACTCATCCAATCACTCAGGCACTACTCTTGCACTCAACCATTCACTCAGGCACTACACATACACTTATGCATTCTCTCAGGCACTAACCATGCACTCATCCAATGACCGAGGCACTACCCTTGCACTCATCCATTTACTCAGGCACTACCCATGCACTCATCCAATCACCCAGACACTACACATGTACTCATCCAATCACTCCGACACTACCCTTTTACTCAACCATTCACTCAGGCACTATGCATACACTCATCCATTCTCTCAAGCACTGCCCATGCACTCATCCACTGACCCAGGGCCTACACTAGTGATCTACATGGACTTACTGCGACTCCTGAAATTATTTTGAAAAACGTTTTAATAACTTTTTCTTATTAATATTCAAGTTTCTTTAATATCTTAGCGAAACTGTAACCTTTAACTTAAGCATATTATTGTCTATATGTATGTATTAATATCAGATATAAAAAAGATAGAGTCGTGTCCGGAGCGTGATTCCGCACTTACAACTTGGAAACAAACAAGGAGATACAACATATTTTTAACCAAAATATTAAAGTAATAATCAATTCTAAATTGTGCACTATCTTAAATATCACTTTTAGAAATCACTCTGGAGCTGCAATTCCTATGCGGTCCAGGAAGTCAGGCCCATCAGTGTTCGCAGTGGTATCGCGAACCCACAAAATACATAACATTTTTTTTCAAATTGTCTTAGCTATACCACATATTTATTTTATTACTCCAGTTGTAAACTACTACCCTTAATATATACATAAAGTATTCATTTCACTATATTTTACACTTGTAAATATATAAATGGGTTTGCGCACAAAACACAGAGAACCGTGTCTGGTACGCGACTCCATTTTTATATTTAAAAAGAAACAGCTTTTAGATACATTCATATATATGTAAATATGTATATAGTTTTATATAAAATACAAAAAGAGTTGCCTCTAGGTGGGATGCACTCCCAGGTGGAAATTACGCCAAAGCAAGGGCACACGCCATGAACAAAGTCCTTTTCTGGTTTTCCTCCCAGACGCCTTTCGGGCCAACGCCCTCTTCAGTGGCAGACCATGTGACGTGCCGGCGTGCGGCAATCACCAGTAAATCCCCATAATAATTATGCTTAGGTGAACCACCCGGAGCAATGCTTCCTGGGACTGGTGGTTCAGTAAAACCCAAATGGGTCACCGCCGGCACTCACATCCAAAAATGTCTTTAAAAGGATTGCCGATGTTCGCGCCGGCACCCCTGCATATAACAGGCACCTACTGTTCCACAGTTAGCTGCCCCAATAAAGCAGCCGCTGACCCGCAAGTGTTTCGCGGTGGTGCAATCCCGCGACCAGGCAGGCCGCTGTACAAAATACAAAAATAGTTGCCTCTTAGGTGGGATGCACTCCCAGGTGGAAATTACGCCAAAGCAAGGGCACACACCATGAACAAAGTCCTTTTCTGGTTTTCCTGCCAGACGTGTTTCGGCCAACGCCCTCTTCAGTGGCAGACCATGTGACGTGCAGGCGTGTGGCAACCACCAGTACATCCCCATAATAATTATGCTCAGGTGAACCACCCGAAGCAATGCTTCCTGGGACTGGTGGTTCAGTAAAACCCAAGTGGGTCGCCGCCGGCACTCACATTCAAAAATGTCTTTAAAAGGATTGCCGATGTTCGCGCCGGCACCCCTGCATATAACAGGCACCTCCTGTTCCACAGTTAGCTGCCCCAATAAAGCAGCCGCGGACCCGCAAGTGTTTCGCGGTGGTGCAATCCCGCGACCCGTCAGGCCGCTGTACAAAATACAAAAAGAGTTGCCTCTAGGTGGGATGCACTCCCAGGTGGAAATTACGCCAAAGCAAGGGCACACGCAATGAACAAAGTCCTTTTCTGGTTTTCCTGCAAGACGCCTTTCAGGCCAACGCCCTCTTCAGTGGCAGACCATGTGACGTGCCGGCGTGCGGCAACCACCAGTAAACCCCATAATAATTATGCTCAGGTGAACCACCCGAAGCAATGCTTCCTGGGACTGGTGGTTCAGTAAAACCCAAGTGGGTCGCCGCCGGCACTCACATTCAAAAATGTCTTTAAAAGGATTGCCGATGTTCGCGCCGGCACCCCTGCATATAACAGGCACCTCCTGTTCCACAGATAGCTGCCCCAATAAAGCAGCCACGGACTCGCAAGTGTTTCGCGGTGGTGCAATCCCTCGACTAGGCAGGCCGCTGTACAAAATACAAAAAGAGTTGCCTCTAGGTGGGATGCACTCCCAGGTGGAAATTACGCCAAAGCAAGGGCACACGCCATGAACAAAGTCCTTTTCTGGTTTTCCTGCCAGACGCGTTTCGGGTCAATGCCCTCTTCAGTGGCAGACCATGTGACGTGCCGGCGTGCGGCAACCACCAGTAAATCCCCATAATAATTATGCTCAGGTGAACCACCCGAAGCAATGCTTCCTGGGACTGGTGGTTCAGTAAAACCCAAGTGGGTCACCGCCAGCACTCACATTCAAAAATGTCTTTAAAAGGATTGCCGATGTTCGCGCCGGCACCCCTGCACATAACAGGCACCTCCTGTTCCACAGTTAGCTGCCCCAATAAAGCAGCCGCGGACCCGCAAGTGTTTCGCGGTGGTACAATTCCGTGACCAGACAGGCCGCTGTACAAAATACAAAAAGAGTTGCCTCTAGGTGGGATGCACTCCCAGGTGGAAATTACACCAAAGCAAGGGCACACACCATGAACAAAGTCCTTTTCTGGTTTTCCTGCCAGACGTGTTTCGGCCAACGCCCTCTTCAGTGGCAGACCATGTGACGTGCCGGCGTGAGTGATGGATGGAATATGATGAGTGATGGAATATGTGATGTCATTAGCAGTGCATTGAGGGGTGTGGGTTATTGATTTGTTGTCTGAGTATCTGTATGGGTGCCTGAGTGTTTGTGTGGGTGGGGTGTGTGTGACTCTGTGCATAGATGTGTGAGTGGGTGATTCACTGGGTGCATGGTTTCAAGAGTGCATCTGTGATGGACTGTATGGGTGGGTGAGTGTGTGTATGGGTGTGTTAGTGAGTGAATGTATATCTCAGTGGTACATGTGTGAGTAACTACATATGTGAAAGGCAGTATATATGTGTGTTGGAGTATATAAATGGCTATAAGTGAGAGTGTGTGATTGTGAGAGTGGCTGTACGGAGGAGTGTGTGCTTGTATCAGTGATTGTATAAGAGCATAAGAATGTGCTAGTATTTGTATGAGTAAGTGAGCTGGTGTGTGTATAACTGTATAGGTGAGTAAATGGCAGTGTGATTAATTATTTGCATGACTGACTAGGTGTGTGAGTACCTCTATGGATGAGTGGCGGTGTGTGAGTGTCTATATAGGTGTATGAGTGCATATGATAGTCCTGTACTGAGTGACCATAAGTATGAGTGACTGTACGGGTGAGTGAGTGGATGTGTGTGTAGACCTAAGAATCAGTGAGTAGGTATGTAGTTATTGGTGTTGGAGTGTCTCTGGTTTTGAGAATGGTAGTCTGTAATTTAGAGTGGGTGTATCAAAAGTTATATTAGGGTGAGAGGAGGTCTGCCACTCTATCACAAGGATGATGTCATCAGTAATGTCATTTGAGATGTCATCAGTGATGTCATCAGTGATGTCACTGACCATGTCATGAGTGATGTAATATGTGAAGCCATCAGCAGTGCATTGTGGGGTCGCGAGTTATAGTTAGCTGAACTAACTATAACGGGGGAATTGCACGGGTTTTGTACGAGTGAAATGTCCAACTAACTATAACTGTCCCTAAAACCTATGTTTTTTTCAGCGAATTTCTAAGGTTTTTAAATGCTAATTTCTAACTATAACGTCCCTGAAACCTATGGTTTTTTCAGTGAATTTCAAAGGTTTTTTAAATGCTAATTTCTAACTATAACGTCCCTGAAACCTATGATTTTTTCATTGAATTTCAAAGGTTTTTTAAATGCTAATTTCTAACTATGCCTACAAAGGTTGGACATGTGAAGAAAGAGGAAGAAAAGCGCACAAAGAAGCAAGACATGCAGAAAGAGGCAACAGAAGTCCAGAAAGACGAAAAAAAGTGCAAGAAGAAGCAAGAGATGTGCAGAAAGAACCAACAGAGGAACAGAAAGTCCTCCTGTGCCCCCAACTTTTTGCTGACGGGTACTGATGGTAACTGACTCTGACTAACCGGCCCTAGAGCCAGTGCTATGCTAAAAGACACTTAGAATACAGTGAAAACACCTACATACACTAGGGAACACTGTGCGTTGGGGTACCCCTGTGATTAGCATGACCTCCTCTGTATTTGCCATGAGTTAGTGCCTGGGTCATTGGATGAGTACATGGGTACTGACTGGATGATTAGAGTACTGCAAGGAGAGTGGATGGTGAATTTATAAACGCTTGTGTTTTGGCGGAGTGATTGGATAAAGACATGGAACTGGTTGGGTGATTGGAGGAGTGCATGGGTAGTGACAATGAGATGGCTGGACTGCATCATTAGTCCTCAGGGGATTGTAGCAGTGCATGTGTTAGTGCCTGCGTCATTGCATGAGTACATGGGTAGTGACTGGATGATTAGAGTACTGCAAGGAGAGTGCAAGGGGAATTTATAAGTGCTTGTGTTTTGGCAGAGTGATTGGATAAGTACATGGTGCTCGCTGGGTGATTGGAGGAGTGCATGGGTAGTGATAGGGCGATGGCTGGACTGCATCAGTAGTGCTCATGGTATTGTAGCAGTGCATGAGTTAGTGCGTGGGTCATTGCATGAGTGCATGGGAACTGACTGGATGATTAGAGTAATGCAAGGAGAGTGCACAGTGAATTTATAAGTGCTTCAGTTTTGGCGGAGTGATTGGATAAGTACATGGTTCTCGCTGGGTGATCGGAGGAGTGCATGGGTAGTGACAGGGCGATGGCTGGACTGCATCAGTAGTGCTCAGAGTATTGTAGCAGTGCATGAGTTAGTGCATAGTGTGAGAAGTTGGCCTGGTATATGCTGTCCACTAATTAAAGTGGGCACCCTGTACCAGTCCAAACAACCCCTTATTGGAGATAGGTTAAAGACAACCTTTAATGAAAGCTATCGTAGTGGTAGCTATGGAGAGCAGCCTTCAGGCTAAGTCTTGAAGGAATGTAAAGCAGCTTGCTTTACCAGTCTATAATCTCTTGAGTGACCAAATGAAATAGGACCACACCAGGTATATATATAAAATATATGTATTTAGTCTTAAACACACCCCTCTAGTCTCTTTATGAGGCTAGAGTTCGAAATACATAAGTTACAAGTCAGTTTTCAACAGTAATAGCACGAATACACGTTTGAGCCCTAGGGGCGTACCAAACCATATACCAAAAAAGTGGTATAAGAACCACATCTGAGCTAGACACAAGGCCTAGAGCCTGTAGAAGTGCTTGGCCCTCAAGGAACCACCCAAGGTAGTGACAAAGGGGACCCACGGGGGACGCGTGCAGTGTGGGAACACAGCCGCAAGCCGCCGTTAACTTCTATGGGGAAAGTCGCGGTTGGATTTTTAAAAGGAAAGGACACTTAGAGGAGGACTTGGAGCAAACCCCTTTAGAACTAGGCAGTTCTAGAGTCAATACCCACGGGAGCACCGGAGTACTCAAGTTACCTCACCCAGGGAAGCCGGGGGCATAGGTGTCTTTCGATGTTGGGGTTCGTCGTCGTTTTTCAATGGCGATCTGCGGCAAAGTGCTGCTGGCGACCAAGTCGAAAGTGTCCGGGTGGATCCAAGGGTGGATCGAAGATCTGAAGAACCTGAAAGCAGAGGGGACAGAGTCTGGGTCACTAGCCAGTGACCAGGAAGGCGATGAGCAGATGCCCACCAAGTCGGGTGCTTCAGGTAGGTTGACCATCATCTTGACTCTTCAGCCACGAGGTTCAGGAGGTGTCGACGACAACCAGGAGCTGGATTCGAGCTGTCCCACAACGTCTGTCGACTGCTGGGGTATCAGCGACCGCATTGGACCCAACAAGCCTTGGCAACGGAAAGTCACGTGGAAACAAAGAAAGGACGTTGGTGCAGACCAGCAAGGTCTGAGGGACTCACCCAGCAAGGGTAAGTCAGGGCACGTCTGGAGCAACCAGGAAAGCCCAAGCAGAAGAAGAGTTGCCTTCGGGAGGGCCCACTAGCCAACAGACTAGCGACCGTGAAGGAGCCTCAAGTGGACCCACTTGGAGCTGGCTCAAAGGACACTCGTGCAGTGGAGGCAAGTGATCTTTGGTGTAGTCGGTGCTGGAGGTGGGGGCTACTCGGAACCCAATGCACAACTTCATGGGAACCCAGGAAGAGGATGCACTTGCAAAAGTTCTTGGTGCCCAGGGGTCACGGTTCCACATTACCCACAACAACTACATGCCTCAGCTTTGCTGGGGTCTCAGGGCAGCCTCAGGGAAGTCTTGAAATCCACCTCTGGTGATGCAAAGACTTCGGCGTCTGGCAGGAGCTTCAGCGATGCAGACCAGACAATTTCTTCTTAGGTGCCTGCCAAGCAGGGGAGTCACTCCTTGACCCCAAGGGAGATTCTTCAGTCGTCTAATCTTCAAGTAGAGCACCGAAGGTCCAGGATTCGGTTTCAGAGTTTCATCCAGGGTAATCTAAAATCCTAAGTACTGGGGTCCCATACTTATAGTAAGTTAGGGGGTTGGACATACTCTGGGGACCCACCTATGGGAGGGTCAGGGAAGAGGGGTGGTTACTCCCATTCCCTTTGTCCAGTTTCACGCCAGAGCAGGGGCAGGTAGCCCCTGCAACCGGTTTGAACTGGCTTATGCACAGGGATACCAAATGTGCCCCAGTGCAGGACTTCAAAGCACCAGGGAGTGCTCCCGCCCAGCCCCAATACACACTATCCTGTCTGGGGAGGTGGTTACACTTCCCTGTGACAGGAAACCTATTGTCCAGGCCTCCCCTGCCGGAGTTTCGGTCAGCAGCAGGAGGCCAGACCCGTGTCTGTGGCAGCGGCATCCATTTTGTGATGCCAGGTCTCTGAAAAGTTAATACCGGGTAAGCCAGTGTGTACATGTCTCTCCCTCTAGAAGGGTGGAATGCTACCCCCACTGCCAGGACTGGAGGGGGGGGTAGTATTCCAAGGTGTTTGACACCAAACACAACATGTTTTGGTGCAGCCAGTCCAAAGTTAGCATTTACCGCGAGTTTATAATGCACTTAAGAGTATATGGTTAGGCTGTACCACAAACAGCATCAGAGGATTGACTCCGAACGCTGAAGAGGGGCTCTGCTCATGCAGGGGCACCCTCTCACATAAAAACCAAGCACTCTGCCTTCAGGATTGTTAAGGCCTGCCATAGGAGTGACTTATAGGTTTATATGTGTGTGCAATGGTAGTGATATAGGTAGCATATATCGCAGTAAGGGGTGCCTGCAACACCTTACCCAGGCTGCAGTAGCAGACCTGTGGTGTCATTTTGGAGGGCCTCCCAGGGGTGGCACAATACATGCTTCAGCCCCTGGTAGGCCTCTGGGGTACCTATGCCCTGGGTACATATTACACCATATACTAGGGACTTATAAGGGCACTCTAGAATCCAATCAAAGATGTGCCTAAGGCACATGGAAACCATTTTAGAGAGGAAGGAGCTAGGCTGGGGTTCTGATTAGCAGGGCCCCAGCCAGACTAAAGTCGAAAAACAGTGAAGCATCAGCAAAAAGTGGGGGTACCCATGTGAAGCAGATCCTACTCTCCTACACATGGGTCATTGCATGAGTGCATGGGTACTGACTGGATGATTAGAGTACCGCAAGGAGAGTGCATGGTGAATCTATAAGTGCTTGGGTTTTGGCGGAGTGATTGGATAAGTACATGGTGCTGGCTGGGTGATTGGAGGAGTGCATGGGTAGTGAGAAAGAGATGGCTGGGCTGCATCAGTAGTGCTCATGGGATTTTAGCAGTGCATGTGTTAGTGCCTGGGTCATTGCATGAGTACATGGGTAGTGACTGGATGATTAGAGTACTGCAAGGAGAGTGCATGGTGAATTTATAAGTTCTTGCGTTTTGGCGGAGTGATTTGATAAGTACATGGTGCTCGCTGGGTGATTGGAGGAGTGCATGGGTAGTGACAGGGCGATGGCTGGACTGCATCAGTAGTGCTCAGAGTATTGTATCAGTGCATGACTTAGTGCATGGGTCATTGCATGAGTGCATGGGTACTGACTGGATGATTAGAGTAATGCAAGGAGAGTGCATGGTGAATGTGGTAAGTTGGCCTGGTATATGCTGTCTACTAATTATAGTGGGCACCTTGCACCAGTCCAAACAACCCCTTATTGGAGATAGGTTAAAGACAACCTTTAATGAAAGCTATCCTAGTGGTAGCTATGGAGAGCAGCCTTCAGGCTAAGTCTTGAAGGAATGTAAAGCAGCTTGTTTTACCAGTCTATAATCTCTTGAGTGACCAAATGAAAGAGGACCACACCAGGTATATATTTAAAATATATGTATTTAGTCTTAAACAAACCCCTCTAGTCTCTAAGTTACAAGTCAAATATCAACAGTAATAGCACAAATACACGTTTGAGCCCTAGGGGAGTACCAAACCATATACCAAAAAAGTGGTATAACAACCACGACTGAGCTAGACACAAGGCCTAGAGCCTGTAGAAGTGCTTGGCCCTCAAGGTACCACCCAAGGTAGTGACACAGGGGACCCACGGGGGACGCGTGCAGTGTGAGAACACAGCAGCGAGCCGCCGTTGACTTCTATGGGGAATGTCGGGGTTGGAGTTTTAAAGAAAAAGGACACTTAGAGGAGGACTTGGAGCAAACCCCTTTAGAACTAGGCAGTTCTAGAGTCAATACCCACGGGAGCACCGGAGTACTCGAGTTACCTCACCCAGGGAAGCCGGGTGCATAGGTGTCTTTCGGGGTCGGGTTTCGTCGTCATTTTCAATGGCGATCTGCTGCAAAGTGCTGCTGGCGACCAAGTCGAAAGTGTTCGGGTGGATCCAAGGGTGGATCAAAGATCTGAAGAACCTGAAAGCAGAGGGGACAGAGTCTGGGTCACTAGCCAGTGACCAGGAAGGCGATGAGCAGATGCCCACCGATGTCGGGTGCTTCAGGTAGGTTGACGGTTGTCTTGACTCTTCAGCCATGAGGTGCAGGAGGCGTCGACGAAAACCAGAAGCTGGATTCGAGCTGACCCACAATGTCTGTCGATTGCTGGGGTGTTGGCGACCAGATTGGACCCAACAAGCCTTGGCAACAGCAAGTCTCATAGAAATAAAGAAAGGACGTTGATGCAAACCAGCAAGGTCTGGGGGAGTCACCCAGCGAAGGTAAGTCAGGGCACCTCAGGTGCAACCAGGAAAGCCCAAGCAGAAGAAGAGTTACCTTCTGGAGGGCCCACTAGCCAATGGACTAGCGACGGCAAAGGAGCCTCGAGTGGACGCACTTGGAGCTGGCTCACAGGACACTCGCGGAGTGGAGGCCAGTGATATTTGGAGCAGTCGGTGTTGGAGGCACGGGCTACTGGAAGCCCAAAGCACAACTTCGTGGGAGACCAGGAAGAGGATGCACTTGCAAAAGTGCTTGGTGTCCAGGGGTCACGGTTCCACATTACCCACAACAGCTACAGGCCTTTGCTTCACTGGGAACTCAGGGCAGCCTCGGAGAAGTCTGGAAATCTACCTCTGGTGATGCAAAGACTTCAGTGTCTGGCGGGAGCTTCAGCAATGCAGACTGGACAATTGCTTCTTAGGTGCCTGCAAAGCAGGGGAGTCACTCCTTGACCCCAAGGGAGATTCTTCAGTCCTCTAATCTTAAAGTAGAGCGTCGAAGGTCCAGGATTCGACTTCAGAGTTTCGTCCAGGGTAATCTAAAGTCCTAAGGACTGGGGTCCCATACCTATGGGAGGGTTAGGGGGTTGGACATACTCTGGGGACCCACCTATGGGAGGGTTAGGGAAGAGGGGTGGTTACACCCATTCCCTTTGTCCAGTTTCACGCCAGAGCAGGGGCAGGTAGCTCCTGCAACTGGTTTGAACTGGCATATGCACAGGGACACCAAGTGTGCCCCCAGTGCAGGACTTCAAAGCACCAGATGGTGCTCCTGCCCAGCCCCAATACACATTATCCTGTCTGGGGAGGTGGTTACACCTCCCTGTGACAGGAAACCTATTGTCCAGGCCTCCCCTGCCGGAGTTTCAGTCAGCAGCAGGAGGCCAGACCCGTGTCTGTGGCAGCGGCATCCATTTTGTGATGCCAGGGCTCTGTAAAGAAGTTACCGGGTAGGCCGGTGTGTACATGTCTCTCCCTCTAGAAGGGTGGAATGCTACCCCCGCTGCCAGGATTGGTGGGGGAGTAGTATTCCAAGATGTTTGACACCAAACACGACATGTTTTGGTGCAGCCAGTCCAAAGTTAGCATTGTACCGCGAGGATATAATGCACTTAAGAGTATATGGTCAGGCTGTACCACAAACAGCATCAGAGGAGGGACTCAGAACACTGCAGAGGGGCTCTACTCATGCAGGGGCACCCTCTCACATAAAAACCAAGCACTCTGCCTTCAGTATTGGTAAGGCCTGCCATAGGAGTGACTTATAGGTTTATATGTGTGTGCAATGATAGTGATATAAGTAGCCTATAGCACAGTAAGGGGTGCATGCACCACCTTACCCAGGCTGCAGTAGCATACCTGTGGTGTCATTTTGGCTGGCCTACCAGGGGTGGCATAATATATGCTTCAGCCCCTGGCAGGCCTTTGAGGTACCTATGCCCTGGGTACATAGTATACCATATACTAGGGACTTATAAGGGCACTCCAGATTCCAATCACAGATGTACCTAAGGTACATGGAAACTATTTTAGAGAGGAAGCAGCTAGGCTGGGGTTCTGATTAGCAGGGCCCCAGCCAGACTAAAGTCGAAAAACATTGAAGCATCAGCAAAAAGCGGGGGTACCCATGTGAAGCAGGGATCACTGACAAAATATCGAAGGTCAAAAAATCGACCTGCAAAAATATCGGAGCAAGAATATCGATGTCAACAATATCGATATCCTATCTACAACATGGCTAGTACAAAAATATCGAGAAAAAAAATATCGATGTCAAAAATATCGTTATCAAAAATATCGTTTTTTTGTTTGTTAAAATAAAAAATGTAAAATAAACTAAATAATACTTATAAATAAAATAAACATAGTTACAAATATTTTATAATGTTTAAAATTAATAAGTAATATATATAATTTAATAAAACATTAATTAAATATATACATATAATATATAATAAATCAACCATCTACAAGTTCTAAACCAACCATCTGCTGCTATCTATTCCTTAAATCAAAAAGATCTTACCACACTAAGGACATTAAGAACTTTAGGAGAATCCACGACAGAAATAAATACGAGAATGAACACAGGAATAGATGATGATCTATTGCTATGCCAGGAAGAAGGTATAGCTACCAACAGAGGTGGAGAAAGTGGATTAAAATTGCAATCAAGATTCTGCCCGCAACTCCCTCCTGGGAACAAAGTGGATCTCTTCCACGAAATAGTGGTAGAGGAAGTAAACAAATTATCAGGATGTAAAACCAAACAAAACAAAAGGAGGGAGTGGAATTTAACGATGGGTGAACAAAAAGCCCTTAAAGAACTTGGGGGCCCATTACGATACCCGGCGTAAAAAAATCCGCCAGGCATGAAAGCGGCAAAAATCCGCCCGCACACACCGTCTGAACACCGACCACGCCATTACGATGACACAAACCGAAAACCGCCATCGGTAGAAAACCACACAAGATACCGCCCGCCATCGTCCGAGTCGGAGTCAAACCGCCCGCCACGGACGGAAACACGCACGACAACACAAAACCGCCCGCCCTCACGGCCGACACACCGCACGTGAAATTACGATCGCACCGCCATGAGCGCGGGAAAACTACAAAAATACCGCCCGCCAGCGCAAACAACGCCGATGAGAATCGACACGGCAGAAGCCATGGCGCCCACGTCCCTGCACAGAAACCATCCGCTGACAAAAACAATCGCACACAACATGGCCAACAAGTCCACACAGCAAGGCACGCACAAATACACAAGCACAGTACACATCCCGAAAACACCCCCCCCTGGACAAACAAAAACTACAAAGGTCAGAACACCAGACACAACACACCTGAAAACAACAGACCATCAGGACACACCCACATAGGTAAGTACAAAAGCAGCACTCCCACAGACCACAACCCCTTGCAACATTGCAAACTAGAGAGGAGAGGAGAGGACACAGTGACACAGCAAGGACAGCAGCACACCACAGAAACGCACACATCACAACCACCACCACCACCACCACCACCACCACCAAACACCGGCACCACAAACCCCTGCACATTACACAACACACACCGCACCAGCACCACAAACACCATGGCACCACAAAGAATGCCCAAGTTCACGCCCACTGAGCTGACGGTCATGGTCGACAAGATCATCAAGGTGCACCCACAAATCTATGGGAACCTGGTCCAGCACACACCACTAGCCACCAGAAACAGAATGTGGAACCGGATCGTAGACCAGGTCAATGCAGTCGGGACCCTGCCCAGGAACAGAGTTGAAATCAACAAACGGTGGAATGACGTCAAGAGCCTGGTCAAGAAGAAGGAGAGCAAGAACAGAGATCTGGCTGCCGTCACTGGCGGAGGAATCCCGCGCTGTTCAAGACCTTCAAAGCGTGGGAGGAGAAGGTGCGAGTCATTATACATCCTGAGATCCTCGCCGGATTAGCAGGGGGAGTGGAGGCTGGTAAGTACAAACTAATGTATACCAGCACACCGCCATGTACTCACATGCACTACCACCATGCCACAGCTCCCAGGGACGAACATCCCCATGTCCAGCACACAATACACAACACATCACACACACATGCAACAGACACCACCACACACAGCCCAAACCGAACAACTGTAAGATACGTGGGGGCATGTGTACACTCAGCCAGCCACTTAACCACCAACAGGTCCCCAAGTATGCCAGACTTGGGGACACAACGAGCACCCACCACACCCATGTGCCCGCCATAGCTGCACTAACCGACAAGTAACAGGTAAGTGGCAGGAACACAAAGTGCAGTGGGTGGGAGGGTGGACAGCCCAAGTACAACACACACCAGGCCCCTAGTCCCACAGCACAGCAAGGAGGAGCATCCCCACACCCCACAGCCACGTGTCAGCCACCGCAGTGCACACCGACAGCCGAAAGGTAGACATCACGGTCCACAACAATCGGTGTCAGTGGGTGTCCAGCCATCACCACGACCCACAACACCGCCCCCACCCCCACAGACCTGCAACATGGAGCACCCCCCGCTTAGAACCATGTGGCATCCAGTACAGTGTACGCACAAACAACCTGCAGGTGGGAAACTGGACAGGGCTGGATTACTGGAGGCATGAGGACCGTAACACGACCAACACATGGGACATGTCACGTAGCAGACGAACACGCAGCACCGCCCACTGTCACGAACAAGTTAACAATGTGCACACGGACATGAACCACAGACTCACACCCCACATGACCCATCACAGACACAGCAACACCCAAGGAGCCACGTCTGCATGCACAAGCCACACTGAATATAGTACCACACGGCAGCCACTGTGCAACCCATCACACACAACCGAAATACCATGGAAGTCCTGTCCATGTAGCCCCTACTGCCTGTCAACCACACACCCCACAACTACGCCTATGTAAGACAAACAACACGAGACGCAACAGAGCGGAACAACATAAATGCACACGAACACCACTGAACCCATCAAACACACAGACACACCATGCACATACAACATACCATCCATCCCATCCGTCAGCCCCAGTCTCATGAAAGGCATGTCATCCGCACAGCTGCCACACATACAGCAGTCACGCTAAGAGACATGCCCATGACCAACCATGAGCCAGAAGTCAATGAAGCGCACGCCACACTGTGAGCAACAACACACAACATGGGCCACACCCCCAGCACTGCAGTGATGCACATGGCACAGGGCAGCACGCACACCAAGGAGATGGGACAACTGCAATACGTTGGGTGGCACACAACCATCACTCACTCATAACGATGCGTCCAATGCCATGTCCAGTAATCACAACAGACAGCAAATATGCAGGCCATGTCAGGCATGCACACACCTCAGACCATGCACTGTCATGCTGCCACAACACATGTCACGTTCGGCACCCATGGCTCACAGCATGTACCCCAAAGCATATTCCCTCCCAAATGCGAATCTGGGGCATGGCCCCCATGTTGCCATATGCGTCCCTAAGCGTTCCATTTGAACCCCAAAAGCATATTCCCTCCCAAATGCGAATCTGGGGCATGGCCCCCATGTTGCCATATGCGTTCCTAAGCGTTCCATTTGAACCCCAAAAGCAAAGTACAAACCAGACCCAGGATGGGCCAGGAGCCCGCATACACCAGAGTCACAATAAGTAGGGGCACAGCAACACACCCATCGGCATGGCCAATCCGTCCCATGCCACATGTGCACAGCACACAGTCCCATTGCCAAGCACACACAACTACAAATGGTACAGCCACACACACGCCTCCGGGAAACCCATGTACGAGATTGCATGAACTGTTAATGTCAGACGACCAATACATACTTCGCCAGGTGCAACACAATAACAAATCTCATTCTCTCCACAGGTGACGAACTGCTGGATGCTGGGGATGGAGACAGCAGCCAGCACAGCCAGCCTACAAGCCCCCAACGAGGACACACGGATGTGGAGGATCTGTCCTCCTCTTCGGACACGGACCACCAAGCAGGCCCATCTGGTGTGGCAGGGCCCAGCCGCTCCCCAGGACCCCTCCTACCCACCAACCCATCATCCAGGGCTGCTGAACATTCCCAGCCCCCTGCTGCCACTGTCGTTGCGGCCACACCCACGGTCATTGCGGCCACACCCACGGTCATTGCGGCCACAGCCACGGTCATTGCGGCCACTACCACTGCCGCAACCGCCACCATCGCCGCACCGACCACCACCGCCGCCACCACCACCACGTCTTCGCTGGCACCAGCCCCAGCGCAGGTGGTGGCCCGGCCGACTGGATCCACCCTGGGAGCCAGGGCGAGGACCGTGGTGGGCAATGTGGCTAGTGGGCAGGCCGGTGGCAGCAGGACTGGTAGGAGGAGCAGGGTCAGGGAAACGCCAGTCTCCCCTGGGAGCCATCCCCTGCCTCAAATGGCCAGAGTCCTTGGGGCCTATGAAGAGGCCCAAGGACAATGGGCCAGGTCTTCTTCAGACACGCGGGAGGTGCTGGGGGTGCTGAGGTCCATGGAAGCCCGTATGGGCCAACTCGTGGACCTCATGGGCCAGCTGGTGGTGAGGTCACAGCCAGGGACAGCAGCTCCACCACCGCCACCACCTGCCGGGGCGCAGGGTCGAGCAGCAGTGTCCAGTTCCCCTGCGTCCACAGCCAGTGAGCACACCTCACCCCCACCAGCAGGTCGCCACCACACACCCCCTCCCAAACGTGGAAGGGGCCGTCCGAAGTACAAACAGATCTCCCGGGAGGACTATGCACGCTCCAGACGCAAGTGAGGCAGCCAGCCAGCCTTCCTTGACCACCCACTGCATTGACTTGGACTACGATCCCACTCCACACAGCCATCTGGATGGCATGTGTCTGTTGGACCATGGACATGGAACAAGTGGGTACACCCTGACCATCACGCAGCTGTGACCGACAGCTCATTGTCACTGCACGCACCACTTTTGTCATCACCTCGCACACAATCACATGTCACAGTTTGAAATAAATGCACCTCTTACACAAACTGCTGTTTGTGCCCTGTGTTTTAATTGTACGGAATACAACGGCCACCTTGGGCGGAAAGGCACCTGATGCGTGGCATGGCAATGGAACCGGAGGGCCTGCAGGGACCTAGGGGTGGGAGACAGAACAGGAGCACATTCAATGAGTGTGTCACACACCCATCACACAGAACATGTCAACAACTACAAGCAATGTACACACATCGCACAGAGCAATAGGGCACAATGCCACAGCCACCAACAGTGGCATACTACCCTGGCCATGGAGCGTTGACACACAGCACGCAGTGAACAAAAGGCCACCCTGACACAGGACACACACACCTGCACAGATACAGCCACATCAGCCGTCGTACATGGACACTCACCGTCAAGTGAAGTAGCGGGCGATGAGCTGCTGCCGCACATTCCCAGGTTCCTCCTCTCCGCTGTCCTCCTCACTCGAGCTGTCCTGGTCTGCGGGCTGGGGCCCTGGTTGATCTCCGTCATCCACGATGAGGGGGATCTGCTTCCGAATGGCCAGATTGTGCAGCATGCAGCACGCCACCACTATCTGGCACACCTTCTGTGGGGAGTACGCCAGCGCACCCCCGGTGCGGTCCAGGCACCTGAACCTGGACTTGAGGAGGCCAAAGGTACGCTCGACCACACGTCTGGTCCTCCCATGTGCCTCATTGTAGCGATCGTCTGCTGGGGTGCGAGGATTCCTCAATGGACTGAGCAGCCATGCCCCATTCGGGTACGCAGAGTCACCTGGGTGTGAGGGACACAGAGAACCGTTGCTAATCCAACTGGACAGGGGACAGCATCGCACAGCCAGCACGCTACACCACTCCACATACTCACCGACAATACAGCCACGATCCTGTTGCAGATTGGACATCAGTCGTGGCAAGATGCTGTTGCGCATGACGTGTGCGTCATGGGCCGAGCCTGGGAACTTTGCACACACGTGGGTTATCACCATGTCCGCAAGGCACACCACTTGCACATTCAGGGAGTGCGTGTGCTTCCTGTTGCGGTACAGGTGCTCAGTGGCCTGTGGTGGAACAAGGCCAACATGTGTGCAGTCAATGGCTCCAACGACGTGTGGGATCCTGCCAAGGGCATAGAATGCACCCTTCACTGCCGCCAATTCACGAGCCCTGGGGAAGCGGATGTACCTGTTACGGTACAGCATCATGGCTGCCAGTACATCCCTCAGCACCTTGCTGAACATGGGCTGGGACATCCCTCCTCCACTGCCCACTGTGTGCTGGAATGACCCAGTGGCGAAGAAATGCATGGCGGCCATCACCTTGGCCGTGGGGGTGACAGCTGTCGGATACACCCTGCGGGGACGGAGATGGGGTTCCAACATGGCACACAGTCGATGCAGGGTTGGCCTGTCCAGCCGAAACTTCCTAATGACCTCTGTATCGTCCATGTCCGCCAGCAATTGGTATGGGCGGTCAATGTTCGGTCTCCGCCTAGGGAAAATGGCAGTGGACACATGTCAAAGCAACACAACACATAGCAATTTCGCATACACATCACTGACATGACTGAGCAAGCACATGAGCCACAGCCCAGCTGTCAAGCTGGGACGGCACGGCCACATTACACTTACACAGGTCTCCCAACAATGGCAATGGCTAGTGATACAAACCACTGCCATGTGCATGCACATGGGGATCTAGGCCCCAATGACTTGCGGGGCGTGCTGATGGGGACTGACTGCATATTCGTCAAGCGGCAACGCCACGGCAACATGAATGTCTGCTGAGCATGGAACTGCTTCCGAGGCTGGATGAGTATGGCACACGGCGACGACGATGTGGGCACAGGCTGAGCCGCCAAAACAAGTGGGACCTGTGGCACGAGGGGATATGAGACAGTAGTAGGTGTCAGCACTGCACCCTATGTACAGCACTGTACGGATCACACCTCCCGAAACATTGACAGGTGTCCACATTGACAGCCCCATGCCAAGACGGCTGTGTGCTTGCAGTCACACGTCACAGGTGAGAGGTTACATTGCACATGCCAGGTGGCAGACATACATAGTGGGAGCTGGCATGTGTGTGCATGTGTCTCCTGTTCAGGATCCACCAGATGGGCGCTGACTCTGTACTGACCATTGGACACAGCATGTTCCGTGGAAGGCTTGTGTGTGTGGGATGGTGGCACTGGATGTGCCTCCGTTGGGTGGGGGCCATGCACAGGACGGGTACGTCGATGATTGCGCATTGTTGGTCACGGTGGGTGCACCAACTAAGATGTGTTGCCCTGTGTTCAATTCCTATGTCCGCATGATGATGGACTGTAGATGTGGGCAGACTACACATTGGTCGATGTGCTGTCTATATGCATGTGCCTTCACACCAGGCACAGCTGCCCCTGCACATGTGACCCCTGCTGGACTCGCTGCTGGGTCTGTGGAGCTGATGCACCTTCTGTGCGTGGGGCGGACAGCTCTCCTCACTTCCCTCATTGCGCATGTCATGACTTTGCCGCAGGTGACATGGATCATGGAGGGCCCACATGTACGCGTGGGTAGGCTACACATGATTGTTCACTGGTCGCCACCCCCAGTCAGTGTTTCGAATGGGAAGGTTGTCGTGCTGGTGGTATATTCGATGTGGCGGATGGGCGGGCCTAGGTGCGGGCTTACATTCCGGACATGGGGGGTAGTTGGATTGGCGACTAGTTGCAGTACACACGGGACACGTCGCTTCCTTTCCACATCTGGGTCATCCCTTGTACTCACTGACAGTGATACAGTCATCTTCGCCCCAGCCCTCATGTCCTCCCCTCGCTCCCCCAATATGCATGTGCACCTGCGAGGCTAGCGCTTGCACAGGCAGCCCCAAGCTCGCACCAGAGAGGGCAAGGAGTGTATGTGTGGGTCCAGTTGTACGAGTGGGCTGTCTCAGGGTATGATGTGTGGCGGGACGCCGTCCACCTGCGTGGTGCCCCAAATGGAGACCCGGCCTGCATGGACTATGCATCACAGTCTTCGCCTTCCGGATCCGCCACCTGCGACACCCAGTGGCTGTGGCTGCCCTTGCGGCCAGGCCGCGTCCGTCTGTGACTGATGGCCCACACATTCACTCTTTGGCCTCTCTGGGGAGGGCTCGGGGTGGTGGCGCACGCGCTTGCACTTAGTCGCAATGGCATGTGGTGTGGTTGGTATAATGGGCAATGGATGTGATGGTGCGAGCCACCTCCCGTGACGTCAGTGCTGCTCGTGCTGTGGTGCGTCCCCCTACACTTCCATTTGACTTGTGCCATGCTACACGTTGAGGTTCTATTGCCTGCGTGATATGACCAGGAGGAGCGCGAGGAGACCTCTCACACACCATGCTTCACTGCCATCCCGTGCCCTGTATCGCCTGTGCGGATTGACTATGTTGGGGTTACACCTGGTCGACTGGGGCTGTGTGTGCCTTGTCAGGGGCATGGCGGGCACACAACAGGATCCAGCTTGTCCACAGAGGGTGGGCTGACGTGTGCGCCTGGTACCGCATTGTACGTGTGCCCGGCTGCTGTGCACACACGTGTTCACTCCCCCCCGACAGGTGTCCTCTCACAATGCCCAGGGAAGCGGTGGTGTACTGTTCATGACCCCTCCCAACACGGCGTGCTCCAACTTGGCATGTGCGCATCTACCCGTCACACCCACCCACCTGAGCACTGCGTCCATACGACTTCACACGACACATGTGTGTCTTCCACAGTTGTGCTACTCATTTGCGTTGGCATCCAATACCAGTGGACTACATGGTCATGTCACGACTGCCGTGTACTTCACATACTCTCATCCTCTCTCATTCGTACTTGTGAAATGAGTCAGCGGAGACAGTTTTGGTTTCAAACATTATATTGAGTCTTCTGTCCTCTGTGATGCAGTATAGTGGACACTACTGGCAGCGGAATACATGTTGAGGATATACTGAGCATGATTACAAATGGGATAGGGTGTGGGGTTACATGTGATTGGCTGTTGCATGTGGGATGTGGGCTTCAGAGTTACATCTGCTTGGCCAAGGCTGTGCTAATGTACATTTACGTATAGCTGCGGAGCTGCGGACTTTGACACAGACGGTATACATGTAGCCTACCAGACCGCTTGGCATCATGGGCACAGTCCATCTCAGTTCCATGTGACAGGTTTGCTGCGGTTGTTCCTCATGCACGCGTGCATGTGAGATGACATCAGGGCATGTGCTTGCGTGCATGCAGCGGCGTGCCACTTGT
Organism: Calotriton arnoldi; assembly: GCA_963921515.1. NCBI lineage: Eukaryota > Metazoa > Chordata > Amphibia > Caudata > Salamandridae > Calotriton > Calotriton arnoldi. The sequence continues at coordinate 526,240 of CAWUFW010010278.1, read as the reverse complement.
TGTTGCAATGTGGTGGTTACTGGACATGTCACAGTCACTGGGGTCGTGTTGTTGTTGTATGCACTTGTCGTCCATGCAAAGGTCCTGGTATGGGATTCCGGGGGCGGGGGTGGGAGGGGTGCAGCACCCACAGACTCCAGGCGACCTATTCATGTCCACTGAGCGGTGTGTGTGTCCATGGGCGCTGGATCCATGTCGTGTCCTGGTTGTTCGTGCAGTTCCGTCCATGTGGGTGCGATACACAGACCCCATGCCACTGCCTCCCACGATGCATGCGGTGTTCCTGGATGTGATGGGGAACAGTGTGCATGTCCCGGTCATATCCGATGTCATGGCGATGTCGTTGATGGTGTGGTAACAGTTGCCGGTCGTTTGGTATGGCTGTTGTGGTGGTGACTGGCCAGTCCGTGCGGAAGCTAAGCATGGGTGCGGGGTTGTACATCATAGGTCAATCGGGGAACCTGCGTTGTGGTCCGACGAATTTACAGGTTGTCAGGTATGCAATGTCGTCCAGCAGGGCTTCCATGTCATTGGTGGTGTACATGTTTGCCAGCCAATGTAGCGGATGGTGGCTGTCAAGGTGTTGTTCGTAAGTTGTCCCTTGGAGGACCATGATGGGGCATGCTGGGTGACATTCGATGTAGCTGTTCTCGATGATCCGTCGTGTGGAGGCACAGTGGTCCCATTTCAGTGCGGGTGCGATGTTGGCCACATACGCCATGCCCCCATAGGCAGAGCAGGCCCTGTCGTGTGCGTCCAGAGGGAGGAGTAGTGGTAGCAGGTCCGCCTTTAGACATGCCGGGTTGGAGAGACACATCTCCACGTGATGCTGGTAGGGACACCTCCGACAGTAGAAGACGGGTATGACGCAGCTGAACAATGTGATGCGGTAAGTCAGTCGGTAACTTACGTTCAGCAGGGACAGGAGATCGCATCCCAATATATGTATCAGGTTGGTTTTGTACAGCTTGACCTGTCCGGCGTAGTTGGGTAGGTGTGTTGCGGTTGCCATTTTGCAGCGGTGCGTTGTGGTGGCGTGCTCCGGCTGTGTGTGCAGTCTGCAATGTGCACGCTCCGAGGTTGCTGTGAGCTCTGTGTAGTCGTAGGGAGACAGGACTTGTGTTCTGTTGGCTTGTCGCGGAGGACACGGGCCCTCATCCCACATGCTTCTCAGACAGTTCAAGGTCAGTGATGTGTGACTCCTTCCAATTAACTTGCATGTGGCCGACATGGGGGAGTGTTTTCTTTTTTCTTTCCCGTCCGTTGTGTTCTTCTGTGATATGCGCTATCTGCCCTGTGGTCGGTCTCCTCTGCATGCCTGTGTTGGTCTCTTTTTTGGACAATGGCTGTATTCACCGGCTTCTTTCGTAGGGCTGTGGTTTCGGAGTTGGAATGGAAGGTCATTCAGTGCTGTCTGCTCTCCCTTGTGTGGGCGGCAGGCTGCCTTTCCGCTCTGCGTTGGGCCTTGTGTGTGAATGTTATTCTTGGGCCACCTGTTGTCGGTCCCCGGGCTCTTTGGTGTTCCGTTTTGTATGTCTTGGTCATATGTGCAGGGTGGTATGGGTGTTTCAGTGTGGTACTGGCGTTCCTCTTCCCGAAGGGGCCCTGCTTCTCCTAGTTGGTGTTGCCGCCGCTGTGTGCTACGCCATGTTTGTTACACTGGGGTGTGTCCTGCTGTTGCGTGACTTCACTGACATGTGTGCATCGGTTGTGTGACGTTGGGTGTTGACCGTGAATTGGGCGTTGGGGACATGTCTGTGGCAGGCCTGTCACGTGTCATGTGCGTTCGGGGTGGGGCTGGTGTGTGTGCTGCTTGGTTGTGTCCCTGTGTCTGTGTGCGACGCATGCATGGCGCTGCGGTTGGCCTCTGCGTTGTGCGCATGTGTGGCGGCGTCATCGCCGCTTTGGGGCCGTGACGGGGTCGTTGGTTCCTAGTCCCAGGTGGTGTGTACACATGTGTTACGAGATGTTAGGATTTGGCCTGTGTGTCATATGTGGATGCAATGGTGGATGTGTCGTGTACACGCGGGGTGGGGGTTGTCCGCTTTTTCCGCCCTTGCACTGTGTGCGCTGTTTGCGTGCACTTGTTGTGTGTGTGCCTACCTGCGTCTCCGCGGTACGTTGCGTCCTTGGTGGTGCATCAGCAAGAGCATAGGGAGGGCTTGCAGTGCTGGATTCATGCTCGGGGGAGCCGCTTCTTCGGTGTCCGTGCTCGGCGTTCGTGTTACCGCTTCGGTATGACGTACGGTATCTCTTAGCCGTGGGAGCCGTTTGTTTGCGGCATCGTAATTTGTACGCCGGGCGGAACGTGATTTCGTCGGACGGTGTGTGTCAATTGTGCTGCGCCGCTACGTGTACGGGCGCACTTTGATGGCGGACGGTGTCGCTGACTTGCCGGCGGTGTTTGGCCGACTTTTTGCATCGTAATCGGGCGGGCGTGTGGACTGCTGCGTGCCGGCGGTAACTGGTGGTTTTTGCATCCGCCAGCACGGCGGTAGTGCTTCCGCCCGACATCGTAATGGGCCCCTAAGAGACAATCCAAACATCATCATAAAAGCCTCTGACAAAGGCGGGAATATTGTTGTACAAGACCTAGAACAATATGTCATGGAAGCCGAAAGGCAGCTAGAAAATAGAGAACACTATGAAAAATTGGAGAAAAATCGATGGAAAATTGGACGAAGGAGTACCATTTGCAGCTACAAACATGGAAAGAGAGGGGACTCATCAACTTTGAAGAATATATGTACCTGAAGGTGGATCACCCGGTGGTACCAACAATCTATTTCCTTCCCAAGGTGCATAAGTCTACTGTCAACCCACCAGGAAGACCCATAGTTAGTTCTTTAGGATCCCTCTTTGAAAAAACATCTCATTATATTGACACTTTCCTGATTGAGTACGTGACCTCCCTTCCCTCACATCTGAAAGACACAACAGATTTTATAAAAAGTTACAACATATAAGCTGGAACGCTAATTTGACTATGGTCACTATAGATGTAGTATCTTTATACACATCTATCCACCATCAAGATGGCCTCTCTGCAGTCAGAAAAATCCTGGAACAAGATCTTTAAGTCTCTTGGAGCATTCAGATATGCTGATAACGATGTTGGGATATTGTTTGACTAAAAACATTTTTTTCTTTAAAGGGCAGCTGTATCACCAAAAACAGGGCACGGCAATGGGGACATCAATAGCCCCCACATATGCGAATCTATTCATGGCAGTTTGGGAGATGGAGGTACTGAAGGGTAAATACGGATCAAACATTCTGACATGGACAAGATTCATAGACGATCTTTTCATAGTGTGGGAAGGCGAAACAGTCGAACTTGAAACATTCATTCAAACATTGGATAGCAACAAATATAATTTGGCCTTCACATCTACACAAAGCAGAAAACAAGTAATCTTTCTAGATGTGGAAGTCTTTGTCAAAGATCAACGACTTTGCACACGGATGCATCGGAAGCCAACTGCCAGCAACAGTATCCTTCATGCGAACAGTGGGCACCCACAACATCTGAAGTGGAGTATTCCCTATGGCGAGATGCTCCATGCCAAGAGGAATTGTTCTGAAAATGAGGACGTCGAAAGAAATCTTGATGACATGAATGCACGTTTTTTGGAGAGGGGCTATGCACAAGAAATAATTGAAGGTGCCAGAGCTAAAGTAAATATTAAAACGAGAATGGAGATACTGGAAACAAGTAAAATTTTAGAAGAAGATGACCCAACACGTTTGATTATGGATTTTAATGTTGAAAATAAGATCTTAAGGAGAATCATAAAGAAAAATTGGAGTATTCTCATGCTTGATGAGACCTTGATGAGGAATCTACCATCATCACCGAAAATAACTTACAGGAAAACAGCATCGTTAGGTGACCTCCTGACACAGAGTCATCTGGAAATTAGGAAAACTGTAAACACATCATGGTTGAATACACCTGGATTCTGGAAGTGTCTGAAATGCAAGGCGTGTGAACACGGCAGGAACACCCAGACTTATCGTCTTCAAAATGGAAAAGTTGAGCAAATTGATGATCATATCACATGTGAGTCAAAATATGTGATATACATCTTAGAATGTCCGTGTAAGAAACAATATGTTGGAAGCACCATAAATAAATTAAAACTAAGAATTTTGCAGCATCTGAGAGCAATAAAAAATAAGGACCTCACGTATCCCATGGCAAAACATTTTGCGGAGACACATCAAGGGGAAAACCAGTCTCTGATATACTTTGGCATCAAGATAATAAAGCAGAAAGAATGAGGAGGGGACAGAACCCTGGAATTGAGGAAAGCTGAATCGAGATGCATATTAGCCATTGGGACAGAGAAACCATTTGGCCATAATTTGGATGCTGAGTTACATGTACATCTCTGAGAAATTGATTGAAATAGCACGACATATCCAATAAACTAGCTCAAATGAGGGAAAAGGAGTTGAGAATGGAAAATATAGTATGAAGGAAAGAAAGAAGAAAGAAGATATGAAAGATATTTGATCCAAAGGCAAGAGGACTGTAACAAAAATTGTGCAACAATGAAATAGATACTATCACATTTTTATTATTGAAACCTTTTTTAGCTGACAAAATATTTCTGGATAAAATATGTTTTTTTATAAGCAAGCATCTTTTCATATGGCAGCTATATGGACTTCTTGAGACATGGAATGATCTTACATGGACATAACACGGAAGAAGTCCAATTGAAATATGTAAATTTGCACAAATACTTTGCACAAAGCACTTTAAATTTAATAAGATCGTTTGGACTAAATGTTATTAACTTTTGTGGATTTTTCATCAAAAAGAAATGCTGATTTACTGATCTAATTTAGATATGATAGTGAACAAACCAGACTAAAGATGCATCTTTGCACAAAGATATTGCACCAAGCACCTTAAAATTAACAAGATTGTGTGGACTAAATGATGTTTTACTTAGTGTACTTTACATAAGAAATTTGCTATTGAGTCCAGCCTTTTAGATCAAACTATTTTCATACTTTCATATTCATATTTTTATACATCTGAACTTAACTGGGATAATTCTTTTATGCAATTGAAATGTTATGTATTATTGAATCCAGTTTTACTCTCCTCTTGAAAAGAAATAATTTTGAACTGTAATATTGATGTCTTGCTTCTGCCTCGATACTGCATTCATATTAGTACTTTATAGAAAGGCTTATGAAGAAAGTATTAGAAATGGTAGCCATCAAATCCCATTCGGACTGAGGAAAACGAGGGTTAACAGTCTAGCACATTTTTTAGAAACAAATGAGGGATCAAAATGCACTTTGTCACTTTAAATAGATGTTCTGGACGACGCAACTCTATGGTCCAGTTGAAGGCAGGAGCCGAAACGCGTAGACCGTCCATGCTTGCACGATGTACTAAATAAATTCACTTTACTGGTTAAAAAACCTACCTGTGGATCGTTCTTTCTCCGTGCTGTGGGATCCTTGCTGAGAGCAGTGTGGAGTCCGTTTTTGCCATAATATATAATATATATACTTACTTAATAATGAGTTTTAATAATTATTTTAATACATTATAAATTATTAAAAAATATAAATTACAAATACATCTATACACATAAAACAATAACATAAATAAAAATTAAATAATTATGTATAACAAATTACAAAAATTAAATTTACTTTTAATATTTTTAAAATTAATTATATACTACATTAACTAAAATAATAAAAAAAATATTAAATAGCGGAGGGAATAAAACTACTATTTCAACTCCCAAAAAAACAACAGTAAAAAAATGTTGGATAGCGTAGAGGTTAAAATTACTATTCCCACTCTAGAGAGTGCAACAGTAGAGAAAGTATTGGATAGCGTAGGGGTAAAAATTACTATTCCCACTCCAGGTAGCACAACAGTAGGAAAAACGTTGGATAGCGAGAGGGTAAAAATGTATTTTCCCACTGCAGTGAGTGCAACCGTAGGGAAAGCTTTGGATAGCGTAAGGGTAAAAATTACTATTCCCACTCCAGTGAGTGCAACAGTAGGGAAAGTGTTGGATAGCGTAGGGGTAAAAATTACTATTCCCACTGCAGGGAGTGCAACAGTAGGGAAAGTGTTGGATAGCGTAGGGGTAAAAATTACTATTCCAACTCCAGAGAGTGCAACAGTAGGGAAAGTGTTGGATAGCGTAGGGGTAGAAATTACTATTCCCACTCCAGGGAGTACAACAGTAGGGAAAGCGTTGGATAGCGTGAGGGTAAAAATTACTATTCCCACTCCAGTGAGTGCAACAGTAGGGAAAGTGTTGGATAGCGTAGGGGTAAAAATTACTATTCCAACTCCAGAGAGTGCAACAGTAGGGAAAGTGTTGGATAGCGTAGGGGTAAAAATTACTAGTCCAACTCCAGAGAGTGCAACAGTAGGGTAAGTGTTGGATAGCGTAGAAGTTACAAATAACATACTTATAAATAAAATAATTTTTTAAAATAATTAATGAATTATTAAATAACTGAAACTATTTACCAATACCAATAAATAATTATTAAAAACATAATTACCAATAGAAAATGTATTAACAATAAATTAATAATAAATACCAATAAATAATAATTAATAAATATTAATTACTAAATAATAAATATTGAACAATAAAATATGTTTAATAACAAAAAACATATAAATTATTAAAACTTAATTACCAATTAACTAATATTGAACAATTAAATACTTTTTTATACCAAAAATAATAATAAACATTAATTATCAATTAATAATTACTTCTTAATATATTAATTAAATTTATCAATAACTAATATTTAATAATATTTAATTACCAATTAATGATAAAACAACAATAAATTAATTTTTAGAACTAAAAATGCTAATTAAAAAAATTACCAATTGATAATTAATGTCCAATAAATGAATTATCAATACCCAAAAAATAAATGTAATAATTACTTAATTAGATTTCAATTACTTCCAAAAGTATTCCCCTATAACACACAACACACTCCAATGATAAAATAATACACTTAACATAATGATCAATTAATCAATTAATACAAATTAATAACCAATTAATAAAAATTAATTACCAATTAATAAAAATTAATTACCAATTATTAATTAATTAACAATAATATAATTATCAATACCAATTAATTAAAATAAATTATAACTTAATTACAATTAAATTACTTACCACCCTATTCCTCTATAAACCCACAACCCGCTACAGAACTTAAACGCAAAAAATAATTAAAATTAATTTATAATTCCTAAAAATTATTAATGAATTTAGTATAATTAAATGACTTCCCACCCTATTCCCCTATAAACCCACAACCCGCTACGGTACAAAAAAAAACCAATAACTTAAAAAAAACATTATTAACATATAAAAATTGTATACATGTATTTTTAGACAAGTAGAACACTTAACAAAAACAGATATAACACATACATATTAAAAACATAACAAAATACATAACAATAATACAAATATCGATATTAGTAACATCGATATTAGTAACATCGATATATTTGATTTCGATATTACTAACTTCGATATTACTTACATCGATATTAAAAAATTCGATATTACTTACCTTAGGGTCGATATTCTGTCCATCGATATTCTTAACATCGATATTCTGTCCCTTCGATATTGTAACTTCGATATTAATGTATGTCGATATTTTATTTTCGATATTTTGACTGCTCACCGTGAAGCAGATACTACTCTCCTACACACCCCCCCCCAAACGCAGGGACATTAAACTAACCTTGACCAGTTGAGTCTTCATGTTCTAAGTGGAAATACCTAGAGAGTCCATCTGCATTGGCATGGCTACTCCCAGGTCTATGTTCCACTGTAAAGTCCATCCCCTGTAGGGAAATGGACCACATAAGCAGTTTGGGGTTTTCACCCTTCATTTGTTTTAGCCATAAGAGGGGCTTATGGTCTGTTTGAACAAGGAAGTGAGTACCAAACAAGTATGGCCTCAACTTCTTCAGAGCCCAGACCACAGCAAAGGCCTCCCTCTCAATGGCTGGCCAACGTTTCTCTCTAGGGGTCAGCCTTCTGCTAATGAAAGCTCCTGGTTGATCCTGACCTTCATCATTCAATTGTGACAGTACAGCCCCTACCTCCAATTCAGATGCATCTGTTTGGACAATGAACTTCTTGGAGTAATCAGGACTCTGTAGAATGGGAGCAGTGCACATGGCCTGCTTCAGGTCATCAAATGCCTTTTGACAGTTAGCTGTCCACTGAACCTTTTTGGGCATTTTCTTGGAAGTTAAGTCATTCAGGGGTGTCACTATTGATCCATACCCCTTGACAAATCTCCTATAGTACCCAGTCAGGCCTAAGACGGCTCACACCTGAGTTTGGGTAGTTGGAGCAACCCAGTTCATGATGGTCTGAATTTTGCTCTGCAGTGGTTGAACCTGGCCTCCACCTACAAGGTGGCCCAGGTACACAACCTGACTCTGCCCTATCTGGCACTTGGTAGCCTTGATAGTGAGGCCTGCCTTTTACAGGGCTTCCAAAACATTTCTGAGGTGGACCAGGTGATCCTCCCAGGTGGAGCTAAAGACAGCAATATCATCTAGATATGCTGCACTATAGGCTTCCAGACCTGTAAGGACTGTATTCACCTACCTCTGAAAAGTGGCAGGTGCATTCTTCAAGCCAAAGGGCATTACCACAAATTGATAATGCCCACTAGGGGTTGAGAATGCTGTTTTTGGCTTTGCATCATCAGCTAGTCTGATCTGCCAGTAGCCAGCTGTCAGGTCAAATGTGCTTAGATACTTGGCTGAGGCCAAAGTGTCTATTAGCTCATCTGCCCTTGGTATTGGATGGGCATCAGTCCTAGTGACTGCATTGAGACCCCTGTAGTCCACACAAAACCTCATCTCTCTTTTCCCACCACTGGTGTGAGGTTTTGGCACAAGGACCACTGGACTAGCCCAAGGGCTATCTGAGGGTTCAATAACTCCCAAATCCAACATCTTCTGGACTTCTGTCCTGATACAGTCCCTGACATGGTCAGGTTGCCTATAAATCTTATTTTTAATAGGCAGACTGTCCCCAGTGTCTACTTCATGAGTGCACCAGGTGGTGTGACTTGGAGTCAGAGAGAACATATGCCTGAACTGATTGAGCACCTGTCTGCAATCAGTTTGATGTTGGGCAGTGAGGCTGCCTGCCAAGGCTACACCATCCACTGACCCATCATCAGGGTTCTGTGAGAGCAGGTCAGGGAGTGGGTCACTCTCTTCCTCCTGTCCCTCATCAGTAGCCTTGAGCAAGCCCATGTCTGCCCTGTCCACATATGGTTTCAATCTGTTGACATGGAGAACCCTGTGGGGACTCCTGGGTGTTCCTAGGTCTACTAAGTAGGTAACCTCACCCTTCTGTTCAACAATGGTAAGGGGTCCACTACATTTGTCTTGGAGAGCTGCTGGGGCCACTGGCTCCAGCACCCACACTTCTGTCCTGGCTGGTAAACAGTCAGTACAGCCTTTTGGTCATGCCAGGCTTTTTGCAGTTCCTGGCTAGCCTCAAGGTTTTTAGTTGCCTTTTTCATGTACTCAGCCATCCGGGAGCGGAGACCAAGTACGTAGTCCACTATGTCCTGCTTTGGGGGCTTGAGAGGTAACTCCCATCCTCCTTCACCAAGCACAATGGACCCCTGACAGGGTGACCAAACAAAAGTTCAAAAGGGCTGTAGCCAACCCCCTTTTGAGGCACCTCCCTGTATGCAAACAAAAGGCAGGGCAAGAGAATGTCCCATCTTCGCCTAAGCTTTTCTGGGAGCCCTTTAAGGTTTTGTTGAATCTCTCAACTAAACCATTGCATTGTGGGTGATAGGGTGTGGTGAACTTGTAAGTCACTCCACACTCCTTCCACATTGCCTTCAAGTATCCAGACATGAAGTTTGCACCCCTGTCTGATACAACCTCCTTAGGGAAGCCCACTCTTGAGAAAATTCCCAGGAGGGCTCTTGCCACCACAGGTGCTGTAGTGGTCCTAAGGGGAATAGCCTCTGGGTACCTGGTGGCATGGTCCACCACCACCAGGATAAACTTGTGCCCAGATGCTGTTTGGGGATCCATGGGACCAACAATATCAATTCACACTCTTTCAAAGGGAACCCCCACCACAGGTAGTGGTATCAGGGGGGCCTTTGTGGTGCCACCTGCCATCCCACTGGCTTGGCAGGTTACACAGGAGCGACAAAACTCCTTGGTATCTTCAGACATGTGGGGCCAGTGAAAGTGAGGGACAATTCTGTCCCAAGTCTTGTTCTGGCCCAGGTGACCTTCTAGGGGAATGTCATGGGCTAGGGTCAAAAGGAAGCCCCTGAACTTCAGAGGTATAACCAACCTCCTGGTGGCACCAGGCTTGGGGTCTCTACACTCTGAGTACAGGAGTCCATCATTCCAATACACTTTATGGGGACCACTAGCATTCTCAGCAGCCTCAGCAGCAGCTTGCTGTCTGAGGGGTTCAGGAGAGGGCCAGCTCTGCTGCTCCTGGCTCAGATCTGCCCTGGAAGGGCCCGCTGTCCCCAAGAACTCCACCTGATCAGGCTCAAGCTCCTCTGGGACAGTTCCTTCCTCAGAACTGAGATCATCTCCCTCAAGAGACTGATCTTCCTTCTGAGCCAAGGGGGAAGGCACTGCCTTAACCCTACTACTCCTCCTCTTGGGTGGCACTTGGTCCATTTTTCCAGGATCCAAGGCCTGTTCAGTGTTAGACATTTTGGCCTGTTACCTGGTCACAGCAAACACATCTGCAGGGATGCCCAGCATTTCTGCATGGGTCCTGAGCTCCACTTCTGCCCAAGCTGAAGTTTCTAGATCATTGCCAAGCAAGCATTCAACTGGTAGGTTTGCACTCACCACAACCTTCTTAAGGCCAGTTACCCCTCCCCAGGAGAAGTTAACAACTGCCAGAGTATGGTCTGTTCTGACACTGCTAGCATTGGTCACTTGGTACATCTCCCCAAATATAATCTGCCCAGGATCCACAAGATCTTGTGTCACCATGGTGACACTTGCTCCTGTGTACCTGAATGCCAAAGCCTCTTTTCCATTAATTAATGGCTGTTGCCTGTACTTGCCCAGATTACTGGGACTCACACAGGAAGTCACATCCATGCCTCCATCACAGACTAAGACAGCCTGAATGAGTTCTCTGACTAAGCCAGAGCTCATCTCCTTACCCAGGGTCAACCCTACTAAACCCTTAGCTTGAGTACTCCCACCACCATTTGTAACTGTGCTAGGGGGAACAGGTGCCTTAGGGGCATTGGTGGTGGCTGGAATAGAGTCTTTGGACTTGGTGCAATCACTGGTCCAGTGTGTCTTTTGCTTACAGACTTTGCACCATGGTTTCTTTTGGACTTTTCCCTTGTTGGACTGTGAATCCCCACCTGAAGAAGATTTTTGGGGGCCTTGTGAAGACTTCTGGTCTTTACCTTTCTCCCCACCCTTATCAGAGTTCTTAGAATCTTGCTTCTTTGGGTCACCACCTTGGTTCTGTACCTTCTGCCTCACTCTGGTTCTGACCCATTTGTCTGCCTTCTTTCCCAATTCTTGGGGAGAGGTCAGATCAGAGTCCACCAGGTACTGATGCAACAGCTGATTTTGACAGTTATTAAGAATTTGCAGAGGTGGTGGTAAGAAAGGCGACGGTGCAAAAAAGACCTCGCAGGAAAAAGACTCGACAATGATGGCCGTCGGGAAGAAGGGCACCACTCGCACACCCAAGGATGCCGATGGCTCACAACCTTTAATTACTAGTCTCTTTGCAGCAACTAGTGAGAAAGTGAAAGAGAACAGTATGCTTGTCAGGGGCGCAGATAGCCTGGGTACAGGAGGGTCGACATGTGCGGCAGGGCAGTTGTTAGATACTCTTTCATCTGATGACACCGGTAAAGCCCTCACCCTTTTGCCGGTATCCATGCCAGCAGAGGTTAGTCTGGAGGGTAACTCAATCAGCATGCACAATAACCCCAGTATTTTGGCAAGCAATTTGTCTGTTCCCAACAATACCGCAGCCACAGCTAACCCTCTTCCACTAGCGCCCCTTGGAGATCGTGCGCTTATAGACTGGAATGCAAAGACGCCAGACAATCAGGATAAGTTAAATTCTCTGACAGAGGAATCTGAAATGTCAGACATCAGTATCTCGTTGTCTAGTGGGGAGGAAGCAAAGAAATGGTACAGCAGTCCTAATACTGATGCCCAGAGAGGTAAACCTGGCACTAAAAAACTATTGAAAAAAAATAGCAGAGATCGTGCGCAAAGAAAGGATGACCCTTCTGATGATGATAATGCGGGTGTAAAAGAGTTGACATGGGACTATAACAACACCCCTCTCACCTTAGTTTCAGAATCCTCCACCATTTCTGTGCATAATCAAACAAGCATTGGCAGTGGCAAAGGCGGCGATTACCAAGACACAAGAAGCGAACCTGCCCTGACAGATGTTTTACGGTCCATCAAAAGCTTCCAGGAGGAAGTCAAGGCAGACAGTCGTAGATCCCGTATGGCGGCCAAAAAATTGCAAGGGGCAGTTAGAAAGGTTGGTAAAACATGTGCCGATATTGCGGAACAAATGGCCATGGTGGAGGGAAGGACGGAACAACTGGGAAAAGATGTTGTCTCACTTCAGACTCAGCATGATGAACACGAGGGGATGGTAAAAGACATGATGGGGAAACTGGAGGAGCAAGAAAATCGACAGAGACACAACAACCTCCGCTTCTTAAGAATTCCAGAAGGGGTTGAAAAAGATGATCCCAGGAAATTCATGATCACCTTATTGAAAGGGGCTTTTCCCGAACTGCAATCATGGGATTTGGACAGGGAAATTCAAAGAGCCCACAGATTTCCCTTGTTTCCTGGCAAGCATGCAGCGGCATCACAGCACCCTCGTGCCATGCTTTTATTTTTCGGAAACTTTTTACTTCGTCAAAGTCTTTTTGACTTGGCCAGACCCACCAAGAAACGAACCTTTGATGGAATTACTTTCTTCACCAGACCCGATTTCGCTCACGCCACGGTGGAGCGTAGGTGGAGGCTCCGGCAGCTCTTTGAACCATTTCAGAAGCTGGGGGCCGAGGTGTACCTACAGAACCCGGCCTGGTTGAAAGTAATTTACAAAGGGACTACCCGCAGTTTTGTTTCTGAAATACAGGCGCAAAATTACTTAGAGGAACTCTCGGGGCAAAAATAATGTGGTTAATTATCTCAAGTATATTTGGGGCAATGCGCTAAGTATGGCTAGACAATGTTCGACAATGTTCGACAATGTTCGAGTAGTATGGTGAAAGGGAAGGCAGGTTACAAGGCTTAGTAGCCCTTTCATTTGCCGAATTTGCCTTGTTGTTGTTCATGACATAGTTTAGGTATTTTTTTTCCCACATGGTATTAAGCATGGTATTAAGCATGCGGTTGGTTTTTTTGGGGGGTAACTGTTACTAGAGCTTATGGAATGTTTTCCACTTTTTCCCTTTTTTTCTTTTCTTTTCTTCCTTTTTTTTTTTCATTTTGGCCATGCTTGGTATGGAGGCTCAGCGGGATCACATGGCTTTACGCGTCGGATGTCAAATCCCTGGCTCGGCCAGGTAACCTCCAGAGGTGGTGGAGGGTGGGGGGGTGGGAGAAGGGGGGGTGGGGGAGGTCAGACAGGTCGCACTAAAAGGTAACTGTAAAAAGAAAATTACAAAAATGAGCCAAACCAATTTAGTTTGGTACCCGACTTTGATCGTCGGTAAAAAGGGGGGGAAAAAAACAAAAAAAAGGGTGGCTATATATACGGATCTTGTAGTGGAAAAAGATGGGTCTGTTAAGGGTATTATCAGTGAATATTTGTGGCCTGAACGATCTTAGGAAAAGACAGGCGGTGGCAGTAGGACTTCAAACATGGGGCACAAATATTGTTTGTTTGCAAGAAACGCATATTGAGGGGTCACAAGCACATATCTTAAAATCATTAGGATATAGGTTAATCTGTGCCATGTCACAAGGAGCTAGGGTAAGAGGGGTTGCTATTTTAGCCAGGGGGAGCGGGCTTGTTTTTAGTCACTCTAAGGCAGATAAATTTGGTCGCTGGGCAATTACAGAGTGTCAATTTGGGAGCGGGCAAAAGATGACTCTATGTGCCATTTATGGCAGCAACAGCGACGAGGCATCAGTTTTTGATGAGATCTCAAATGAATTGATGCATTGGCCATTACCCTTAATGATTTGTGGGGATTTTAACATTAATCTCCCAAGCAACTGGTCCTTAAAGGAGGGGTGGCACTATACCAGCCGCAAACCTAAAGTATTTAAAGCATTAAGACAAATGTGTTGTATACACGGGCTGGTAGATGGTTGGCAGACCTTAAAATCTGATGATCCAGGGTTTACATATTTTTCCAATCCACATCTCACCCATGCAAGATTGGATTATATTCTAATGTCTAATGCAATAAAAACCAAGTGCCAAATCATGAAACTCCCCCGGATCCTTTCGGATCATAATCCTCTCATTTGTTCCGTGGAAATAGACAATAGAAGTGACACTTCTAGCTCATGGACGTTCGAGAAAGCCCTGCTCTTAGATGAGAATTATTGCAGCCACATCCGAGAATGGATCCCTAATTTTTTATCTGACAATGAAGGGAGTGCTTCAATCGAAATAGTCTGGGATACCCTAAAAGCAGGGATCCGAGGGGAGACCCTGCAATATTCTTTAAAACCTAACAAACTAGCTAGGGAAGCTATGCAGGGGTAACAAGATAACCTGAAAAAGGCTGAGGAAGACTTAATAAGTGTTACAACAGGAAATGTTCCAGCAGGGCAGGAAGAAGTAGAGAAAGTCCAGAACCAGGTGGCAATCGCTAAGGCTTTAATTATGAATATCTTCATGGAAAAAGTAATTAAAAAAGCACTCTCACAAAAGGAAATGCTATATGAAGTGAACGAGCAAATTGGACACCAATTAGCCGTTCGTATGAGACAACAGGCCTCATCAAATTTGATCCGCGAAATCCAGGATCCTCAGGGAGTCCGAGTAGCAGACCCCAAACTCATAAGAGAAGCTTTCTGGCGGTTTTACCAAGATTTATATACTGAGTCGGGGGGTGGGGAACAGGCAAGCATTGAGGATTACCTAGATCAGGTTTCTAATGAGAAATTTAAAGATGAGGATGCCAATCTCTTAGAGGAGTTACCCACAGAGGGAGAAATCATTGGTATAATTAAAGATTTGCCAAGAGGGAAAGCTACATGGTTAGATTGCATCCCTTCGGAATTCTATGCCTCTTTTCTAGATCAAATTAAAAGTATTTTGATAGAGCTCATTATACATATCTTTAAAGGAGGCCAACCCCCGAAATCTTGGTCTCGGGCAAAAATAGTAATCTTCCCTAAAAAGAACAAACCGCCGGAACAGATGGGTTCATATCGTTCCATTACCCTCATTAACTCAGACTCTAAAATCTACTCAAAAGTCTTGGCTAATAGAATTGCTCCCATTATCCACAAGGTAATTGCTCAGAGCCAACATGGCTTTGTTCCAGGCAGGTCCACTATCAACCACATTCAGCGAGTAATTACCTTGTTTGATGGTATGGATGTTACAGGAGACCCTATGGGGCTGATTCTGCTTGATGCGGAGAAAGCTTTCGATAGGGTCTCCTGGCACTTCCTGTGGACTGCAATGTCCAGAATGGGTATCAAGGGAGGCTATCTACAGGCAGTCCAAAAACTGTACGAGAATCCAAGGGCCGTAGTATTGGTAAATAATATTTTAACTGAAGAGCTGATTATATCATGTGGAACACGGCAGGGCTGTCCTTGCTCGCCATTGCTTTTTGCAATTTATATAGACCCATTTATCCGGCAACTGGAAAAGGAGGGAGAAATTAAACCTATAATATCACAGGGGTATGTTACTTAATCGCTAGCCTATGCGGATGATATCGCTATCGTGACATCCGATCCTAACACGGCTATGACTGCTATCGAGAGGGAGGCTAAACAATTTGGAGATGTGTCCGGCTATGTACTTAATCAGGGCAAAACTCAGATTTTTTTAAATAGGAAAAGTGAATGGAGGGATCCTCGAGTTGTGGAACAGGCGATGTACTTAGGAGTCCGCATCACATCTGATCTGGAAAATCTGGTTGAGATAAATCTGAAGCCAATAATTGGTGTAATGCGGAAAGATTTCCAACGTCTTGACAATTTACATCTCTCTATTATTGGAAGAGTGAACGCAATTAAAATGGTCTTCTTTCCTAAAATGTTGTATATCTTTAGGGCAATCTGTCTAGAATTCTCTTCATCCTGGCTCAAATCAATAGAACGGATGTTCTCTAGCTTTATCTGGGCATATTCACAACCTCGGCGGGCCTACAAGCTCCTCACTCTCCAGAAGGAGCGAGGTGGACTAGCTCTCCCAAACTTGAAGGCATATTACTGGGCTACCGTGTTATTGTATAGTGATGAGTTACTTCAGAATAATCAGGAAGGTATGGAGGGAGAAGCTTATGCACCATCTATTTTCCAATTACTACTAGGCAGGGAGAGCAGAGGATACTGGTGGAGACATTTGCACGACAGCTACCACAAAAAGGTCAAATTTAAAACACTATTTAGTGGATTTAAGGTGTGGAAGACTATTAGGAAAATGCTTGGTATAGGGAGACTGTCTTTTTATACGCCCTTAAAGAATAACCCAGAACTGCCCGAAATTTTTAATGATAGTTCTATACATAAGTGGTATGATGTAGGCATTGTCCAGATTGGCTGCCTCTTTTCCTCTATTGGGATTCGGTCTTTCGAAGAATTAAAAACCAATTTTGGATTAGACTGGCGGGACTTCTTCAAGTACCTGCAAATTAGAGATTTTTTGTCACGGAAGGTAGGTGGGAGGGGGGGGTGGAAAAAATCGACCTAGTAGAAATACTTTTATCTGGCACCAAAAACACGATTGTGGGTATTTATTCACGCATCAATGCTGTTTCCAGATGATATGGAGAAAATTGCGCAAAAATGGTTAGAGAAAGCAGCAATTCCAAATGAGGAGTTTAATTATGCTTATGAAATGTCGCAAACAATTCTAATGTCAACTAAACTCCAAGCACAATTTTTTAAAACCTGTTTCTTTCTATATTATACACCGGACAAAATAGCTAAGTGGGGAACTGGTAAGAGCACATGTTGTCCTAGATGTATGCTTTTTAATGCTGATTGTATACACATTTTTTCTACCTGCGAAGGGTTAACATCTGTTAAACAAGAGATAGGGAAATTTCTATCTACAGTGGTGCATAGCACGATAGAGTTATCTAGCGGTGTTATTCTATTTGGGGCCAAACCCATCAATTAATTCACTTTTTAAGACTGGATAATTATCAGCATCCTCCTCTCTAACAGTGAGGAGCTTATCTCTACCTTTGTCTGCAAAGGAGAGCCACAAGATTGCTGCCCACTGCTCCTGAGGGACCCTCTGTACTTTACAGGCCCTCTCCAGTGCAGTTATCCATTTGTGGATGTCATCCCCACTCTGGTAGGGAGGGACAATCTTGCTCAGGTTTCTATGGTCATAAGACCTTTCCCTACCACTAGGGAAATTGCTGCCACCATGTGACTCTAGTCCCAACTTTCTTCTTTGCCTTTGAAGCTCTAGGGACTCCCTGTCTATAGCCAACTGCTCTTTTCTGATTCTCAACTGAGCTTCCTCATACTTGAGCAGTCTCTCTTTCCTCTCATGAGAGGATTCCCTCCTATGAGAAGAAACAGAGGTCCCTACTGAGGTGTCAGCGTGGTTAGACTCCTGAGAAGGAGATCTAGACCTTCTGGGCAGACTCACAACTCTTCCTGGGGGGACAAAGGGGAGGTCATTCTGAGCCTCCTCCTCATCCTCAGGAGTAGCTGCATTGTCCAGGTCAGGATCATTGTCATCCTCCTGGCTGTAGGAGAGTATTATCTGCTTCTCATGGGTACCCCCACTTTTTGCTGATGCTTCACTGTTTTTCGACTTTAGTCTGGCTTGGGCCCTGCTAATCAGGACCCCAGCCTAGCTACTTCCTCTCTAAAATGGTTTCCATGTACCTTATGTACATCTTTGATTGGAATCTGGAGTGCCCTTATAAGTCCCTAGTATATGGTATACTATGTACCCAGGGCATAGGTACCTCAGAGGCCTGCCAGGGGCTGAAGCATGTATTATGCCACCCCTGGAAGGCCAGCCAAAATGACACCACAGGTCTGCTACTGCAGCCTGGGTAAGGTGGTGCATGCACCCCTTACCGTGATATAGGCTACCTATATCACTACTATTGCACACACATATAAACCTATAAGTCACTCCTATGGCAGGCCTTTACAATCCTGAAGGCAGAGTGCTTGGTTTTTATGTGAGAGGGTGTCCCTGCATGAGCAGAGCCCCTCTGCAGCATTCGGAGTACCTCCTCTGATGCTGTTTGTGGTAGACCATATACTCTTAAGTGCATTATATCCTCGCAGTACAATGCTAACTTTGGACTGGCTGCACCAAAACATGTCGTGTTTGGTGTCAAACATCTTGGAATACTACCACCCGCCAGTCCTGGCAGCAGGGGTAGCATTCCACCCTTCTAGAGGGAGAGACATGTACACACCGGGCTACCCGGTAACTTCTTTCCAAAGCCCTGGCATCACAAAATGGATGCCGCTGCCACAGACACGGGTCTGGCCTCCTGCTGCTGACTGAAACTCCGGCAGGGGAGGCCTGGACAATAGGTTTCCTGTCATAGGGAGGTGTAACCACCTCCCCAGACAGGACAATGTGTATTGGGGCTGGGCGGGAGCACTCTCTGGTGCTTTGAAGTCCTGCACTGGGGGCACACTTGGTGTCCCTGTGCATATGCCAGTTCAAACCGGTTGCAGGGGCTACCTGCCCCTGCTCTGGCATGAAACTGGACAAAGGGAATGGGTGTAACCACCCCTCTTCCCTGACCCTCCCATAGGTGGGTCCCCAGAGTATGTCCAACCCCCTAACTTGGTATAAGTATGGGACCCCAGTCCTTAGGATTTTAGATTACCCTGGACGAAACTCTGACACAGAATCCTGGACCTTTGACGCTCTACTTCAAGATTAGAGGACTGAAGAATCTCCCTTGGGGTCAAGGAGTGACTCCCCTGCTTGGCAGGCACCTAAGAAGCAATTGTCCGGTCTGCATCGCTGAAGCTCCCGCCAGACGCCAAAGTCTTTGCATTACCAGAGGAAGATTTCCAGACTTCTCCGAGGTTGCCCTGAGTCCCCAGTGAAGCTGAGGCCCGTAGCTGTCGTGGGTAATGTGGAACCGTGACCCCTGGATACCAAGCACATTTGCAAGTGCATCCTCTTCTTGGGCTTCCATGAAGTTGTACTTTGGGCTCCCAGTAGCCCCCACCTCCAGCACCAACTGCACCGAAGATCACTGGCCCCCACTTCACGAGTGTCCTTTGAGCCAGCTCCAAGTGCGTCCACTCGAGGCTCCTTTGCGGTCACTAGTCCATTGGCTAGTGGGCCCTCCTGAAGGCAACTCTTCTTTTGCTTGGGCTTTCCTGGTTGCTCCAGACGTGCCCTGACTTACCCTTGCTGGGTGAGTCCCTCAGTCCTTGCTGGTTTGAACCACAGTATTTTCTTTGTTTCTTCGAGACTTGCCGTTGCCAAGGCTTGTTGGGACCAATCTGGTCGCCGAGACACCAGCAATCGACAGACATTGTGGTACAGCTTGAATCCAGCTCCTGGTTGTCGTCGACACCTCCTGGACCTCGTGGCTGGAGACTCAAGACGACTGTCAACCTACCTGAAGCACCCGACATCGGTGGGCATCTGCTCATCGCCTTCCTGGTCACTGGCTAGTGACCCAGACTCTGTCCCCTCTGCTTTCAGGTTCTTCAGATCTTCGATCCACCTTTGGATCCACCCGAACACATTCGACTTGGTCGCCAGCAGCACTTTGCAGCAGATCGCCATTGAAATCGACGACGAAACCCGACCCGAAAGACACTTATGCACCCGGCTCCCCTGGGTGAGGTAACTCGAGTACTCTGGTGCTCCCGTGGGTATTGACTCTAGAACAGCCTAGTTCTAAAGGGGTTTGCTCCAAGTACTCCTCTAAGTGTCCTTTTTCTTTAATTCTCTAACCGCGACATTCCCCATAGAAGTCAACGGTAGCTCGCGGCTGTGTTCTCACACTGCACGCGTCCCCCTTGGGTCCCCTGTGTCACTACCTTGGGTGGTTCCTTGAGGGCCAAGCACTTCTACAGGCTCTAGGCCTTGTGTCTAATTCAGTCGTGGTTCTTATACCACTTTATTGGTATATGGTTTGGTACGGCCCTAGGGCTCAAACGTGTATTTGTGCTATTACTGTTGATATTTGACTTGCAACTTATGTACTTCGAACTCTAGCCTCATAAAGAGACTAGAGGGGTGTGTTTAGGAATAAATACATATATTTTGAATATATACCTGGTGTGGTCCTCTTTCATTTGGTCACTCAAGAGATTATAGACTGGTAAAACAAGCTGCTTTACATTCCTTCAAGACTTAGCCTGAAGGCTGCTCTCCATAGCTACCACTAGGATAGCTTTCAATAAAGGTTGTCTTTAACCTATCTCCAATAAGGGGTTGTTTGGACTGGTGCAAGGTGCCCACCATAATTAGTGGACAGCATATACCAGGCCAACTTCTCACAGTTGTCTTTAACCTATCTCCAATAAGGGGTTGTTTGGAATGGTGCAAGGTGCCCACTATAATTAGTGGACAGCATATACCAGGCCAACTTACCACATTGGTGTGCAGCGTGTGGGATTCCAGATTGCTATTGTTTTACCAGATAATCTCAATTGAATTGATCAACTGAAAACCACTAAGGGTACCTTAGGTACATATAATAAAAAGCTTAGTATACAGTAAGTTCTACTGAACTTAGAGTTGTGTGTGAAGGGATAGCCCCTGCAACCGGTTTGAACTGGCATATGCACAGGGACACCAAGTGTGCCCCCAGTGCAGGACTTCAAAGCACCAGACAGTGCTCCCGCCCAGCCCCAATACACAATATCCTGTCTGGGGAGGTGGTTACACCTCCCTGTGACAGGAAACCTATTGTCCAGGCCTCCCTGCCGGAGTTTCAGTCAGCAACAGGAGGCCAGACCCGTGTCTGTGGCAGCAGCATCCATTTTTGATGCCAGGGTTCTGGAAAGAAGTTACCGGGTAGCCCGGTGTGTACATGTCTCTCCTCTAGAAGGGTGGAATGCTACCCCCGCCGCCAGGACTGGTGGGGGGTAGTATTCCAAGATGTTTGACACCAAACACGACATGTTTTGGTGCAGCCAGTCCAAAGTTAGCATTGTACTGCGAGGATATAATGCACTTAAGAGTATATGGTCAGGCTGTACCAGAGGGCTCTGCTCATGCAGGGGCACCCTCTCACATAAAAACCAAGCACTCTGCCTTCAGGATTGTAAAGGCCTGCCATAGGAGTGACTTATAGGTTTATATGTGTGTGCAATGGTAGTGATATAGGTAGCCTATATCACAGTAAGGGGTGCATGCACCACCTTGCCCAGGCTGCAGTAGCAGACCTGTGGTGTCATTTTGGCTGGCCTTCCAGGGGTGGCATAATACATGCTTCAGCCCCTGGCAGGCCTCTGAGGTACCTATGCCCTGGGTACATAGTATACCATATACTAGGGACTTATAAGGGCACTCCAGATTCCAATCAAAGATGTACCTAAGGTACAGGGAAACCATTTTAGAGAGGAAGCAGCTAGGCTGGGGTTCTGATTAGCAGGGCCCCAGCCAGACTAAAGTCGAAAAACAGTGAAGCATCAGCAAAAAGTGGGGGTACCCATGAGAAGCAGATCCTACTCTCCTACACAACCCCCCCAAACGCAGGGACATTAAACTAACCTTGACCAGTTGAGTCTTCATGTTCTAAGTGGAAATACCTAGAGAGTCCATCTGCATTGGCATGGCTACTCCCAGGTCTATGTTCCACTGTAAAGTCCATCCCCTGTAGGGAAATGGACCACCTAAGCAGTTTGGGGTTTTCACCCTTCAATTGTTTTAGCCATAAGAGGGGCTTGTGGTCTGTTTGAACAAGGAAGTCAGTGCCAAACAAGTATGGCCTCAACTTCTTCAGAGCCCAAACCACAGCAAAGGCCTCCCTCTCTATGGCTGACCAACGTTTCTCTCTAGGGGTCAGCCTTCTGCTAATAAAAGCTACTGTCTGATCCTCACCTTCATCATTCAATTGTGACAGTACAGCCCCTACCCCCAATTCAGATGCATATGTTTGGACAATGAACTTCTTGGAGTAATCAGGACTCTGGAGAATGGGAGCAGTGCACATGGCCTGCTTCAGGTCATCAAATGCCTTTTGACATTTAGCTGTCCACTGAACTTTCTTGGGCATTTTCTTGGAAGTTAAGTCATTCAGGGGTGTCACTATTGATCCATACCCCTTGACAAATCTCCTATAGTACCCAGTCAGGCCTAAGAAGGCTCTCACCTGAGTCTGCGTGGTTGGAGCAACCCAGTCCATGATGGTCTGGATCTTGCTCTGCAATGGTTGAACCTGGCCTCCACTCACAAGGTGGCCCAGGTACACAACCTGACTCTGCCCTATCTGGCACTTGGTGGCCTTGATAGTGAGGCCTGCCTTTTGCAGGGCCTCCAAAACATTTCTGAGGTGGACCAGGTGATCCTCCCAGGTGGAGCTAAAGACAGCAATATCATCTAGATATGCTGCACTATAAGCTTCCAGGCCTGTAAGGACTGTATTCACCAAACTCTGAAAAGTGACAGGTGCATTCTTCAGACCAAAGGGCATTACCACAAATTGATAATGCCCACTAGGGGTTGAGAATGCTGTTTTTGGCTTTGCATCATCAGCTAGTCTGATCTGCCAGTAGCCAGCTGTCAGGTCAAATGTGCTTAGATACTTGGCTGAGGCCAAAGTGTCTATGAGCTCATCTGCCCTGGGTATTGGATGGGCATCAGTTCTAGTGACTGCATTGATACCCCTGTAGTCCACACAAAACCTCATCTCTCTTTTCCCACCACTGGTGTGAGGTTTTGGCACAAGGACCACTAGACTAGCCCAAGGGCTATCTGAGGGTTCAATAACTCCCAAATCCAACATTTTCTGGACTTCTGTCCTGATACAGTCCCTGACATGGTCAGGTTTCATAAAAATCTTATTTTTAATAGGCATACTGTCCCCAGTGTCCACTTCATGAGTGCACCAGGTGGTCTGACTTGGAGTCAGAGAGAACATATGTCTGAACTGATTGAGCACCTGTCTGCAATCAGTTTGCTGCTGGGTAGTGAGGCTGCCTGCCAATGCTACACCATCTACTGACCCATCATCAGGGTTCTGTGAGAGCAGGTCAGGGAGTGGGTCACTCTCTTCCTCCTGTCCCTCATCAGTAGCCATGAGCAAGTCCATGTCTGCCCTGTCCACATATGGTTTTAATCTGTTGACATGGAGAACCCTGTGGGGACTCCTGGGTGTTCCTAGGTCTACTAAGTAGGTAACCTCACCCTTCTGTTCATCAATAGTATGGGGTCCACTCCATTTGTCTTGGAGATGTGCTGGGGCCACTGGCTCCAGCACCCACACCTACTGTCCTGGCTGGTAAACAGTCAGTACAGCCTTTTGGTCATGCCAGGCTTTTTGCAGTTCCTGGCTAGCCTCAAGGTTATTATTTGCCTTTTCCATGTATTCAGCCATCCTGGAGCAGAGACCAAGTACATAGTCCACTATGTCTTGCTTTGGGGGCTTGAGAGGTAACTCCCATCCTTCCTTCACCAAGCACAATGGAACTCTGACAGGGTGGCCAAACAAAAGTTCAAAAGGGCTGTAACCAACCCCCTTTTGAGGCACCTCCCTGTATGCAAACAAAAGGCAGGGCAAGAGTATGTCCCATCTTCGCCTAAGCTTTTCTGGGAGCCCTTTAATCATGCCCTTTAAGGTTTTGTTGAATCTCTCAACTAAACCATTGCATTGTGGGTGATAGGGTGTGGTGAACTTGTAAGTCACTCCACACTCCTTCCACATTGCCTTCAAGTATCCAGACATAAAGTTTGCATCTCTGTCTGATACAACCTCCTTAGGGAAGCCCACTCTTGAGAAAATTCCCAGGAGGGCCCTTGCCACCGCAGGTGCTGTAGTGGTCCTAAGGGGTATAGCCTCTGGGTACCTAGTGGCATGGTCCACCACCACTAGGATAAACCTGTGCCCAGATGCTGTTTGGGGATCCATGGGACCAACAATATCAATCCCCACTCTTTCAAAGGGAACCCCAACCACAGGTAGTGGTATCAGGGGGGCCTTTGTGGTGTCACCTGCCTTCCCACTGGCTTGGCAGGTTACACAGGAGCGACAAAATGCCTTGGTGTCTTCAGACATGTGGGGCCAGTGAAAGTGAGGGACAATTCTGTCCCAAGTCTTGTTCTGGCCCAGGTGACCTGCTAGAGGAATGTCATAGGCTAGGGTCAATAGGAAGCCCCTGAACTTCAGAGGTATAACCAACCTCCAGGTGGCACCAGGCTTGGGGTCTCTACACTCTGAGTACAAGAGTCCATCATCCCAATATACTTTATGGGGACCACTAGCATTCCCAGCAGCCTCAGCAGCAGCTTGCTGTCTGAGGGGTTCAAGAGAGGGGCAGCTCTGCTGCTCCTGGCTCAGATCTGCCCTGGAAGGGCCCCCTGTCCCCAAGAACTCCACCTGATCAGGCTCAAGCTCCTCTGGGACAGTTCCTTCCTCCGGACTGAGATCATCTCCCTCAAGAGACTGATCTTCCTTCTGAGCCAAGGGGAAGGCACTACCTTAACCCTACTACTCCTCCTCTTGGATGGCACTTGGTCCATTGTTCCAGGATACAAGGCCTGTTCAGTGCAAGACATTTTGACCTGTGACCTGGTCACAGCAAACACATCTGCAGGGATTCCCAGCATTTCTGCATGGGTCCTGAGCTCCACTTCTGCCCAAGCTGAAGTTTCAAGATCATTGCCAAGCAAGCATTCAACTGGTAGGTCTGCACTTACCACAACCTTCTTAAGGCCAGTTACCCCTCCCCAGGAGAAGTTAACAACTGCCAGAGGATGGTCTGTTCTGACATTGCTAGCATTGGTCACTTGGTACATTTCACCAAGTATAATCTGCCCAAGATCCACAAGATCTTGTGTCACCATTGTGACACTTGCTCCTGTGTCCCTAAATGCCAAAGCCTCTTTTCCATTAATTAATTGCTGCTGTCTGTACTTGCCCAGATTACTGGGACTCACAGAGGAGGTCACATCCATGCCTCCATCACAGACTAGGACAGCCTGAGTGAGTTCTCTGACTAAGCCAGAGCTCATCTCATTACCCAGGGTCAACCCTACTAAACCCTTGGCCTGTGTACTCCCACCACCAATTGTAACTGCACTAGGGGGAACAGGTGCCTTAGGGGCATTGGTGGGGGCTGGAATAGAGTCTTTGGACTTGGTGCAATCACTGGTCCAGTGTGTCTTTTGCTTACAGACTTAACACCCTGGTTTCTTTTGGCCTTTTCCCTTGTTAGACTGTGAATCCCCACCTGAAGAAGATTTTTGGGAGCCTTGTGAAGACTTCTGGTCTTTACCCTTCTCCCCACCCTTATCAGAGTTTTTAGAATCTTGCTTCTTAGGGTCACCACCTTGGTTCTGTACCTTCTGCCTCACCCTGGTTCTGACCCATTTGTCTGCCTTCTTTCCCAATTCTTGGGGAGAGGTCAGATCAGAGTCCATCAGGTACTGATGCAACAGCTGATTTTGACAGTTATTAAGAATCTGCTCCCTCATGATAAGATTGTACAATCCTGTGAAGTCACATACCTTACTGCCCATCAACCAACCTTCCAGAGCCTTAGCAGAACAATCAACAAAGTCCACCCAATCTTGAGTCTGTGCTTTTTGGGTATCTCTGAACTTTAACCTGTATTGTTCAGTGGTTAGGCCAAACCCATCAATTAATGCACTCTTCAAGACTTTGTAATTGTCAGCATCTTCTTCTCTAACAGAACAGAGAGGAGCTTGTATCTACCTTTGTCTGCAAAGGAGAGCCACAAGATTGGTGCCCACTGCTCCTGAGGGACCCTCAGTACTTTACAGGCCCTCTCTAGAGCAGTTATCCATTTGTGGATGTCATCCCCACTCTGGTAGGGAGGGACAATCTTGCTCAGGTTTCTATGGTCATAAGACCTTTCCCTATCTCTGGGGAAATTGCTGCCACCATGGGACTCTAGTCCCAACTTTTGTCTCTGTCTATAGAGATCTAGGGACTCCCTGTCTATGGCCAACTGCTGTTTTCTGAGCTCAAGCTGGGCTTGCTCATACTGAATCAGTCTCTTTCTCCTCTCATGAGAGGATTCCCTCCCATGAGAAGAAACAGAGGTCCCTACTGAGGTGTCAGAGTGGTTAGACTCCTGAGAAGGAGATCTAGACCTTCTGGGCACTCTCACAACTCTTCCTGGGGGGACAAAGGGGAGGTCATTCTGGGCCTCCTCCTCATTCTCAGGAGTAGCTGCACTTTCCAGGTTAGGATCATTGTCATCCCCCTGGTCACTTTCAGAGGTCAGGTCCTGGGCATTTTCATCCCTGGCCCTGTCCTCCTCTTCTGCCCCACCCTCTCTGCCTACCCTTGCAGACCCTATGGGTCTTCTAAGATCATCAAGCAGAAGCATCTCCAGGAGACGTTGGGTGTTGGCACTTTTGCCTGTCTTCAACTTCCTGACTTTGCACAACTCTCTCAATTCCAAGAATATGAGGTTGTCATATCTGGATGGCAGGAGCCCACTGGTTCCTGGCCGTGAAGACATTACTAGTGTGGTGTGGTGTATGCACTACCTACACTAGTATGGCCTACTAAACTCTCTTGAGTTGTAGAAAGGGTGTGCAATCCCTTAACACACAACTCTAAGTTCAGTAGAACTTACTGTATACTAAGCTTGTTATTATATGTACCAAGGGTACCCTTAGTGGTTTTCAGTTGATCAATTCAATTGAGATTATCTGGTAAAACAATAGCAAGCTGGAATCCCACACGCTGCACACCAATGTGAGAAGTTGGCCTGGTATATGCTGTCCACTAATTATAGTGGGCACCTTGCACCAGTCCAAACAACCCCTTATTGGAGATAGGTTAAAGACAACCTTTATTGAAAGCTATCCTAGTGGTAGCTATGGAGAGCAGCCTTCAGGCTAAGTCTTGAAGGAATGTAAAGCAGCTTGTTTTACCAGTCTATAATCTCTTGAGTGACCAAATGAAAGAGGACCACACCAGGTATATATTCAAAATATATGTATTTATTCCTAAACACATCCCTCTAGTCTCTTTATGAGGCTAGAGTTCGAAGTACATAAGTTGCAAGTCAAATATCAACAGTAATAGCACAAATACATGTTTGAGCCCTAGGGGCGTACCAAACCATATACCAATAAAGTGGTATAATAACCACGACTGAGCTAGACACAAGGCCTAGAGCCTGTAGAAGTGCTTGGCCCTCAAGGAACCACCGAAGGTAGTGACACAGGGGACCCACGGGGGACGCGTGCAGTGTGAGAACACAGCCGCAAGCTACCGTTGACTTCTAAGGGGAATGTCGCGGTTAGAGAATTAAAGGAAAAGGACACTTAGAGGAGGACTTGGAGCAAACCCCTTTAGAACTAGGCTGTTCTAGAGTCAATACCCACGGGATCACCTGAGTACTCGAGTTACCTCACCCAGGGGAGCCGGGTGCATAGGTGTCTTTCGGGGTCGGGTTTCGTCGTCGATTTCAATGGCGATCTGCTGCAAAGTGCTGCTGGCGACCAAGTCGAAAGTGTTCGGGTGGATCCAAAGGTGGATCGAAGATCTGAAGAACCTGAAAGCAGAGGGGACAGAGTCTGGGTCACTAGCCAGTGACCAGGAAGGCGATGAGCAGAAGCCCACCGATGTCGGGTGCTTCAGGTAGGTTGACATTTGTCTTGACTCTTCAGCCACGAGGTCCAGGAGGCGTCGACGACAAACAGGAGCTGGATTCGAGCTGTCCCATGACGTTTGTCAATTGCTGCGGTGTCGGCGACCGGATTGGACCCAACAAGCTTTGGCAACAGCAAATCTCAAAGAAACAAAGAAAAGACTGTGGTTCAGACCAGCAAGGTCTGAGGGACTCACCCAGTGAGGGTACGTCAGAGGACGTCTGACGCAACCAGGGAAGCCCAAGCAGAAGAAGAGTTGCCTTCGGGAGGGCCCACTAGCCGACGGACTAGTGACCGCGAAGGAGCCTCGAGTGGACGCACTTGGAGCTGGCTCACAGGACACTCGTGGAGTGGAGGCCAGTGATCTTCGGGGCAGTCAGTGTTGGAGTCGGGGGCTACTGAGTGCCCAAAGCACAACTTTGTGGCAGTCCAAGAAGAGGATGCACTTGCAAATGTGCTTGGTGTCCAGGGGTCACGGTTCCACATTACCCACGACAGCTACGGGCCTCAGCTTCACTGGGCTCTCAGGGCAGCCTCGGGGAAGTCTGGAAAGCCACATCTGGTGATGCAAAGACTTCAGCGTCCGGCGGGAGCTTCAGCGATGCAGACCAGACAATTGCTTCTTAGGTGCCTGCCAAGCAGGGGAGTCACTCCTTGACCCCAAGGGAGATTCTTCAGTCCTCTAATCTTGAGTAGAGCGTCGAAGGTCCAGGATTCAGTTACAGAGTTTCATCCAGGGATATCTAAAGTCCTAAGGACTGGGGTCCCATACTTATACAAAGTTAGGGGTTGGACATACTCTGGGGACCCACCTATGGGAGGGTCAGGGAAGAGGGGTGGTTACACCCATTCCCTTTGTCCAGTTTCACGCCAGAGCAGGGGCAGGTAGCCCCTGCAACCAGTTTTAACTGGCATATGCACAGGGACACCAAGTGTGCCCCCAGTGCAGGACTTCAAAGCACCAGAGAGTTCTCCCGCACAGCCCCAATACACATTGTCTTGTCTGGGGAGGTGGTTACACCTCCCTGTGACAGGAAACCTATTGTCCAGGCCTCCCCTGCCGGAGTTTCAGTCAGCAGCAGGAGGCCAGACTCGTGTCTGTGGCAGCGGCATCCATTTTGTGATGCCAGGGCTTTGGAAAGAAGTTACCGGGTAGCCCGGTGTGTACATGCCTCTCCCTCTAGAAAGGTGGAATGCTACCCCCGCAGCCAGGACTGGTGGGGGGGTAGTATTCCAAGAGGTTTGACACCAAACACGACATGTTTTGGTGCAGCCAGTCCAAAGTTAGCATTCTACCGCGAGGATATAATGCACTTAAGAGTATATGGTCAGGCTGTACCACAAACAGCATCAGAGGAGGTACTCCGAATGCTGCAGAGGGGCTCTGCTCATGCAGGGGCACCCTCTCACATAAAAACCAAGCACTCTGCCTTCAGGATTGTAAAGGCCTGCCATAGGAGTGACTTATAGGTTTATATGTGTGTGCAATGGTAGTGATATAGGTAGCCTATATCACAGTAAGGGGTGCATGCACCACCTTACCCGGGCTGCAGTAGCAGACCTGTGTTGTCATTTTGGCTGGCCTTCCAGGGGTGGCATAATACATGCTTGAGCCCCTGGCAGGCCTCTGAGGTACCTATGCCCTGGGTACATAGTATACCATATACTAGGGACTTATAAGGGCACTCCAGATTCCAATCAAAGATGTACCTAAGGTACAGGGAAACCATTTTAGAGAGGAAGCAGCTAGGCTGGGGTTCTGATTAGCAGGGCCCCAGCCAGACTAAAGTCGAAAAACAGTGAAGCATCAGCAAAAAGTGGGGGTACCCATGAGAAGCAGATCCTACTCTCCTACACTTGGGTTTTGGTGGAGTGATTGGATAAGTACATGGTGCTCGCTGGGTGATTGGAGGAGTGCATGGGTAGTGACAGGGCAATGGCTGGACTGCATCAGTAGTGCTCAGTGTATTGTAGCAGTGCATGAGTTAGTGCATGGGTCATTGCATGAGTGCATGGGTACTGTCTGGATGATTAGAGTAATGCAAGGAGAGTGAATAGTGAATTTATAAGTGCTTGGGTTTTGGCGGAGTGATTGGATAAGTACATGGTGCTCGCTGGGTGATCGGAGGAGTGCATGGGTAGTGACAGGGCGATGGCTGGACTGCATCAGTAGTGCTCAGAGTATTGTAGCAGTGCATGAGTTAGTGCCTGGGTCATTGGATGAGTACATGGGTACTGACTGGATGATTAGAGTACTGCAAGGAGAGTGGATGGTGAATTTATAAACGCTTGTGTTTTGGCAGAGTGATTGGATGAGGACATGGAACTGGTTTTGTGATTGGAAGAGTGCATGGGTAGTGACAAGGAGATGGCTGGACTGCATCAGTAGTCCTCAGGGGATTGTAGCAGTGCATGTGTTAGTGCCTGCGTCATTGCATGAGTACATGGGTAGTGACTGGATGATTAGAGTACTGCAAGGAGAGTGCATGGTGAATTTATAAGTGCTTGTGTTTTGGCGGAGTGATTGGATAAGTACATGGTGCTCGCTGGGTGATTGGAGGAGTGCATGGGTAGTGACAGGGCGATGGCTGGACTGCAACAGTAGTGCTCAGGTTATTGTAGCAGTGCATGAGTTAGTGCATGGGTCATTGCATGAGTGCATGGGTACTGACTGGATGATTAGAGTAATGCAAGAAGAGAGCACAGTGAATTTATAAGTGCTTGTGTTTTGGCGGAGTGATTGGATAAGTACACGGTGCTCTCTGGGTGATTGGAGGAGTGCATGGGTAGTGACAGGGCGATGGCTGGACTGCATCAGTAGTGCTCAGGGTATTGTAGCAGTGCATGAGTTAGTGAGTGGGTCATTGCATGAGTGCATGGGTACTGACTGGATTATTAGAGTAATGCAAGGAGAGTGCACAGTGAATTTATAAGTGCTTCGGTTTTGGCGGAGTGATTGGATAAGTACATGGTCTCACTGGGTGATCGGAGGAGTGCATGGGTAGTGACAGGGCGATGGCTGGACTGCATCAGTTGTGCTCAGAGTATTGTAGCAGTGCATGAGTTAGTGCATGGGTCATTGCATGAGGGCATGGGTACTGACTGGATGATTAGAGTACTGCAAGGAGAGTGCATGGTGAATCTATAAGTACTTGGGTTTTGGCGGAGTGATTGGATAAGTACATGGTGCTGGCTGGGTGATTGGAGGAGTGCATGGGTAGTGACAAAGAGATGGCTGGGCTGCATCAGTAGTGCTCAGGGGATTGTAGCAGTGCATGTGTTAGTGCCTGGGTCATTGCATGAGTACATGGGTAGTGACTAGCTGATTAGAGTAATGCAAGGAGAGTGCATGGTGAATTTATAAGTGCTTGGGTTTTGGCGGAGTGATTGGATAAGGACATGGAACTGGTTAGGTGATTGGAGGAGTGCATGGGTAGTGACAAGGAGATGGCTGGACTGCATCAGTAGTCCTCAGGGAATTGTAGCAGTGCATGTGTTAGTGCTGCGATTCCAATCAGAGATGTGCCTACTGTAGGAGAGTAGGATCTGCTTCTCATGGGTACCCCCACTTTTTGCTGATGCTTCACTGTTTTTCGACTTTAGTCTGGCTGGGGCCCTGCTAATCAGAACCCCAGCCTAGCTGCTTCCTCTCTAAAATGGTTTCCATGTGCCTTAGGCACATCTCTGATTGGAATCTGCAGTGCCCTTATAAGTCCCTAGTATATGGTATACTATGTCCACACTCTTTTCTTTGTTTCTTCAAGACTTGCCGTAGCCAAGGCTTGTTGGGTCCAATCCGGTTGCCGACACCGCATCAATCGACAGACGTCGTAGGACAGCTCGAATCCAGCTCCTGGTTGTCGTCGACGCCTCCTGGACCTCATGGCTGAAGAGTCAAGACAACTGTCAACCTACCTGAAGCACCCGACATCGGTGGGCATCTGCTCATCGTCTTCCTGGTCACTGGCTAGTGACCCAGACTCTGTCCCCTCTGCTTTCAGGTTCTTCAGATCTTCGATCCACCTTTGGATCCACCTGAACACTTTCGACTTGGTCGCCAGCAGCACTTTGCAGCAGATCGCCATTGAAATCGACGACGAAACCCGACCCCGAAAGACACCTATGCACCCGGCTCCCCTGGGTGAGGTAACTCGAGTACTCCGGTGCTCCCGTGGGTATTGACTCTAGAACAGCCTAGTTCTAAAGGGGTTTGCTCCAAGTCCTCCTCTAAGTGTCCTTTTTCTTTAATTCTCTAACCAAGACTTTCCCCATAGAAGTCAACGGTAGCTCGCGGCTGTGTTCTCACACTGCACGTGTCCCCCGTGGGTCCCCTGTGTCACTACCTTGGGTGGTTCTTTGAGGGCCAAGCACTTCTACAGGCTCTTGGCCTTGAGTCTAGTTCAGTCGTGGATCTTATACCACTTTATTGGTATATGGTTTGGTACGCCCCTAGGGCTCAAACGTGTATTTGTGCTATTACTGTTGATATTTGACTTGCAACTTATGTACTTCGAACTCTAGCCTCATAAAGAGACTAGAGGGGTGTGTTTAGGAATAAATACATATATTTTGAATATATACCTGGTGTGGTCCTCTTTCATTTGGTCACTCAAGAGATTATAGACTGGTAAAACAAGCTGCTTTACATTCCTTCAAGACTTAGCCTGAAGGCTGCTCTCCATAGCTACCACTAGGATAGCTTTCAATAAAGGTTGTCTTTAACCTATCTCCAATAAGGGGTTGTTTGGACTGGTGCAAGGTGCCCACTATAATTAGTGGACAGCATATACCAGGCCAACTTCCCACATTGGTGTGCAGCGTGTGGGATTCCAGCTTGCTATTGTTTTACCAGATAATCTCAATTGAATTGATCAACTGAAAACCACTAAGGGTACCTTAGGTACATATAATAACAAGCTTAGTATACAGTAAGTTCTACTGAACTTAGAGTTGTGTGTTAAGGGATAGCACACCCTTTCTACAACTCAAGAGAGTTTAGTAGGCCACACAAGTGTAGGTAGTGCATACACCACACCACACTAGTAATGTCTTCACTACCAGGAACCAGTGGGCTCCTGCCATCCAGATATGACAACCTCACATTCTTGAAATTGAGAGAGTTGTGCAAAGTCAGGAAGTTGAAGACAGGCAAAAGTACCAACACCCAACGTCACCTGGAGATGCTTCTGCTTGATGATCTTAGAAGACCCCTAGGGTCTGAAAGGGTAGGCAGAGAGGGTGGGGCAGAAGAGGAGGAAAGGACCAGGGATGAAAATGCCCAGGACCTGACCTCTGAAACTGACCAGGGGGATGACAATGATCCTAACCTGGAAAGTGCAGCTACTCCTGAGAATGAGGAGGAGGCCCAGAATGACCTCCCCTTTGTCCCCCCAGGAAAAGTTGTGAGTGTGCCCAGAAGGTCTAGATCTCCTTCTCAGGAGTCTAACCACTCTGACACCTCAGTAGGGACCTCTGTCTCCTCTCATGGGAGTGAATCCTCTCATGAGAGGAGGAAGAGACTGCTTCAGTATGAACAAGCCCAGCTTGAGCTCAGAAAACAGCAGTTGGCTATAGACAGGGAGTCCCTAGATCTCTATAGACAGAGAAAAAGATGGGACTAGAGTCCCATGGTGGCAGCAATTTCCCCAGAGATAGGGAAAGGTCTTATGACCATAGAAACCTGAGCAAGATTGTCCCTCCCTACCAGAGTGGGGATGACATCCACAAATGGATAACTGCTCTAGAGAGGGCCTGTAAAGTACAGAGGGTCCCTCAGGAGCAGTGGGCAGCAATCTTGTGGCTCTCCTTTGCAGACAAAGGTAGAGACAAGCTCCTCTCTGTTAGAGAAGAGGATGCTGACAATTACAAAGTCTTGAAGAGTGCATTAATTGATGGGTTTGGCCTAACCACTGAACAATACAGGTTAAAGTTCAGAGATACCCAAAAAGCACAGACTCAAGACTGGGTGGACTTTGTTGATTGTTCTGCTAAGGCTCTGGAAGGTTGGTTGATGGGCAGTAAGGTGTGTGACTTCACAGGATTGTACAATCTTATCATGAGGGAACACATTCTT
The DNA here is from genome assembly GCA_963921515.1 of Calotriton arnoldi. Classification (NCBI taxonomy): domain Eukaryota; kingdom Metazoa; phylum Chordata; class Amphibia; order Caudata; family Salamandridae; genus Calotriton; species Calotriton arnoldi. The sequence goes on along the minus strand of CAWUFW010010278.1, from coordinate 492,130 downwards.
AATAACTGTCAAAATCAGCTGTTGCATCAGTACCTGGTGGACTCTGATCTGACCTCTCCCCAAGAATTGGGAAAGAAGGCAGACAAATGGGTCAGAACCAGGGTGAGGTAGAAGGTACAGAACCAAGGTGGTGACCCTAAGAAACAAGATTCTAAAAACTCTGATAAGGGTGGGGAGAAGGTTAAAGACCAGAAGTCTTCACAAGGCCCCCACAAATCTTCTTCAGGATTGATATTCACAGTCTAACAAGGGAAAAGGCCAAAAGAAACCATGGTGCAAAGTCTGTAAGCAAAAGACACACTGGACCAGTGATTGCACCAAGTCCAAAGACTCTATTCCAGCCCCCACCAATGCCCCTAAGGCACCTGTTCCCCCTAGTGCAGTTACAATTGGTGGTGGGAGTACACAGACCAAGGGTTTAGTAGGGTTGACCCTGGGTAATGAGATGAGCTCTGACTTAGTCAGAGAACTCACTCAGGCTGTCCTAGTCTGTGATGGAGGCAAGGATGTGACCTCCTCTGTGAGTCCCAGTAATCTGGGCAAGTACAGGCAGCAGCCATTAATTAATGGAATAGAGGCTTTGGCATTTAGGGACACAGGAGCAAGTGTCACAATGGTGACACAAGATCTTGTGGATCCTGGGCAGATTATACTTGGTGAGATGTACCAAGTGACCAATGCTAGCAATGTTAGAACAGACCATCCTCTGGCAGTTGTTAACTTCTCCTGGGGAGGGGTAACTGGCCTTAAGAAGGTTGTGGTAAGTGCAGACCTACCAGTTGAATGCTTGCTTGGCAATGATCTTGAAACTTCAGCTTGGGCAGAAGTGGAGCTCAGGACCCATGCAGAAATGCTGGGGATCCCTGCGGATGTGTTTGCTGTGACCAGGTCACAGGTCAAAATGTCTAACACTGAACAGGCCTTGGATCCTGGAACAATGGACCAAGTGCCATCCAAGAGGAGGAGTAGTAGGGTTAAGGCAGTGCCTTCCCCTTGGCTCAGAAGGAAGATCAGTCTCTTGAGGGAGATGATCTCAGTCCTGAAGAAGGAACTGTCCCAGAAGAGCTTGAACCTGATCAGATTGAGTTCTTGGGGACAGGGGGCCCTTCCAGGGCAGATCTGAGCCAGGAGCAGCAGAGCTGCCCCTCTCTTGAACCCCTCAGACAGCAAGCTGCTGCTGAGGATGCTGGGAATGCTAGTGGTCCACATAAAGTGTATTGGGATTATAGACTCTTGTACTCAGAGTGTAGAGACCCCAAGCCTGGTGCCACCAGGAGGTTGGTTATACCTCTGAAGTTCAGGGGCTTCCTATTGACCCTAGCCCATGACATTCCTCTAGCAGGTCACCTGGGCCAGAACAAGACTTGGGACAGAATTGTCCCTCACTTTCACTGGCCCTACATGTCTGAAGACACCAAGGAGTTGTGTCGCTCCTGTGTAACCTGCCAAGCCAGTGGGAAGGCAGGTGGCACCACAAAGGCCCCCCTGATACCACTACCTGTGGTGGGGGTTCCCTTTGAAAGAGTGGGGATTGATATTGTTGGTCCCATGGATCCCCAAACAGCATCTGGGCACAGGTTTATCCTAGTGGTGGTGGACCATGCCACTAGGTACCCAGAGGCTATACCCCTTAGGACCACTACAGCACCTGCGGTGGCAAGGGCCCTCCTGGGAATTTTCTCAAGAGTGGGCTTCCTAAGGAGGTTGTATCAGACAGAGATGCAAACTTTATGTCTGGATACTTGAAGGCAATGTGGAAGGAGTGTGGAGTGACTTACAAGTTCACCACACCCTATCACCCACAATGCAATGGTTTAGTTGAGAGATTCAACAAAACCTTAAAGGGCATGATTAAAGGGCTCCCAGAAAAGCTTAGGCGAAGATGGGACATACTCTTGCCCTGCCTTTTGTTTGCATACAGGGAGGTGCCTCAAAAGGGGGTTGGCTACAGCCCTTTTGAACTTTTGTTTGGCCACCCTGTCAGAGGTCCATTGTGCTTGGTGAAGGAAGGATGGGAGTTACCTCTCAAGCCCCCAAAGCAAGACATAGTGGACTATGTACTTGGTCTCCGCTCCAGGATGGCTGAATACATGAAAAAGGCAACTAAAAACCTTGAGGCTAGCCAGGAACTCCAAAAAGCCTGGCATGACCAAAAGGCTGTACTGACTGTTTACCAGCCAGGACAGAAGGTATGGGTGCTGGAGCCAGTGGCCCCAGCAGCTCTCCAAGACAAGTGGAGTGGACCCCATACCATTGTTGAACAGAAGGGTGAGGTCACTTATTTAGTAGACCTAAGAACACCCAGGAGTCCCCACAGGGTTCTCCATGTCAACAGGTTAAAACCATATGTGGACAGGGCAGACATGGGCTTGCTCATGGCCGCTGATGAGGGACAGGAGGAAGAGAGTGACCCACTCCCTGACCTGCTCTCACAGAACCCTGATGATGGGTCAGTAGATGGTGTAGCCTTGGCAGGCAGCCTCACTACCCAGCAGCAAACTGATTGCAGACAGGTACTCAATCAGTTCAGACATATGTTCTCTCTGACTCCAAGTCAGACCACCTGGTGCACTCATGAAGTGGACACTGGGGACAGTCTGCGTATTAAAAATAACATTTATATGCAACCTGACCATGTCAGCGACTGTATCAGGACAGAAGTCCAGAAAATGTTGGATTTGGGAGTTATTGAACCCTCAGATAGCCCTTGGGCTAGTCCAGTGGTCCTTGTGCCAAAACCTCACACCAGTGGTGGGAAAAGAGAGATGAGGTTTTGTGTGGACTACAGGGGTATCAATGCAGTCACTAGGACTGATGCCCATCCAATACCCAGGGCAGATGAACTCATAGACACTTTGGCCTCAGCCAAGTATCTAAGCACATTTGACCTGACAGCTGGCTACTGGCAGATCATACTAGCTGATGATGCAAAGCCAAAAACAGCATTCTCAACCTCTAGTGGGCATTATCAATTTGTGGTAATGCCCTTTGGTCTGAAGAATGCACCTGCCACTTTTCAGAGGTTGATGAATACAGTCCTTACAGGCCTGGAAGCCTATAGTGCAGCATATCTAGATGATATTTCTGTCTTTAGCTCCACCTGGGAGGATCACCTGGTCCACCTCAGAAATGTTTTGGAGGCCCTGCAAAAGGCAGGCCTCACTATCAAGGCCACTAAGTGCCAGATAGGGCAGAGTCAGGTTGTGTACCTGGGCCACCTTGTGGGTGGAGGCCAGGTTCAACCATTGCAGAGCAAGATCCAGACCATCATGGACTGGGTTGCTCCAACCACCCAGACTCAGGTGAGAGCCTTCTTAGGCCTGACTGGGTACTATAGGAGATTTGTCAAGGGGTATGGATCAATAGTGACACCCCTGAATGACTTAACTTCCAAGAAAATGCCCAAAAAGGTTCAGTGGACAGATAACTGTCAAAAGGCATTTGATGACCTGAAGCAGACCATGTGCACTGCTCCCATTCTACAGAGTCCAGATTACTCCAAGAAGTTCATTGTCCAAACAGATGCATCTGAATTGGGGTTAGGGGCTGTACTGTCACAAATGAATGATGAAGGTCAGGATCAGCCAGTAGCTTTCATTAGCAGAAGGCTGACCCCTAGAGAGAAACGTTGGTCAGCCATTGAGAGGGAGGCATTTGCTGTGGTCTGGGCTCTGAAGAAGTTGAGGCCATACTTGTTTGGTACTCACTTCCTTGTTCAAACAGACCATAAGCCCCTCTTATGGCTAAAACAAATGAAGGGTGAAAACCCCAAACTGCTTAGGTGGTCCATTTCCCTACAGAGGATGGACTTTACAGTGGAACATAGACCTGGGAGTAGCCATGCCAATGCAGATGGACTCTCTAGGTATTTCCACTTAGAACATGAAGACTCAACTGGTCAAGGTTAGTTTAATGTCCCTGCGTTTGGGGGGGGTTGTGTAGGAGAGTAGGATCTGCTTCTCATGGGTACCCACACTTTTTGCTGATGCTTCACTGTTTTTCGACTTTAGTCTGGCTGGGGCCCTGCTAATCAGGACCCCAGCCTAGCTGCTTCCTCTCGAAAATGGTTTCCATGTACCTTAGGTACATCTTTGATTGGAATCTGGAGTGCCCTTATAAGTCCCTAGTATATGGTATTCTATGTACCCAGGGCATAGGTACCTCAGGGGCCTGCCAGGGGCTGAAGCATGTATTATGCCACCCCTGGAAGGCCAGCCAAAATGACACCACAGGTCTGCTACTGCAGCCTGGGTAAGGTGGTGCATGTACCCCTTACTGTGATATAGGCTACCTATATCACTACCATTGCACACACATATAAACCTATAAGTCACTCCTATGGCAGGCCTTTACAATCCTGAAGGCAGAGTGCTTGGTTTTTATGTGAGAGGGTGCCCCTGCATGAGAAGAGCCCCTCTGCAGCATTCGGAGTACCTCCTCTGATGCTGTTTGTGGTTCAGCCTGACCATATACTCTTAAGTGCATTATATCCTCGCGGTACAATGCTAACTTTGGACTGGCTGCACCAAAACATGTCGTGTTTGGTGTCAAACATCTTGGAATACTACCCCCCCGGCAGTCCTGGCAGTGGGGGTAATATTCCACCCTTCTAGAGGGAGAGACATGTACACACCAGGCTACCCGGTAACTTCTTTCCAGAGCCCTGGCATCACAAAATGGATGCCGCTGCCACAGACACGGGTCTGGCCTCCTGCTGCTGACTGAAACTCCGGCAGGGGAGGCCTGGACAATAGGTTTCCTGTCACAGGGAGGTGTAACCACCTCCCCAGACAGGACAATGTGTATTGGGGCTGGGCGGGAGCACTCTCTGGTGCTTTGAAGTCCTGCACTGGGGGCACACTTGGTGTCCCTGTGCATATGCCAGTTCAAACCGGTTGCAGGGGCTACCTGCCCCTTCTCTGGCGTGAAACTGGACAAAGGGAATGGGTGTAACCACCCCTCTTCCCTGACCCTCCCATAGGTGGGTCCCCAGAGTATGTCCAACCCCCTAACTTTGTATAAGTATGGGACCCCAGTCCTTAGGACTTTAGATTACCCTGGACAAAACTCTGAAGCTGAATCCTGGACCTTCGTCGCTCTACTTCAAGATTAGAGGACTGAATAATCTCCCTTGGGGTCAAGGAGTGACTCCCCTGCTTGGCAGGCACCTAAGAAGCAATTGTCCGGTCTGCATCGCTGAAGCTCCCGCCGGACGCCGAAGTCTTTGCATCACCAGAGGTAGATATCCAGACTACGCCGAGGGTGCTCTGAGTCTCCAGCAAAGCTGAGGCCCGTAGCTGTTGTGGGTAACGTGGAACCGTGACCCCTGGACACCGAACGCATTTGCAAGTGCATCCTCTTCTTGGGCTCCCATGAAGTTGTGCTTTGAACTCCATGTAGCCCCTGCCTCCTGCACTAACTGCGCAAAAGATCACTGGCCTCCACTCCACGAGTAACCCGTGAGCCAGCTCCAAGTGCGTCCACTTGAGGCTCCTTTGCGGTCACTAGTCCATTGGCTAGTGGGCCCTCCCGAAGGCAACTCTTCTTCTGCTTGGGCTTCTCTTGTTACTCCATACATGCCCTGACTTACCCTCACTGGGTGAGTCCCTCAGGCCTTGCTGGTCTGAACCACAGTCTTTTCTTTGTTTCTTCAAGACTTGCTGTTGCCAAGGCTTGTTGGGTTCAATCCGGTTGCCAACACGGCAGCAATCAACAAGCGTCGTGGGACAGCTCGAATCCAGCTCCTGGTTGTTGTCGACACCTCCTGGACCTCGTGGCTGAAGAGTCAAGATGATAGTCAACCTACCTGAAGCACCCGACATCGGTGGGCCTCTGCTCATCACCTTCCTGGTCACTGGCTAGTGACCCAGACTCTGTCCCCTCTGCTTTCAGGTTCTTCAGATCTTCGATCCACCTTTGGATCCACCCGAACGCTTTCGACTTGGTCGCCAGCAGCACTTTGGTGCAGATCGCCATTGAAATCGATGACGAAACCCGACCCCGAAAGACACCTATGCACCCGGCTCCCCTGGGTGAGGTAACTCGAGTACTCTGGTGCTCCCGTGGGTATTGACTCTAGAACAGCCTAGTTCTAAAGGGGTTTGCTCCAAGTCCTCCTCTAAGTGTCCTTTTTCTTTAATTCTCTAACCGCAACATTCCCCATAGAAGTCAACGGTAGCTCGCGGCTGTGTTCTCACACTGCACGCGTCCCCCGTGGGTCCCCTGTGTCACTACCTTGGGTGGTTCCTTGAGGGCCAAGCACTTCTACAGGCTCTAGGCCTTGTGTCTAGTTCAGTCGTGGTTCTTATACCACTTTATTGGTATATGGTTTGGTACGCCTCTAGGGCTCAAACGTGTATTTGTGCTATTAATGTTGATATTTGACTTGCAACTTATGTACTTCGAACTCTAGCCTCATAAAGAGACTAGAGGGGTGTGTTTAGGAATAAATACATATATTTTGAATATATACCTGGTGTGGTCCTCTTTTATTTGGTCACTCAAGAGATTATAGACTGGTAAAAGAAGCTGCTTTACATTCCTTCAAGACTTAGCCTGAAGGCTGCTCTCCATAGCTACCACTAGGATAGCTTTCAATAAAGGTTGTCTTTAACCTATCTCCAATAAGGTGTTGTTTGGACTGGTGCAAGGTGCCCACTATAATTAGTGGACAGCATATACCAGGCCAACTTCTCACAGTGAATTTATAAGTGCTTCAGTTTTGGCGGAGTGATTGGATAAGTACATGGTGCTCGCTGGGTGATCGGAGGAGTGCATGGGTAGTGGCAGGGCGATGGCTGGACTGCATCAGTAGTGCTCAGAGTATTGTAGCAGTGCATGAGTTAGTGCATGGTTCATTGCATGAGTGCATAGGTACTGACTGGATGATTAGAGTTCTGCAAGGAGAGTGCATGGTGAATCTATAAGTGCTTGGGTTTTGGCGGAGTGATTGGAAAAGTACATGGGGCTGACTGGGTGATTGGAGGAGTGCATGGGTAGTGACAAAGAGATGGCTGGGCTGCATCAGTAGTGCTCAGGGGATTGTAGCAGTGCATGTGTTAGTGCCTGGGTCATTGCATGAGTACATGGGTAGTGACTGGATGATTAGAGTACTGCAAGGAGAGTGCATGGTGAATATATAAGTGCTTGTGTTTTGGCGGAGTGATTGGATAAGTACATGGTGCTCGCTGGGTGATTGAAAGAGTGCATGGGTAGTGACAGGGCGAAGGCTGGACTGCATCAGTAGTGCTCAGGGTATTGTAGCAGTGCATGAGTTAGCGCATGGGTCATTGCATGAGTGCATGGGTACTGACTGGATGATTAGAGTAATGCAAGGAGAGTGCATGGTGAATTTATAAGTGCTTGGGTTTTGGCGGAGTGATTGGATAAGTACATGGTGCTCGCTGGGTGATAGGAGGAGTGCATGGGTAGTGACAGGGCGATGGCTGGACTGCATCAGTAGTGCTCAGAGTATTGTAGCAGTACATGAGTTAGTGCCTGGGTCATTGGATGAGTACATGGGTACTGACTGGATGATTAGAGTACTGCAAGGAGAGTGGATGGTGAATTTATAAACGCTTGTGTTTTGGCGGAGTGATTGGATAAGTACACGGTGCTCGCTGGGTGATTGGAGGAGTGCATGGGTAGTGAGTGTGACAGGGCGATGGCTGGACTGCATAAGTAGTGCTCAGGGTATTGTAGCAGTGCATGAGTTAGTGCATGGGTCAATGCATGAGTGCATAGGTACTGACTGGATGATTAGAGTAATGCAAGGAGAGTGCAGAGTGAATTTATAAGTGCTTTGGTTTTGGCGGAGTGATTGGATAAGTGCATGGTGCTCGCTGGGTGATCGGAGGAGTGCATGGGTAGTGACAGGGCGATGGCTGGACTGCATCAGTAGTGCTCAGTGTATTGTAGCAGAGCATGAGTTAGTGCCTGCGTCATTGCATGAGTACATGGGTAATGACTGGATGATTAGGGTACTGCAAGGAGAGTGCATGGTGAATTTATAAGTGCTTGTGTTTTGGCGGAGTGATTGGATAAGTACATGGTGCTCGCTGGGTGATTGGAGGAGTGCATTGGTAGTGACAGGGCGATGGCTGGACTGCGTCAGTAGTACTCAGGGTATTGTAGCAGTGCATGAGTTAGTGCATGGGTCATTGCATGAGTGCATGGGTACTGACTGGATGATTAGAGTAATGCAAGGAGAGTGCACAGTGAATTTATAAGTGCTTCGGTTTTGGCAGAGTGATTGGATAAGTACATGGTGCTCGCTGGGTGATTGAAGGAGTGCATGGGTAGTGACAGGGCGATGGCTGGACTGCATCAGTAGTGCTCAGAGTATTGTAGCAGTGAATGAGTTAGTGCCTGCATCATTGCATGAGTACATGGGTAGTGACTGGATGATTAGAGTAATGCAAGGAGAGTGCACAGTGAATTTATAAGTGCTTCGGTTTTGGCGGAGTGATTTGATAAGTCCATGGTGCTCGCTGGGTGATCGGAGGAGTGCATGGGTAGTGACAGGGCGATGGATGGACTGCATCAGTAGTGCTCAGAGTATTGTAGCAGTGCATGAGTTAGTGCATGGGTCATTGCATGAGTGCATGGGTACTGACTGGATGATTAGAGTAATGCAAGGAGAGTGCATGGTGAATCTGTAAGTGCTTGGGTTTTGGTGGAGTGATTGGATAAGTACATGGTGCTGGCTGGGTGATTGGAGAAGTGCATGGGTAGTGACAAAGAGATGGCTGGGCTGCATCAGTAGTGCTCAGGGGATTGTAGCAGTGCATGTGTTAGTGCCTGGGTCATGCATGTGTACATGGGTAGTGACTGGATGAGTAGAGTACTGCAAGGAGAGTACATGCTGAATTTATAAGTGCTTGTGTTTTGGCGGAGTGATTGGATAAGTACATGGTGCTCGCTGGGTGATTGGAGGAGTGCATTGGTAGTGACAGGGCGATGGCTGGACTGCGTCAGTAGTACTCAGGGTATTGTAGCAGTGCATGAGTTAGTGCATGGGTCATTGCATGAGTGCATGGGTACTGACTGGATGATTAGAGTAATGCAAGGAGAGTGCACAGTGAATTTATAAGTGCTTGGGTTTTGGCGGAGTGATTGGATAAGTACACACATGTCACATCAGGCCCGCCCCCTCCCTACACCACTGTGCAAACGCGCCCCCTGGCGGGTTTTAAGTTGGGGGGATTAATTCCCCTTGTATCCTGAGGGACCCTGGGGCCAACTAGCCCACCAGGTACCTCCAGTAAGCGCCACAGAACTGCGTTGCAGAGAGGTGGTCCAAGGCCACTCCCCTTTTTACACCTCTCTGCAACGCAGCTCTGTGGCGCTTACTGGAGGTACCTAGTGGGCTAGTTGGCCTGGCTGACATCCTATTTGTGTGGGCGCACGCAGAGAGTTGCTCTCCAACCGTTCGAAGCTGAACCTAAACAGCTCTGGTGCGGTGTTCCCCAGGGCTCAGCTCTGAGTCCCTTGCTTTTTAACTTATATCTGGCCCCACTGTTTGCCCTGATTGCCAACTGGGGAGTGAAGGCGATCTCCTGCGCTGACGACACCCAATTAGTGTTTCCATTTAAGGAGCGGACGACAGATGCCTTTAAGAACTTTAAGGGCTGTCTTTGCGACATAGCCTATGGATGAACTCGAATAAATTAAAGCTTAATGCGGAGAAGACAGAAGTTCTGTTCTTTGGGAAAGGCACAGTGCCAGACTCTGATTTATGGTGGCCGTCAGAAATGGGTCCTCCTCCTCAGTGAGATGGGAGGCGGACCTCTCTTTCTCAACTCAAATACAGCAGGTCTCTGCTACCTGCTTCAGCAAACTAAAAAATCTCCGGAAAGTCTTACACTTTCTACCGGAAGACTGTCGTAAAACTGTAGTCCATGCCACAGTTACATCTAGGTTGGACTACGCTAATAGTCTATATCTAGGCCTCCCCAAGTATGCCATCTACCGACTTCAGATGATTCAGAATGCGGCTGCGAGGCTGGTCTGTCGGATACCGTTTCGTCAGCATGTCTCTCCGCACCTACAAAAGCTCCACTGGCTTCCAGTCGAGAAACAAATTAAGTTTAAGGCTATGACGCTGGCCTACCGGGCCCTTAATGGCAAATGCCCTAGGTATTTGAAGGATAGAATGTGTCCTTATAAGCAAATTCGTACTCTGCGATCCAATTCTCATAATTTGCTGTGTACCCCACGATTTGTGAAATCACGTTTGGGCGGCAGAGCTTTTACAGTCAGAACGGCGTCACTATGGAATGCTTTGCCAGGGCCCCTGCGACAGATCAATTCAGAAGCCTGTTTTAGAAGGGCCCTGAAGACATGGCTCTTTATGGCTGACTAGAGAGGGTTCGCTGGTACTGTTGCTCGCTCTGGGCGCATTTACCTGTTGTTTCAGCACCGGGACACCCCTATCAGGGGTAGCTGTCGCGCTTTATAAGCATCAGTATTATTATTATTGGACCCAAGGGACCCTCAGGATTCAAGGGGACTTAATCCCCCAACTTACAACCCGCCAGAGGGCCTGTTTGCACAGTGGTGAAGGGAGCGGGTGGGGCCTGATGTGACAAGTGTGCAAACGTGCCCCGTGGCGCGTTTTTAAGTTGGGAGATTTAGTCCCCTTGAATCCTGAGGGTCCCTAAGGCCCAACTAGCCCACCAGGTACCTCCAGTAGGCACCACAGAGCTGCGTTGCAGGGAGGTGGTCCGAGACCACGCCCCTTTTTCCACCTCTCTGCAACGCAACTCTGTTGCACTTACTGAAGGTACCTGGTGGGCTAGTTGGCCCCCAGGGACCTTCAGGATACAAGGGGACTTAATCCCCCAACTTAAAACGCACCACGGAGCGTGTTTGCACACTTGTCACATCAGGCCCCGCCCCTCCCTTCACCACTGTGCAAACACGCCCTGTGGCGCGTTTTAAGTTGGGGGATTAAGTCCCCTTGAATCCTGAGGGTCCCTGGAGTCCAACTAGCCCACCAGGTACATCCAGTAAGCGCCATAGAGCTGCGTTGCAGAGAGGTGTAAAAAGGGGCGTGGCCTCGGACCACCTCTCTGCAAGGCAGGCCTGTGGCGCTTACTGGAGGTACCTGGTGGGCTAGTTGGCCCCCAAGGTCCCTCAGGTTTCAAGGGGAATTAATTCCCCAACTTAAAATGCGCCACAGGGCGTGTTTGCACATGTCACCTGAGGCCCCGCCCCCTCCCTTCACCACTGTGCAAACGCGCACCGTGGTGCGTTTTAAGTTGGGGAATTAGGTCACCTTGAATCCTGAGGGCCCCTGGTGCACAACTAGCCCACCAGGTACTTCCAGTAAGCGCCACAGGCCTGCATTGCAGAGAGGTGGTCTGAGGCCACGCGCCTTTTTACACCTCTCTGCAACGCAGCTCTGTGGCGCTTACTGGAGGTACCTCATGGGCTAGTTGGACCCCAGGGACCCTCAGGATTCAAGGGGACTTAATCCCCCAACTTAAAACACGCCACAGGGCGTGTTTGCACCCATGTCACCTCAGGCCCCGCCCCCTCCCTTCACCACTGTGCAAATGCGCCCCATGGCGCGTTTTAAGTTGGGGGATTAAGTCCTCTTGGATCCTGAGGGTCCAACTAGCCCCCCAGGTACCTCCAGTAAGCGCCACAGAGCTGCGTTGCAGAGAGGTGTAAAAAGGGGCGTGTCCTGGACCACCTCTCTGCAACGCAGGCCTGTGGCGCTTACTGGAGGTACCTAGTGGGCTTGTTGGCCCCCAGGGGCCCTCAGGATTGAAGGGGAATTAATCCCCCAACTTAAAACGCACCACGGAGCGCGTTTGCACACTTGTCACATCAGGACCGCCCCTCCCTTCACCACTGTGCAAACACGCCCTGTGGCGCTTTTTAAGTTGGGGGATTAAGTCCCCTTGAATCCTGAGGGTCCCTGGAGTACAACTAGCCCACCAGGTACCTCCAGTAAGCGCCACAGAGCTGCGTTGCAGAGAGGTGTAAAAAGGGGCATGGCCTCGGACCACCTCTCTGCAAGGCAGGCCTGTGGCGCTTACTGGAGGTACCTGGTGGGCTAGTTGGCCCCCAAGGTCCCTCAGGATTCAAGGGGAATTAATTCCCCAACTTAAAATGCGCAACAGGGCGTGTTTGCACACGTCACCTGAGGCCCCGCCCCCTCCCTTCACCACTGTGCAAACGCACACCGTGGTGCGTTTTAAGTTGGGGGATTAGGTCACCTTGAATCCTGAGGGTCCCTGGTGCCCAACTAGCCCACCAGGTACTTCCAGTAAGCGCCACAGGCCTGCATTGCAGAGAGGTGGTCTGAGGCCACGTCCCTTTTTACACCTCTCTGCAACGCAGCTCTGTGGCGCTTACTGGAGGTACCTGGTGGGCTAGTTGGACCCCAGGGACCCTCAGGATTCAAGGGGACTTAATCCCCCAACTTAAAACACGCCACAGGGCGTGTTTGCACACATGTCACCTCAGGCCCCGCCCCCTACCTTCACCACTGTGCAAACGCGCCCCATGGCGCATTTTAAGTTGGGGGATTAAGTCCCCTTGGATCATGAGGGTCCCTGGGGTCTAACTAGCCCACCAGGTACCTCCAGTGAGCGCCACAGAGCTGCGTTGCAGAGAGGTGTAAAAAGGGGTGTGGCCTGGACAACCTCTCTGCAACGCAGGCCTGTGGCGCTTACTGGAGGTACCTGGTGGGCTTGTTGGCCCCCAGGGGCCCTCAGGATTGAAGGGGAATTAATTCCCCAACTTAAAACGCACCACAGGGCGTGTTTGCACACATGTCACCTCAGGCCCCGCCCCCTCCCTTCACCACTGTGCAAACGCGCCCCATGGCGCGTTTTAAGTTGGGGGATAAAGTCCCCTTGAATCTTGAGGGTCCCTGGGGTCCAACTAGCCCACCATGGACCTCCAGTAAGCGCCACAGAGCTGCGTTGCAGAGAGGTGTAAAAAGGGGCGTGGCCTGGACCACCTCTCTGCAACGCAGCCCTGTGGCGCCTACTGGAGGTACCTGGTGGGCTAGTTGGCCCCCAGGGACCCCCAGTATTGAAGGGGAATTCATTTCCCAACTTAAAACGCGCCACAGGGCGCGTTTGCAGAGTGTTGCTGGGAGGGGGCAGGGCCTCCGGCACGATCGCGTGTTTTTTTAAATTATTTTTTTGGGAAAGGGGGCTGTGTGGCCCCCCTTCTTTTTACTTTTTTTGGGCCCCGGGGACCCCCATCCCCCAGGGCCTGACCCCTTTTTTAATAAAAAAAAAAAAAATGAACGGGAAGGAGCCCGCGTGGGCCCCCTTCCCATGGCCAATTCTGGCCCCGGGGACCCCATCCCCCGGGGCATGGCCAGATTTTGTTTTTGTGTTTTTATGGAGGGGGGGCTGCGTGGCCCCCCTCCTGAGGCCTCTATTGGCCCCGGGGACCCCATCCCCCGGGGCCGGCCTTTATTTATTTATTTTTTATTTGTTTTTTGGGAAGGGGGCCACCTGGCCCCTCCCGGGCCACTTCCAGCCCCGGGGACCCCATCCCCCGGGGCCTGGCCATCTTTTTGCTTTTTGGGGGGGAGGGGAACTGCGTGGCCCCCCTCCTCAGGCCAAATACGACCCTGGGGACCCCATCCCCCAGGGCCTGGCCTCTCCATTTTTTTTTTTTTTTTAAACAGGGGAGGGGGCCACATGGCCCCCCTCCCAGGCCACTTCTGGCCCCGGGACCCCATCCCCCGGGGCCTTGCCTCTCGTTGGGGACCGTGGGGGAGCCCCAATGCCCCCACGGGCCCGCCGGCTCCCGCGTCCTGCAGGAGCCGGATTGCTTTCCACATGGGGAGCTGCTAACATGCAGCTCCCCATGTGGAAAGCATCTGCTTTGCTTCATTGAAGCATGAGCAGGTTTCCTGCTCTCGCTTCAATGAAGCAAAGCAGTTTGCAATGACAGGGCGGGAGCTGCGCGGCTCCCGCCCTGTCATGCAAACAGCAGTGTCCCGGGGTGGGCACCCCGGGACACTGCAGGAGCCGGCCCTGGGGGGTGGTGGTCCCCAGGGCCATCACAAGCTCCAGGAGAGGGGCCGCGTGGCCCCCCTCCCATCGTGTGCACAGCCCCGGGGAGGTGGTGGTCCCCGGGGCTCAGGGGTCCCTAACAGAACCCCAAATTTACATTTTTAGTGCCCCGGGGAGGTGGCGGTCCCCGGGGCATGTGGGGGGGCTCAAGCCCCCCCACACAGGTATATTATTTTTTTTAAAAGAAGCCCCGGGGGCTGGCGGTCCCCAGGGCTGAGGGGGGCTGTGTGTCCCCCACAAATAATTAATGAAAGCCCCGGGGGGGTGGTGGTCCCCGGGGCTTGGGGGGGCCTTGGAGACCCCCCCACACATTTTAAAATTAGCCCCGGGGGGTGGTGGTCCCCGGGGCTGCGGGGTGGCTGCGTGCCCCCTGCAACTCTTTAATCAAGCCCCGGGAGGTGGCAGTGTGGGGGGGATTGGGCCCCCCCCCACACATTTTTTCATAGCCCCCGGGAATTGGCCCACCCAGGGGCTTCAATGCAACGAAGTGCGGGAGCCGGCGCTTCGTTTCTTTTTAATTTTCGGCCGAAATTCGCGCTGGGTGCGCAAATCTCGCCGATTTGTTTTAAAAAAAAAGCTTTTTGGGCCCTGGTGGTCCTTGTGGGACCCCCTGAGCAGGCCTAGGCGGTCAGGGTGTTTCTACCCTGCCCCCTTTTCTTGTTTTGCACGTTTCTTTTTCTGTTTTCTTGTGCCTCGGTTCTACCGAGGCACAAGATGGCTGCCAACACTTCCTGGTTTGGAGTGTTGACAGCCAATTATAATGCAGCTCGTGATCGGGAAGGTCCGCGGATCCTCTGTGCCTCTAAATATCGAAACTTTTATTTTTGATTTTCTCAGCAACTAATGAACGGATTTACACCATTTTTAAAAAGGTCGCTTTCTGAGCCAAGCAGTACCTTTTTGCCAAATTTGGGGTAAATCCATTCAGTAGTTTCGGCTGTAGCCTTGCATAAAGTTTCCTATGGGAAATTGATTTTTTGACTCTTATTTTTTGAATTTCTCTGGAATTACTGAACGGATTTACACCATTTAAAAAAAGGGCGCTTTCTGAACCAAGCACTACCTTTTTGCCAAATTTGGTGTAATTCCGTTCAGCAGTTCGGGCTGTAGCCGTGTCTAAATTTTCCTATGGGAATTAACATTGAGAAAACACGTTTTGGGACCCCACTTTTTTCTCGGTCCCCACTTGCCGAATCACCCCGAAACTTTCAATATAGGAGTGGACCGGAGCGGGCCATAAGTTTTGAAAATTTCGCGAAGATTCGTCAACCGGCACCAAAGTTATTGGGAAAAGAATGTTACGAATTTTCTATGGATAATAGGTCCTAACTATAACTATCTACTGGCGACCGCCAGTAGATAATATATATATATATATACATAGATATATTCACTGAAAAAACCATAGGTTTCAGACACGTTATAGTTAGAAATTAGCATTTAAAAACCCTTTGAAATTCACTGAAAAAACCATAGGTTTTAGGGACAGTTATAGTTAGTTGGGCATTTCACTCGTACAAAACCATAGAAATTCCCCAGTTATAGTTAGTTCAGCTAACTATAACTCGCGCCCCCGCAATGCACTGCTGATGACGTCACATATTACATCACTCATGACATGGTCAGTGACATCACTGATGACATCACTGATGACATCTCAAATGACATCACTGATGACATCATCCAGTGACTGTGTGTTTCTGTAAAGTTTAAATATGTTTAATATATATAGGGAAAGGTGTATTGAAGAATGAGTGGGTGTATAAGTGTCTGAATGGATGATTTAGTATGTGTGTGACTGACTCTACAAGTGAGTGATTAAACGTATCTTACTGAATGCATGGGTTAGTGACTAAACTGTGTGAATGTCTGTATCCGTCTGTTTTTTGGTGTGTAAGTGGATGCATGGATTTGCGAATAGCTACATGAGTGTCTATATGGGTTATTGATTGGTTCTCTGAGTATCTGTATGGCTGCCTGAATGTTTGTGTGGGTGGGGTGTGTGTGACTCTGTACATAGATGTGTGAGTGGGTGATTCACTGGGTGCATGATTTCAAGAGTGCATCTGTGATGGACTGCTTGGGTGGGTAAGTGTGTGAATGGGTGTGTTAGTGAGTGAATGTATATCTCAGTGGTACATGTGCGAGTAACTACATATGTAAAAGGCAGTATATATGTGTGTTAGAGTATTTAAATGGCTATAAGTGAGAGTGTGTGATTGTGAGAGTGGCTGTACGGAGGAGTGTGTGCTTGTATCAGTGATTGTATAAGAGCATAAGAATGTGCTAGTATTTGTATGAGTAAGTGAGCTGGTGTGTGTATAACTGTATAGGTGAGTAAATGGGTGTGTGATTAATTTTTGCATGACTGACTAGGTGTGTGAGTACCTCTATGGATGAGTGGCGGTGTGTGAGTGTTTATATAGGTGTATGAGTGCATATGATAGTCCTGTACTGAGTGACTGTAAGTATGAGTGACTGTACGGGTGAGTGAGTAGATGTGTGTGTGTAGACCTAAGAATCAGTGAGTGGGTATGTAGTTATTGGTATTGGAGTGTGTATGGTTTTGAGAATGGCAGTATGTAATTTAGAGTGGGTGTATCAAAAGTTATATTAGGGTGTGAGAAGATGCATGAAATTATCACATGGATGATGTCATCAGTGATGTCATTTGAGAAGTCATCAGTGATGTCATCAGTGATGTCACTGACCATGTCATGAGTTATGTAATATGTGACGTCATCAGCAGTGCATTGCGGTGGCGCGAGTTATAGTTAGCTGAACTAACTATAACGGGGGAATTTCTATGGTTTTGTACGAGTGAAATGTCCAACTAACTATAACTGTCCCTAAAACCTATGGTTTTTTCAGTGAATTTCAAAGGGTTTTTAAATGCTAATTTCTAACTATAACGTGTCTGAAACCTATGGTTTTTTCAGTGAATTTCAAATGTTTTTTAAATGCTAATTTCAAACTATAACGTGCCTGAAACCTATGATTTTTTAAGTGAATTTCAAAGGTTTTTTAAATGCTAGTTTCTAACTATGCCTACAGAGGTAGGACATGTGAAGAAAGAAGAAAAAACGCACAGAAAGAAGCAAAAGATGTGCAGAAAGAACCAACAGAGGAGCAGAAAGAGGCCTTGTTGCAAAATCATCCTGTGCCCACAACTTTTTCAGACGGGTACTGGTGGTAACTGACTCTGACTAACCAGAGCCAGTGCTATGCTAAAAGACACTTAGAATACAGTGAAAACACCTACATACACTAGGGAACACTATGCGTTGGGATACCCCTGTGATTAGCATGACCTCCTCTTTAAGTCCCTAGTACATAATAGGGTAGGGGGATTAAAACTACCTCTTAAAACACGCTACAGGGCGCGTTTGCACAGTGGTAAAGGGAGGAGGGCCTGAGGTGACATGTGTGCAAATGCGCCCTGTGGCACTTTTTAAGTTGGGGGATTAGGTCACCTTGAAATCCTGAGGGTCCCTGGGGCCCAGCTAGCCCACCAGGTACTTCCAGTAAGCCCCACAAGCCTGCGTTGCAACGCCTGTAACAAATTGTGCAGTTGTGTTTAGGTAGTGAAGAGGGTCGTGCTGGGGGTAGTGTTTTAGGGTAGTGCAGTGGTGTTTGTGTAGTGTAGGGGGTCATGCTGGGGGTAGATTTAGGGTTTAGGGTAGTGCAGTGGTGTTTGGGTAGTGTAGGGAGTCGTGCTGGGGGAGTGTTTTATGGTTTAGGGTAGTGCAGTGGTGTTTGGGTAGTGTAGGGGTCGTGCTGGGGGTAGTGTTTTAGGGTTTAGGTAGTGCAGTGGTGTTTGGGTAGTGTAGGGGGTCGTGCTTGGGGTAGTGGTTTAGGGTAGTGCAGTGGTGTTTGGGCAGTGTAGGGGGTACTGCTGGGGGTAGTGTTTTAGGGTTTAGGGTAGTGCAATGGTGTTTGGGTAGTGTAGGGGGTACTGCTGGGGGTAGTGTTTTACGGTTTAGGGTAGTGCAGTGGTGTTTGGGTAGTGTAGGGGGTACTGCTGGGAGTAGTGTTTTAGGGTTTAGGGTAGTGCAGTGGTGTTTGGGTAGTGTAGGGGTTCGTGCTGGGGGTAGTTTTTTAGGGTTTAGGTAGTGCAGTGGTGTTTGTGTAGTGTAGGGGGTAGTGTTTTAGGGTTTAGGGTAGTGCAGTTGTGTTTCTGTAGTGTAGGGGGTCATGCTGGGGGTAATGTTTTAGGGTTTAGGGTAGTGCAGTGGTGTTTGTGTAGTGTAGGAGGTCGTGTTTTAGGGTTTAGGGTAGTGCAGTGGTCTTTGGGTAGTGTAGGGAGTCGTGCGGGGGTAGTGTTTTAGGGTTTAGGGTAGTGCAGTGGTCTTTGGGTAGTGTAGGGGTCAGGCGGGGTTGTGTTTTAGGGTTTAGGGTAGTGCATTGGTGTTTGGGTAGTGTAGGGGGTCATGCAGGGGGGAAGTGTTTTAGGGTTTAGGGCAGTGCAGTGGTGTTTGGGTAGTGTAGGGGGTCGTGCTGGGGGGAGTGTTTTAGGGTTTAGGGCAGTGCAGTGGTTTTTGGGTAGTGTAAGGGGTCATGCTGGGGGGAGTGTTTGAGGGTTTAGGGCAGTGCAGTCGTGTTCGGGTAGTGTAGGGGGTCGTGCTGGGGGTAGTGTTTTAGGGTTTAGGGCAGTGCATTGCTGTTCGGGCAGTGTAGGGGGTCGTGCTGGTGGTGGTGTTTTAGGGTTTAGGGCAGTGCAGTGGTGTTCGGGCAGTGTAGGGGTTCGTGCTGGGGGTGGTGTTTCAGGGTTTAGGGCAGTGCAGTGGTGTTCAGGCAGTGTAGGGGGTCATGCAGGGGGTGGTGTTTCAGGGTTTAGGGCAGTGCAGTGGTGTTCGGGCAGTGTAGGTGGTTGTGCAGGGGGTGGTGTTTCAGGGTTTAGGGCAGTGGTGTTCGGGAAGTGTAGGGGGTTGTGCTTGGGGTGGTGTTTCAGGGTTTGGGGCAGTGCAGTGGTATTCGGGCAGTAAAGAGGGTCGTGCTGGGGGTGGTGTTTCAGGGTTTTGGGCAGTGCAGTGGTGTTCGGGCAGTGTAGGGGGTCGTACGGGGGTGGTGTTTCAGGGTTTAGGGCAGTGCAGTGGTGTTCGGGCAGTGTAGGGGGTCGTGCAGGGTTGTGATGTTTCAGAGTTTAGGGCAGTGCATTGGTGTTCGGGCAGTGTAGG
The DNA here is from genome assembly GCA_963921515.1 of Calotriton arnoldi. NCBI lineage: Eukaryota > Metazoa > Chordata > Amphibia > Caudata > Salamandridae > Calotriton > Calotriton arnoldi. The sequence continues at coordinate 472,902 of CAWUFW010010278.1, read as the reverse complement.
GGGTGGCGCAGGGGGTGGAGTTTCAGGGTTTAGGGCAGTGTAGTGGTGTTCGGGCAGTGTAGGGGGTCGTGCTGGGGCTGGTGTTTCAGGGTTTAGGGCAGTGCAGTGGTGTTCGGGCAGTGTAGGGGGTCATGCTGGGGCTGGTGTTTCAGGGTTTAGGGCAGTGCAGTGGTGTTCGGTCAGTGTAGGGGGTCTTGCTGGGGCTGGTGTTTCAGAGTCTAGGGCAGTGCAGTGGTGTTTGGCAGTGTAGGGGGTCTTGCTGGGGCTGGTGTTTCAAGGTTTAGGGCAGTGCAGTGGTGTTCGGGCAGTGTAGGGGGTCGTGCTGGGGGTGGTGTTTCAGGGTTTAGGGCAGTGCAGTGGTGTTCGGGCAGTGTAGGGGGTCGTGCTGGGGCTAGTGTTTCAGGGTTTAGGGCAGAGCAATGGTGTTCAGGCAGTGTAGGGGGTTGTGCTGGAGGTGGTGTTTCAGGGTTTAGGGCAGTGCAGTGGTGTTTGGGCATTGTAGGGGTCGTGCTGGGGGTGGTGTTTCAGGGTTTAGGGCAGTGCAGTGGTGTTCGGGCAGTGTAGGGAGTGGTGCAGGAGGTGGTGTTTCAGGGTTTAGGGCAGTGCAGTGGTGTTCGGGCAGTGGAGGGGGTGGTGCAGGGGGTGGTGTTTCAGGGTTTAGGGCAGTGCAGTGGTGTTCGGGCAGTGTAGGGGGTCGTGCTGGGGCTGGTGTTTCAGGGTTTAGGGCAGTGCAGTGGTGTTCGGGCAGTGTAGGGGGTCGTGCTGGGGCTGGTGTTTCAGGGTTTAGGGCAGTGCAGTGGTGTTCGGGCACTGTAGGGGTCGTGCTGGGGCTGGTGTTTCAGGGTTTAGGGCAGTGCAGTGGTGTTCGTGCAGTGTAGGTGGTCGTGCTGGGGCTGGTGTTTCAGGGTTTAGGACAGTGCAGTGGTGTTCGGGCAGTGTAGGGGGTCGTGCTGGGGCTGGTGTTTCAGGGTTTAGGGCAGTGCAGTGGTGTTCAGGCAGTGTAGGTGGTCGTGCTTGGGCTGGTGTTTCAGGGTTTAGGGCAGTGCAGTGGTGTTCGGGCAGTGTAGGGGTCGTGCTGGGGCTGGTGTTTCAGGGTTTAGGGCAGTGCAGTGGTGTTCGGGCAGTGTAGGGGGTCGTGCTGGGGCTGGTGTTTCAGGGTTTAGGGCAGTGCAGTGGTGTTCGGGCAGTGTAGGTGGTCGTGCTGGGGCTGGTGTTTAAGGGTTTAGGGCAGTGCAGTGGTGTTCGGGCAGTGTAGGGGGTCGTGCTGGGGCTGGTGTTTCAGGGTTTAGGGCAGTGCAGTGGTGTTCGGGCAGTGTAGGTGGTCTTGCTGGGGGTGGTGTTTCAGGGTTTAGTGCAGTGGTGTTCGGGCAGTGTAGGGGGTCTTGCTGGGGTTGGTGTTTCAGGGTTTAGGGCAGTGCAGTGGTGTTCGGGCAGTGTAAGGGGTCTTGCTGGGGCTTGTGTTTCAGGGTTTAGGGCAGTGCAGTGGTGTTCGGGCAGTGTAGGGGTCGTGCTGGGGCTGGTGTTTGAGGGTTTAGGGCAGTGCAGTGGTGTTCGGGCAGTGTAGGGGGTCGTGCTGGGGCTGGTGTTTGAGGGTTTAGGGCAGTGCAGTGGTTTTCGGTCAGTGTAGGCGGTCGTGCTGGGGCTGGTGTTTCAGGGTTTAGGGCAGTGCAGTGGTGTTCGGGCAGTGTAGGGGGTCATGCTGGGGGTGGTGTTTCAGGGTTTAGGGCAGTGCAGTGGTGTTCGGGCAGTGTAGGGGTCTTGCTGGGGGTAGTGTTTCAGGGTTTGGGGCAGTGCAGTGGTGTTCGTGCAGTGTAGGGGTTGTGCTGGGGATGGTGTTTCAGGGTTTAGGGCAGTGCAGTAGTGTTCGGGCAGTGTAGAGGGTCGTGCAGGGGGTGGTGTTTCAGGGTTTAGGGCAGTGCAGTGGTGTTCGGGCAGTGTGGGGGTTGTGCACGGGGTGGTGTTTCAGGGTTTAGGGCAGTGCAGTGGTGTTCGGGCGGTGTGGGGGGTTGTGCACGGGGTGGTGTTTCAGGGTTTAGGGCAGTGCAGTGGTGTTTGGGCAGTGTAGGGGGTCGTACTGGGGCTGGTGTTTCAGGGTTTAGGGCAGTGCAGTGGTGTTCGGGCAGTGTAGGGGGTCGTGCTGGGGGTGGTGTTTCAGGGTTTAGGGCAGTGCAGTGGTGTTCGGGCAGTGTAGGGGTCGTGCTGGGGCTAGTGTTTCAGGGTTTAGGGCAGAGCAATGGTGTTCAGGCAGTGTAGGGGGTTGTGCTGGAGGTGGTGTTTCAGGGTTTAGGGCAGTGCAGTGGTGTTTGGGCAGTGTAGGGGATCGTGCTGGGGGTGGTGTTTCAGGGTTTAGGGCAGTGCAGTGGTGTTCGGGCAGTGTAGGGTGTCGTGCTGGGGGGTGGTGTTTCAGGGTTTAGGGCAGTGCAGTGGTGTTCGGGCAGTGTAGGGGTGGTGCAGGGGTGGTGTTTCAGGGTTTAGGGCAGTGCAGTGGTGTTCGGGCAGTGTAGGGGGTCGTGCTGGGGCTGGTGTTTCAGGGTTTAGGGCAGTGCAGTGGTGTTCGGGCAGTGTAGGGGGTCGTGCTGGGGCTGGTGTTTCAGGGTTTAGGGCAGTGCAGTGGTGTTCGGGCACTGTAGGGGGTCGTGCTGGGGCTGGTGTTTCAGGGTTTAGGGCAGTGCAGTGGTGTTCGTGCAGTGTAGGTGGTCGTGCTGGGGCTGGTGTTTCAGGGTTTAGGACAGTGCAGTGGTGTTCGGGCAGTGTAGGGGGTCGTGCTGGGGCTGGTGTTTCAGGGTTTAGGGCAGTGCAGTGGTGTTCAGGCAGTGTAGGTGGTCGTGCTTGGGCTGGTGTTTCAGGGTTTAGGGCAGTGCAGTGGTGTTCGGGCAGTGTAGGGGTCGTGCTGGGGCTGGTGTTTCAGGGTTTAGGGCAGTGCAGTGGTGTTCGGGCAGTGTAGGGGGTCGTGCTGGGGCTGGTGTTTCAGGGTTTAGGGCAGTGCAGTGGTGTTCGGGCAGTGTAGGTGGTCGTGCTGGGGCTGGTGTTTAAGGGTTTAGGGCAGTGCAGTGGTGTTCGGGCAGTGTAGGGGGTCGTGCTGGGGCTGGTGTTTCAGGGTTTAGGGCAGTGCAGTGGTGTTCGGGCAGTGTAGGTGGTCTTGCTGGGGGTGGTGTTTCAGGGTTTAGTGCAGTGGTGTTCGGGCAGTGTAGGGGTCTTGCTGGGGTTGGTGTTTCAGGGTTTAGGGCAGTGCAGTGGTGTTCGGGCAGTGTAAGGGGTCTTGCTGGGGCTTGTGTTTCAGGGTTTAGGGCAGTGCAGTGGTGTTCGGGCAGTGTAGGGGGTCGTGCTGGGGCTGGTGTTTGAGGGTTTAGGGCAGTGCAGTGGTGTTCGGGCAGTGTAGGGGGTCGTGCTGGGGCTGGTGTTTGAGGGTTTAGGGCAGTGCAGTGGTTTTCGGTCAGTGTAGGCGGTCGTGCTGGGGCTGGTGTTTCAGGGTTTAGGGCAGTGCAGTGGTGTTCGGGCAGTGTAGGGGTCATGCTGGGGGTGGTGTTTCAGGGTTTAGGGCAGTGCAGTGGTGTTCGGGCAGTGTAGGGGTCTTGCTGGGGGTAGTGTTTCAGGGTTTGGGGCAGTGCAGTGGTGTTCGTGCAGTGTAGGGGGTTGTGCTGGGGATGGTGTTTCAGGGTTTAGGGCAGTGCAGTAGTGTTCGGGCAGCGTAGAGGGTCATGCAGGGGGTGGTGTTTCAGGGTTTAGGGCAGTGCAGTGGTGTTCGGGCAGTGTGGGGGTTGTGCACGGGGTGGTGTTTCAGGGTTTAGGGCAGTGCCGTGGTGTTCGGGCGGTGTGGGGGGTTGTGCACGGGGTGGTGTTTCAGGGTTTAGGGCAGTGCAGTGGTGTTTGGGCAGTGTAGGGGGTCGTACTGGGGCTGGTGTTTCAGGGTTTAGGGCAGTGCAGTGGTGTTCGGGCAGTGTAGGGGTCGTGCTGGGGCTGGTGTTTCATGGTTTAGGGCAGTGCAGTGGTGTTCGGGCATTGTAGGGGGTCGTGCTGGGGCTGGTGTTTCAGGGGTTAGGGCAGTGCAGTGGTGTTCGGGCAGTGTAGGCAGTCGTGCTGGGGCTGGTGTTTCAGGGTTTAGGGCAGTGCAGTGGTGCTCGGGCAGTGTAGGGGGTTGTGCTGGCGGTGGTGTTTCAGGGTTTAGGGCAGTGCAGTGGTGTTTGGGCAGTGTAGGGGGTCGTACTGGGGCTGGTGTTTCAGGGTTTAGGGCAGTGCAGTGGTGCTCGGGCAGTGTAGGGGGTTGTGCTGGCGGTGGTGTTTCAGGGTTTAGAGTAGTGCAGTGGTGTTCGGACAGTGTAGGAGGTCGTGCAGGGGCTGGTGTTTCAAGGTTTAGGGCAGTGCAGTGGTGTTCGGGCAGTGTAGGGGGTCATGCTGGGGGTAGTGTTTTAGGGTTTAGGGTAGTGCAGTGGTGCTTGTGTAGTGGAGGGGGTTGAGCTGGGGGTAGTGTTTTAGGGTTTAGGGTAGTGCAGTGGTGTTTGTGTAGTGTTGGGGGTCATGTTTTAGGGTAGTGCAGTGGTGTTTGGGTAGTGTAGGGGGTCGTGCTGGGTGTAGTGTTTTAGGATTTAGGTTAGTGCAGTGGTGTTTGGGTAGTGTAGGGGGTCATGCTGGGGGTAGTGTTTTAGGGTTTAGGGTAGTGCAGTGGTGTTTGTGTAGTGTAGGGGGTCGTGCTGGGGGTAGTGTTTTAGGGTTTAGGGTAGTGCAGTGGTGCTTGTGTAGTGTAGGGGGTCGTGCTGGGGGTAATGTTGTAGGGTTTAGGGTAGTGCAGTGGTGTTTGTGTAGTGTAGGGGGTCATGTTTTAGGGTAGTGCAGTGGTGTTTGGGTAGTGTAGGGGTTCGTGTTGGGGGTAGTGTTTTGGATTTAGGTTAGTGCAGTGGTGTTTGGGTAGTGTAGGGGGTCGTGCTGGGGGTAGTGTTTTAGGGTTTATGGTAGTGCAGTGGTGTTTGTGTAGTGTAGGGGGTCATGCTGTGGGTAGTGTTTTAGGGTTTAGGATAGTGCAGTGGTGCTTGTGTAGTATAGGGGGTCGTGCTGGGGGTAGTGTTTTAGGGTTTAGGGTAGTGCAGTGGTGTTTTTGTAGTGGAGGGGGTCATGTTTGAAGATGCAACGCTCCAATACCTGACCAGTCTGCACTACATAAAACTGCAAAAAAACTAAAAATAAAAAGTGTTTTGCACACTTTTGTCATTGGGCTATATGTGGGCTACATCCGGGTAATATTTGTGCTACATTTGGGCTCTCTTTTCTCTGGTGGCCATCTTGGAAGACTTCTTTGTTATGAAGTTTCCTAATTTCCTCATTTACTGCAGTCTCCTCAGTAGGAAATGCTTTCAGTTTTTTACTTTGATTCCATCAAGAAGGCATTCAGATGTGTCTCACATTTGCCATAAATTCAGAATGTTAGCACTCTAGATGCTCATTAGATCACTGTAGTAAAGCTACTGCTTACCAGGGAGTTAACTGGAAGTCTGCTGCTGGTATTGAAAGTCATTGTTTCAGTCTGCATGTCAGAATTTTCTAATGAAATAGAAGAGGATTTGAGATCTCACTTAAAACATGCCCTAATTTTTCTTTCTGCAGCACTAACCATAATTTCTATTTCAAAAGAACCCCTCATTTTGTTCCTTTTTAAATTAAATGTTTTAAGTGTTACCGGTTTATTCCAATTAAGATGGCTTCAGGTGTGCCATACTTTTGTCATAAGTAAGGCTGTTAGCGCTCTAGTTGTTCTTTAGAACACTCTGGGAAGCTGCAGTAGAACACAAAGGCATCAACTGGCAGGCTGCTCCTGTTGAAATATAACAGGAAGATATTTGAGATCACACTTGAAACATGTCCTAATTTTTCTTTCTACAGCACTAACCATAATTTCTATGACAAAATGAACCCTATCATTTTGTTCCTTTTTAAATTAAATGTTTTAAGTGTTACCAGTTTATTCCAATCAAGATGGCTTCAGGTGTGCCATACTTTTGTCATAAGTAAGGCTGTTAGCACTCTAGTTGTTCTTTAGAACACTCTGGGAAGCTGCAGTAGAACACAAAGGAATCAACTGACAGTCTCTGCCCTTGTTGGATGTACATGTTTTACTAAGAATGTCAGACTTCATTCTCACATGACTGAGGAAGATAATGTGAATTTACAGAAAATATGCTCTCATTTTAGCTTCTGGAGCACCTTCCAAAACTCTATGGGACAAGCATGTGAAAATAGTTTTCTCTCAAACATGATTCATGATATCCCAGCAGAAGGTTTTTCACAGGGTAAAATCACCTTAGAACACACCAAAATTCCTGAAATTAGTATGGTACCATCAACAAATGAATTCTAATGTAACTAAAGTCTGTTATCACCCTTTATAGTTCTCCTTTTGGTAACACTCAAAATCTTTGATTCACTACAATGCTTTTCAATGGGGTACTATCATGTATATTGGTCTCAAGATGGCTGCCAGCAATTCCAGGATGAAGTGCTGACAGCCAATCAGATCTCACAATGACATGTGCGGTTAGGCTCCGCCCAGATATATATGTGATTTTACTTTTGATTTTCTCAGGAACTACTGAACGGATTTACACCATTTAAGCAAAAGGCACGACTCTGAACCAAGGGTTACCTTTTTGCCAAATTTGGTGTAATTCCGTTCAGCAGTTCGGGCTGTAGCTGCGACTAAAGGTTCCTATGGAAAATTGCATGGGGAAAACACGTTTTGGGAACCCCCTTTTTTCTCAGCCCCCGCTTGCCGAATCACCCCGAAACTTTCAGGATAGGAGCGGACCGGAGCGCCCCAACAAGTTGTAAAATTTTCCGAAGATTCGTCAACCGGCGCCAAAGTTATTTCAAATAGAATGTTGCGGATTTCCTATGGAAAATAGGTCCTAACTATAACTATCTACTGGCGACCGCCAGTAGATAATATATATATATATATATATGTATATATATATATATATTGAAAATGTCTGAAAAAGCTAACATGAGGGGTCCGTGTAGAGGTACTCTGACTCCACCTTTGAGAAATGGGAATGTTAGTGAGACAAGTTATGAGCCCAAAATTGATATTTTTAATTGTGCACAATATTCATGACAAGGCTGTGACTGCCAGCGTGGCCCACGTGTATACCATTGCGGGACATTGTGACTACCGACGTCGTTGCAAATATTAGTGGGAATATAAAAAAATATATCAGTGAATCATTAATACGCATTGTTTTAGAGATATTGAGATTATGATCAATGTTTTAATGGAGGGTATTTATATAGTGAGATATCTACTGCGATGGTTAGAATTATTAATATAGTTATAATTTTGGAATGTGGTGGTGGCTATTGAATTCCGTTTTCGCGACATGTCAGGGGGGATCGTGATTACCAACGTCATTGTGATCGCCGGAGTCACCGCGAAAAGACAAAATAAGTTTTAGAGATGGTTTTTATATAAACTCTCTAGAAAAACATGTCTTTATAGAATACTGTAAGAAACCCCTAGTGTGTAAAACACTGTAATATGTGTGGATATATGTATTTTAGAATTTATGGAAAAGGTGCGATTGTCGCAGGTAAAGATGTCATCGCGACTTTCCGAATAACAGCAAAAATGGAAAATAGGTCTTAAAGATGGATTTTAAAGAAACTTTGTACCAAAACATGAGTTTAAACATGTTTTTAAAGAAGTATGTGTATAGTATTATGTCTAGCCCAATGTTTAGAATGGATTTCTTTTCTTATGAATTTTGAATGTTTTGGTAGTCATTGAATGCCTGCTTTTGTTTTCCATTTTCGCAATGTATCCATGGGGATCCCAAAGTCGTCGTGAAGATTGTCAAAAACAAAAGAAAAAAAACTTTAGAAAAAAATTCACAATATTTCAGGTACTAGGGTGGCTCTGACAAGAGCTGTTGCGTTGGTTGTGTGTATATGACTGCTATATATAAGACCAAATGCAGAGTTTCAGGTTACTTAGAAACACCCTGTTGCCTTCATCTGTAAAGTTCACACCATCATTTCTATAAATGCCATGCATGTCAATACGCAAATTGTTGTTATAGATGCAGCCCATGCAATGGTCTCTGAGGAATGCAGTAACAGTTGTATTAACATATTCCCTGGCTTTGTCAATCTGTGGACAGAATTGATTTGAACACTTCCATTTCTGTCTTTGGCACATATTAGAGTACACCAAGACAGTGTGAGGGAAAAGTGACATCAGTTCTGGAAAAGTATCTTTCATTAGGATTTCACCCCTACCCCAGTCAATGTGCCTAGGTCATTGCCACCACTGCGCACAATCATGAGGTGAGGAGCTTGGCAATCCACAATGTATTTAACCAAAGCCAGTAATTGATGAAACTTTAACCCTCTCTGGCCAAACCAAGTAATCTGCTCATTTGGCAAACCCAAGTCCCTGTCAGTGCCTCTGTTTTTTGCAGCCTCTTTAGCCCAATAGACATAGCTGTGGCCCACAAGCCACACTATAAACATTTTGAAGTGAAGGAGCAATAGAAGTCAGGAGAAGGTTGCACCTGAATGAGGTAGTTTTCCAAATGAAAAAAAAGTTAAAAAGGTGTTTAAAAAAATGTATGTATTTCATTGAATGCTTTCAGCATGAAAGTGAATAAAATTAGGTAGTGTGTAGGATGCCTTCGCAAGAAGTCCTATTATTGGCTGTTGCTTAAAAAAATAAATTTAATACAGATATAGTTATGCTTTTAAATCTGTGGAGTAAACCACACCTGCTGTATCTCATTTGGAAGTAGCATGTCCCTATAAGAATGTGCTGTGAACTTGAGACCTACTGGTTCCACTGGGTTGCTAGGTTCACTGAGCTACGAGTGTATTAGTGGGGAAGGGTGTTAAAGTGACTAAACATTTTTTTAAAGTTAAGGAGTTATGACACAATTTAAGTATTGGCAAACTTTAATTTCCAACTCAGGACTGTATAATAAACTGTTGTTCAGTATTTAAATTAAAAACAACTGAAGCTAAATATCTGTGTGGACAAATTTATGTCTCAAACATAATTTTTACAACTGTAGCAATCATATTTCATGAAGGAGTTGATATAACCTGTGAACTCTACACATTATATTTAAGATGTCAAACAGGATGGAAAGAGTGCAATAACATACAGGTGACATTCAAATCAAGACTACCAAAAAAGTTACCAAACTCATATCTGCTATTTCTAGAACCAAAGTTCTAAGAAGAATCTTGGATAAGAAAATGTAGTATTGTGTTCACATATATATGGATTATGTGTCTCTAAGACATTATTTAACCTATTAGGGGTATTGTCTACAGCAAGCTGTTAGAATTGAAGGACTCTTTTTAACTGTGGGAAAGGAATGTATAAAACATTTGAGAACTACATTGTGTTAATACAGATAAAAAGTAACTGAAGGTACTATAATACCAGTAGCCTTAAGTTGAATGTGAAAAGTCACTTCACCACTGTTGAAAAGTGGATTATTGGTAGGGGCAAATGTAGGTCTGCCACTGGCAATAAGGCCACTAACACATGATAGGACTCAGCATAGGTCTTAGAAAATTATTCCTATGCTCAACCATTGGTAAAGTGGCTGCGAGCAGGCAGACTTAACTTCAAAGACAGGTATGTAAAGCATTTAAAAACACCATTTCAGTACATAATTACGACACAACATATAATAAAATGCCAACACCAATTTATACAAATAGGAAATATTTGTATCTTTAAAATGACACCATAACGACAAAAATCCAATATAGGGAACCGGACATATGAATTTTCAAAGATTTAATAAAATATAGCACTTAGAAGTTTATAGCATCATATTGGGATACCTGCTCACGATAGACCGGGGCAAAGTCAAAGTTTCAGGCCGACCGCGATGGAGCCCTGGGCGGCTACAGCTTGTGGCAGGTCCCGGTCTCAGATTCTACCTTTACACTTAGAAACTTTTCTGGAGCTTTTTCTCGCGAGGCCCCTCGAAGTTCCCAGCCAGTCCGGATCCGGTGAGGGTTCGCCGGCTTGCCTTTTGACAAACTCCCGGTCAACTTCCCTGGAGCGCACTTAGAAACTTTTTCGTTAGCGCCTCAGCGGGGCAACCCAGGAGCCCTGGCCGACATGCGATGGAAGACAGGCGGCTTGGCTCTCGCTGTTGCTCCTGGTCGACTTATCTACGAGCGTACTTAGAAACTATTCTGGAGCTTTTTGTCGCGGGGTCTCTCGATGCTCCTCATGTAGCCGGATCCGGTGAGGGTTCGCCGGCTTCAGATTTCTTCTACTCCCGGTCAAACTCTGGAAGTCGGACCGACGGAGCTTTTAGCAGGACGAACCTGGATGGCTTGGCCGACTCGCGGTTGAAGGCTGACCAGGTTGAGTCGGTCCCTCTATGGAGCTTTATTCCAAAGTTACTCCAAAGTTCTCCAAACTTCTTGAACTTCTTCCTGAAGTTCCTCAAAGGGTCTCAAAGTGACTCAAACTCACTCCAAGGGTCTGGAAGCTCCAAGATGGTCCTTGAAAGTTGAGGACTTCAGTTCCCACAATCCACTGGGACATCACCCTTACAAATCCACTGGTAGTTCCCCAAGGTGCAGATTTAGTTGATGATGTTCCAGATGAGCTCTTTTAACCTGTAGCTTTCAGGGAGTCCACTCTTTAGTTATTTTTCAACAAAATAATCCACAGGGCTGTAGTGTCAGATGGTGCAGTTTTCAGAGGTCAGGCCTTAGAAATGTTTGCACAGCAAAATCTTCTCAGCTTGGCAATGTCTTGCTTTAGTAAGTTTCAAGCAGCAGATCTGGAGGGCTCTGACCCTCTCAGATACTTATTCCATGTTCTCTGGGTCAGACAGGAGGTCACTCCTGACCAATGGGAGCAGGGTAACTCCTCAAACATGTGACCACTTCCTGTAGAGTGTGGCATTATTTTGTCCCAGTGTGCATCAAATCTTCCAAATCCATAATGGCAGAATTTCCAGCAAGGAAGCAAGAGCTGGCTAAACACACCCCTAGGATGGCTAATTTACTTATACTCTCCCCCCTTGCATCTGCTTATACCTTCCTTAATCCCCCATCTGCCTGAGGGATAAAGTTCAGAGTTGTAAACTGACACTGGGTTCTGCTTTTCCCTTTGAAGCCCATGGTTTACGACCCCTTCCCCTGGCCTGGTATTCCTGTGGACCAGCACACTGCCCTCCCAGCCCAGCTGCATAACCCCAGGGGCTCTTTATCACCTCTGCAGGCAGGCTGGCTAATCCATTTAACTCTGACCAATCAGGGCAGACCACTGGAAGGCTGGATTTGGACTTACAAACAAGAAAGTATTATAACTTCTTGTATGTACACTTTAGGAGAAATTCAACAATATGATATTGTTGGATTTAGCATTACTATTCTGAGAAGTCTTTGAACGGTAGCTCTATCTCCTTCCTATCAGGAGTTAATATTTAATAACTTCCTGCAATGTTAACCTATGTAACTGGGGATTTGCAATGGGAAAAATGACTTGGGCCATTTTTCCAGCACCAGGACTTACAAAAACACATTTTATAAGTACTTGCCTTATATCTACAGGAACCCTACCCCATGTGCAACTATGGGAGACTATAGGGGTTCTGAATCTGCATACATATTGCAGATCCTCACTTCACACTGCTCCTGGCATCAAAGTCGAATTTGGGCAGCACTTTACCACAATGTGGGAGTGAAATGTGAAAATTCACTTTACCCAGGCATATAAAAACTCATTTTATAAGGGTGTACCCTATAAATATCTGACCCCCCCACCCCTGGGATACCTAGGGGAGACCCTGGGGGTCCCTAATATGCCAAAACATTGTAGGGTATCCATTTTTAAGTCCCCCAAACACCTAAAACCAGGGCTGCTTTTAAACTGACCTCAGGCTTCAGCAGTGCACACATGCAAGTACAAAAAGAGCTGCTGGCCTCTAAACTGCCATGCCCCAGGGTACTGGGGACTTCCAGGTAGTTTCAATCCCCTACCCTATTATATACTAGGGGCTTATGGGGTAGGTCATGCCACTTACAGGGGTACCCCACCATACCATAGTGTACCCTAGTGCAGGCGCGGTCGGTGGTAGGAGTGCCGGCCGGGCGGTGACGTGGGGCGGGGGAGGGGCAGGGTGGGGTGTAGTAAACCACGGATTATGGCCGAATACAGGTAAGTAAACATTTAAATAAATAAAACGAATTTAGTTGCGCGCACTGCATCGCATTTGGCGATGCAGCGCTCACAACGAAATTTGTTTTATTTATTTAAATGTTTACTTACCCGTATTCAGCCGTAATCTGTGGTTTACTACCCCCCACCCTGCCCCTCCCCCACCCCACATCACCGCCCGGCCGGCACTCCTACCACCGACCGCTACTGCCCTAGTGTATGTTAGGTGTTTTAACTGTATTCTAATGTGTTCCTTTCAGCTTGGCACTGGCCCTGGGACTGGTTAGGCAGAGCCCAGGGTCAGTCAGAGTCAGTTACCACCAGTACCAGTCAGCAAAATGTTGGGGGGTGCCCAGGGCACAGGATGACTTTGCAATATAGCCCCCCCCCCCAAATGAAAGGCAATGGGTTACTAACCTACACCCTGGTAGTCCTCATCAGCTAAGTGGAAAAATCTGGAAAGTCCATCTGCATTGGCATGGGCAACCCCAGGTCTGTGTTCCACTGTAAAGTCCATTCCCTGTAGGGAAACGGACCACCTTAACAGCTTGGGATTCTCCCCTCTCATCTGCATGAGCCATCTGAGAGGCCTGTGGTCAGTTTGAACATGAAAGTGAGTCCCAGACAAATATGGTCTGAACTTTTTCAGGGACAATACCACAGCAAAAGCCTCTCTCTCAATGGCACTCCACCTCTGCTCTCTGGGAAGAAGCCTCCTGCTAATAAAGGCAACTGGCTGATCAAGGCCCTCTTCATTTAGCTGTGACAACACTGCCCCAATCCCTTGCTCTGAAGCATCTGTCTGAACCACACATTATTTTGTGTAGTCAGGGGCCAGTAGCACTGTTGCTGAACACATAGCAGCTTTCAGAGTGTCAAAAGCCTTCTGACACTCTGGGGTCCAAATCACCTTCTTGGGCCTCTTTTTAGAAGTGAGTTCTGTTAGGGGCCCCACAATGGTCCCATAATTTTGAACAAACCTTCTATAGTACTCTGTCAGTCCAAGGAATGCCCTGACCTGAGTCTGGGTTACAGGAGCTGTCCAATCCAAAATAGTTTGAATTTTAGCTTGGAGAGGCTGTACATGGTCCCCACCTACCAGGTGGCCCAGGTACACCTCAGAACTCTACCCTATTTGGCACTTGCTTGCCTTAATAGTCAGGCCTGCCTGCTGCATGGCCTGAAGCACTTCCCTTAGGTGGCTTAAGTGATCCCCCCAGGTAAAACTGTATACAGCTATATCATCCAGGTAAGCTGCACTGAACTGTTCCAACCCAGACAAGACCCTGTTCACCAACCTTTGGAAGGTGGCAGGTGCATTCTTTAATCCAAAGGGCATTACCTTGAACTGATAATGTCCCTCAGAATGGAGAATGCTGACCTCTCCTTTGCTCCATCAGTGAGGGCAATCTGCCAGTCACCTGAAGTCAAATCAAAAGTACTCAGGTACTTAGCAGCCCCTAACCTGTCAATGAGCTCATCAGCTCTAGGTATAGGGTGAGCGTTAGTCTTTGTGACTGCATTCAATCCTCTGTAGTCCACACAGAACCTTAACTCCTTGGGTCCCCCCTGAGGATTAGGTTTAGGCACCAGCACCACTGGACTGGCCCATGGACTCTCAGACGGTTCAATTACCCCCAATTCCAGCATCTTAGCAACCTCAGCTTTAATGCTGGCTCTGACATGGTCAGACAACCTGTACAGTTTATTTTTGACAGGTAGGCTTTCACCAGTGTCAATATGGTGCACACACCACTCAGTGATGCCTGGGGTCAAAGAGAATAGGCCAGCAAACTGCTCCAGCACTTGCTTACAGTCTCTGTGCTGCTGGTCTGTCAACTTAGGAGAGAGTATCACCCCCTCCACTGACCCATCTTGCACATTAGTGGAAAGGAGGTCAGGCACAGGTTCAGTTTCCTCCTCCACACCCTCATCAGTGACCAGTAACATGGTCATGTCTGCCCTGTCATGGTGGGGTTTCAATCTATTCACATGCAGGACCCTATGGGGGTTCCTGGGGGTGCCAAGGTCAACCAAATAGGTAACCTCACCCTTCTTTTCTAAGATTGGATAGTGCCCACTCCACTTGTCATGGAGGGCCCTGGGAGCCACAGGTTCCAACACCCACAACAATTGTCCTGGAGTATACTCAGGCATAGTAGCCTTTTGACAATACCAGTGCTTCAGGAGCTCCTGGCTGGCCTCCAGTTTCCTGTTTGCCTTGTACATGTACTCTGCCATTCTAGATCTGAGGCCTAGCACATAGTCAAGCACATTGTCCTTTGCTTCTTTAAGAGGCTTCTCTAAAGACTCTCTCAGCAGGCTCAATGGCCCCCTCACAGGGTGTCCAAACAACAACTCAAAGGGACTGAAACCAACACCTTTCTGTGGCACCTCCCTGTAGGCAAACAGTAAGCATGGGAGGAGAACATCCCATCTCCTCCTGAGTTTCTCTGACAACCCATTTATCATGCCCTTCAGGGTTTTGTTGAATCTCTCAACAAGACCATTTGCTTGTGGGTGATAGGGGGTGGTGAACTTGTAGTTGACACCACACTCATCCCACATAGCAGTCAGATAGCTGGACAGGAAGTTCGTGCCCCTATCTGACACCACCTCTTTTGGAAACCCCACTCTGGTGAATACACCAAGCAGTGCTCTAGCCACCGCAGGAGCATCAATGGTTCTCAGAGGTATGGCTTCAGGGTATCTAGTGGCATGGTCAACTACCACTAAGATATACCTATTCCCTGATGCAGTAAGTGAGTCCAGGGGACCAGCAATGTCCATCCCAACCCTTTCAACAGGAACCCCAACCACTGGCAGTGGTATTAGGGGAGCCTTTGTTTTGCCCCCTGCCTTGCCACTGGCCTGACAGGTGACACAGGAGCTGCAAAACTCCTTTACCTTTTCAGACATATGGGGCCAGTAGAAATGGTTCACCAACTGGTTCCATGTCTTTGTCTGTCCCAAATGTCCTGCCAAGGGGATATCATGACCCAAAGTCAGGATGAACTCTCTGTACTTCTGGGGCACCACCAACCTCCTGGTGGCCCCCTCCTTGAGGTTTCTGGTCTCATTATAAAGCAGTCCATCTTCCCAGTAGAGTCTGTGAAACCCACTGTCATCCCCTTCCTCTTGCTTAGAAGCAATCTGCCTCAAGCTCTCAAGGGTGGGACAGTCACGCTGTCCCTGACTGAACTCCTCTCTGGAGGGTCCACCTGCTCCTGTCAGTTCTGCCAAATGTGACAGCTCTGGCAGGGATGGAGTCCCTCCCTCAGAGGAAAGATCCTCCCCATCAGGGTTAGATTCTTCCTGCACCTCTGGAGTTCCCTGGGCTGGTTCACCAGGCCCAGTACCCTTGTCCTTGGATGCTTGGCCCTTTGTTCCAGGGTCCAAGTGTCTAGCCCCTCCCTGCTGGCTAGTCTGTGACCTAGTCACAGCACATACCCACTCAGGGAACTCCAATATTTTCATATGGAGTCCTCTCTCCACCTCTGACCACACAGAGGCTTCAAGATCATTGCCCAGTAAACACTGGACTGGGAGCACCTTTGACACAGCTACCTTCATAGGGCCTGTCACACCTCCCCATTCCAAATCCACCACAGCCATAGGATGGAGTTTGGTAGTGCTGTCTGCATAAGTCACCTGGTGAAACTCACCAGGTAACAACCTCTCTGGAGGCACCAGCTCATCTAGGACCATAGTTACACTAGCCCCAGTGTCACTGATAGCCTCAACCTCAGTCCCATTCACTTTAGGCCTCTGCCTGTACTTGTCCATGTTTGGAGGTAAGGCAGCAAGGGTTGCAAAATTCACCCCACCCAGGGACACTAAGGTTGCTTCCACCACCTGACTACTCCTCACTGGGGCACCACTCTCCACCCCTACACTGACACTGGCAATCCCTGTGGATGGCCCCTTAGGGGGGAGCTACTTGGCGCAGACAGCATCTCCCTGCTTGTGCCCTGTCTGGTTACAGTCAAAGCACTTACCACTTTTGAGGGATCAAAGAACCTACCATTCTTTCCCTGATTCCACCTCCCTTTGGATTTGGGTTGGCTCAGGGCCCCCCCTCCTTGTGCAGGTTTTTGTGGGTCTTTGGAGGACTCCTTCTGGTTTTGACCTTATTTCCCTTGGGCTTTCCCCTGGGGAGGGACCTGTCCTCCTTTCTTCTGGTCACCCCCCTGGTGCTGTATGGAATCCCGGGTTCTTACCCACTCATCAGCTGCTTCACCCAGCTCTCTGGGGTCTGTTAGCTTAGAGTCCACTAGATACTGGCGTAACTTCTCTTCTGCACAATGAGTCAAAATATGTTCTTTCAAAAACAAATTATACAATCCCTCATATGTGTCAACTTTGTTACCAACAATCCAGCCTTCCAGTTCCTTCACTGAAACGTCCACAAAGTCTACCCAAGACTTTGAACTCAATTTCTGGGGGCCTCTAAACTTCACCCTGTACTGCTCTGGAGTCATACCAAACCTCTTGACTAAGCATGCCTTCATCCGCTGGTATGAGTCTGTATCCTCTCCCTTCAGGGTCAGGAGCCTATCCCTCCCAGCTACTGGAATCAACTCCCACAGGAGTGCACCCCAATACCTAGAGTGGACCCTACTCATTCTAAGGGCCCTCTCAAAAGCTGCTAGCCACTTGTCAATGTCATCCCCCTCAGTGTACTTGGGCACTATGCCCTTGGGAAGTTTAGGTTCAAATCTACCACCCCTGGACATCTCAACATCTTCTTCACTTTTGCTGCCACCGTTTCTCTTCTCCTCCCTTTCTCATCTTCTCTTAGCCAATTCGAATTTCTCCTTCTACAAGGCAATCAACTCTAATTGAGCCTGAAGCTGTCTCTCTGCAAGGGACAGTAGTGATTCCTGAGTAAGGGACCCTTCCCCACTACCACCACCACCTTGATTCACTTGGCTAACACTAGTTAAAATAGAAGAGGCATCATCCTCAAACTCTTCCCCCTCTTGGAGGAGGTTGGGGGGACACCCTCTATCCCCCCTTGACTCTCCTCAGCTGCCCTAGCACAGGCTTTTAGGGACTCAAGCAACCCTACCTTCCTAAGCCTCCCGCAAGCAGGCAGCCCCCTAAGCCTACACTGTTCCCTAAGATCAGCCATCTTAAACTGGGACAGTTTAGCCAGGTCCAGCTCCATCCTTCCCTAGTTTTGGGTCACAAAAAACTAGGCACAACAGACTTAGAACAATTTGGAAAAATCAAAACAATGGATTAAAAACAGTTTAGTCCAAATTCCAAAAATCAAACTCAAAAGTTTTGTTCTAAGGCAATTTAGAGGATTTTTATAATCTTAAATCATTCACTAAAAGGTGTACTTTTTAAACACAAGTCCTCATCCACACCGCTGAGCACCAAATGTTGGAAAGTGGATTATTGGTAGGGGCAAATGTAGGTCTGCCACTGGCAATAAGGCCACTAACACATGATAGGACTCAGCATAGGTCTTAGAAAATTATTCCTATGCTCAACCCTTGGTAACGTGGCTGCGGGCAGACAGGCTTAACTTCAAAGACAGGTATGTAAAGCATTTAAAAACACCATTACAGTAAATAATTAAGACACAACACATAATAAAAATCCAACACCAATTTATAAAAATAGGAAGTATTTGTATCTTTAAAATGACACCAAAACGACAATATTCCAATGTAGTGAAACAGAGATATGAATTTTCAAAGATTTAATAAAATATAGCACTTAGAAGTTTATAGCACCATAATGGGATACCTGCTCGAGATAGACCGGGGCAAAGTCAAAGTTTCAAGCCGACCGCGATGGAGCCCTGGGTGGCTACAGCTTGCGGCAGGTCCCGGTCTCAGTTTCTACCTTGACACTTAGAAACTTTTCTGGAGCTTTTTCTCGCGAGGCCCCTCGAAGCTCCCAGCCAGTCCGGATCCGGTAAGGGTTCGCCGGCTTGCCTTTCGAGGAACTCCCGGTCAACTTCTCTGGAGCGGACTTAGAAACTTTTTTGTTAGCGCCTCAGCGGGGCAACCCAGGAGCCCTGGCCGGCATGCGATGGAAGACAGGCGGCTTGGCTCTCGCGGTTGCTCCCAGTCGACTTTTCTACGAGCGGACTTAGAAACTTTTTTGGAGCTTTTTCTCGCGGGGTCTCTCGATGCTCCTCATGTAGCCGGATCCGGTGAGGGTTCGCCGGCTTCAGATTTCTTCTACTCCCGGTCAAACTCTGGAAGTCGGACGACGGAGCTTTTAGCGGGACGAACCTGGATGGCTTGGCCGACTCGCGGTTGAAGGCAGGCGGCTTGGCTGACCAGGTTGAGTCGGTCCCTCTATGGAGCTTTTTCCAAAGTTCCTCCAAAGTTCTCCAAACTTCTTGAACTTCTTCCTGAAGTTCCTCAAAGGGTCCCAAAGTGTCTCAAACTCACTCCAAGGGTCTGGAAGCTCCAAGATGGTCCTTGAAAGTTGAGGACTTCAGTTCCCACAATCCACTGGGACGTCACCCTTACAAATCCACTGGTAGTTCCCCAAGGGTCAGATTTAGTTGGTGATGTTCCAGATGAGCTCTTTTAACCTGTAGCTTTCAGGAGTCCACTCTTTAGTTCTTTTTCAGCAAAATAATCCACAGGGCTGTAGTGTCAGATGGTGCAGTTTTCAGAGGTCAGGCCTTAGAAATCTTTGCACAGCAAAATCTTCTCAGCTTGGCAATGTCTTGCTTCAGTAAGTTTCAAGCAGCAGATCTGGAGGGCTCTGCCCCTCTCAGATACTTATTCCATGTTCTCTGGGTCAGACAGGAGGTCACTCCTGACCAATGGGAGCTGGGTATCTCCTCAAACATGTGACCACTTCCTGTAGAGTGTGGCATTATTTTTGTCCCAGAGTGCATCAAATCTTCCAAATCCATAATGGCAGAATTTCCAGCAAGGAGGCAAGAGCTGGCTAAACACACCCCTAGGATGGCTAATTTACTTAGACTCTCCCCCCCTGCATCTGCTCATACCTTCCTTAATCCCCTCATCCGCCTGAGGGATAAAGTTCAGAGTTGTAAACTGACACTGGGTTCTGCTTTTCCCTTTGAAGCCCATGGTTTACGCCCCCTTCCCCTGGCCTGGCATTCCTGTGGACCAGCACACTGCCCTCCCAGCCCAGCTGCATAACCCCAGGGGCTCTTTATCACCTCTCCATGCAGGCTGGCTAATCCACTTAACTCTGACCAATCAGGGCAGACCACTGGAAGGCTGGTTTTGGACTTACAAACAAGAAAGTCTTATAACTTCTTGTATGTACACTTTAGGAGAAATTCAACAATATGATATTGTTGGATTTAGCATTACTATTCTGAGAAGTCTTTGAATGGTAGCTCTATCTCCTTCCTATCAGGAGTTATTATTTAATAACTTCCTGCAATGTTAACCTATGTAACTGGGGATTTGCAATGGGAAAAATGACTTGGGCCATTTTTCCAGCACCAGGACTTACAAAAACACATTTTATAAGTACTTGCCTTATATCTACAGGAACCCCACCCCATGTGCACCTAGGGGAGACTTTAGGGGTTCTGAATCTGCAAAAATATTGCAGATCCTCACTTCACACTGCTCCTGGCATCAAAGTCGAATTTGGGCAGCACTTTACCACAATGTGGGAGTGAAATGTGAAATTTCACTTTACCCAGGCATATAAAAACACATTTTATAAGGGTGTACCTTATAAATATCTGACCCCCCACCCCTGGGATACCTAGGGGAGACCCTGGGGTCCCTAATATGCCAAAACATTGTAGGTTATCCATTTTAAGTGCCCCAAACACCAATGTCGAGTTTGGGCACAATTTAATTTTTAAAAGCAGTCCTGGCACCCAGGGCTGCTTTTAAACTGACCTCAGGCTTCAGCAGTGCACACATGCAAGTGCAAAAAGAGCTGCTGGCCTCTAAACCGCCATGCCCCAGGGTACTGGGGACTTCCAGGTAGTTTCAATCCCCTGCCCTATTATATACTAGGGGCTTATGGGGTAGGTCTTGACAATTACAGGAGTACCCCACCATACCATAGTGTACCCTAGTGTATGTTAGGTGTTTTAACTGTATTCTAATGTGTTCCTTTCAGCTGGGCACTGGCCCTGGGCCTGGTTAGGCAGAGCCCAGGGTCAGTCAGAGTCAGTTGCCACCAGTACCAGTCAGCAAAAAGTAGGGGGGTGCCCAGGGCACAGGATGACTTTGCAACAACCACTAAACAAAATGTGCCCTTTTGTTTCTGCTACAGCAACTTCTACGTAGTAATATGTGTTATGTTTTTCGTACATGGACTAAGAACATTTTAAACATCATTTGGCTGAACAGGGATGATTACAAAAGGACATTAAAAAATGAAGACTGCTCCATAGTTGTTTGACATTTTGTACCAGATATAAAAATATCTGAAACAATTTTAACACACAGTTGCTTTCAGAAAGGAAGTAACCTATCAGAAAGCAAGTATTAAAAAACTTGTAGTGAGTGCATTGAACAGTATGACATACGTTGTAATGATGTACTGTGCACATTTGTTTTCTTTTTTACAATCCATTGATTGATTTTTCTCACTGTTCAATGATGATGCTTCATACAAAGCACTGTTGAAAGTGAAGAAGCATGAAAGCTGAAAACAGTAAAAATTGTAAAACATTTGTCTTTGTTGAATTTAAGTTTTGGTTAAAAAATATTGTATATTGTTTGGTTGATTAATGTTCAAAATGAAATTCTAATACATTTTTGTCTGTTTATATTTTTTCACAGTGGTTGGAGGTCGAGATATATTACGTGTGTCAAATCACTAATCTAGTGATGGATTAATCGAGTCACTACTCATAAACTCATCCCATCTACCAGGCACAACAGTTGCATTTGTCCAAACCCAAGCCACTACCTAGGCAGTCATCCAATCACTCAGGTACTGCACTTCAATTCATCCAATCTCCCAGCCACTACTCAGGCACTCATCCAATCGCCCAGGTGCTACCCATATAGTCATGCCTTCAGTTACTCACTACTAATGCAGTTATGGAATCACCTAGGCACTACACATGCACTTGTTCATTCATCCAGGCACTCCACTTGCAGTCATCCATTCACCCAGGCACTACACTTACAGTGATACGATCACCCAGGCAGTATCCATAGAGTCATGCATTCACCCAAGCAGCACCTTTTCAGTAATGCAATCACCCAGGCACTACACTTGCACTTATCCATTCACCCAGGCACTACCCATACACACATCTAATCACCCAGGCACTCCCTTTGCACTCATCCATTCACTCAGGCACTACCCATGCACTCATCCAATCACCCAGGCACTACCCATGCACTCATCCAATCACCCAGGCAGTACTCATGCACTAATTCATTCATTCACTCAGGTACCACCTTGGCACTCATCCATTCACTCAGACACTATCCTAGCACTCATCCATTCACTCAGGTACTACTCATGCACTTATCCAGTCACACAGCCACTACCTATATAGTCATCCATTTACTCAGACACTACTCATGCAGCGATCCATTCACTCAGGCACTGCCCATGCACTTATCTGATGACCCAGGCAGTACCCTTGCATTCATGCATTCACTGATATACTACCAATGCACTCATCCAATCACTCAGGCACTACTCATGCACTAATACATTCACTCAGTCACTACTGATATACTCATCCATTCACCCAGCCGCTACTCATACACTCATCGAATCACCCAGACACTACCCATACAGTCATCCATTCACTCGGGCATTACCCAGGCACTCATGCAAACACCCAGGCAGACCCCATGCACTCATGACATCACCCAGGCACCACACATGCACACATCCAATCACACAGGTACTACCCATGTACTCATGCAATTAACCAGGCACTACCCATACACACATCCAATCACCCAGGCACTACCCTTGCAGTCATCCATTCACTCAGGCACTACCCATGCACTGATGCAATCACCCAGACACTATGCATGCACTGATCCAATCACCCAAGCATTACCCATGCACACATGCAATCACCCTTGCACTACTCGTACACTCATACAATCACCTAAGCGCTACTCATATACTCATACAGTCACCCAGGCATTACCCACGCACTCATCAATCACATAGGTACTACCCATAAAATCATCCAATCAACCAGGCACTACAAATGCACTCATGCAATCACCCAGGCACTACCCATGTACTCATTAATCACCCAGGTACTACCCATGCACTCATCCAATCACTCAGGCACTACTCATGCACTCATGCAATCACCCAGGCACTACCCTTGCACTCATCTATTCTCCCAGGCACTACCCATGCACTCATCCAATCACCCAGGCACTACCCATGCACTCATTCATTCACACAGCCATAATCCATGAATTTATACATTCACTTAGGTGCTACCCATGCACTCATAAAATCAAGCAGGCACTACCAATGCACTAATCCAATCACCCAAGTAGTACCCATGAACTCATCTATTTGCGATGGCACTACCCAGGCACTCATTCACTCACCCAGCAATTATCCATGCACTCATCCAATCACTCAGGTACTGCGCTTCAATTCATCAATCTCCTAGCTACTACTCAGGCACTCATCCAATCACCCAGGCACTACCCATATAGTCATGCCTTCACTTACTCACTACTAATGAATTCATGGAATCACCTAGGCACTACACATGCACTTGTTCATTCATCCAGGCACTCTACTTACAGTTATCCCATCACCCAGGCACTACACTTGCAGTGATCCGATCACCCAGACAGTATCCATAGAGTCATGCATTCACTCAAGCAGCACTTATGCAATCATGCAATCACCCAGGCACTACACTTGCACTTATCCATTCACCCAAGCACTACCCATACACACATCTAATCACCCAGGCACTCCCTTTGCACTCATCCATTCACTCAGGCATTACCCATGCACTCATCCAATCACCCAGGCACTACCCATGCACTCATCCAATCACCCAGGCAGTACTCATGCACTAATTCATTCATTCACGCAGGCACCACCTTGGCACTCATCCATTCACTTAGACACTATCCTAGCACTCATCCATTCACTCAGGTACTACTCATGCACTCATCCAGTCACACAACCACTACCTATATAGTCATCTATTCACTCAGACACTACTCATGCAGTGATCCATTCACTCAGGCACTGCCCATGCACTTATACAATGACCCAGGCAGTACCCTTGCACTCATGCATTCACTGATATACTACCAATGCACTCATCCAATCACCCAGGCACTACTCATGCATTCATCGCATCACCCAGACACTACCCATACAGTCATCCATTCACTCGGGAACTACTCATGCAGTGATCCATTCACCCAGGCAGAACCCATGCACTCATGACATCACCCAGGCACCACACATGCACTCATCTGATCACACAGGCACTACCCATGTACTCATGCAATTAACCAGGCACTACCCAAACACACATCCAATTACCCAGGCACTGCCCTTGCAGTCATCCATTCACTCAGGCACTACCCATGCACTCATGCAATCACCCAGACACTATGCATGCACTGATCCAATCACCAAAGCACTATCCATGCACACATGCAATCACCCTTGCACTACTCGTACACTCATACCATCACCCAAGTGCTACCCATATACTCATACAGTCACCCAGGCACTACCCATGCACTCATCAATCACCCAGGTACTACCCATGCACTCATCCGATCACCCAGGCACTACAAATGAACTCATGCAATCACCGGGCACTACCCAAGTACTCATTAATCACCCAGGTACAATCCATGCACTCATCCAATCACTCAGGCACTACCCATGCACTCATGCAATCACCCAGGCACTACCCTTGCACTCATCCAATCACCCAGGCACTACCCATGCACTCATTTATTCACACAGCCATAATCCATGCACTTATACATTCACTTAGGTGCTACCCATGCACTCATAAAATGAAGCAAGCACTACCAATGCACTAATCCAATCACCCAAGTAGTACCCATCCACTCATCTATTCACAATGGCACTACCCATGCATTCATTCATTCACCCAGCCATTATCCATGCACTTATCCATTCATTCTGATGCTATTCATGCACTAATACAATGACCCAGGCACTACCGATGCAATCACACAGACACTACCCATGTACTCATCCAATCACCCAGGCACTACCCATGCACTCATTCAAACACCCAGGCACTATCCATGCACTCACCCAATCAACCAGGCACTATACATGCACTCACCCAATCACCTGTGCACTCCTCCTTTCACTCACGCATGATGCATGCACTCATCCATTCACCAGGGCATTACCCATGCACTCACCCAATCACCCAGGCTCTACTCATGCACTCACCCATTTGCCTAGGCCCTACCCATGCACTCATTCATTCATTCACCCATGCACTACACTCATACTTACCCATTCACTCTGGCACTGTTTTTTCACTCATAGAGCTACTCACACACCTACTCAGTCACCCCTTGAGTCAATCACACAGCCACTTACTCACTAATACAGTTATAAACAAACCCACTCACTTATTCATAAAGATACTAAAACATACTTGCTCACCCATACAGTCACACAAGCAAACACTCACCCATACAGCCACTATCACAATCCCTCACACACAGTCATTTATATACTCCAACACTCACCTATACTGCCTTTCACATATACGGGTTCTCATCCATATACTACTGACACACCCATTCACTCACCAACATACCCCTATACACACTCAGTCACTTATACAGCCCTTCACTTACATAATCACTAACCCAAACAGCCACTGACTAACCCACACTCACTCATCCATGCAGGCAGTCACACACACCCTCACCCAACCACACAGACACTCATATACCCATACATGTACTCAGACAACCAATCAATCACCTATACAGCCACTCACTTACCCACTCACCAACCCATACAGACACTTAGACACCAACTGACAGACTAATACAGACATTCACACAACCTAGTCACTCACCCATACATTCACTGAAACACCTAATCACTCACTTATACAGTCAGGCATGCACCCACTGAATCATCCATACAAGCACTCATTCACCAACTGATTCATCAATACAACTTTGTATATATATTTAATAGGCATAAACATTTTAAAAACACTTACAGTCACTGGATGATGCCATCAGTGATTTCATGGGTGATGTAATTTGAGATGTCATGAGTGATGTCACTGACCATGTCATGAGTGATGTTATATGTGAGGTCATAAGCAGTGCATTACGGGGAGCAAGTAATTGTTAGCACAGCTAACTATAACTGCTGAATTTCTCCGCTTTTCTGGTTGTGTAATCTGAGCCTAACTATAATGTCCCTGTAACCTTTGGTTATATATATTGACTGAAAAAACAAAGTTTACAGGGATGTTATAGTTTGGCTCAGATTTCCCTCGTACAAAACAATAGAAATTCAGCAGTTATGGTTACCCGAGCTAACTATAACTTACGGCCCTGCAATGCACTGCTTATGACCTCACATATTACAATACTCATGGCATAGAAATATCTAGAAATATAAATAGATTTCACTACCTATTACCCCTTTAATTAAATGATAATAGGTAGAGAACGGCAATAAAACCTATAGTTACCTATGCCTAAGTCCCTTGACAAGAACACAGCAAAGGTTTGCAGAAAATTACGTCACTACATTTTAGATTTTGAAAAGATGGACATTAGCCAATTATGTACTGCCTATTCATAGGCATTTACCGGTGTATTTTGCAAAATTACCGCTTCATACCTCCGCATTCCATGGTCCAATATATAACTAAGTATTTTGACATTTATAGCTTTAACACTACTTAAACTATTTAAACCTTCTACCAAAAATGAACATTTGCACACCATAATATATATTCCTGCCACATTACATCTACATCCTTCACACAATTTCACGCTACATCTTTTTAAACAACCACACTGCACTCTATGCTACTCCACTCAATACCACTCCATTCAACTTCACTCTACTATACGCCACTCCACTCTATGTTAATCCACTGCACGCCACTCCACTCTAATCCAATCCACTCTATGCCACTCCATGGCACTGTATGCTGCTCCACTGTATAATACTCCACTCTACGCTATTTCACTGTATGCCACTTTACTGTACACCATTCCACTCTATGCTAATCTATTGTATGTCACTCCAGTTTATGCCTCTCTACTGTACGCAGCTTTACTCTATGTAGCTCACCTCTAAGCCACTACTGTCTACTCTATTTTACATGACTCGATTGTACACCACTCTATGCCATTCCACTGTATCCTATTCCACTCTATGCCACTTGACTGTACACCACTGTACGCCCCATCACTGTGTGCTATTCCACTCTACACCACGTGACTGTATGCCCTCTACTCTACTCCAATCTGGCCTGTTCCACTGTACCGCTTCTTTCTAGTCCACTTTATTCTACCCTATTCTAGTCTATGTCACTACACTCTAGTCCACTCCACTCTATGCCACTCAACTCTACACCACTCCACTCTGCTCAACCCCACTCTACTCAATGTCACTCCATTCTATGCTACTCCACTCTACGCCAATCTGCTAATCCACTCTATGCAATTATTCTCTATGCAACTCCACTCTATGCCATTTCACTCTAAACCACTCCAGCCTAAAGTTTTCCTCTCTACACCACTTCACTCTAAGCCACTCCACGTTAAACCAGTCTATTCTATCCCACTCCACTGTATGCTAGTCCACTCTATGCTATTCCACTGTAATCCACTCAATCTATGCCACTCCACTGTACGCTTTTCTTCTGTATGCCACTCCAGTTCACGCCACTCTTCTGTATGCCACTTAACTCTATGAGACTCCGCTCTATGCTATTTCACTGCACACTACTCCACTCTTTTCTATTCCACTCTATGCCACTTGAATCTATGCCACTGTATGCCACTCTACTCTACTGTATTCTACTCTACGCTACTCCACTGTGTGTCTTTCCACTCCAATCTTTATACCTCCACTCTACGCCACTCAAGTTTATGCCACTCAACTGTATGCTACTCCACTGTACACTATTGCACACTACATGACTTCAATGTAAGCCACTCCACTGTACACCATTTCAGTCTACATCACTCCATTCTAAGCCACTCCACTCTACACCACTCAAATTTATGCCACTCCACTTATGCTACTCTACTCTCCACTAATGCACTCTATGCCACTTCACTCTAAAACACTCCACTCTATTATACCCACTGTAAGCCACTCCACTCTATGCTGCACTATGCTATTCCATTCTATGACACTTCTTTATACAACACTCTATGACATTCCACTCTAACTAATTCTACTCTACGTCACTCCATTTTATGCCACTCTAATGTACGTCACTCCTCTTTACGCAGCCCCATTCTATGACACTCCATTGTACTATATCCCAATCTATGCCATTCTACTCTATGTCACTCTACTGTACTCCACTCTACAATATTTCACTTGATGCCATTGCACTCTATGCCACTCTATTCTATGACACTCAAATGAATGCCCTTCATTCTATGGTCCTCAACATTATGTCACTCCACTTTACTCCAGCCCCCTCTTCGCTATTCCACTCCATGCCACTCTGCTTTATGGCACTCCACTCTAAGGCACTCCAGTCTATGCCATTCCACTCTATGCCACACCACACTACACCACTCCTATCTACGCTATTCCACTGCATGATTGTAAATGTAAAAACCCTTAAAATTCAATGAAAATAGCACAGGTGAACACTTAATTATAGTTAGGAAAATGTTAGGTATTATTTCTATACAAATCAAACTAAAACTACAAAAATGTGTGCCCTAAAGTAACTCACACCATGCACATTATTTTCATCAATGATGCCATTTCAGATGGTTCAGTGATTTTATGAGTGATATAAAAGATCATGTCATGACTGATGTAATATGTGGGGTAATAAGCAGTGCATGACAAGGGCATGAGTTATAGTTACTTTAAGACACGAGTTATAGTTGCTTGAGATAACAATAACTGGGAAATTTCAGTGGGTTTTTTCCGAGTAAAACATTGAGTTGTTGCTGAGAGTTGTACCTAACTATAGCTCTACTTTAACCTTTTTTCAGTGTATATATATATACTGTATATAAATCACTTTCTAAATCATTCTGTTTTTGGAGATTTTCTTGTCAGTGTAAGCCCTGTGAGTAAACAGCATAAAAAAACAGAAGATTTATAAGACAAAAAAAGCTGCATAGCATCAGCCAGCTACAACCCTTCCAGACATCCGACCCAGTTATTGACTAGATTGGAGGGCTCCTATCACCAGGTGAATTGAACCTCTTGAGCAAAGGCCTCTATTTCTGTCCTGTAACGAAGGACCATAATATGGCCAACATGATGAGAGACCTAAAAACCTTCGAGAGAAGATGCAGACTTGCAGAATACTTTTACAATAATTCTAATGTTGGTCTGCCAAGCTACCTTCCAGATCCATTTAAGAAGTTCCGCCATCCCAAATCATGGACTCCTCAATGTGGTAGAAATCCTGTTCTTGATACATACATTTTATCCATCAACAAACTCATCAAGGAATCAACACCTAAGAGGATTTTTGATAACATTACCCGAGAAGAAAGAAAAGCTCTCCACCTCCTTCAACAGAGAATGGATGTCATTATAAAACCGGCAGACAAAGGTTGCCTTGAAAGTAAGTAATTATATTGAGGAAGGAATGAGACAACTAATGGATAACAACACTTACAAACCTTTAGAAACTGATCCCACAGAAGACTTAAACAAAGAAATTAAGAACATGGTTGTAAGGTACAGGAGCTTAAACCTCATTGATGAAACAACAGCAGATATACTTGTTCATCCCAAACCAAGACCTGGGAGATTTTATATGCTTCCCAAAATTCACAAAATGAACAATCCTGGCCGTCCCATCATCTCTGGCAATGACACAGCCACTGAAAGACTATCTTTATTTGTCGACCTGCACCTCCAGCCCATTGTATAGGAACTTCCATCATTTGTTAAAGATACCAGTCACTTCCTTCAGATTATTGAAAAATTAAACCAAACCTACACATTTGATGATGATACTCTTCTGGCTACATTTGATGTTACATCATTATACACCAATATACCACATGAGGATGGGCTTATGGCATTATCTGAAGCTCTTAATAAAAGAACTGTGAAAAAGCCATCAACAAATGTGCTTACCAACTTTGCAAGAGTTATCCTTAAATCCAACAATTTTACATTCAATGGTAAACACTATCTGCAGATACAAGGGACTTCCATGGGCACTCGGATGGCTCCATCCTATGCAAATATCTTCATGGGCAAACTAGAGAACTGTATACTTGCTACTTATAGCATCAAACCACTGGTATGGCTAAGATACATTGATGACATATTTATAATATGGAATGCAGGAAGTAGAGCATTGGAACAATTTACAGCTTATATCAACAATATCCATCCTACCATCAAATTTACCAGCAGCAATACTAAACAGAAGCATCATCTCCATTTTCTGGATGTGATACTCACCATTCATGAACAAAAAATTACAACTGATCTGTACCACAAGCCTACAGATGCTCATTTGTATCTAAACTGGACTTCATGTCACC
This sequence comes from Calotriton arnoldi, assembly GCA_963921515.1. Taxonomy (NCBI): domain Eukaryota; kingdom Metazoa; phylum Chordata; class Amphibia; order Caudata; family Salamandridae; genus Calotriton; species Calotriton arnoldi. The sequence continues at coordinate 443,028 of CAWUFW010010278.1, read as the reverse complement.
CACACCACACTAAATTGAGCATCATCTACAGCCAAGCACTCAGAATAAGACGCATCTGCAGCAATGAGGAAACCTGTAAAGACCATCTACAGGAGCTTGCTACATTATTTAAAAGGTGAGGCTATCCTCTGCATATCATACAGCAACAAATTGACAAGTCTTTGCAGTTACCCAGAGAAGCACTTATTTGGAATACCAACGGCAGAAACAAAAGTGACAGAATTCCATTTGTGGTTGACTATCATCCATCAGCTCCCAACTACAGAAATATAATGCAAAAAACATTTCCCTTACTGTCTACTTGTGAAAAATTGCAAAAGGTTTTTCCAAAACCGCCAGTCATTGCTTACCGCAGAGCTCCAAATTTACGATCTCTTATTGTGAGAGCTGAACTCAAGCAAGTTGTAACAAATGCAGGGGTTCATTGCTGTGACTCTAAAAGGTGCATCACGTGTGAATACCTTTACAAACATCATCAGTAACTAGTTCTGTTACAAGAAGGACCTATGGAATAAGACAGCATCTTACATGTCGCTCAACATGCATTATTTATGTGATTCAGTGCCAACGGCAAAGCTGTAGAAAACAATATGTCTGCCAAACAGTGAAAGACCTCCGTACACGATTCAGGAACCACAAATCAGCAATAATTAATAAGAAAATTGACCAGCCTGTAGCCAATCATTTTAACCTTGTGGATCATTTACTATCAGATTTAAAGATTTTCTCCGTGGAACATGTCTCAAAGGAAGAACTACTGGACTCCAGAGAAAACTTCTGGATGTACCGTTTAAAGTCACTGCATCCAGATGGACTGAACATTACTGATAATACAACCTGATTACTGCATATCTCAAGAGCTCTCAGGACTGCATTGATTCCACATTCCAAATGGAATCTTCACTCATGATGCTTTTTGAAAATTCAGCTGTGTCATCTGTGCAGCCACTGAGCAAACCATCTTGTACTACCTGAGGAAGGTGGAAGCTGAAACGTTGTAGTGGAAATATATTTTTGTTCTTTGGTGAATCTATCTGTTTGAGTCACTTCTTTCTAGGATATATATATATTCACTGAAAAAAACACAGGTTTCAGGGACATTATAGTTAGTTGGACATTTCACTCGTACAAAACCAGAGAAATTCCCCCGTTATAGTTAGTTCAGCTAACTATGACTCGCGCCCCCGCAATGCACTGCTGATGACGTCACATATTACATCATTCATGACATGGTCAGTGACATCACTGATGACATCTCAAATGACATCACTGATGACATCATCCATGTGAAAATCTGATGCACCTCCTCACACTCTAATATAACCTTTGATACACCCACTGTAAAATACGGACTACCATTTTCGAAACCATCGACACACCAATACCAGTTACTACATGCGCACTCATTGATTCCTAGGTCTACACACACATCCACTCATTCACCCATACAATCACTCATACATGCAGTCACTCACCAATACAACACTATCATATGCACTCATACACCTATACAGACACTCACACACCGCCACTCATCCATGGAGTTACTCATACACCTAGTCAGTCATGCAAATAATCAATCACACTCCCATTTACTCACCTATACAGATACTAATGCATACTTACTCTCTAATATAATCACTGATACAAGTACACACTCATCCATACAGCCACTCTCACAATCACTGACTCTCACGTATAGTCATTTATACTCCAACTCTCACATACACTGCCTTTTCCCTATGTAGTTACTTGGACATGTACCACTGAGACATCCATTCACTCACCAACACACCCATACACACACTCACCCACCCATACAGCTGTTTCCACATGCACTCTTGAACCCATACACCCAGTGAATCAACCACTCACACATCTATGCGCAGTCACACACCTCCCACCCACCCACACACACACTCAGTCTCCCATACAAATTCTCAAGCAACCAATCAATAACTGATATACACACTCATGTAGCTACTCACTAAACCATGCATTCAGTAAGACACATTTAATCACTCACTTATACAGTCAGTCACGCACCTACTAAATCATCCATCCAGACACTTATACACCCACTCATTCTTCAATACACCTTGGCATATATATAAAACATATTTAAACTTTACAGAAACACACAGTCACTGGATGATGTCATCAGTGATGTCATTTGAGATTCATCAGTCATGTCATCAGTGATGTCACTGACCATGTCATGAATGATGTAATATGTGAAGTCATCAGCAGTGCATTGCGGGCGCGAGTTATAGTTAGCTGAACTAACTATAACGGGGGAATTTCTCTAGTTTTGTACAAGTGAAATGTCCAACTAACTATAACGTCCCTGAAACCTGTGGTTTTTCAGTGAATATATATATATATATATATATATATATATATATATATATATATATATATATATATATATATATATATACAAGTTTGCAAGTGAGCAGCTCACAGAACCGGGACTGCAATGCCAAAGAATTGTTTAAAAAGCTTGAAAAATTGATGAAAGGGGAGCAGGCCAAATGGTGGGAGCATCGGTCTCTCACCCGGTATTTAGGAGTGGGAAGGATTCCACGGGGTCTGCGGATAATGCTGGCCCCCAGTTATGAAAATCCCGACCCCCGAATGTTGGCAGATTGGGCAGACTGTAATTTGGAGTCATCTCGAAGATTAGTTGAAATCCTCGTGAAATATGCCGAGAGTGATCGGGCAGCCCTTCAAAGTAAAATCGATGAGGTAAACGAGGAGATCAGCAAATTGGAGGATTCAGCTATCCTAAAGAAATACCGAGATGAAATGGTAATACGCTTGCAGCGTGAAGAAGAAGTGATAAAAAAACGAAAAACTTTCAAGTTCCAGCGCGATAAGCTGGACTATGAACATGGCCAAGTGTTTACCTTTGCCAGGAAATTTGACACTGTTAAAGCATCTAGGAAGGTGGCACCCCTCCCTTCAGCAGCAGTCGATGTCAGCACAAGTTCATTTGTACCTACATCAGCCTCTGACCTAAGCTCTGCTCCAGACAGTGAATCTGACAACGAGCAAATGAGAACGCAAAGGTTGGGGTTTACCAAATTCTCCCTGGCACAAGAAGTCGATTGCCTGCGCCAGGACAGGAGGCAGACATTGCGCCCACGTGCACAAGGTGCAAACATCAACATGACCGCAACAGGAAGCGGGGAGGGAGACGACAATGCAGCAAACAGCGCAAAGCAAACCAACAAAAAACGTACAAAGAAATGGAATCGCAAGTAGCACTGCAAATCAATGGAAGTGATGCACTCACTGTCATCAATTTGTCTTCAATGAATCTCACCGATGATGAACAAAAGATCTTGTCTCTTGGATTATCATATAGTCCAAAAAGTGACTTCAGTTATGCACAAACACGTATTGACATGTTTAGATTTATACGCAACCTTAAGTTACTCAAGTATCACCTTATGCAGGGTGCATCCAGGCAAAAACAAAAGGAAACACTTACTGGTGATATACCCAGCCCTTCCAGTTTAACAGCAGGTGATGCAGGTTTGCTGCATGATTTAATCTGTCTTCAGCAAGACACTGATGGTACTGATCTTGGAATCAGTCAGGAAACGCCAATGTATACTGGGGCATCAAAAACACCTTTTAAACCCAAGTCCAAGTTCTGTCCAATCATGTTAAGGGACAATATCGATGTTTTTAATGATAAAGTGACACAAGAACTGAAAACTCTTTACCACAAACAAGCAAGAACAACCAAGCATTATACCAAGCAGGATAACGTGTATTTTCAACTGATGAAAAAATTGCAGGCTAATGATGACCTAATCATCCGTCAATCTGATAAAGGTGGGAACGTGGTGTTGTGGCCGCGCGATCTCTACCTGGAAGAGGCGTTGAAACAGCTTAACGACCGAGATTGCTACAGGCGCAGCACTATGTTAATCGTCAGGTCATCTTGGAATAATTTCTATTCTAGTCTTATAGCTTGGAAAAGTGCAGGTTTGTTGACTATCGATGAGTTTAAATTCCTTAAAAATGACCATCCCGTTATGCCTGTGGTGTACTTCATTCCAAAAATACATAAAGATGTGAACAAACCACAGGGAAGGCCTATAATATCTGCCTGCAACAGCATAATGGAAAATGTGTCTAAGTATGTAGATTATCATTTACAAGAACATGTGAAAAACCTTCCTTCCTTTGTGAGAGACACCAGCGATCTGTTAAGAAAATTGACTAACATTAAGTGGCAACCTGAATATCTTCTGATTTCGCTCGATGTTTCATCATTGTATACGAGCATCAATCATAGAGATGGAATGAAGGCGATCAAGCATTACCTTGACACTCGACCTTTGTACTTTCACCAACACAATAAGATGTTATTGGCAATGATTACAGCTTGCTTAGAACACAATTACTTTCTTTTCCAGAAACCAGGTGTTTCAACAGGTGAGAGGCATGGCTATGGGGGCCTGTTTTTCCCCTAGCTACGCCTGCTTACACATGGGTTTCTGGGAAGAACAGGTCCTTAGGGTGTTACATGCGGAAACAATGTCTAACAATGTCATGCGCTGGTTTCGTTATATCGATGATTTGCTCATAATATGGAAGGGCACTGATGAGAGTGCCCTCCATTTTATTGAGCAGATCAAAGACAACAATCTGAATTTACAATTTACAGGCAATTTCAGCAGGGCCTCCGTTTTCTTTTTGGATGTTGAAATTATGGTTGTTTGCAACAAGCTTGAAACCAGAATGTTTAGGAAACCAACAGCTGGTAATACGCTGTTACATGCCTCGAGTCACCATCCGGCACACCTGGTCCGTAGCATCCCTTATGGTGAGATGCTGCGAATTCGTAGAATTTGCAGCACTGATTCTGAATGTGAATCTGCACAACATGATAGCCGTAAAAGATTCTTGGCCAGGGGTTACTCTGTAGGCGAAATCAACAAGGCCATAGAGAAAACTAGAAAAATGAAAAGATCACAGGCCCTGACTTGCAAAGCTGACATTATAACAGAAAAGCCCACACTATCTGAACAACCATCAAGACTGATCCTGACGTACAGTAATCAACACAAAGCAATACATAGGATAGTTAATAAAAATTGGATCTTGGTAAAAAATGATCCGGTATTGGGTGCCACACAGTTTAGTCACTAACCCATGCATTCAGTAAGATACGTTTAATCACTCTCTTATAGAGTCAGTCACGCACCTACTAAATCATCCATTCAGACACTTATACACCCACTCATTCTTCAATACGCCTTTCCCTATATATATTAAACATATTTAAACTTTACAGAAACACACAGTCACTGGATGATGTCATCAGTGATGTCATCAGTGATGTCATTTGAGATGTCATTAGTGATGTCATCAGTGATGTCACTGACCATGTCATGAGTGATGTAATATGTGACGTCATCAGCAGTGCATTGCGGGGGCGCGAGTTATAGTTAGCTGAACTAACTATAACGGGGGAATTTCTATGGTTTTGTACAAATGAAATGTCCAACTAACTATAACTTTCCCTGAAACCTATGGTTTTTTCAGTGAATTTCAAAGGTTTTTTAAATGTTAATTTCTAACTATAACGTGCCTGAAACCATAGGTTTTAGGGACAGTTATAGTTAGTTGGACATTGCACTCGTACAAAACCTGTGAAATTCCCCTGTTATAGTTAGTTCAGCTAACTATAACTCACGCCCCCACAATGCACTGCTGATGACGTCACATATTACATCACTCATGACATGGTCAGTGACATCACTGATGATGTCACTGATGACATCTCAAATGACATCACTGATGACATCATCCAGTGACTGTGTGTTTCTGTAAAGTTTAAATATTTTTAATATATATAGGGAAAGGCGTATTGAAGAATGAGTGGGTGTATAAGTGTCTGTATGGATGATTTAGTAGGTGTGTGACTTACTCTATAAGTGAGTGATTAAACGTATCTTACTGAAAGCATGGGTTAGTGACTAAACTGGGTGAATGTCTGTATCCGTCTTTCTGTTGCTGTGTAAGTGGCTGCATGGGTTTGTGAATAGCTACATGAGTGTCTGTATGAGTTATTGATTGGTTGTCTGAGTATCTGTATGGGTGCTTGAGTGTTTGTGTGGGTGGGGTGTGTGCGACTCTGTGCATAGATGTGTGAGTGGATGATTCACTGGGTGAATGGTTTCAAGAGTGCATCTGTGATAGACTGTATGGGTGGGTAAGTGTGTGTAAGAGTGTGTTAGTGAGTGAATGTATGTCCCAGTGGTACATGTGTGAGTAACTACATATGTGAAAGGCAGTATAGTATATATGTGTGTTGGAGTATATAAATAGCTATAGGCGAGAGTGTGTGATTGTGAGAGTGACTGTATGGATGAGTGTGTGCTTGTATCAGTGATTGTATAAGAGCGTAAGAATGTGCTAGTATTTGTATGAGTAAGTGAGCTGGTGTGTGTATAACTGTATAGGTGAGTAAATGGCAGTGTGTTTAATTATTTGCATGACTGACTAGGTGTGTGAGTACCTCTATGGATGAGTGGCGGTGTTTGAGTGTCTATATAGGAGTATGAGTGCATATGATAGTCCTGTACTGAGTGACCGTAAGTATGAGTGACTGTACGGGTGAGTGAGTGGATGTGTGTGTAGACCTAAGAATCAGTGAGTGGGTATGTAGTTATTGGTGTTGGAGTGTCTATGGTTTTGCGAATGGCAGTCTGTAATTTAGAGTGGGTGTATCAAAGGTTATATTAGGGTGTGAGGAGGTGCATCAGATTATCACGTGGATGATGTCATCAGTGATGTCATCAGTGATGTCATTTGAGATGTCATCAGTGATGTCATTAGTGATGTCACTGACCATGTCATGAGTGATGTAATATGTGACGTCATCAGCAGTGCATTGTGGGCGCGAGTTATAGTTAGCTGAACTAACTATAACGGGGAATTTCACGGGTTTTGTACGAGTGCAATGTCCAACTAACTATAACTGTCCCTAAAACCTATGGTTTTTTCAGGGAATTTGCAAGGTTTTTTAAATGCTAATTTCTAACTATAACGTGCCTGAAACCTATGGTTTTTTCAGTGAATTTCAAAGGTTTTTTAAATGCTAATTCCTAACTATAACATGTCTGAAACCTATGGTTTTTTTCAGTGAATTTCAAAGGTTTTGTAAATGACAATTTTTAAATGTATTAATTGTTATATTTATTTTTTTGATACTGATTTACTACATTTTTTTAAACTATTTATTTTTAGATATTTTATGTTTTAAATTACATTGTAATTACATTATACATTACATTACAAAATATACTTTTTCAGAATGAATTACTTTAGTTTAAATACTTTGCAAATAGGCAATAGACTTTTAAGTACAGTAGTTACAGTTGTTGCAATGGGCAACACAATTTCAAACACAATGCAACATTGAGCTCAATGTGAATTTCTAGTTAAATGCAATTAGTTACTTTATGGATTACTTTTCTAACCACAGGACTGGATCCTAGATTCAGTTCTGGGACATCTCCTGTAAACAGTTGAGTAAAAGCGTTTTGGTTACAGTAGTGATTTTTAAGGAATATTATTGTATTTTAAAAGTTGACACAGAAACTTTTTCACATAGAATCACCAATGTTATCCTATGGGAGGAAATTCACTTAGCAGGTAAGTAGTGTTATTGTTACTTTTTCTTACTCAGTGGTGGATCCTGGATCCAGCACTGGTGCATCTCCTGTAAACAGTTGAAAGAATGCGTTTAAGTCATACAGGCGATTTTTAAGGAATATTTGTAGTTTGTGAAAATCGACACTTTGAAACTTTTCTGCTGAAAACCAGACAATGGATTCCTATGGAAGGAAATACAAGTTACTGGTAAGTACGGTTAGAATTACTTTTCAGGGTCAGTGCTGGGCTAAAAGATGCAGCATTGGGTTCTCTCCTGATAACAGGTGAGTAAATCGGAATTCGTAGTTCGGCTGATTTTAGAGGAATATTATAAAGTTCCAAAACTCCACACAGAAGAATTTCCAAGTGAAACCAGTCAATGTTAGCCTATGGAAGGAAATTCAAGTTACTGGTAAGTACGGTTAGAATTACTTTTCAGGATCAGTACTGGGCTCAAAGATGCAGCACTGAGGTCTCTCCTGATAACAGGTGAGTAAATCGGAATTCGTAGTTCTGCTGATTTTAGAGGAATATTTGTAAGTTTCAAAATCGACACAGAAACTTTTTCAGCAAAAAGCAGGCAATGATATCCTATGGAAGGAAATTCAAGGTACTGGTAAGTACGGTTAAAATTACTTTTCAGGATCAGTACTGGGCTCAAAGATGCAGCACTGAGGTCTCTCCTGATAACAGGTGAGTAAATCGGAATTCGTAGTTCGGCTGATTTTAGAGGAATATTTGCACAATGGTGAAGGAAGGGGGTGGGGCCTGAGGTGACATGTCTGCAAACACGCCCTGTGGCGCGTTTTAAGTTGGAGAATCAATTCCTCTTCAATCCCGAGAGTCCCTAGGGGCCAACTAGCCCACCAGGTACCTCCAGTATGAGCCAGAGAGCTGCGTTGCAGAGAGTTGTTCAGAGGCCACGCCCCTTTTTACAACACTCTGCAATGCAGCTCCGTGGCGCTTACTGGAGGTACCTGGTGGGCTAGTTGGCCCCCAGGGACCCTCAGGATTGAAGAGGAATTAATTCCTGAACTTAAAACACGCCACGGGGCCTGTTTGCACACATGTCACCTGAAGCCCCGCCCCCTCCCTTCACCACTGTGCAAATGCACCCTGTGGCGCAATTTAAGTTGGGGGATTAACTCCCCTTGAATCCTGAGGGTCCCTGGAGTCCAAGTAGCCCACCATGTACATCCAAAAAGCGCCACAGAGCTGCGTTGCAGAGAGGTGTAAAAAGGGGCGTGGCCTCTGTACACCTCTCAGCAACGCAGCTCCCTGGCGCATACTGGAGGTTCCTGGTGGGCTAGTTGACCCCCAGGCACCCCCAGTATTCAATGGGAGTTCGTTCCCCATCTGCAAACGCGCCAGGGGGCGTGTTTGCAGACTGCTGCAGCGAGGGGCCGTCACAATGCCGGTCTTTCTTTTTTTTTTAAACTTTTTTTTTTGTATGGGAGGGGGGCTGCTTGGCCCCCCTTCCCTCGGCCACTTTTGGCCCCGGGGACCCCATCCCCTGGGGCCTGAGCATTTTTTTTTTTCAAATTTTTTTTTTTAAACGGGACGGGGGCAGGATGCCGGTCTTTTTTTTTTTTTTGTACTTTTTTTTTGTATGGGAGGGGGGCCGCGTGGCCCCCCTTCCCTGGGCCTCTATTGGCCCCAGGGACCCCATCCCCTGGGGCATGCCCTCTTTTTTTTATTTTTAAAATATTTGGAAGGGGGCTGCGTGGCCCCCCTCCTCAGGCCATTTAAGGCACCGGGGACCCCATCCCCCGGGGCCGGCCTTGCCCTTTTTTTTTTTTTTTTTTTGGTAGGGGGCTGCGTGACCCCCCTCCCGGGCCACTACTTGCCCCGGGGACCCCATCCCCCGGGGCTGGCGCTCTCCGTTGGGGACCGTGGGGGGGTCCCCAATCCCCCCACGGTCCCGCCGGCTCCCTGCGTCCCTCGGGAGCCGGCATTGCTTTTCCACATGGGGAGCTGCTGACATGCAGCTCCCCGTGTGGAAAAGCAATTTGCTTTGAATTTTGGAAGAGAGAGCAGGTTTCCTGCTCTCTCTTCCAAACACCAAAGCAGTTTGCAATGACAGGACGGGAGCCGCGAGGCTCCCGTCCTGTCATAGCAAACTACAGTGTCCCGGGGGTAGGTACCCCAGGACACTGCAGGGGCCGGCCCTGGGGGTTGGCGGTCCCCAGGGCCATCAATGGCTCCAGGAGGGGGGCCGCGCTGCCCCCCTCCCACCTGTTGCACAGCCCCGGGGAGGTGGTGGTCCCCGGGGCTCTGGGGGTCCGTAACGGACCACCATATTTAACGATTTAGTGACCTGGGGAGGCTGGAGTCCTCCACACAGGCAATTTTAATTTAAAAAAAGAAGTCCCAGGGGGTGGCGGTCCCCGGGGCTGCGGGAGGGCCGAGAGCCCTCCCGCACCATTGTTTTTTTAAAGCCCCGGGGGATGGCGGTCCCCGGGGCTTGTGGGGCCTTAGAGGCCCCCCCATGATAATATTTATTAAACCCCCGCATGCCCCCAGGACTTGGCCCACCCGGGGGCCAATTACCACGAAGCGCGGGAGCCCGCACTTCGTTTTTTTTTTTTAGCGGCAGGATCCGCGCACCCAGCGCGTTTTTTGCCGATTTAAAAAAAAATAATAATAATAATTTTGGGCCCTGAGCATGCCTAGGGGGTCAGGGTGTTCCTACCCTGCCCCCTTTTTGGGTTTTGCGCCCTTGTTTTACTGCTTTCTTGTTCCTCGGTTCTACCGAGGAACAAGATGGCTGCCAACACTTCCTGATTTGGAGTGTTGACAGCCAATTAGCATGCAGCTCATGATCGGGAGGGTGCGCGGATCCACCGCGGCCATAGATATAAAAACTTTTATTTTGGATTTGCTCAGCAACTACTGAACGGATTTACACCATTTTTAAAAAGGGTGCTTTTTGAACCAAGCACTACCTTTTTGCCAAATTTGGTGTAATTCCGTTTGGCAGTTTTGGCTGTAGCCTTGCATAAAGTTTCCTATGGGAAATTGATTTTTTCACTCTTATTTTTTGAATTTCTCCGCAAGTACTGAACGGATTTACACCATTTGAAAAAAAGGTCGCTTTCTGAACCAAGCGCTACCTTTTTGCAAAATTTGGTGTAATTCCGTTCAGCAGTTCGGGCTGTAGCCGTGTCTAAAATTTCCTATGGGAATTAACATGGAGAAAACATGTTTTGGGACCCCCCTTTTTTCTCGGCCCCCGCTTGATGAATCACCCCGAAACTTTCAAGACAAGAGTGGACCGGAGCGCCCCACTAGTTTTGAAAATTTTGTGATGATTCGTCAAACGACGCCAAAGTTATTGGGAATAGAATGTTATGAATTTCCTATGGATAATCGGTCTTAACTATAACTATCTACTGGCGACCGCCAGTAGATAATACCCACATATAAATATATGTTGCATGTTACATACTTTATGTATTTGTGCACAAGACGACAATGTAATTATGTATTTATTTAATGATCATGGGAGTTTAGGGTCATTGAGTTGGTGTGCCGTAGTCAGTATCAAGTTGCATAGTGTTTCCTTTCACTTTCATGCGGACATTAATGGTAGACCTGACTAGAATGTAACATTTTATTATGCCAGATTGAGTGAAATGGAGGTGCCCCTTGCACTTAGTCTCAACAAGACAAGGTGTTAGAATGCATTTTGTTTTACAAATCGGAAATCTATTTATAAAAATATGCTTCTATACATAGTGCATGGATTCAAAGCTTGCATCGCTCAGGTACACCAAGCATGTAATGAAAGTTCAAGTCATCTTCGGAAATCAATAGTCAGGGCTAACTCGTTTTGGGAAACAGGTTGATAAGAAACCCACTCTGCACTGCCAGAGTGCTTATTTGTAGTTTTGAAAGGGCTACAGGTTTGCACTCATTTATTTGCTGGTGCTGCATACTAATGAAGTGTCTTGTTCTCCGTGTATGGCGTGGGAGTACAGGCACCCTTCCAAACTCATCTCCGGCTTGCTAATCGATGTAACATTTGAAATAAGGGGCCGGGTTACAACAATGTCCTAACAATTTTGTTGGAAAATGTTTGGGGCATTTTAGAAATTAAAGGGCAGCTGGTTTGAGGGAAGTTCTCCAATGTGGTGGGCAGGGTAAAAGTTCAAGTGGTCGCTGGCCAGTGGGAGGAGAGATGTCTCCATCTGTAACCTGAGAAGAATGCAGATTCAGGTGGGCTGTTTGTATGTCAGAGTGGGGCAGTGGAGGTGGTTCCCTCCCGGAAGTGGCACAACTAGACCCGACTTTTGGGGGGGACCCGTCAGTGGGGCGGGACAAGCATTTTTAAGCAATGTAAGAAGAGATATCTTTGCAGCCAATATGAGGGAAAGAAGTGCCAAACTGCAGTTTAAATGTATTAGACAAATAATCTTTATCCGTAGATTCCTCACTTAAGTTGAGTTGTTGGTTACAGGCCTACTTGCTGAGGCCATATTGTTGATGAGTGATGTTTGATCGATTTACGGCATATGGATATTTAGATTTTGGATGTGTTTATTTTGGTGTGATTCGATATCATCCATTATTTGACTTTGAGATATTGTCTGATGAGTTAAAGTCAGATAAGTTTTCATACTTATGTATGATTTGTTTATTATCTGCTTAACAATAACACTTGAAAATGAAGGAGCAGACTTGGTGCAATACAGAGCAAAGGTAAATGTGAATGAGGGGATAAAAATGTTTGCTACATCTTCTGAATTGAATTAATGGAGCTGACATGAAGGGAGCCATGAGATGATGATCTGTCTGATAGAAAAGATGCAATCTGCCTCAGTTATGAGCCCCTGCACTCTGATATTGTCAAATTTCCGTAGAAGCTAGTGATGATGAACGATTTTAAATGCAAGAGAGAGTTCTAGTAAAAGATGTGCCTCCAGTTTTAATCCACTGTTGGTTTATAATCATCTCCTGTGGAAATCACTGCTGCTTCTGTGCCTCAGCCATACTAGAATCTCTTTTGGAATTCTTAAAGCAGGTAATTTTCTTTGAATGTGGGTATATTTTTTGAGGCAGTTTGGTTTAGAAAAGATTTTATGTAAGGCACTTAGAGTAAGCCTGGGCAAAGTTCGTGAAGTTCTGCTACGTGGAACTCCGCGAAGTGCAGAAAAAACTCTGCTGCACTATGTGGAGCTCCGCAAGCGGCGGAGAGCATTAGATAAATGCCGTTCACGGTGATTTTCAGTGTCAGGTGCTTGTCTGCACTGTGCAATCATCGCGAACGCCACCATGCACAGCGCAAGCGGGCGCTGCTTCCTTTCTGCCGCTTGAGTAGATTTTTACGCAAGCAGCAGCTTTCTCAAAGTGAACGGACAGTTTCTCAATGTGAGCGGTTGCGAGCATACGCAACCACTTTCAATGGGAAATTTGACCGACCGCTGGGAGGTTGATTTTCCATGCTCACGCTCACCAACTTGATGTTGACGATTGCGAACGAGGAAAAATCTCGCCGGGAGGTGGATTTTCCTCGCTTCCACTCGCAAACTTGACGTTGATGAACGCGAGGGAAAAAACTCTGCTCCACTTTCGAAACTCCACGAGCTCTTCGTAACGCGGAGTGCGAAAAACTCCACAAACTCTGCAATTGTAGCAGAGTTCACCACCCAGACTTAACTTAGAGTTCCTTTGCGAAAATACCTATACTCAATGAGTCGATTGTTCTGACTGTATTGGCTGCAGAGCTAGTCATTGATATGGGTCTGCAGGCAATTCTGCTGGCCCACAGGCATTTGCAACATTGATGAAGGATTGTTGAAGCCTTGATGAAATTACAGGTTTTGTTATCTGATAAACTGTATTGAGCCACTGGAATTATGGTTGAGCAGGGGGTAGGGATGCAAGGAGAGTGAAATTGGTGGGTGAGATGCAATGCAGGTTTGCCCTCCAAAGAGCATGGGGTAGTGGTGCGGAGGCCTTCAGTTGTACTGCCAAGGAATCAGGATGTTATAAGGTACTACCACTTCTAATGTTATGGCTGGCAGACCCTTTTTCCTCTGAAATCTTCTAGCGGACCTGTCATTTATGACCTTGAGGCCTCTCATCGGGTCTGAATGCCCCTAACCTTCTCTCTCTATTCAAATTGTCTGCCTCATATTAAGGGTTTGTGGCTACTCTCAGCTCTGCAGCCTGTTGGTAAGCTCTCCAGGACATACAGCAGGTACCACTTGAGGAAGGTGGGTACCAGGTCACAAGGAGCGCTAACTTTACTGGCTACAGTCAGCTTTCCTTGCTACCAACTCATCATTTTTGTGAAGAAAAGAAAACAAGACATACAAGCTACTCAATATTTAAAGGGTGCGGAACAGCTATTCCGGCATGTGTGCACTATGTAGAGATGGATAATGTATATTTACATCAATGATTATACACAAATATACACCTGTTTAGTACCCACAATATAGCATATTTATAGGAGTCAAGTAAACAGATATGTAGGGAAAAGACGTTAAGATAGCCATATTAATTTAGGAAAAACATCATATTGCCTGAGCATGCTCTAGGACTAAGAATGTTCCCTGTGGGGTGTGCAGTCATGTTGTCATGTTTTGAATGCTTGACTGTGACTCACCTATATCCCAATTTATTATATTGGCTCTAGGCTCACGCTAATATAACATGTGCAGAGGCCTTCTGCCGTCCCTGACACAAATGAAGTCTTGCAACTGTCCTGTGACCTGGAGGGGTGCACCAATTGTGCTCTTATTTTGCTGACAGTGGATTACCGCCACAGTCATGGGTTTAGCATGTACAGCGGTGGTGGCAGCATACCATGTTTTGTGAATCCACAATTGTGATCAGACCTTCTATATGTGTAGACTCCCCCAGTTGTGTAAAGTTCTGCATCAATGTGTAACCTACATCCTAGTATTAACATTCAAGCAGATTGTGTGTGTTTGTGGCTAGTGTAGTGCATGCAGTATGTGCATGAGTGAGCCAGAGTAATGGAGGCCTTCAGATCCCATTTTAGAAGGCCCTAGCCTGCTCCTTTGAACAAGATCGGTGAGATTGATTTCACAGACAGTGGAAGAGTAGTGCTATCATTACTGAAAATGGAGGTAGGTGACATGGCTCCTTTAAAATCACTTAAGCAACTCCTGCCGAGTGGAGCTGCTGATTATTTTTCCTGCGGTACTGGTCTTTGGTAGGTATTCTGGATGGGACTCTCATCTTTGTTGTTCAGGGTGAGAGAGATCTTTTAGGTTTAACCAGCTTTTTGTCTTCAACCTGATCAATGTTTAGTGTGGCTCATGAAAAGCCAGTTGCAGAAACAGTATGACTCTTTGGGCTTCTGTTGTGAGTACTCCAGGCTGGAGACTACCCTGCTCTGAAGAGCATCACTCTACATAAAGGCTCTGTCTGGCAAATAGCCTACAGAAGAACCAGCCCAAACCTGTCTTGAGATTGCAGACTTAGAATTCACATTCATTGTCTGCTTTGACTGCGTACAAGTGAGAGCAACCTACATCGTTGTTACTCCAGTTCCAAGTCCTTTCAGCAATGAAGGGAGCATTCTGCAGCATATTTTGAGGACTGCTGTAAAACAGCCAGAACTGATGTCTGTGTGACAGCCAACTTCCCAGAGGAAAGGGTACGTCAACTGCAGTATTTACTTGCTGGAAGAGCTTTACTCCTGACCTGAAGCACCTGGTAGCCAGCTTGCCTGCTAAGAGACTGAAAGAACCTGTCAAGCCGCAGGAGGTGTGACTGTCCAGGTAGTGCCAGAAACTGCCAGGCATGTGTGGAGGGTCTACCAGGAGAAAGAAAACTGCAGAAATGTATCTACAAGTCCGAACAGGTTGGTTGCATTCTCTCTAGAAGTGCAGTTCCAAGAGGGAATCACGAGCAGGCAGCCAACAATAGGAACAATCATGGTTGACCTCGTTGCTTAAATTAAGAGCTGTTCCCATGGTGAATGTAGCCACTGAAACCCAGATCTATTCCTGTGGCTGTTGTTACCACAGAAGTCAAAACCCATGTCCATGGTGGACATCTCTATCGTAGCCAACACTTGTGCACATGATGGTCTCCACTACATTATTTACAAAGTGCATTCCATGGCTGCTGACATGCTGTTGTGACACTTGTGTAAATGATGGCCTTTCTGCTACACAGTGATGCAGAAGCAGATCTTATGCCTTCCTTGAGTCGTCACTGACTTCCATTTCCTGCATTCAACAAAGAACTCACAGCTGCAGCCTTGGCTGCCTCATCCTCCAGCAGCCTATGCAAACCAAGGGATACTCCTGCAACCATGCTGTCCCATCCTGGAAGTGGGCGAGATCGGAGACGCAAAATGGTGAAATGCATAGAGATCTGCATTGTGGTGTGGCTGTATCTAGGAGACTGTACTGAACTGAGTACAAACATAATTATAATTGGGTACCTGCACCTGCGCCTTGAATAATGTCTCACAAAACTAACCAAACGGGGACCTGCCTAGACTCACAAGAGGAGCAACTCATGTGAAAGAGAGTAGAGGAAGACAGTAAAGACAGTATCCCAACATGCAGTCGCCTAAGTGGCGGTGCATATTATTGTACCTGCGGCAGTATACCATTTAAAGCGTGTCTATTAAAGTACATTCCTTATCAAAATAGAGCACTGGATTGGACAAACAGATATTGCTCTGCTGGTTGATCTGAGTTCTGAGTTTCCATACCCCTACACTAACTCCCTGAGAACCGTGTGACTGCTCTATTGTGCTACCACTGAGAGACAAGTGCTGAGAGTTTGTATGTGGCAGAGTTTGTGAAACCACCATAATAGGACAGACTCTGTGTCATCTGAGGCGAACCACCCCTGCCCCGACGGCTGAGGCCCAGTAGCCCCTACTTGCTCAGGGCCCCCTGAACTGGATCTGACAAATGCCTTCTGCCAGAAAAGGATATGTATTCAGAGTGACCAACTATACACTGTATGGCACCTAAGTCTAGTGTCCTTCACTTAATGCTAAGTTTCCAATGGGAGTCAAGGACAGAATGGGCTCAGTTAGAAATGGAGCAAGAGTCACTAAAAGCATTGAAGGAAAAGAATGAAAACAAAGATTATTTTTTATAGAACAAAAACTGTTTTAAAAAACACCTTTGGATAATCACCAGTACTCCACAACACATGACATAACTCCTTGTCTTATTCTTGAAGTGTTAATGTAGATAAGTTAATGTATAGTGTTATAATGTGAGTTTTTAAGCACCATATTTAATGTGTTTCATGACTTCTGAGATGTACTTTTTAGGTACGGCCATCTCATACCTTATGTGGGCAAAAAGAAAAAAGCTTTAAGAAATGCAACTGTCAGAGAGACTTTGGGTTCTCCCACATATTTACCTTATTACAGCATTTGTTTGGGCAGAACATGTTTGGTGCTGCTGAGAAAGAGTGCAGTGCTTCTTCCGCTTCTATTGACTCCTGAGTGATGTTCCCTCGCCTAACATGGCTACCCCATTAAAACACAATAACACGGCAGTGTGCAAGAAGAAGACCTCTCCACAATGATGTGATAGTTTTGGCTCAGAATATTACTCTGTGAGCCAACAGCAGTATAACTGGTACAAGTATTGGTGAACCGAGCTTCCCAACAAGAGATTTCTCTCATCCATAATGGTTGCCCTGTCCAGCGTGATGACGCAGTAGCATCTGAGCCTGGTTGCTTTTTCTTCTCCATTTACATTAGTGATGTTCAAAACAAAAAAAAGTTGTTTTGCCCAATCTTTCTTGCACTCCAGAAGTTCTTCTCACTGCAACCTTAACCTGCGGTCATGTGACACAAAAGAATCATCCCAGTCCTTCGTCCTACACCAACCTACAACCTCACTTCACTCTCCTCAACTTCACTGCCCCTCCACGGACTCTCCCTTCTCACACACCAGCTGTAGCCCCAGCACACTCTCCCCTCCAATACCAGCCCCTGCAGAGCGCTATTGTTATGCAGACCAACAGGGTCCAGAAGGTGGTCTACATAATTTATTCAGTAGCAGCAAAAATAGCACATCTGGTCATAGATGATCCTCCAACTTTCTTCACAGTGAATTTTAGGAAGGCCGATGGGGCTCAGAGCAGGGCCAATGAGTACCTCTTGATCTGTAAATTCTTCCCCAACCTGCACCACAGACCACACCCTTAGCCTGCAGGACCAGTCACACTGCCACACTATATCACAGCCACAGTTGCAGGGCTTTATCCTTAGCCTGTTGTGCTGCTCCCAGTCCTGCTGCCTTTGCCTGCTTTCACTACTCTCTCTTGTCTGATGCCTACAGCCTAAGACTGATCTTGGCTCCCACACCAGCCCCCACAGCCCATTCTCAAGCTCCTTTCCTGTACCATCCCACAGTCTTAGTGCACTCTCCCCTCTTGCAATGCACCTGTAGTTAAGGATGGAACTGACTAAGCATCTAGCACTGCGGGAAGGATAGATATATTTATTTGTAGACATATACATGTTCACAAGTGTTCAGTAGTTTAGTGTGTGCTGTGCGCAATAGCAACAGCCATCAGTGCAGGACACATGGGGTAGCAAGAGAGGACAACGTCAAATGCAGCTACTGGTCCAGCTCTGTCCCTGCACCCCGTGGACAGGAGGAGGTATGATTAGAACTTTTCCAGTGAAGGCTTGGAACTGACAGACCAAGCTCAGCCTGCCTCCCTACCATACTCCTCACACTCATCCTCCAGCGGGTGTCTGGCTGTGCAAGTCCCTTCTGCAATGAATCACCTCTATGCTCTAAGTTGCATTGTTTTTTTCCAAGCAGATTATCCATTTCCCTCTCTTTGTTTATTAGGTGCCTCTTTGTGGGTAAAGATGCTAGGTGTCCCCCTGATTTGCCAAGCATAGTTTTCCTGCACGGAACTAAAATCCAGCTTATTGCAGCATCCCAAGGAAAAAAAAATGGCCTACCAGGATAGCATCAAATGGCAAATTTCAGGCAAACTATTTCCAGAATAAGAAGCATGCATTTTTAGTTTTATTCATTTTTTATCACATCTTCTGGAGATGCACAGGACAAGAACTCAAGAGAGCAATGTGGATCTGGGGATAGAGAAGCACATGAGAGCGAGTGTATTACTGAACAGGGAAGATCGTTTATCCCCTGACTAAGGGCTATACCAGTCCGAAATGCATTGGGATGGGATAAAAAACGAAAAATGTATGCTTCTTATTCTCGAAATATGTCATTACAAATTTGATGGTATGAAGAATACCTAATACCACCACTGGAAAATAAATGAACTCATCTACGATTTGTTGATTTGCAGTCATGAACTTGATACAAGACCTTCTATAGGGACACAAGGCAGTACAACAGGAGACGTTCCACAGTTGGGGCACACTACTTCACTATAATTTTGGACCCAGGAGGGTCCCCTCTAGGACTACCACAGAAGGCCTAAGGGGCTCAGAGATTAAGTGGTATAGAAGAGTATTGAGAAAAGTAGCAAGAACAGTGAGGAGGACCAAGGGAGCACAGAGGAGGAGAGAAAGCAAGGAATGTAGAGGACCAGGAATATAACAGGTGGTGATGTGGTGAGGAGTGATATGTGGATGTTATGTTGAGGGAGGATGGAGAGGGAGTGAAGGGATCAGAGGATAGCAGAGGGTGATATGTGTGGAGAAAACAGTGAAGGACAGAGGTCAAATGAGAATAGTGGGGTCAGCAGCGCTGCACGGCAGCCATGTGGGAGGTACTGAGGGTCACACACAGTGCAAAAATGAAAGAGGGCACTGAGGGAGTAAGAGGATCAAAGAATTTCAGGAGTTGAGAGTACACAAAAGGCCATGAGAGACAGAGGAGAAAAGGGTAGCAGTTATTGAGAGAGGGTGAGGAGCAAAGAGAGAGCATTGAGAGAACAGTGTGAATCAGAAATGGGAGTGGAAGGTAAGAGGGGGAGAGGAGTGTTCATAGTGCAGTGAGGGAGAGTTGAAGATCAGAAGACTGAATCTTGACTGAACCTTAGTTCAGAAAGTACGGACAGGACAATGAGCAGGGAATGGGAGCCACAAATAAGAGAAGGCAATTGCTGCTAACGGAATATATCTACATAATGGTTGACAAATTCTTCTCAGCAGCAGTAAGACTAACGAATTTGGTGGGCAAGTAATGTTTTAACTGTGATTTATCTATCTTACTTGCTTTTAGTCTTTCTGATGAGATTTAGATAGTGAGTATTGAAGAAGGGGCTGGACAATTTTTCTGTAATTTTAATACTCTGACTTCCTTTTACTCTTAGTCACTTTCTGAGTACCGTTTTCAATAGCGGAATAGTAGTTTGTTGCTTCTAACTATCTTTTTCACCACACATCCCATCATGAATGAACTTATGCAATTTTCAAATTTACAACTGTTATGATGCAATGTTTGTATATTATTGTTATTTTTTTAATGTTATGCACTGTTTTATGGTTTTATGAGCCGAATAAAGATTACATTGAATTAAAGAGATGAGTGTAAGGAAGGCAATAATAGGAAAGACAATATTAGAGGATAGCAGGAGATGAGGGAGCAGATTTATTATCATTGTTAAGTTTGTGCCAAAAAACAACCAAGTGAAAATGTTTTGCACTGAAAGAAGAAGCAATTGATTAACCTCAGGCGCTTAATATATGTTGTTAAGCAGGGGATCACTTCTTCAATAATCAATAAAGGTTCTTGCTCCAGCTTAGCTAAAAACCTTTACACTTGCACTTTTCCTCACCCATCCTGGCTTTGGAAACAGAAACGTGGCTGGTGTACCTCAGATCTTCCCCCTAGCTTCAAGGTATGACTTCTTGGTCTCTGTCTAATAAATATAACCACCCATTACCAGTTCTCATAGAAATCCACTGTTTTCCCTCCAAGTAAAGATTATATTTAAAATCAGAAACATAACTTACTACTCTGCTCTCCTCACATGTCTAACTTTTTAACATATGTGGCCGCTAAAGAGCTCTCTATTCTTTGACACTGCTAATTTTAAGATCTCACAGGAGCTAAACTGTGTGGGTGCTGCTGAATCCTTCTGGATACTCCCTCACTGCAAACTATGAACTGCACCAAGTCTGCAAACACTAAGAAAACAACAGTGACTGAATTCCACCTTGTCTGGTTGCACCTGAACAACCGTGCCACCCACTAAACCTGGTAGACATTCCAGAACACAATTGTTCTAACTTGGCTTCAGTGCTCTGTTTTTCTTTGTCATTAATGTTCGCTACGGTTGTATTTTCTCACAGGTTGCAAAGTGCACCAATTTGTTATGGTACAGGAGCACTACATAAAACTTTAAAATGCATAAAAAAACAAATACAAGCATGTCTTCAGAAATAGGTGAGGTAAGGAGGAAAGAGGACAGTGAGGGATAGACGGAGGTGAGAGAATGACAGATTTTTAAGTTGAAGGGAGGAGCATGAGTGATAAAGGGAGCAAGAGGAAATTATTAGCTAAATGGTGTAGTGAAGAGAGAAGAGAGGATAACCTAAAAGAAGTGGAGAGTGAGTGATAGAGGGAGCAGAGGGTAACATGAGCTAAACTTGTAGAGAGGAGAGTGAGTGATACAAGATGAGGAGGCCAACAAGAGCTAAAAGATTGTGGAGGTGAATGAGTAATAGAGGGAGCAGAGGATAACACAAACTAAAATGTGTAAAGAGGAGTGTAGGTGATAGAGGGAGGACGTGATAAAATAAGCTAACATTTTTGAAGTGGAGAGTGAGAGGGAGTAGAGGTAACATGAGCTAAAAGGCATAGAGAGGAGAGTGAGTGAGGGGGTGGAAGGATAACATCAGCTAGAAGGTGTAGAAAGGGGAGTGAGTGAAAGAGATGGTGAGAGCATAACATGAACAAAGGAGTAGGGAGAGAGTGACTGATAGAGGGGATGAGAGGATAACATGAGGCAAAAGGTGTAGAGAGGAAAGTGAGTGATAGGGGAAGGAGTGAATGACAGGAACTAAAAGTTGTAGAGGGAAGAGTGAGCTATAGAGGGAAGGGAGCATAATCCAAACTAAAAGGCTTAGAGAGGACAGTTTGAAATAGAGGGTGGGGAGGATAAAACAAGCTAAAAGGTTTAGAGAGGAAATTGAGGGATAGAGGGGGTGAGTGGATAATAGGAACTAAAAGATTGGAAGAGGAGAGTGAGTGACAAAGGGAGGATGAGGACAACATGAGCTAAAAGTTAGAAAGGAGAGTGACCGACAGAGGGGGTGAGAATAACATAAACTAAAAGTTGTAGAGAGGGGAGTGAGTGATAAAGGAGGTGAGAGGATAGCATGAATTAAAAGGTATATAGAGAATAGTGGGTAAAAAAGTGAGCAAGAAGATGACATGAACTTAAAGGTTTAGCAAGGAGAGTGATTGATAGAGGTGTGAGAGGATAACATGAACTAAAAGCTGTGTAGAGGAAAGTGAGTGATTGAGAAAAGTTTAACATGAGCTGTAGGGTATACAGAAGAGTGAGAGATGGAGGGAGGAGAGGATAGCATGAGATAAAAGATGTCGAGAGTGAGTGAGTGATGGAGGAGAGGGTAATATGAGCTAAAAGCTATAGAAGAGAGTGAGTGATAAAAGGAGGAGAGGAAAACACAAACTAAAAATGGCAGAGCAGAGTGAGTGATAGAGGGAGGAGAGGATAACACAAACTAAAGGGTATAGAAAGGAGAGTGAGTGATAGAGAAAGCAGTGAATGATAGAGGGAGGAGGTGATAAAATGAGATAAAATATGTGGAGTGTAGAGTGAGTGATAGAGGGAGCAGAGGGTAACATGAGCTAAAAGGTGTAGAGAGAAGAGTGAGTGACAGAGATAGTGAGATGATAACATGAACTAAAATAATGTAGGGATGAGAGTGAGTGAAAAGGTGAGCAAAAAGATAACATGAGCTAAAAGGTAAAGAGAGAGTGAGTGATAGAGGAAGTGAGTGGATAACTGAGCACAGTAAAAAGGTCAGTTCAGAGGGCAGGTGCCAAGCGAAACAGTTTTCAACTGTATCATAAATTATTTTATGAGAAAGAGTAAATATATATTGGAGAAAAATGTAAATTTAGAAATGCAATATTGGCTTATGGTTATCTACTATAGCAGGAAGGAGGATGTATTTGTTTGTCTGTCTGGTAGCACATATCACCATATTTTAGTTTATTTCCATTGTACAACAATTTGTAGCACTTTCTGGATTGTTCATATAAACTTTTAATTTATTCCTCCACTTCACTAATCCTTCAGAAGAAGTTTCCTTTTGTTAATAAAATGTTTCCCATTAATCATCTAGTATTCAAACACATAAAAACGTTTTCAAAGTGATGCTCTAGTAACAGACACCCATATGAACAACAAGCAGACATCAGTCTGAGATACAATACATACATGTACTCGTCAATGAAGACAGGTTTCGTTTCAAAGTTGGGTATTGGACCTTTAGCATCATTTCCAAACTGCATCACTGCACCCAGGATCAGGGTCCCATCTCTTCTTGTTGCTGGATTATCGGTTGTTTTTAAGACACAGTTGTGACTTAGTGTTTCAAGAGCTTCACCTGCATCAATAAACGTGATCAGCAGCACTGGAGTGAGGTATATCAAATATAAGTCACTGAGCACCAACAAGGTCCAACTGCACATTGTTCTTAGACAGGTCTTCGTGAAAATAAACTGTAATCTGGCTTAAAATCAATTTATCATTCATTGAGGAATCAAGCAACTACCTGAGGGCAGGAAACAACAACACACAGTGACAAAGGTATATTAAAAGTTTGAAGACTTGAAATTAATGTTTCACTTTGATTTGTTCCTTCTTTCTCCTCATAGACTTTGTGTTGTGGTCTTTGTCTAAAATTAATTTTTATTAGAATCTGCACACTGTGGCTCTCGTGCCTATTTATAAAGTGATTTAGAGCTGTCCCACCCTCCTCCTAATCAAGACACTCTGTATGCACATAAACCCCTAAGGACTGTCATGTGCTGATGTAATAGCTACTTGTTTGGTTGCTCAGTCTCTTAGTGGTAACAAACCACAGGAGACAAATAACAAAAAGTTTAATGTTTATTATTAAATGGTGGGCCATCAACTGAAAGCCGAATGGCTCCAGTGGATACAGAGATGATCACTTCTAAATGTTGATGTCTCAGGAGGAGCCGGGACAAGAACACAGATTCACAACACCTGCATGGGTTATTGTTTGCAAGGCAAAGATTCTGAACCAAGATAGACAGTGTAAGATGACTAAATACATGTGTGATCTCCATGTGGCAGGACAGTAGTGTTGGGGTCCATGGGATACGGATCACCCCAGGGTCGGATTCATAGTTGCACTCACCATACAACAGGCCAGACAATGCCAATTAAGGAAGGGGTCAGCAAGCACAGAGACTGACATCTTCTCAGAAATGTTCCGTTTACTGGTGTAGTCAATTAAGCACTTAGGGTTTAATTTATGGGTCAAGGATAATGGCCATACAAAAAGCAGAATCAAGTACAAAATGTTCATCACACATGTCTTAATTAACAACTCCAAAAACAACAGTTGATGGACAGAATGCAGAACAATGTCATACATTCACCCGCAGTACAGAGATCTGTGCCTAAATCCATCGTTTTTTTGCTCACCATGCCATTCCAGTTTGAACCCAGCCATATGCAAATCAGTCTTGACCCTGTGCCTCATGGGAACAGTCCAGCCCGAACTGCTAAGCCAGGTCCTCCCTGGACTGGAAACAAGCATCCTAGGACCGGTTTCGGGTTTCACCCCTCTTCAGCCAGGATAGCTTGATTCCAGTGGCATGGAGAGCACGGGACCCACGTCTGGGCATACCCGTCCCACTCGGGGTAACAAATGCAAAAACAACAGTTGATGGACAGAATGCAGAACAATGTCATACATTCACCCCAGTACAGAGATCTGGGCCTAAATCCATCGTTTTTTTGCTCACCATGCCATTCCAGTTTGAACCCAGCCATATGCAAATCAGTCTTGACCCTGTGCCTCATGGGAACAGTCCAGCCCGAACTGCCAAGCCAGGTCCTCCCTGGACTGGAAACAAGCATCCTAGGACCGGTTTCGGGGTTTCACCCCTCTTCAGCCAGGATAGCTTGAGTCCAGTGGCATGGAGAGCACGGGACCCACGTCTGGGCATACCCATCCCACTCGGGGTGACAAATGCAAAACCAACAGTTGATGGACAGAATGCAGAACAATGTCATACATTCATCCCAGTAATGAGATCTGGGCCTAAATCCATCATTTTTTTGCTCATCATGCAATTCCAGTTTGAACCCAGCCATATGCAAATCAGTCTTGACCCTGTGCCTCATGGGAACAGTCCAGCCCGAACTGGAATCAAGCTATGAAACCCCGAAACCGGTCCTAGGATGCTTGTTTCCGGTCCAGGGAGGACCTGGCTTGGCATTTCGGGCTGGACTGTTCCCATGAGGCACAGGGTCAAGACTGATTTGCATATGGCCAGGTCTAAACTGGGGTGGCATGGTGAGCAAAAGAATGATGGATTTAACCCAGATCTCTTGACTGGGGGTGAATGTTTTGATTTGTTCTGCATTCCGTCCATCAATTGTGTGTCTTTTAATTAACAACTCCAGCAGAAAGCACTACAAGGAAGTTCCTCTGAGTGACCTGTACTGGTTATATGTGATCTCACAGGATAAATAGAAGTCATCCATTATGTTTCAACTTGATTTTCTAGGAAAAAAGTCACAATACTTGTTTTAGTATGTTATCAGGCAGAGGCACCATTAGTAAAGTCCACAACTGGATCCACTAATAATAGTAGGGTTAGCCCACCCTACAATATCATCCCAACTAACAACTTTAAGGACTCCCTAATCATGGCAGTTGAACCCATTTGAATTACTAACTGGGGTTGTTGCAGTGTCAAGGTACTCCCTGCACTACAGTTCCTAACAACTGGTTCCTTCACAAGACAAGTGTTATTACGTCAGACATGTTGCAACCCATCCTGCTTGGATGCCTGAGTCTATGTTCTGCAAAGTCTATAGAACTGTGTGCAGTATTATTTCATTGTTCTGCACAAACTGTATGGCAGACAACAAATGACACAGCAATGTCTTCCATTAGGGCCTTTTACCAGGTGCACTTGGAGCTGTTGGCTGTGCACAAGTGGCATCACATCTCTTTGCCAGACTCTACGTCCGCATCACAATAACAGCTGTATTCCAAAAATGTGTAAGTCTGGGCATAACAGCTTCATCTTTTTTTCCTCTGCAATTCCAGTACAACCGCCTGCCAATGAAATGGAGCAGTGGTGCTGGAACAATTTTCAGAGTGGGGAGTGCTGACATCAATGTCACATCACTGATGTCATAGGGGTTGCGAAACATCAAAGTGTCACACAAAAGTGAAGCAAATGAGTCATGCCCATTCAGCAGGAGAAAATGACAACAACATTTGCACTGATATGCAGTTTTACTGAGACAACTGTATAGCACACTAATTTCAATATCAGTGACATTCAGTGGCGTCATGGGTAAAAAATGTAGATAACTGCGGAAGAGGTCAAAACAATTGGGAAGGCCTTTTTTCAAAGTTTGATCGTGTCCTTTGTAGAAATGGAAGAGAGTTGACATCAGTTCTGAGTTCTGATGAGAACCTAGAAATAATAAAGGTTTGAAATCCGTTGAAACATCTTCAGCGAATGAGTGCACAACAATATTAAGTGTTGAGACCTATGGCAGATGGTATTGAATATCAACAGAGTCATTCCTTTGTTCCCAATCAGCTCAGTACTGTGAGGCTAATAGGTCTAGTTGGGAGGAATTTACATTCATGTGGTAGATGCTTACAAAGAGTATTTCCTCTTGGGCATCCAAATTCAGAACTGTTTTATAATGTATATGATGTTTTTGTAATTGAATTTGTTTTTTGTAGGGTGGGAGATATGTTTTGTAATGTATAATTGTGATATGTTCATATTTTTTTTCTGTGAAACATTGGAATAATATTTCATTCACTGATGTATGAAAAAATAAATGGTGATCACTGCTATTAAGTACATGAATAAAAACAAAGGTATATAGTAATAGAGTCAGTACTGGCAATCGACGTGGTGTTTTAAGCTGTATAAAAGTGGCATCTCCCAAATTGTAATTTAAAATCTGACTTCACTTTAAGTTAGGATTTTAAAGTAGGAATCCAGAGATACCAGAATTCCTGGTTTTATTTCTTCCCAATTGAAATTTAAATGTATAAAATGTAAAAAGGTAATCCCAATTCTATCCTATATGAGGGCTAGTTCTTGCAGCAGTGAAAAACGACTTTGGGTTTTTTTCACTACCAAGACATGTACAACTTAAACGTACATGTCCAGCCTCCTAAATACATTGCACCCTGACCTCTGGATAATCCAGGGCCTACTTTAGGGGTAACTTATATGTATAAAAAGGGAAAGTTTGGGCCTGCCAAAAGGGTTACTTTGCCAGGGTGACATGGCAGTGTGAACTGCACACACAAGGTCTGCAGTGGCAGGCCTGAGAGATGGCTAAGGGACTACTTTAGTGGGTGACACAATGAATGCTGCAGACCCACTAGTAGCATTTAATTTACGGGCCCAGAGTAGAGGGGTTACCGCTTTACTAGGGACTTACAAGTTAATTAAATATGCCAGTTGGCGTGAACCAATATTAACACAAGCACTTTAGTCTTGGTTAGAAGTGGTGAAGTGCAGAGTGTCCTAGTACCATTAAATACCAAGTCAGAAAAATGGAGGAAGGCAGGCAAAAAGTTGGGGAGAAGACCAAACTAAGGCTGTCAGGTCTGACATCTTTCCTATGTTACTTCTGCATGTTTCTGTTCCAGAAGAGTTCAGGAGAACATTGCTCTATTTTAGCTCTTGAGGACAGTCAAAATTCCTGAAGAACGCGTACCTCTCCATTCTGATATTTCACCCTCACCAGAAATTCCTCCAATTTGTGTGAGTCGATCAATGGTACAGATTCAAGGTGCTCCCCTTCGACCTGTCTTCCGCACCTTGGTGTTTTACTAAGGTCATTAACCCAGTAGTTGAGAGTCTTCACTCCAGAGGTGTTCATCTGATTATCTTTCTAGACCTCATTCTGTTAAGAGCCCAAGATGAGCAATTGTTGCTACATCATTTGAACTGGTCATTCCAGCTACTTCA
This sequence comes from Calotriton arnoldi, assembly GCA_963921515.1. Lineage (NCBI taxonomy): Eukaryota > Metazoa > Chordata > Amphibia > Caudata > Salamandridae > Calotriton > Calotriton arnoldi. Next base: position 415,195 of record CAWUFW010010278.1, on the reverse strand, counting down.
AGACCTAGGCTTCATCATCAATTAAAATAAATATATCCTCATTTCCTCTCATTGCATGGAACTCCTGGGATTTCAAATCGACTCCCTATCTTCTTAGCTATCCCTTCCACCATAGAAGTTACACACAGTCCGAAAGGAGATCCGTTCCACCCTTCACAAAGATAGAGTGTCCTTGAGGGTACTAGCCAGGAAAGTAGGGCTTCCTCCATCCTTTATCCAAGCCATATTTCCGGCACCTCTTCAGTACAGAGTGCTCCAGTGATTAAAGATCCACCTTTTTCAGAAGGGAGTAACTTTTTATTGATTGCTCTAACTATGTAGACAAGAACCGAGTTTCAATGGTGGTTGGACTACAGGATTGCCTGGAAAGGCAGAGCCATATTCAATTTCCAGCTGTATGTTATTCTAGAATCAGATGCTAGTCTGTATTGGTAGGTAGTAGGCCTGGGGGTAAAACTCAGCTCATGGAGTTTGCAGAATTTGGGCACTCTGTGGCGAAAAGTGGAATTCCTGCATTCAGTTTGCGACCTCGAGTTTTGTTTTGCACTCACTCACAAGTGCCAAGATACTCTCGGGCTGCTTGAGAGTGCATGCAAGACTTCTTGCACTACTAGTGCGCTCCCGCAAGACTTCACGCTCAGTTGCATAGCTTCCTGCTGCTACGGCGCCAATCTAGTGCCGATCGTGATTGCAAACGGAGCTCTTTAACAGCTTTTGTGCCTGAGATGCAGCTGAGAGGCTTTTGGAGTGGATTTTCTTCTCAAAAAGGGCGTTGGAGTTGTTTATTTTGTGTGAGAAGCATTTTCTTTTTCCTTTTTTTCAAACAGGAAGGAAGTACCCAAAAGACTTCAACTTCCTGTTCCTGCTCAGCATGCTCCTCCTAGTGTTTTGTCCTTCTCCTCGTCACTTTTCTTTGGAATTTGGAGCTGGAAGGATCACTCTCCTTGTCTGCTGCATTAGTACCATTGGATTTAAGGGCTTTGTTTTTGGGATATCACAAGTAAGTTGAAAAACTGGTTTGTAAGGGTGTTGTTTGCTAGACTGGGGGCATGCACCTGGATCTATTTGTACTTTTATTCAATTTTTAAAATGTATTGTGGTGGGTGACCTGCAGTTTTAGTAGGGGCCTAGTTTATTTGTGCATGAAATTATCTTGCTTTGTAAAGGAAAAATGTTGCACAGTTCAGTACATTTTCTTCTCCATGTTTTTCAATAAGTTTGCAATATTGATTTAATTCACTATATGGCCTGGTCTGCCAATAGGCCTTCTAACCCGTAGGCCCAGTACTAGCCATTGGTGCATGAAACAACTGTTGCTGTGGTGTCTGTTGAATTGAAACATCATTTAGGCCATGGATGGCATTGAATTACATTCCAAAATGTGTTTTTTGGGGTATTTCATGTTTTTTTCTGCAAACAGGAGATAGGTGGGGTATTTAAATTTTATGCCTCTGAAGTATATGTGTTTTTGTAAAATTTCTCAGCCCAGTTATTTTCCGTTTTTGGCATTGCTAAACTAATGCTCTTTTTTCTGTGTTACCAGTCCATACCTTCTTTGTCTGGCCAGTGTGTGGGTGTGTTTGACATAGGCCACCATTTGTCTTTGTTCCCCATGTCATGTGGCCAGGGGTCATTTTTTATAGTCAGTGTCCATAAGTTTACATGTGTTCTTTGATTTCTAGGCCTCCTGCATGTTCTTTTAGCTATGTGGCGGGCGGCCAATTTGTTTTGCCAGCCTGTGTGCTTTTTCCATAGGCCTACATGTCTTCTTTGTTGTGGTCATGCCTTCTTGTTGGTTGTTGTGACCATATGGCTGATGGGCATTTTGTGGAGATAGCCAGTGTGCTTTTGCCATAGCCCTGCATGTGTTCTTTGTTTTCCAAGCCTCCTTCTTGTTGTTTTCTACATGTGGCTGGTGGCCATTTTGTGTAGGCAGCCAGTTTGCTTTTGTCATAGGTTTGAATGTCTTCTTTGATTGTGGCCATGCCTCCTTGCTGGTTGTTGATGACCATGTGGCACTAGCTGGCAGCCATTTTGTTTTTGCATGCAATTTTTCTTATTTTTTACAGGAAAATTTTTGCACAGTTAAGTACATTTTCACAATTTTTTTAATACATGCGCAATATTGATTTAATTCACTATGTGGCCTAGTCTGCCAATGTGCCTTCCAAACAGTAGCCCCTGTACTAGTTATTGGTGCATGAAACAACTGTTTCTGTGGTGTCTGTTGAATTTAAACATCATTGAGTCCATGGATGGTAGTGGATTAAAATACAAAATGTGTTTTTAGTGGTATTTCACATTTTTTTCCTGCAATAGTGCATAGGTGGGGTAATGCCTATGGAGCATGTGTGTTGTTATAAACATTTCTAGCCCTGTTAATTTTCATTTTTGACATTGCTGAATTAACGCTGTGTTCTCTGTGTTACCATGTCTCCTTTGTCTTACCAGTGTGTGAGTGTGTTTGTCATAGACCACCATTTGTCTTTGATCTCCATGCCATGTGGCCAGAGGCCATTTTGTTTAGGCAGCGTAAATAGGACACCATATGTTTTTTGTTTTCCAGGCATCCTGCTTGTTGTTGTGACCATGTGGCTGGCGACCATGTTGTATAGCCAGCCAGTGTGCTTTAGCCATAGGCCTGTATGTTTTCTTTGTACCCCATCCCTTCTTGCTTGTTGCTGTTACCATGTGGCTGGCAGCCATTTTCTGTAGGCAGCCAGTGTGCACTGGCATAGGCCTGCATGTGTTCTTTATTGTGGCCCTGCCTCCTTGCTTGCTGTTTCACCATGTGGTTGTGGCCATTTAGTGTAGGCAGCCTTTGTGCTTTTGTCATTGGCCTGCATGTCTTCTTCGTACCCCATCCCTTCTTGCTTGTTGCTGTTACCGTGTGGCTGTCAGCTGTTTTCTGTAGGCAGCCAGTGTGCACTGCCATAGGCCTGCATGTGTTCTTTATTGTGGCCAAGGCTCTCTGCTTACTGTTTCACCATGTGATCGGTTGCCATTTTGTGTAGGCAGCCAGTGTGCTTTTGCCATAGGCCTGCATGTTTTCTTGGTCCCCAATGCCTTCTTGCTCAGTGTTGTTATTGTTGACTATGTGGCACTGGCTGGCAGCCATTTTGTGTGTCTAGCCAATGTGACCATTTGCCATAGGCTTGCATGGATGGTTGAGATAGTAGTTTAATAAATTACATGCTTGAGGATAATTTAACTTATATATATATATATTTTTAATTTTTGATTTTTAAATTTTAATTTTTTAATTTTTATTTTTTTATTGAAATGTTTTTAATTGTAGGTTTTTTAAATTTTATTATTTTTTGTTTCAATTTTTTAATGTCTTTTTTTACATTTTCCTAACATCCGGCATCGTTCCCATGTCTGCTGTATGTGCACAACAGCATTCATTGTCTAAGGATTAATCCATTGTCTGCTGCACCTCCCTGAGGGCCACATCGCAACGTGATGCATATAAAGCAAACAGTTACAACTGTATGTTGTTGTTGTTACTCTTTCTTATCCTTCCTTTCATGGTGTATGAGTGTACACCATGACATTTTATATTGGTGTGGCTTTATGAATGGATAGTTACACTGTTTTGCTAATTATTTATAATAACTTAAGTAACCACAGTAAATGATATTGTTTGTTTGTACTACTAATTGAACTGCAACAATGCCATGTTTCACTGAGGTTCTTCTTGCTTGTTTGCTTTTAGGTGCACAAGAGAAGAGACATCACCCACACTACTGCCAGACAGAAGGTCTATGCACGATCTGATGCGTGACTGACTATGCAAAACACAGACATCTATTTAGCTTGTGAAGATAAGTGCCACTGTGAACTGACAGCTTCAAGATGCCCCCAAAGAAATGTGTTGGCAATGAAGTAGCCAGTGGGAAGGAGAAGAAGCTGATTTTTACCACTGGCATGCTGACCAGTACCTTTTTCGGCAAACTTGTGCCTGCCTCACTGGCCTCCGATGAGCAAGCTGAGAGCAGCACTCCTGAATCACTAGCACAACCTAAATCCAAGACCATGTCTGTCAGTAATTCAGCCACTGCAATCATGCCGATGAGTAGTGATGTTGAACAAATGTGTCCCTTTCGCAAAGTAGTACACAATTGTTTCAGGAAACAGCAAAGTGGACAGCAGCCAGAGCCAGCAATGCTACATTTGCCTGATGTTGGATCAGACCATGAAGTTGAGCTTCCTTCGGAGCAAGAACCCCCTCTTTTAGAATCATTGGCTCCTCATGATGATAGGGACATGAGTGGCCCTCAGCAGAGTCCAGGAGACAACAGGACAGGCAAGGGAAAAGAAAAGTTTCTGAAAGATTTAGACTTATGAAAGGGGATGATGATGAAGATGATGATGATGACTAGGCAGTCAAGGTGGAAGGTGACACAGAGGAGTCTGACATTGCTATTCAACCTGCTCTTAGGGATGCGGTACAGGTAGCACCACCACCAGCTCCCATATTTACAAAACCTCAGCTGATACCTGCACCAACCCTTACCTCCAGAGAAGCAGAGAGGCAATCAGCGCCCATCTACCTCTAGTTCTTTTTCAGGCATTGGTAGTGGCACAGTAAAAAAGTATTCCTCCCCAGTTTGGGACTTTTTTACAGTTAGCAAAGAGGGGGAGCACATTGCAGTATGCAGCATTTGCAGCACACGTGTTTGTCGAAGTAAGCCTAGTACACCTTATGGTACTAAAGACCAAATGATCCATGTGAATAAAACATCACACGATCCAGTGGGAGGAGCACCGTAAAAAATTGCTGAACATGGTTGTGGTGCTGAGGAGAGCCGGGAAACATCAGCTACAAGTCCAATGAAGATGATGATGAGGAAGAAGAAAGCAGCCCTGTCCCCAGCAGTTTGGCAGCAGAATCACCCACCTTAGCAACTTTACAATGGCACATGAAGACTCAGAGTGAAGTGGAGACACCACAGCATACTGTGACTGCACCAACACGATGAACATTTAGTCTGCCACCACCATCTACTTCTTGAAAGATGCCTGTGTCAGTTGCCCCAGAATAAAACAAAATCCAGGCTACAATTAGGGGCATGTTTAGGTAGGAGGGACCCTATGTGCAGAATGACGTAACCGCACATTTGTACAATGAAAAGCTGACAAAAATGTTAGCACTGGACCTCCTCTTTTTTTCTTTTGTGGAAGGAGTGGGATTCTTAAAATATGTGGCAGCCATCTGCCCAAAATGGAAGGTACCAAGTCAGACCTATTTTGCTAGAGTCGCTGTTCCAGTGCTGCATCATGATGTGCTGCAGTTGGCTGAACAAGCTTTTCAGCAAAGTGTTAATCACTCTATCCACCTGACAACAGACATGTGGTCCAGTTGTCAGGTGACTGATTACATTTGCATCACTGCAGACTAGATCTTTTTTGGGTGGGTAAAACAAAAAATATCTGCAGGTCTTGGCCCTGAAAAACATTTTAAGAGTATTCAGCGGCATGCAACAGTGACCATTTTTGCCATGGAGAAATCACATCTGGCTGTAAACATCTTGGAATAATTTGACAGCAAGGTGTATGAATGGCTGCATCCCAGAGGTCTCAGGATTGGATTTGTTGCCACGGACAATGGCAGTAACACAATCAAGGCCATGTCAGATGGAGGCTATTTCAGGGTCCTGTGTTTGGCCCATTGCATCAACTTGTTGTTGAAAGATTTTCCTCAAAAAAGAAGACACAGTCAGCAACATATTACCCACCTGCAGAAGAATATACACTCATATCAGCACTTCTTTTAAAGCCCGAACCAGCTGCGGATTATTCAGGGTAATAATAGAGCACCGGTCAAAGTCCTGCAACAGGAGGTGCCAACACGTTCAAACTAAACCTTTTACATGTTACAACATCTGTTTGAGCAGTACAAAAAGATCAATGACCATGTCATTCAAACAGGAGGGGATGCAGTTGGGAAAGCTATGACCATGGATGCGGACAAATGGGGCCTAGTCAAACGCCTGACACAGATGCAACTCCCTTTTGCAGTTTTCACGCAGGAAGTTAGCAGGGAGGACAGTATGATGGGCCAAGCTATCCCATTGTTGCATCTCCTACAGGACCAGATGAAGAAGGTGCCTGGAAGGTTTGCCCCCGTAGGTATGAATGAAAACACAGAAGCACATGCCTTGATTGAGACCTTAATCCTTCACAAGGCTTGTAATACATGGCTGCAACATCACATCATCAGATCCAAAGAGTACATCTGTGCCACACTACTTGATTCACGGTATAAAAAAATTCTGCCACTTTCATTCCTTTTTCTGAAGGGGATGTTTTAAAATACAAGAGGTGGATTGTAGAGCAAGCTGGAGAATTGGAAGAAGAACAGCTGGAACTTCAAGTCCCACCCTGCAGTTCTGGGGTGCAGCCTTCATCTTCGAGAGAGGGCGGTCTTGTCTCACAGTAGTCAACAACACCATCAACCAGAACACCAGCAACAACAACAATAGAACGACTGGACCCAACTGCTGCATTTTATTTGTTTCAATTGGCAGGTCTCAAGTCCAGAAGCGATGGCAAAACAGGTTGAGCAGGTGGCAGTACCAATGACCATTCACAGGATGTTCCAGGAGTTTGTAGATGATTCAAAAGAGGTCTATGTAGATCAAAACTCTTTGATGTATAGGTATGTGAAGATTTGCCAATAGCCAGAGCTCAATAAAATATCTGGCTTGTCCTATCACCAGTGTGTATTCTGAGCATGTTTTCAGTGCAGCTGGTGTAGTTGTTACAGTAGGAAGGGCCAGTCTCTTGCCTCAAAATGTAGAGAGATTGACTATGATCAAACTAACCAAAATGTTATATCACACAATTACACCATTCATGAAAGAGCAGCACAGGAGGAGGCAGTTGGTTGATCCAAAATTGAATCAAATGTTTTAGCTAATCAACCTCTGGTTGAACCACCTGAGTTTGAGGACAAACTCTACTTTCCCAAAAATGAATGTCAGTGCCCCATAGAACTTTTGAATTATTTCTCTTTAGACTTCTATCTTTGCAAAAAAAAAGATAGTGGAACATTATTATTTTTTTTGACAGATTCATGCTGCACCACCATTTTGTTAGTCACATATATTGCGGGAGTGCAGTTGGACCAGTGTGCATTGAAGAAGCCTCCCCAATTCCTTCATGAGAGTGGGGACAATGTCATGAAATAGGCATGCCCCTCGCATGCCTATTGCCTATTCCTTTTTCTATCACTTAGCACTAGAAGTTCTGCCCCAGAAAATCCTTGATTATTTACAAGATTACCTGTCAATACCAAATTCCAATGTGTTGCCAGCATCAGAGATTAATACCTAATACCTAAAGTACCCATGCTCGGATTGGAAGAGGTAGCTGCAACTATTGCAATGGTGAGTAAGTGATTGTGTGAGTGATGATGATGATTGATGATTCATGTGATGGTAGCAGACAGTGAGGTAGGGTGTTGAACTATAACATGGGAACTTGCGGAGGTGCCCCCTCGACCCTAGCACCCTGAAACCCTCCCGGGTGAGTAACTGCAATATACAAAATCCCCTGATTGATTGATTGATTGATTTGCAATGTTTGGGGCCTGAGCGATTTGTGATCATTTTTCCCTGGAGGAGATTGGGCTTCACAAACTTAGTTAGCACAAATTAATTAACCTGTATTGCCCACTCCTATGATCCTTTTGGCTTTTTCACCATCTAGGATGGCTGTCCCAGACAACCATTTTATTGACAAGACTGCCAAATTCCAATCTGTTGCTTGCATCAAAGGGTAGTTAGTGCACCTTCCACCATGCTTGGATTCGAACAGGCAACCATTGCACCAGTAAGTAATCAAATTATCAAGTGACTGCAAGTGATGATTGATGTGAAGACTGACAGTGAGGGTTGGTGTGTTGAACTGTAATTCAGGAAATTTCTTTAGGTGAATATTGATTTGCAATGCTTGGGGCCTGAGCGATGGGCGAACATTTTTTTCCCTGTAGGTAATCAGCCCTTTCACATTTAGTCAGATTTATTTGCAGGGTCCTCTGCCTTTTTCTGGTTCTTCAAAGACCAGAACAGTCACTTAAGGTAACAAACAAAACCTATGCAAAATACTGCAATTCTGTTTCTCTACTCGTTCTTCAATAGCAGTGCACTACACGTCTATCATGCATGGGTCATGATGATGACTGGTCTGAAACTGAGTTACTCGGAGTGAGGACTTAGTAGGATGAGGGAATAACTTCGGGACTACCTCATCAATAGCTATAAGCAAGACGTTATTGCTTCAGCTCTAAGGTAAACCAAGATTTTAAAGCCTATTACTCAGCTATGTTGAATAGAGAGAGGTGTTTTATGAAATGCTGCTGCTGTGTGTGTGTGTGGTGTGTGTGTGTGCGTGTGTGTGTGTATTGAACTTGTGGCCAAAGTGAAACTCTGAGTCCCCCTCTTGTTTTTTTTGCTCTGCCTCTGAGTCCTCTTGAAACACTGCTTAAGAAACTTACCCTCCTTCTTTCCTTCTCTTTGACTCTAAAATACACTTTCTCTTTTACAATCCATGGGCCTTCTTCTAGTCTCCTGCATGAACGAAAGGCAAATGCTGAGCTCAACAACACTCCTGCTTACTTACCGGGCCAGTCCAGACAAGCGCCAAAGAGTAGACATTCCCAAGGAGAATGCAGATGCACCACCTAATTTTGCAATACAGTATAACTTTTCTTTTGACAATCATATTTGGAGAACTGGGTGGGTGGGTTCACTCCCGAACCTAGAAGACAAAACATTTAGATATCTGATAACTTGGCTCTCGGGGGAAGAAGGACTATGTGAACTACATTTATCTATACTCTGCCATACTCATTCCTTTGTTTCCTTCCACAACAGATTGATGTCGAATGATGTGCTGCTCATTGCCCAGATGAATATTGTCCTTGTGTAGTGTTTGTCTTTAACAAAACTTTGCCCAACTCCCTCTTCCCATCCATTCATCAAACCCCTAACACTCTTCCCCTGGGGTGTGATTTATTGAGGTGTGGCTCAATTTACACCATCAATTGATGCCACACTTGGTGGGGCAAACGTGTTGAAAGCAACATCAACTTACTTCAGGATCTTCATAGCAATAGCCCACACTGGCCCTATGAACCCACCCACACACGGCCAATGTGTGTACACAAGTCTTTTGTTACAAATTGGGAATATGTTCTGAGATTTTTCAGTATTGAGTCCTTCTGTGTTGTATGATAATTTGATTTTGTGTGCTCAATTTGCAAGAAATGTCTCTGGCATATTCGTGGGTCAACACATTGGAGCCCTGAAGAAGTCCATGTAGGACGAAACTCGTTGGCTACTATAGCCACTATGCAATGGTATTTTTTAAATGAAGAAAATGAATAAAGAATAATTGAACTGAGATACTTTCGTCAGATGTAGTGATTTACGTCGTGAATCATACTTTCAGATGTACCATCAGTATAAATCATTGGTGAACATATGCCAAACTCTCACTAACTGGACAAATTGTTTACAATATTGTGAGTGCTGGACCACTATTGATAAATGTTGTTTTGAAAGTTGCTTTCAAATTGTAGTAGAGAGGGGTTGTACTCCTGGTTCGGTGCACCATATATAGACTAATAACTTGACCAACTTATTTGGTTGTTAAGTGCGGAATTGTATTGCCTCGATCCCTCTGAATATAGCTGTTTCATACCTGGTAAATTTTATTTATAATACTAGCTTACTTGTGCCTGCAATTTCATGATAGACAGCACCAACATTCTAATACCCCAAGATTCTACCCTGAGCCCACAACAATCCAAATACCCAACATTAGGGAAATAATAATAAGAAGAAATAGGACTTACTGGTAGTTGTTGCCAGCTGACCAGCTACTCCCTGCCCTTTCTCCTCCTGAATGTCCCTCTTCTTGCCCTTGGGTGCTGATGTAAGAAATGAAGACGATTAAAAAAATAGATCAGTGATTCAGTTAATTTCCACACATTTTTTATGACAAGCAAGCGCAGTCACATTGCACTTCTCTAGAACAGATCGCCTACAGCACTACTTTCAAGCCTAGTGAATATCATTGAGTTGCACATACTGATCCTTAAATGCCTAGTCAAAATTTCCTTAACAAAAGCATTTGAAACTAATGCATTGCAGTGAATGTCCTTTAATTCTATTCCCATATCTCACATCCCTTGATGGACCAACTCAGTCTCCTTTTTTGCAATGCATAGTTGCATACTGCGCCACGCTGTGAAATGAATAACTTGGAACTGTACGAGCTCCATAAACAAAGTCACAGAGCGAATGCACTACTCACTGATTCACTATAGTGACAGTAGAACAGTCTACAATATCTTCTTAATTAATCAGCGAATGCCAATGACAAGTATGATTAGGTAGCGCTGAGCAGCTGCCTAGCAAAAACTAGAAACTGGATTACACAATAACATACCTGTGTAAACTAAACGTAACTTACCTCTGAGTGTGCAAAGCTTGCTATTCGGAAATAAAATATTAACATTGTAGAACACAAACAAAACAAATAATTAATACTCACCAAGCCTCGTAATATCGTTGCCTAGCAGGTCGAGCAGGTAACAGGAACCAATCTGGGAAGAGAAGCGTTGGAACGCGATCTTCTCTCTGCTGGACATGCAGAGGCAGCTGGACCCCAACAATCCCCAGAAATCATCCAACGAACACTGAACCAGAGACACCAGTGCTCATCCGATAATCTCAAGGGAAGGGGGTTTGGGAACAAACAATAAACTAAAATAATTAGTTAAAACAAAAAGCTATAATAAAGAAAGAAACAACAGTTGCGTGTTCATGCCGGTGGAGAACCAAACTCTGGGTCACAGAACATTCTGGGACATTTGTCCTAAAGCTAGGAATGAGTATGGAGACCAGCTCCTGCAGCAGTAGTAAAAGACATCAATAAGAACACAAATAATCAATGACATATATCATGCATAAACTTCTGCATTGGGTCACTATGAAAGAGGTCTTTCAGAATGATTAGAATAAATCAGAACTGCACTCACACCATATGGCACCAAAGATAAATACACACTCACACAATATTGCGCCAAAGATAAATACACACTCACACAATATTGCGCCAAAGATAAATACACTCTCACACAATATTGTGCCAACGAAGATTACACATAAGCACACCATACATTCTTATTTCAATGAGATAAGACATAATCTGTATCCTTCAGCTGAAGTATGTCCAAGGCTTGAGAGCATTACCAAGACCTTCTTTCAGCGAGAAAAAACAGAGGGGATAACAATAAACACTGCAATAATAATATACACTTCTATCAGCAAGAACTATGCACGAATTACATAAATGATATGAGGAGGAAATGACCAAAATCCAGGCAAGTAGCGTAAAGTAAGCTGAGTGGGAACAAGAGGCAACTGTCATATAGGAAACAAAGTCAGGAAGTCTCTGACTGCGAAGAGTTTCGTGCGCAGTTACCCAAGATCTCCCCGATAACCAGAAATGAGCCGGGAGTCAAAACAATGAATTCCACTGAGCACAAGAGTTAAATGTAGCCCAAAAAGGATTTAGACTTATCTGTGCATAGCAGCAGCAAGGATGGAACAGGACTCGTCCGACCAGCACCTGCAGAGAAGAGCCGTCACGCCGCAGGATCTTCAACAGGAAACTCAATGCGAAGCACTGAAGATGAGCCTGGTTGAGAGTTAAATACCTATTGCCAGGCTGCTTAGTCATGGAGGTTGCTGAGTTGACCTCTGGTGTGGCCTGGAAACAAAGATAAGGAAAACACCACCACATACCGGAGCAGAGAATTAAAGAAATATAAGTCACCTTTTCTTCCTCAGGGAACTTGGGGAGTAAAAGAGGGGATGAGCCGAGGGCATTAGGCATGTGTTGAGAACCTGCTAGGAGCCCCCACCCGACAGGCAGTCTTCCTACGTAGGATGTAAGTGAGTGAAATGTACCTAGCGCCCTGGGGTTCACCCTGAATAGTACCCCCACTACTGCTAGAGTGCGGAAGGTGTTGGGCAGTCCGAATAGTACCCCCACTACTGCTGGAGTGCGGAAGGTGGCGGGCAGTCTGATGGATCCTGACAGTACCCCCTTCCAAGGCCCGGTGACAGGGCTGGGATTTGTGGGAGTTACAACGATGGAATATACGCAACAGTCGGGGAGCATGGACATGAGATAGTGGCTCCCAGGTGCGTTCCTGTGGGCCATACCCTTTCCAAGCTACCAGGTAATATAAAGTGCCCCTGGTTTGACGAGAATCTAAAATAGAACTTACTTCATGTTCTAAGTGACCCTCCACACTCACTGGAGGTGGTGGAGCGAGGTAACAAGTGTTTGGATTAGTGGGTTTAAAAAGGGACACATCAAAGGTAGGATGAATTTTTAAATGAGCTGGTAAGGCCAGGCGTACTATTGATTTCTGATATAGTTTTAGAATGGGGAATGGACCGATTTATCGTGGTTGAAATTTACGAGGCCCTTTTAAGCGTAAGTTTTTGGTGGATAACCACACTTGCTGGCCCACTTGGTAAGGAGGAACTAAACATCACTTTCTATCCGCGTACTGTTTGTACAATAGTTTTGCACCTGTCACGTTCTTTTTTAATTCTTCAAGAACCCGATGTTGTGTCATGGGGGTTGCTGAGTCACTGAGGCTTGTTGAGTCACAGAGGCTGCTGAGTCATGGAGGTTGCTAAGTCAAGCTCTGGCGTGGCCTGGAAACAAAGATAAGTAAAACACCACCACATACCAGAGAAGAGAATTAAAGAAATATAAGTCAGCTTTTCTTCCTCTGGGAACATGGGGAGTAAAAGAGGGGACGAGCCAAGGGCGAGAGGCATGTGTTGAGAACCTGCTAGGAGCCCCCACCTGACAGGCAGTCTTCCTAGGTAGAATGTAAGTGAGTGAAATGTACCTAGCACCCTTGGGTTCACCCTGAATAGTACCCCCACTACTGCTGGACTGCGGAAGGTAGTGGGCAGTCCGAATAGTACCCCCACTACTGCTGGAGTACGGAAGGTGGTGGGCAGTCTGATGTATCCTGGCAGTATCCCCTTCCAAGGCCCGGTGAAAGGGCTGGGTTTGTGGGGGTTACGCTGATGGAATATACGCAACAGTCGGGGAGCATGGACATGAGATAGTGGCTCCCAGGTGTGTTCCTGTGGGCCATACCCTTTCCAAGCTACCAGGTAATATAAAGTGCCCCTGGTTCGATGAGAATCTAAAATAGAACTTACTTCATGTACTAAGTGACCCTCTACACTCACTGGAGGTGGTGGTGCGAGGTGACGAGTGTTTGGATCAGTGGGTTTTAAAAGGGACACATGAAAGGTAGGGTGAATTTTTAAGTGAGCCGGAAAGGCCAGGCATACTGCTGATAACTGATATAGTTTTAGAATGGGGAATGGACCGATGTATTGTGGTTGAAATTTACGATGCCCTTTTAGCGTAAGTGTTTGTTGGATAACCACACTTGCTGGGCCACTTGGTAAGGAGGAGCTAAACGCCTCTTTCTGTCCGCGTACAGTTTGTACAATAGTTTTGCACCTGTCACGTTCTTTTTTAATTCTTCGAGAACCTGATGTTGTAAGGCGTGTTTTTGAGCTAAAGGTTTAGGAGAGAGTGCATGCTGTGTTGGTAACAGGAAAGATCTGGGATGATACCCACATAGAGCGTAGAAGGGTGAGAATCCGCTAGATGTATTTACTACATTGTTATGAGCGAATTCCGCTAACCAAAGGTGATCAAATCATTGCTCTTGTTCGGTAACATAATTTCATAATAATTGTTCAATTTCCTGGTTGGTTCTTTCCGTTTGCCCATCAGACTCCGGGTGATAGGCAGAAGAGAGGTCCACCAAAATGTTAAGTAATTTGCAAAATGCTCCCCAGAAGTACAAAACAAATTAGGTCCCACGGTCGGAAATGATACGTGATGGTAAACCATGGAGCCGTACAATGTGTTGCAAAAACAGATTAGCTAGATGGGGGGCATCAGGTATCCCTTTAGTTGGGAAGCAATGACACATTTTAGTTAACAGGTCGACTACCACCACGATCGATGTAAATCCTTGGTCTTGAGGTAGATCAACTATTAAATCTATAGATACTGAATGCCAAGGTGATGGTGGTGTTGGAAGAGGATTAAACAACCCCGTGGGTTTTCGTAGTTCTGATTTAGTTCGAGCGCAAGTGTTGCATGTTTTCACGTACTGATGGCAATCAAAACGCATGTTCGGCACCAATAATCCCTTTGCTGTAATTTGAGGGTTTTCGTTATTCCATGATGACCAGAAAGTGGAGAGTCATGACACCACCCCAAGGCTTCGTGTTGAAGAGCTGGTGTGGGTGGAAACAAGTGTTTTTGATGGTATAACATACCCTCTACCACGTCTCTGTCGGGGTGTTCCTTTATACATTTTTCTTGATCGAACTGAGCAGAGGCTTGTTGTATTTGTTCAAACCATGAAACATCTGTGATGTTGATGTTCACAAAGTTTGTTTTATCCAATAAAAAAGAAGGTTCATTTGGTTGTACCGCCTCTAGATTGGGTCGGGAAAGAGCATCAGCCTTCCGTTCTTTCGCCCGGGTTGAAATGTGATCACGAAGGAGAAATCTTCGAAAAACATTGTTCAGCGTAATTGCCGGGGCGTGAGCGATTTGACTGATTTCAAGAACTGTAAGTTCCTGTGGTCCATGTACACAGTGACTGGATGTTTTGTGCCCATAAGATAATGTCGCCACTCCTGAAAAGCGGCCTTGACAGCCAATAGTTCTTTATCAAAGATGGTATAATTCTTTTCAGCCTCGGCAAGTTTTCAGGAGAAAAAAGCTAATGGGTGGAGCTGCCCTGTGTCTGGGTGTCTTTGAGATAATATAGCACCTAGAGCACTATTCGAGGCATTGGCTTCTAGATAGAAGGGTTGGTTTGAGTCAGGGTGCAAAAGAACAGGTGCAGACGTAAAGGCCTCTTTGAGATGTTGAAAAGCCTGCTACCACTTCCGGGCTCCACCAGAATTTTTAACCTTTACGAATGAGAGGGGTGATGGGGGCAACCACTTTTGAGTAGTCTGTGATGAAGCACCAATAGAAATTGGTGAAGCCAAGAAAGCATTGGATATCTTTCACGCAACTGGGTGCTGGCCATTGGAGGACGGCTTGTACCTTGGCAGAATCCATAGCCAAACCTTCAGGTGAAATAACAAATCCCAGAAAGTGCACTGTAGTGACATGAAAGGCACATTTTTCCATCTTGGCGAATAGTTGGTTTTCGCGTAATGCCTGTAATAGTTTTTGCACATGTTCAATATGTTTGGAAAAGGAGTGCGAAAAGATCAAAATGTCATCAATGTACACTAGTACAAAAATATCCAAAAACTCTTGTAGAACACTGTTCACCAAGTGCTGGAAGGCGGCCGGTGCATTGCATAGACCAAATGGCATCACCTGGTACTCAAAAAGCCCGAACTTGGTGTGAAAGTGCGTCTTCCACTCGTCACCTTTTCTCATCCGTACCAGGTGATAAGCAACACGTAAATCTAGTTTGCTAAAGATGGTGGCGGATTGTACTTGATCCATCATGGAGGCGATGAGTGGTAAGGGGTATCGGTTCTTAATGGTCACCTGGTTTAAGTCCTGATAGTCAATGCAAGAATGGAGGTCCCCTTCTTTCTCAGGAATGAACAAAAGGGGAGAGGAGGCCGGTGATTTAGTATGGCGGATAAATCCATTAGCCAGATATTTGTCTAGGTATATCTTTAAGAAGTCGTTCTCCTTTTCCGTCAAGGCGTAAATACGGCTACAAGGAACCCACGCCCCTGGTTCTAGATCTATTTGACAGTCAAATTCCTGATGGGGGGGAAGAGTTTCTGCTTTTTGTTCATCAAAAACATCGGCAAAGTCTTGATATTCATTTGGCAGACCAGTAAGAATTGTGGTGATTACTTGCTTTTGAGATGATAAAGAGGTGGTGGTACGGGGTGCAGAAACATGACCTATACAAAATTCAGAGCAGTACTGGGACAGAAAGGTGACGGTTTGCTTACACCAGTCTATGGTGGGGTTATGTTTTACCAGCCATGGGATGCCTAATATAACACCGTACTGGGGGGCAACTATTAAATCCAGTTGGCACTGTTCTTTATGCCCTGTGAGTATTTCCATGACCAGGGAGATAGTGCTATGAGAAAGGGGCCCAGAGGATAATGGGGAACCGTCAACAGCACAGACTTGTTCAATGATGTTTTTTCTTGTCACATGAATTCAGTGAGTGCGAGCAAATCACCAATCACAGACGTTTACTGTGGCCCCTGAATCAATCATGACTAGCACCCTCTTGAGGTGAAAATTGGGACCAGATAAGGATACTTTCAAAGTGACATGGGTGGTGGCAATCTGGTTGGTGTTGGCCACAGTACCCTTTCGAACGTTTGGTGTTCTCCAATCTTTCTTAGGTTTCTTGGTGCAGTCTTTCACAAAATGACCACTTAGGCCACAATACAGACAAGGGTTGTCGCTCCGTCTTTTCTGTCTTGGAAAGAGGAGGTCGTACCGACCCGATCTGCATGGGTTCTCCGCTACCATTATCACATTGCGGAATAGTCGGGAGTCAGTACGGAGCAAAGGTGGGGGTACTCTGTTCTCGGCATGTTTCTTCTCCCCTCATCGTTCTGCCAACTGATGGTCTAATTGAAGAACCAGGTTTATGAGCGCATCATAGTCTTGAGGGCGGTTGACCACATGAGGCAGCATATCTTTGAGTTCATCACGCAATCCTATATAGAATAATGATGCTCTTTTGTGTTCCGGCCAGTGGGCCTCTACCGCCAGTCGGTTAAATTATGCGAGGTAAGCAAGGAGAACTCTATTCCCTTTGCGTAGATACAGTAGTTTGTTGTCTAATGTCTGTGTGGAGGTTCATCGGTCGAAAATGCGCCTGAGATCCTGCTCAAAGCACTTAAAGGAATATAACACAGGATCATCATTGGCCACAAGCGTTGTGGACCAGGCTCCCGCATCCCCAGATAGATATGAGAGAATGAAGGCTACTCTAGACTCGGGTGTTGGAAACGCAGCTGGTCTACATAAAAATTTAATTTACATTGTGTAGAAAAAACATGTAATTTCTGAGGATCCCCTTGATAGTGCTCAGGGGTGCCAAAGGAACCACTATTTGTTGACATGCCTGCAAGTGAGAGGTATAAGTTCCACCTGTAGGAAGGTGAGATCCAGAGTCAGCTCCCCCATTCTGTACTCGATCTAACCTTTGGGAAACCCTATTACATGTGACTGCAAGGTTTGGTTCGCCACTCGCGCCAACTCTACCTGTCGTTGGAGATCCCTCAAGGTGTCGTTAAGAGCAGAAACGTCAAAAGAACCGGACGCCATGCTGCCTGGGCAGGACAAGAAAAAAATTATTATTATTATTTTTTAATTTTAGGGGCTTCGCATTCTATCAGGAACCAATCTGGGTAGATGAACGTTGGAATGCGTTCTTCTCTCTGCTGGACACGCAGAGGCAGCTGGACCTCAACAATCCCCAGAAATCATCCGACAAACACTGAACCATAGACACCAGTGCTCATCCGATAATCTCAAGGGAAGGTGGTTTGGGAATAAACTAAAATAATTAATTAAAACAAAAAGCTAAAATAAAGAAAGAAACAACTGTTGCGCGTTCATGCCGGTGGAGAAGCAAACTCTGGGTCACAGAACAATCTGGGACATCTGTCCTAAAGCTATGAATGAGTATGGAGATCAGCGCTTGCAGCAGTAGTAAAAGACATCAATAAGAACACAAATAATCAATGACATATATCATGCATAACCTTCTGCATTGGGTCACGATGAAAGAGGTCTTTAAGAATGATTAGAATAAATCAGAACTGCACTCACACCATATGGCACCAAAGATAAATACACACTCACACAATATTGCGCCAAAGATAAATACACACTCACACAATATTGTGCCAACGAAGATTACACATAAGCACACCATACATTCTTATTTCAATGAGATAAGACATAATCTGTATCCTTCAGCTGAAGTATGTCCAAGGCTTGAGAGCGTTACCAAGACCTTCTTTCAACGAGAAAAAACAGAGGTAACAGGATAACAATAAACAATGCAATAATAATATACACTTCTATCAGCAAGAACTATGCACAAATTACATAAATGATATTAGGAGGAAATGACCAAATCCAGGCAAGTAGTGTAAAGTAAGTTGAGTGGGAACAAGAGGGAACTGTGATATAGGAAACGAAGTCAGGTAGTCTCTGACTGCGAATAGTTTTGGGCGCAGTTACCCAAGATCTCCCCGATAACCAGAAATGAGCAAAACAATAGAATTCCACTGAGCACAAGATTTAAATGTAGCCCAAAAAGGATTTTGACTTATCTGCGAGTAGCAGCATCAAGGATGGAACAGGACTCGTCCGACCAGCACCTGCAGAGAAGAGCCGTCACGCCGCAGGATCTTCAACAGGAATTTCAATGTGAAGCACTGAAGATGAGCCTGGGTGAGAGTTAAATACCTTTTGCCAGGCTGATGAATCATGGAGGTTGCTGAGTCATGGAGGCTTGTTGAGTCACAGAGGCTGCTGAGTCATGGAGGTTGCTGAGTCACAGAGGCTGCTGATTCATGGAGGCTTGTTGAGTCACAGAGGCTGTTGAGTCATGGAGGTTGCTGAGTCATGGAGGCTGCTGAGTCATGGGGGTTGCTGAGTCATGGAGGCTGCTGAGTCATGGAGGCTGCTGAGTCATGGAGGTTGCTGAGTCATGGAGGCTGCTGAGTCATGGGGTTTGCTGAGTCACGGAGGCTTGTTGAGTCACGGAGGCTTGTTGAGTCATGGAGGTTGCTGAGTCGAACTCTGGCATGGCATGAAAACAAAGATAAGGAAAACACCACCACATACCGGAGCAGAGAATTAAAGAAATATAATTCAGCTTTTCTTCCTCAGGGAACACAGGGAGTAAAAGAGGGGATGAGCCGAGGGTGAGAGGCATGTGTTGAGAAACTGCTAGGAGCCCCCACCCGACAGGCAGTCTTCCTAGGTAGGATGTAAGTGAGTGAAATGCACCTAGCACCCTGGGGTCCACCCTGAATAGTACCCCCACTACTGCTGGAGTACGGAAGGTGGTGGGAAGTCCGATAGTTTGTGACAGCAGGTCCTGCTCCTGGTCCTGGATGTCAGTTCCACGGTGCGCCACCTGCTGAACAGTGCGCCGAGTCTGGCTGGTGCGACGCACGCACTGGCGCACCCACCCCCTGAACCGCCTATGTTCTCGCAGAGGGGATATGCTACTGGGCCTGCCGCCTGCTGCCAGCATGGAGGGGAGGTGGTGCTGCAAAAAAAAACAGTGCTGCCATCTCCTCCTCATGGAAGATTGCCCGGGGCTGCATACCGGATCAGCAGTGCCGCCCGCTATGTAGCCATCCTACCTCTGCCATGGAACTGGGTGGATTCAGGAAAAAAAGGAAAAGGAAAGGAAAGAAGAAAGATAAGGAAGTAAGGGGAAATAAACAAAAATTCAGGAAAAACAAAAAATTCCCAAAAACGTAAAACACACAAACATAAACATATCCAACGAGCCCAACACCGCCAGACGCAACTTTCGAGAAGGCATGGAAGCCGTCGCCAAATGGATGAAAAACAGCTGCCTACAACTAAACACCAACAAAACAGAAGTACTCATCATGGGCCCAAACCCCGATGCCTGGAGCGACACCTGGTGGCCCCCGTCCTCGGAAACCCGCCAACCCCCACGGACCACGCACGCAACCTGGGAATCATCCTGGACTCCGAGCTCAAAATGGACCACCAGATCAACTCTGTCTCGTCTTCCTGCTTCCACACCCTCCGCCTCCTTCGTAAGACCTTCAAATGGATCCCCTCGAACACCGAAAGACCGTCACTCACGCCCTGGTCACCAGCAGACTCGACTACGGCAACGCACTCTACGCCGGAATAAACAAAAACCTCACCCGCAAGCTACAGAACATCCAGAACGCCGCCGCAAGACTGGTCCTCAACCTGCCAAAACACTGCCACATCTCCCAGCACCTGCGCACACTCCACTGGCTCCCTGTCGAGGTGAGAATCACCTTCAAGATGCTCACCCACGCACACAAGGCCCTCCACGGCACCGGACCAGCATACCTGAACAGCCGACTCAAATTCCACACACCCCAAAGGACCTTACGATCAGCCCAGCTCTCCTACGCCGTGGTCCCCCGCACCAGAAAGACCAGATCGGGAGGCCGCTCCTTCTCCTTCCTCGCGGCCAAAGCATGGAACGCCCTTCCGCTCCACCTCAGACAGACAACATCGCTCCCCATCTTCGCAAGAAACCTCAAAACCTGGCTCTTCGACAGACCCCTCCTTGATGGATGGAACCTGCACCCCCCCACCCCTAGCGCCTTGAGACCCTTACGGGTGAGTAGTCGCGCTTTAACAAACCCTTGATTGATTGATTGATTGATTGAAAGACACATGCTAATATAAAAAAATAAAAATGAGGGGTAGATTAGTTTCAGAGGGGAAGGGTTACACAGATAAAATAGAGATCAAATTTTAGGGCCAGCACCATACACAGAGAAGAAAAACAGAATGGCTGCTCCCATGCGAACCACGTGGTGCTATTTGCACAAGATTTAGAATGCAAGAACGCACTTGAGAATAGCATGTTGCCATTCGCACGTGATTTGTAATGATTTGTAATGCAGAGACACACTCTGCGTTCCAATTGCAATGCGAACGGGCGCGTAGGCAAACTCTGCCTGCTAGCGGAACTCCGTGTAGCACGGCAAAATTGTTTTGCAACTACACAAACTCTGCCCAGGCCTAGAGTGGATCCAGATGCTGAAACATTGCCTCCGGAGGCCGGTGGTCCATGGAAGTACCCAACCTCCACACAAATTGCTTAGAACTCTGATCAGGGTCCTTTGCCATACAAACCCTAGCTTCTCACTCTAGCTGTTGCCTCCTGCTGATAATGGGCAATATCTTTGCAGTTTACTACATAAACAAGCTGGGAGGGACGAGATACCGAGTTACTGTGGAAATTGTAAAGACGTTGTGCCATTATTGCCTTCAGCATTGCATCTCAGTGACAGCAGAAAATCTTCTGGGCTAGTGCAACATGGTGGCCAACTGGAATTCAAGATATCTCTGGGATTCCAGCGAGTGGAAACTGCATCCCACAGTTTTTCAAGCAGTAAATGTCTGTTACAGCTTGCCAATCCGGATATAGTTTTTCTGACCAAGACCTGGACTGATGAGTCCTCTGACCCGGACTGGAATATGGCCCTCCCCCAGGCTATGTAGTGACCAGACAGGACAGGACTGGAATAAAGGAGGCAGAATTGCCTTAATTCACCGAGAGCACCTAAAGGTGCGAGTCAAAGCAATCTCACTGCTTCCAGCAGAGGTGATGCGTTTTTCGTTCAAGCTAAATAACACCTCCACGGTCCAAGGCCGACTCGTCTATAGGCCACCGGGCCCCAGAGCGGCTTTTCCCCAAGCCCTTCAGACCCTATTAGAGTCTTGTCTGGACTTCCCCACACTCACGATTTTGGGTGACTTTAACTATCACCTGGAGTTAAGTACCAACTCAGACACCGCCAGTCTCCTGGATATTGCAGCAGCATTCGGTATCACTCAATTAGTGTCTGAACCCACCCATTCAGCCAGCCAAACGTTAGATGGCATATTTACCAACAACCCAGATATCAGTTTGACTAAGACCTCGCCACTACCCTGGACAGACCATAGGGCGATCTACTTTCAGATGAGGACTATAAAGCCTATCCTCTCGATCCCAAGCAGATCTTCTAGGGAAAGGACTCGGCGGTGGAATAAGATTCAGGGGAGTGACTTAGAACATGCCCTTAATATCTGCCCCCCCACATTGGTTAGGGACAATGATGAAGCAGCGCACCATTTTAACAACTGGATCCGTACAGCAATTAACTGTGTAGCACCTGAAACAACTATCTCGGTTAAAAGAGGCTCAGCAACCGTGCCTTGGTATGGGCCAGACCTTAAACGCATAAAGGTCAATTGTAGGAGAAGTGAACAAATTTGCAGATCAGACTACAGTAAGGAGCATAAAGTGGCCTACAATCTACAGTTAGAACAATATAAGGAGGCAATATTTGAGGCAAAACGTGTTTATTTCACTACAAAAATTGAGGCTGCCAGTAATTCCTCTAAGGAACTGTTTAAATCTATTCAAATGTTAGCCAAATCACAACAGGCTAATCAGTTCAGACCGGACCAAACCTTTTGTAACAAACTGGCTACTTTCTTTCAAAACAAGGTGCAAATGATCTATAACGATCTCCTTAATACAGCCAGTTTTACGGATGGCGGTAATAGTCCATCTACGGAGGAGAAGGTAGCTCATTGCCAGCTAACTTGTTTCCAGCTGCTTTCTCAGGAGGAGGTCAACAACCTCCTTCTATCCACAAAGTCTGGCTCGCCAAATGACCCCTGTCCCCTGGCCACCATGCACCTAGTGTCCAGAAACATTAGCGCACTTTTAACCCCTCTGTTAAACCAAGTTCTAGAGTCTGGTATTTACCCCTGTGCTTGGAAAAAAGCATGCATCAGGCCTATCCTTAAATAGCCGGCCCTTGACCCAACTGAGACAAAAAACTATCGTTCAATTTCAGTGCTGCCGGTTGCTGCCAAAATTCTTGAAAAAGCTGTTAACAAGGAGCTAACCCATTACCTCGAATCCAATATTCTGCTTGACCCTACACAGCACGGCTTTAGGCCGTGCCACTCCACTGAGACGGTCCTGATAATGGCAACGTAGGAGATACGGAAAGTGATGGTTGGGGGGCAGAGCTGTTCTCATTCTCTTAGACCTATCAGCAGCATTTGACACCGTGAATCACACGGTGTTAGTGCAGCGGCTGAAGGACGTGCGAATTGAGGACACAGCTCTGGCCCTTCTCTCCTCCTTCCTAGAAGCAAGGGAGCAGAACATACATTAGGATAGTTTACAGTCCGACTAGTTTCATCTCCCGCGCGGAGTACCACAAGGTTCGGCCCTGTCCCCAATGCTTTTTAACATGTATGTCACCCCTCTGGCCAGACTTATCAGAAAGCACAGCTTTACCTTGGTCTTGTACGCTGATGATTCCCAGCTCGTAATATCTGTGTCTAAACAACCAGAGAAGGTCGCCAGTGGCTTTCATGCGCGTCTGACAGAAATTTTGAGTTGGATGAGCCGAAACTTCCTTAAGAGAAACACCGACAAGACGGAGGTACTGGAGTTCGGCAAGGGCCTTTCACTGTGGAATAAAATCTGGTGGCCGACAGAGGCAGGTGATTGTCCTTGTCCCACCAAGAAGGTCAGGAACCTAGGAGTGATCTTTGATGATCAGCTCAACTTCTCGGCCCAGGTCAATCGTCTGACCTCCTCCTGCTTCTTCCTACTAAAATGTTTACGGAAGATTTTCCCTTTCATCCCAGGGGAGCTTCAAAAAACTGTTGTAGTAGCGCTCTTTCTTTCGAAATTAGACTACTGCAACGTGCTTTTTATGGGCATTGATAAGTCTCAGACCAGGAAATTACAATCACTGCAAAATGCTGCGGCACGATTGTTACTAAATATTCCCAAAGGCCATTCTACCTCGGTGGGCATAAGGTCTCTCCACTGGCTCCCTGTCCAGCAAAGAGTAGAATTCAAGGCCCTCTGTCTGGTGCACAAAGCTCTTTATGGAGGAGGGTCAGTGGAGATCCAGAAGGTGTTTTCATGGTGCTCTCCAACCAGAACTCTTAGATCTACAAACACGGGCCTCATCCATACCCCTAAAATCCGTAGAGCAAGATGGGGGGGTCAGAGTCTTTCATACTATGCAGCCAAGCTATGGAATCAATTGCCTTCTAGCATGCGACTCCAATCCAATCGGTTGATGTTTAGGAAAACGCTGAAGACCTGGCTGTTCCCTCTAAAATAAATCTCCAGTTCTATAACTCAGTCTCCTCCCGTTCACACCCAGCGCCAAGACGCCGCGGCATTCGAGCGCTCTATAAATGATTATTCTATCCTATCCTATCCTACTACATGATCGCTGCAGTCTGCGTCAAAAGGATTTATTTGCATCTGGCTATCCACTCAGTTAGAGAGGTTCTTCTCTTACAGAACGGACCTCATGGCCCTAGCCTTGGATGCTTTCCTTCAACTTTGTAGAGTTCCCATACTTGCCATTTTCCCTCCATTCCTGATGATCCCAAGAGTGTCAGCACAAATGTTCCATCAGAAGGCAGTACTGATTCTAGTCACCCCACTATGGAAAGCTAGCCCTGGTTCATGGTCCTTCTAGAGATGTCTGTGATTTCCCAATCCAGATTCCCTCATTCCCAGATATTCTTCTAAATTCTGTGGGCCTACAACACCCTCTTCTTCCCCAGGGCCAACTACGCCTCATGGCATGGCACATCTCAGGAAACACTGGTTCCTGCCAAATCTATCACCAAGCTGTCTCTTTCATATCCTGATCCTGGTCGGACTCTACTCACAAACGATATGTCTCAACTTGGAGGAATTGTTTGGGTTGGTGAGACAAATAGGGTTTGGATCCCCTAGGACCCCCGTTGCTTCTATCATCAACTTCTTAGCAGATTTGACTTCCAGTAGCCTAACCCATCATTCTGTGAATAACAAATAGTTTGCAATTTTAGCAGGTCACTCCATCAAAGAGGGTAAACTAATTGGTGAACACCCTCTGGTAAGTAGAGTCATGCAAGGGTTTTGTTTAGCTAATCCTCCCCATCTGAAATATTGGGTGGGATGTCAACATTATCCTAAAATTTCTACAGAGATGGCCGGCCAACTCAGATTTATCTAGAAAACATTTCTTGACCAAATTTACTATCCTTCTATATTTAGTTTCCTGCAGAAAAGTGTCGGTTGTGAAAGCCCTCGATATATGAGATTGAGTTTTTGCCACAGATGGGGTATCCTTTACATTAACAATGTGGACAAAGATGCTCTCTAGGCAGAAAACTTACCCTAGTTTTCCAGGCAATATCAAGTTGTGCATTGTGCAATGTCTGAAGGCGTACGAAGACCATACGAGGGAACTTCACTAATCCAGTGGAGTTCAACAATTAATTGCCCTTCAGAACCCTTTTCATATAGTTTCTTCCACTACTTTGGCACGCTGGGTAAAATTGATTTTCCCCCAAGCTGGAAGCAATACTTCCAGATTTGAAGCTCACTCAGTAAGAGGGGCCATGGCTTTCAAATTTTACATATGTACACACCTCCAGGACATAATGAGAGTAGCGGACTGGTCTGCTGATTCTAATTTTAAAACATTTTATTACAAATCACTTCTAGATGTACCTAGAATAGTGTTACAGCAGCTTTAAACATGCATAATCCGAGGCTTCCGGTCCTGACATAGAATAAAAATCTTTCTAGTTAATGCATCAAGAATTTTCAATTCTATTAAGGACACTGAGGTGAGGATTATTCCATCCTCATTTCCTACAACATGTTGTTATGATATCCCGCCCTCATATAATGGTGAATGAATAAATGACAATTTTATCCTATTTTCATTGTAATGGTGTATGCATTTGATGCCTTTCACCCTACTTGTCATGGGTATTATTTATTTTCTCTTTCCAGATTCTGATCAGAAGCACAACAAGATGAAATGGAAGAACTTCCAGGTTTTCATGTTCTTCAAGACCCAGTTGGTCTCATGGATGACTCCAGTTCCTGAGTCTGCATATGCAAAGTTCCATTCCAGTTACAGTGTTACAGTGGTATCCAGTTGATGGACGGCGGATCTCCAAGTTATGTTCAGCCAATGAGGAAAAGATAGAGGACTTTAAAATGGAGCTGACACACTTAATACAATCAGATAAATTGATTGGTGCAGGAGATATGATGTAATGATTAAGCTTATGGGAAATGTTGTTTACTAAAAAGCCTATGTTGATTGGCTGATGTTCATTTTGCAATAATAAACAGCAAAGAAGGAGAAGCATAATCCTCACCTCTGTGTCCTTCACAGAATTGAAAATTCTTGGCGTGTTAGCAAGAAAATATTTTAGTGCAGTGTGATGGAGCAGGGAAAATAAAAAAATTAACCCCTAACAAATTTTATAATTAATTAAATAAAATGTTCGTTTTAATGTATTAATCAACACTGTATGTATGGGAATGGTAACATGCCAAAATGTGTGCTAAATAATCTATTAATGGATGTCCGTGTGTCTAATTATAACGTAAAAATAAATGCGTACTAATTAAAAATAAATGCATGTTTGTGCTTCATAGAAATAAAACGTGTCGTTGCAAAAACAATAGTGATGGTAAGTAAGGAACAGCTTAAATGTTGCTTTCTGCTAGGTAATAACTAATTGGGGTACGTAGATGACGGGAGGGAAACGAAAGGGCTATTTTTCTCTATTTTAATTATGTTTTGTTTGCCTCAAATTAGTGCTTCTAAAAGTATAACCGAGTGGCGATATAAAATGGCCGCCAGTGGGAAGATGTGCGCAGGCGCAAGGGGACACATGACACGGGATGAAATCGGAGAAAAAACTAAACCTCGTGAGGTTACTGAGACGCTAGGATGCAAGAAATGGTCAAGGCTGATGTGACCTAATTGAACTGATAGTGTGCCGTGATGATCAGCAGAAGACCCGTGGGAAACAAGTTTAAGAGAAAGGACAATGACTGCGGAGTTCTCGAATGTGTCGAAAGAAGTTACAAATGTACTGATCGAAACGGATGAAAAATGTTTTGAGCGTATGGGAAAGGAAATGGTCCAAGGACCCTTGAATCCAAGAGAACTTGATTAAAAGAATGAATAAGATGACATGCATGGACCAATGAAAGAAAAGCGTGTTATTAATGTTGCAACAGTTAGTTAGCAAAGTTAGAATTAGGGTATAAGAGGGCCTACTCTTAATGGGAGGGGGTCAGTCGCGGTTGCAGTCACAGTCAGGAGAGGAGTTGGAGAGTCGTGTTGGTGGCTTCCAGTGCTGGGTGGTCCTGATCGATCCCTTACTGAGCGGGAGATGCTGAAAGACTGTTAGATGAGACGGGTTGCAGGTAGCTGATGCTGACGAGCTGAAGTTGCTGTTGCTGTCTTAATTTTCCAGTTGAGTATGAGAATCAGGCTATTTCTAATTCTTAACTTAGGTTAGAAATCATTAGGCTAAATTAGGAAGGTAGGCAAGTAATTAGGGTTCTGGCTTCATGACAAAAATTTCCTTTCTGAAATAAATTGATTATGCTTAATAAATATTTGAATTTAAGAATGAATAATTGAATAAAGTATTAAATTCTTTCTCATGCTTTTAAAAATTATATAAAATTTAAGATTCTTTAAACCCAAATGACTCAGTGGTTATTTTCCTAAATGATTGTGACATCAGTAATTGGTTATTGTGATTCAGCTGGTCTTAATCACTATGAACTAATTTTTTACATGAATGATTCATCGACAAAACAATGAGCAGGAATATCTTAAGAAATAACTAAAAGAAAGTGACAAATTAAGGTAATAAGATATCCTGGCTCTTCCAGCGGTACATAAAATGGTGTTCTCCATTTAGTTCTCATGCTTCTCCTAGGAGTACAGAATTTCATAAAGGTGTAAAGGAAATCCAGGTGTGTGCGTGTGTGTTAGGCGATGTTTATGGGCCCCATCGTCATGTGGATATGAGAAATATAGTTTGCCCCTGGATGACCTATAAGTGACCTGGGAGGAGAATAGTTTTTATTGTACGCGCTGCATCAGATTTCTTGGTAGCAGAGTTATGGTTTTCTATAGATTAGTTTAGTGATTATTGCTTATTGATTATTGATTATTTTTGATGACTAACAACTATGGGGTCGATTCCGATTCGGGCCGGAAAAAGCACCGACCGACTCGGATCCGGAAAAAATACCGACCGACACGTACCCGTGGCGCCCGACACGCCAAGTACGATGCAAGGCGCGAAAAATCCGACCGACACGTAACGAAACCAAGTCGACCGACCGAGCCGCACGGAAAACAGCAATCCGGCCGGAAAAACACGCAAATCCAACCAACCGACACGCACCCGGAACAAATCCGACCGAAACGTACACGATAACTCCAAACCGCTAAGTACGATGCAAGGCGCGAAAACCACGAGCGAGTCGGGCGGAGGACAAGCCGTACGACCGACACGCATACAAAACCGAGCCGAAGCAACACAATACACCGCGACCGACGCGTACGCAGCATAGAAAACTGCACAAACACAGCGTGAACGAAACGGAGAACACCGTACGAGACCAATGCAGGGTCCGACTCGGTCACAAGAACGTTTCCAACATACACAAACAGCACAAAGGAAAAATCACCCAAAAAAGGCCAAACAAGCAATTACCAAGCCAATAAATACTGGGGGGTGGGGACAGAGAACAAAGACACACCCACAACTCCACCTATATAAAGGACACAAATCACTACCATGAGCCTTTGCAAATGCCATTCCACTGCCAGCACCCAAGAGAAAGCAACCACACACCCACAGCTCATCCCTCACACAAGCCACACACCATCAGCACACCAACAAATACCTACCTCACATACACCCAGCAAAACACACACTCACACACCCTCACCTGCACACCAACACACACATCACTCACCATCACCACCCATCACCATGCCCCCAAGAAGAATCACAAGTTCCTAGATTGTGAATTGGAAGTCCTGGTAGACGAGATCCTCAGGGTAGAGCCACAGCTGTTTGGCACATTGGTCCAACAGACCCCCATGTCGCAGAAAACCAAGATGTGGGAGAGGATCATCAACAGGGTGAACGCCCAATCACCATGTCGGCGCACAAAGACCGACATCCAGAACAGGTGGTATGACGTGCGCAGGAGGGTACGGAAACTGCTGAAGCAAGACTACATCAACAGCCAACACACCGGCAGTGGCCCTCCTGCCAAGCCAATATACCTCAGGCCCTGGGAGGAGAAGGTGCGGGCCATCCTACCGCCAGTGAGCATATATGGACTAGAGGACATCCCAGAGCCTGGTGAGTACACAACAAATGTACACAATATACTGCCACAAAACACACACACATCACTGTCAAGGGGAGAGTCAAACCATGCACTCACAGCAATCACACAGCAACCAGAACAGAATCATCCCAAAATGTGTATGTCAGTCAGAGAAACACAACACATGCCATCAAAAAAGTCACATCCAACTGTGCCAACACATGTACAAACACAACCACAACTACAGCTAGGCAGTGGCACAAATAGAACTAACAAACACATCCACACATGTAGCCACCACAACAACACCAACACACAGTGAAGACCACTCAAAGGAAGGAATTCTGTGTATGCTGGCCAAGTCAGTGTAGCCAATAGCATCATGGGAGTCGCAGTCACACATATTGCCCGCCCCAAAACTGTCCCATCAACACCACCATGAACCATGCGCACATCACAGGGAGTGGAGAAGGACTCACAAGATGGCTGACACTGGCTACTGCTGTGGGGAGCACAAGGCCCTGCTGCCAACTGTGCACCAACAAACAGCAGGACACCACTGACTGACATCCTGAGAGACAACTTCCACTCCCTGCAATGCAAGCACGTTCCATGGTGGGATATCTGGCTGGCTGGGTGGGAAGGGGGACTTGCAGCACTGACTATAGTCACCAGCACCTCCCCTCACACCCCCCCAACACAAACTCCACAGTACCCACCTGGTAGAATGCAATGCCCTCCATCCTAACACAAGATCCCACAAAGCACCACCACCCTGGGTTATGTTGTGTGAAGCACAGGGACACTCTTGGGACTCTTAGCCAAACAACTGCCAGGACAACACTCCCAGCCATCCTGTCAGCACAGCCAGCCCACCCCACAGGGAAGCAGAGTCAAAGGAAGGAAGCATGGGCATGCTGGGAAGGGGGTGGAGGCAATAGCATGATGGGAGTCGTAGTCACAGACATTGCTCAGCCTCACAACTGGCCCATCAACACCACCCTGAACCATGCTCACATCACAGGGAGTGGAGAAGGACTCACAAGATGGCTGACACTGGCTACTGCTGTGGGGAGCACAAGGCCCTGCTGCCAACTGTGCACCAACAAACAGCAGGACACCACTGACTGACATCCTGAGAGACAACTTACACTCCCTGCAACGCAAGCACGTTCCATGGTGGGATAACTGACTGGCTGGGTGGGTGGGAAGGAGGTCCGGCTGTCAACCAAACACAAGCAATGCAGACCATGTTCACACCCCAGAAAATACATAGAAATGCCCAAATAATGCAGGACAATGTGCCACACCAATATCAACCCCTGACTGTGACGACTTAGGACAATGCAATGTACAGGCCCGCACCCAGAGGCACAGTCACAACTGTCATGTGTGTCAACCATTGATGCCTGCAGAAACATGACATACATTGTTTGTGTCTCCCAAAAACAGGTGATGATGGGGACACAGCAGCAGACGCTGAGGAGTCCCAGTCCCAGGCTCAAGAGGATGCCGAGCTCACTGGCGTCGTACAGCCTCTGTCCTCCTCGGACGATGAAGAACAACCTGGCACATCCAGTGCAAGTCAACATGCAGCACCAGCAGGACCACCAGCTGCAGCACCAGCAGGACCACCAGCTGCACCCCCTGCACCCACCCCTACAACGACTGTCACCACGAATACCATCCCTGCCGACATGGACAGAATAAGGAGCAACACCAGCACAGTGACCCTGGACCAACCTGGGGCCATGGACACCACCACCACCACCAACCCCCAAGGTGGACCAGGGTTATCTGTGCGTGCCACTGCACACACTGCACATGTCAGCAGGGGTGGTGGGAGGGTGGGAGACAGAGGTCGCTGCTTGCAGACGTTGCTGGTGTGCATGACGACCCACAACTGGTACGCATAGCTGATGCGTACCAGTCCAGCACCGGAGAGCTCAGCCAGGTAGTGGGGCTCCTCAGAGACATTAAACAGCAGCAGGCTGCCCATCATGCCCGCTTGGACTCCCACATGTCCCATGTGGAGTCACACATGTCCCGTGTGGACTCACACATGTCCCGCGTGGAGTCCAAGTGGGATGCACTGCATGAGATGACGGCGGTGCACAGGGACATTTTACAATGCCTCCGCCAGATGAACAGCAACCAGTCCACACCTCCCTGTGCCAACAACATCTGGTGCCGAACAAACTGCAACTGCCACAGGGAGGGAGGAGGACTCTGGCGGAGAGTCCCCTGCACCGCAGCAGCCTGCACTTGAGGGCCCCCCAAGAAGAGGGGTCGTCCGAGGAGGGAAAAGTGAGAGGCCGATGGCCAAGCGCAACTCCCAGGAAGCCTGAACCTGTTCTGGATGTTCGCCTTTGTGCACAGACTGTTCACCCTGTTGACGGCAACACTACTCCCACACATTGCATGGGGAGTACAAGTTGGACCAATGTGTCAGACAACTGTGGCCCCGATACTGGGGATCCTGTCTACCCGGACTTTCAATTCACCTAGGAACTTGGGATTGCAAGATTCATGTACAGCACAACCCATCCTATGCACTATTAACACAAATGTATCACAATAAACACACTAATACACCATACTTGCCTCTGTCGTGATTCCAACGTGGGTGCTGTTATGGGGATGATGAACTGCAAAATTACACTGTGTATGCGAACTGCAACAGCAAGGACAACACAGGCATGTGAGTACAGGCAACGTGACACACATGAGGGAGACACACCACCAGGGCTACACAACACATACACACCTAGGCCATCTGACTCATTGCCTACACTGATGTTGCCAGGGAAGACGGTGCAATGCACAGACACCACACCCATTCCCAGTTGTAGTCAAGTAGCCCACAGGTGCAGTAAGCAAATGGCAGTCAAATGTGTGACCACAGACAACGCACATCACAAAGTGAAGCACAGGTTTATTACACAGTTGCAACATGCCGTAACCACTACAGATGCAAGGTAACCCCACCTGGTAGCGGGCACACAGTCAACAACTGTAGACGGAAGGAAGTCCATGGGTGTGGCGCACATCACCTGTAGGGACACAACAGCTACCAGCCTGGATGTGCAATCACGTCGTCGGTGGACACAGTTGACCAAACGAATCTGAAAGTACCCTGTGAAGGACAGAAATGACACACAGTCAAAAGCAATGGAGTACAGGACAGAACAGCAAAACCCATGCACAATACATGTTACAAGATACCCACCCAGAACCAAGTTAGCATGTCAACACTGTTGGGGATTACAGCCCACCTGTCACCACACATCGCAACACACATCCAGTCAAGTAGCCCATGGACACACTCCAACAGCACCAGAGCACCACCCACACATCATGCCAACTCACATCATTGACATGACACCTCAGGATACTCACATTCAGCTAAAGAAGTTGGTGATGAGCTGTGTGCGGACATCACCATCACCATCATCATCATCATCATCGTCACTGGCATCGTGGTCCAGGCCAGGATCCTCCACAGGTGGCGGATGTTGGTCATTGTCATCCTGGATGAGAGGCAACTCCTTCCGCACTGCCAGGTTGTGGAGCATGCAGCAGACGATGATAATCTTGCACACTTTCGCAGGGGCATATGGGAGGGACCCTCCGGTCTTGTCCAGGCAGCGGAAGCGGCTCTTCAGGAGACCAAAGGTCCGCTCAATCACTCTCCTGGTCCGACCATGTGCCTCATTGTAGCGCATCTGGGCAGGTGTCACAGGGTTCCTGAGGGGTGTCAGCAACCACGGCATGTTGGGGTATCCCGAGTCACCTACGGACAGACAAGTGCACATTAGCTGACTTGGAAAAGTGGGCGGAATACTACAGATCAGATCACACACAATGGCACAAAGTCAGTACACACCGACAAGCCAGGCACGCTGGTTCTGCATCTGTGCCATCATCCTGGGGATGCGACTACTCCTCATCACAAAGGCATTGTGTGCTGAACCAGGGAAACGGGCACACACGTGTGTGATGGTCATGTCTGCAAGACACACCACCAGTGCATTGACCGAGTGGTAGTGCTTGCGGTTCCTGTAGGCCTGCTCCTGGGCCTGTGGTGGTACCAAAGCCACATGTGTCCCATCAATGGAGCCAATTACATGCGGCATCCTCCCCAGGGCATAAAAGTCACTCTTCACGTCAGTGAGTCGTCGCAGTCTAGGGAAATAGATGTACCGGTTCAGGAAGAGCAACATTGCCGCCAAAACATCGCGGAGCACACGGCTGAACATGGTCTGTGACATCCCACCAGCAGTCGCCACAGTATGTTGGAAGGTACCGGTGGCAAAGAAGTGTAGGGCTGCCATCACCTTCACCTTGGGGGTCAGCGCTGTAGGATACGGCCGGCCAGGCTGCAAATGTGGGGACAACTGCACTGCCAAATCCTCAATCAGCTGCCTGGTGAAGCGGTACCGTCGGATGCTGTCCCGTTCCACCATCGTTGCCAGGTCTGGGAATGGCCGATGGACAGCAGGAGCCCTGCAGTGCAGAGGAGAAGTAAGCAATATTGTCAGTCACCCCACATATGCGGCATTGAACACACTCAAGATCCCAACATACATCATTATGAGGCACAACTACATGAAGTGTGCAGTACCGGAAGGACATGTATGGTACATACATGGCCAACATCTGTCAACACGGTCCTACAGTTGGCATCAATTTGTCCCAGGTTGGCCCATTGGATAGCATGATGCCGTGTCACAGTTCCCATCTCCTGCTGCCGTGTCACAATCACCCCCCACAGTGACATGTGAGGACAGATGTGCCCCAGGCACCACAGCTCAACGACAGGTACATTCCCAGGGACCCTGTAATGCCACATGGACACTGGCATCACATGGAGTATCATGTGTACACCACAGCAAAACAAACATGACCCCCACAGGTAGTGGCCCCACTTGCCACGGCAGGACAGACATGGACGTCTTTGACACACACGCACAACATCAGAGTCCATGCACACACAACGTGGATGTGGAGACTGTCTCCCATTGTGCACATGAAATCAGAGACATTGTAAACACTACATGCACAAAGACTGTGGAGGTCCATCACTATTGTGCCACTGGGACACCCTGGCTCAAACATACCGTCCCACATGGGACTCACGGGGTATGTGACATGACATACACAAACACCACTGTGAAATGTGACCATGGCACATGCACAGATATGAACAGTTGCACATCACAGTGGTCACTGTTGTGTCTGGGGCCTCTAGGCCCACATGCTGATGAAGGACCACACGGACACCTTGGTACTGTACTGGAACTGGCCACGAGCACGTGCACTCGGGCCCTTTTATTAGCAGGCTCACGTCACTCGTGACGCCTGTGAGGGATGCGTGTGGGGGTGCAAGTGTGCCCACTCCCATAGGGGAGTGGCTGTAACTTCTATGCCTGTCGAGACACTAGAACGTGTCTCGCAGGACATAACATTCCTCCAAAATTTTAATAAACAAAAAGCTCTATAGTTCAACCTGTGGGATGAACAGAAACAAAACATACACCACAGGGTCCATCAGTTTCTCGGGTCCGGCATCAGGAAGACGGCGGATAAGGGCTGGTGAATTCAACTGTGGCAGGACACTCAGCAGGTATTCATCATTTAACCTGATCAGTTCAGGACACGAACTCTTGCTTGAAGATGTCATCTGCGCACTAGGAACGTGCCGGTGTAAGCATGTCCTTTAGTCCCACGTAACTTCCGTCCGCTGACCTGGATGATGGTTTGTGGTGTGTAACTATAGTTCATTAACTGGGTGCGTCAAAATCATGGTGGGAGTCCATGGTGAAAGTACACTGGATTGTTTCTGTATCGCCTGAAGTCTCTCTCAGGCCATCTTGCTGTGTCCGGTGACCTGTCGGTGGGGCAATGTCTCTTCCAGCTCTCCCGCCTGGGAGGCCCTTCGTCGGGCTTGCCACGGGACCGCAGGTAGGCTGCGATTGGGGCTGCGTGTGTGCCGGCTGGGGGCAGCTGCAAACCGCCAAGGAGCCAGTAGCCAGTCTCTCGCACAAACCTCAAGGGTGTGTGGGTCTTGGTGAGGACATGCTCTCTCTGCCGCAGTTCAGGTTCACACCAGGTCAGCGGGTAGCCTCTGAGTCTTCGTGTTGGCTAGGTCGGCAACAGTGTAGGACTCCAACCATCGGTACTCGGGATGGTTTCGTGTGACGCATTTGATGAGGACTGGCATGATGGCATGGCCAGTCGTGTGGTGAATCTGGACGATGGCTGGTGATGACTTGCCTTGATGATTGCAGGCTTTCAGTCTGGAGTCAGTCACCTGAGGCAGGGGTGTCCAGGTGCCTCCACATTCTCTGGGAAGCACTTGCATTCGTGTACTTGGGCTTCTTGGGCTGTCGAGACTTTGATGACGGAGGGTGATGAACACGTTGTGAAATGTGAGGCATGAGACTCGGTTCGCGCAGGCTGTGCGGCTTACCCTCGGCCTCCCGCTGTGCGGTTGCCAGTTCCTTTTCGGGTTGTCCCCCTCTTCCCTTGTTGTTGCTGTGTCAGGACTCACTCCTGTTGTAGCTTGGGTTTTCTTCATCGTCTGGCCCTGCCAAACACGACTTGCCCTTCTGACCTCAATTGGTTGTCCGATTCTTGGTGCAGACCCTCTGGTCACACTTCCACATATCTTGCTGAGTGCGGTGTCATGCACATGGCACTGATGACGTAGCTGCCATTGGGCCTGGACAACAGGTGGTGATGGTTAACTAGGAGAGGAAGTTTTTGGATGGACGTCGTAGCCACGTGATTGCCTCTTCTGAATCTTGGCTTGCACCTCTGGCATTTGCGGTCAGGAGCAGGGATGCCAATCAACTCCAACTGCCGACACTCGGGGCTGGACGGTCTCACTGTGAAGCGATGGGAGCAACGCGGTACGCGCTTGCGGCGGCTTACGTGTGGTTCTCCCTTGGTGCTGTCGCCAGGGCCGTCGGTCCGCCTTGGTGGCTGTCTGGTATCTTTGGAGGTGTTCTTGGCTTGTGGTGCTACGAGTCCTCTTGCTTCTCCTCCCGTTGACTTTGACACACCTGTGTTTGTCCAGCTCTTCGGGGTGACACGATCTCCACTCTTCTTCTTCGGGTGCAGTGACATGCACCATGTTCTAATATGGCCAACAGGGCCGTTGAACTTCAATGGTCTCCGGACCACTCAGGCGAACCTTCCGTCGCTCTTCTCAGCTGCATGGCGAGCAGCCGCTCATCTTGGGTGCTTCTTCTTCAGGCAGCTTCTTGACGCACCTACTCCGGGCGTTCCCTCTCCAGGGAATGGCTTCCACGGGCAGTAGTGAGCTAGTGGTGGCGGCTGGCCACTTGTGGTGTACGACTCTCCTCTCGTCAGCCTTGGGTCCCAGACGACTCCTGCGTGAGGTAGTGTGAGGGAGGACACTGTTCTGCGTTGGGCCCCTTTCGGGCTTCGTTGCTGCTGTGGAGATGTATGGGATCTCCCTGCTGATTCCAGCAGTGCTTCTTTTCTTTGGAGAGGTCTCTTTCCCTACTGGGCATTTACCCATGCTGACGCGCTTCTGGATACAGGTGTCACGCACCTCGGACTGCGCACGCTTCGTCTTTTCTTGGGCACCCTCTTCTGGCACCGGGTGTGCCTGCTTTTCGTCCTCGCGGTGGTGGTCATTCACCACCAGGAGCGTGTGGCACGCTCTTCTCACTTGTGGTGGCGTTGGGCAGCCGCTGGTGGTGCACGCTCTGCACCAGTCTTTCATGCGCTGTCCACGGGGACAGCTCCTTTGAGACGTTGCTGTTCTGGCTGGAGAACTTTCAGGTGTCCTGGGAGCGCTCAGTGGTGTGCAACAGTCTTTTCCCTTCGAAGGTCTGCGCGGCCTGTTGGGGTGGCGTGCAACGCACCACGCCTTCGTGTGCTTCTCATGGGGCTTGCCGTCTTGCTGGGCTTCGCTGTCCGTTGCTTCTTGGCACGTTCTTGTGCTGGGGTGGTCCTGGGCGTGTTGTAGAAGCCTTTATCTTTGCTGCTTGAGGAGAGTTGATGCTGCTTCATGAATGCAGGCATACATTGTCTCTGCTCTGGCAGTGGTGGGGCTAGAAGTAAATCCTCCTGGGTGCCATCTGCTGGTACCCTGTGTGTTTGCTTTCTTGCAGTGGTGGCCACTTGCCACCTGGGGACGCACTGAGCGCTCTGCTCACTTATGACTGTCCTCGACCCTTGGGTAGTTGCTCGCAGCATTGTATATAGTGAGAGGAGAAGTTGTGGAACTGCACTTGGTTTTACGGTGCTTGATGCTTGACTGAGGTCGCTGGAGCAGTGCAGGCTCATGTGACACAGGGCTATTTGTCTTTTAAATCAAAAATTATCCCCCGTAGGGTCCGGTTCCGTAATTGACTGTCAGGTGGCGCAAGGACCGCACTCCGCATGCAGCAGCCTAGCTGATGTTGCAGGCTGCAGCCTAGAAACTTTGGTGCAGTGCAGGGTTTTACATGATGCAGGGACGGCTTGCACATATCACCAGTGTTCCTTCTCTTGATGGCCGTTTACTTGCAGATAGATTTCGGTGCAGTACCGCACCTAGCCACTAGGTGGCCCTGCAGCATTGTGTTCATGACAGGCTCCGGCCGTATTTCCCGAAACCGTTTGCTGTGCAGCTCGTTATGCAGAGAAGAGGTCACCCTCCCTTCTGTGGGATTCCAAAAGGTATGTTGGGGCACTGCAGGCTATTTCGTGATTCATGCTGGGCGGCCGGGTCTTTGCATATTTCGTTTCTTTTGTTTTCAGCGCGATGGGGCCGTGTCCAGTGCAGGCACTTTTCTCGGAGTAGTGGCAGCTGATCCACGCTCCTCTTCCATCCTGGGGAAAGTGCGCTGCAGCTATGGCACGAGTGTTGCTTTCCTGGCCCTGCTGTCCTCTCTCCCACGCCGCAGCAGCTTTGGGCAGGCCGCGTTGCTCTCGGGGCAATCTTCCCATGCCTCGGTGCGGTGCGGTGGACACTGGCACGGTGGCGCTATATCACTCTCTCTTTCGGTTTGCAGGCTCGCTGATGACGTGACTCGCCTTAGCACTGGACATCCAGGCGCTGGGGGCAGTGATTTCATCGTGCTGGCGCAGGGTTTGCACATATGCCGGCTTGTGCATCTTGGATGCTGTAGCTCCAGACCCGGCTCACACTGCAGTTGTCGGGGCTGCGCTATGCTGGAGCGGCAGGTTGGGCTCTTCTTGCCACCTTAGCCTCGATATACCGTAGGCAAGTCACTGCTTCAGACGCATTCGATCGTGGCCGCCTTCCCAGCACGGCGGGCCGCGTCTGTCAGGGGTAGCGCTCGCCGATGGCTGCGGCGCGAGCCAATCCACTCTCCCCACCCTCTCTTGCAGGTGACGGCTATGTCATGTGGATGCTACAGGAGGCCAGGTGGCTCTCCTGACACTGCGGGCCTCGCATGCGTGTCTAGTAGTGTGTTGTGGCACTTCTTTTGTTTGCTGTGCCCGCTTTCTCACTCTGCACACTAACCGTCTTTCCGACTTCTTGCTGCCCACGCGGCACTACTGGAACGGTGAAGACACTTGCAGGTGGGTCAGCAGCGTGGTGCTAGCTGCGACGCCTCTCCCTTATGCACGGATGTCACTCTAGCCGTGTTGTCTTCTCATGCGCCCTCGTGTTGGCAGCAGGCGGGGGTCTTAGGAGCCGGCTGCACTCCCCTCACGACGACCGGCAAGGACAGCTGCCATGTTACACGCGGGGTGATCCCCTCGTCGCCAATGTTGTGTCTGGGGCCTCTAGGCCCACATGCTGATGAAGGACCACACGGACACCTTGGTACTGTACTGGAACTGGCCACGAGCACGTGCACTCGGGCCCTTTTATTAGCAGGCTCACGTCACTCGTGACGCGTGTGAGGGATGCGTGTGGGGGTGCAAGTGTGCCCACTCCCATAGGGGAGTGGCTGTAACTTCTATGCCTGTCGAGACACTAGAACGTGTCTCGCAGGACATAACAGTCACGTACACGTAACACCCAGGATCCTGTCCCCATTAACACGTGCACAGCCTGGGGGTGGCTGCCCACAGGTGACACCCACAGGACAACATGTACACCAACATACACACAATAGGAAATGCAGCCTTACATGCCTTATGATAAGGTTTGGACAGGCTGTCGTGATGTAGGTGTGCCCCTCACTCCTGGGAGCTATCTGTGGCTGGCATATGTCCATCTGAGACAGGCATGCTGACATATGCCAGTCACATGTACAGTGATGCGTTGTACTGCAATGGACCGATCGGTGCCTCCGGCCGGCCCATTGCTTTTAATGTGTGGGGGTACGCGTTGTACCCCTGTGCGCGTTGAACTGCAATGGACCGATCGGTGCCTCCGGCCGGCCCATTGCTTTCAATGTGTGGGGGTACGCGTTGTACCCCTGTGCGCGTTGAACTGCAATGGACCGATCGGTGCCTCCGGCCGGCCCATTGCTTTCAATGTGTGCGGGTACGCGTTGTACCCCTGTGCGCGTTGAACTGCAATGGACCGATCGGTGCCTCCGGCCGGCCCATTGCTTTCAATGTGTGGGAGTACGCGTTGTACCCCTGTGTGCGTTGAACTGCAATGGACCGATCGGTGCCTCCGGCCGGCCCATTGCTTTCAATGTGTGGGGGTACGCGTTGTACCCCTGTGCGCGTTGAACTGCAATGGACCGATCGGTGCCTCCGGCCGGCCCATTGCTTTCAATGTGTGGGAGTACGCGTTGTACCCCTGTGCGCGTTGAACTGCAATGGACCGATCGGTGCCTCCCGGCCGGCCCATTGCTTTCAATGTGGGGGTACGCGTTGTACCCCTGTGCGCGTTGAACTGCAATGGACCGATCGGTGCCTCCAGCCGGCCCATTGCTTTCAATGTGTGGGGGTACGCGTTGTACCCCTGTGCGCGTTGAACTGCAATGGACCGATCGGTGCCTCCGGCCGGCCCATTGCTTTCAATGTGTGCGGGTACGCGTTGTACCCCTGTGCGCGTTGAACTGCAATGGACCGATCGGTGCGCACCCATTGACAATGGGCTTGCCTGGCAACGGACGTGTTTTCGAATTTCGAACGAGTCGGTTGCTGGAAAATCAGTTGGTCACCCACAACAATGTTGCAAAATCATGTATGTCATGAAGTTGAAGATTTGAAGGATGCTGTGGGCGTGTTTTGGTGCTGCTATTCCATGGATTGGCCAGATTCAGAAGATGCAAACGACTTGGACCTATCACTTTGGACACAAGGGACAGTATCTGCCTCTCCAGCACATATATATTGCTGGCTGTACCCCTGAGAGCCCACTTGCCTGCACTACATGCTCCAAGACGACATCTGCCACTGCACTGCTGCTGTCTCTGCCCCTCTGGACCCTGCAATGGCACGTACTGTGGAGAGAGCCCCAGCCTTCAGCCTTGAAGAGAACCAGGCCCTGCTGGACAGCCTACTTCCACAGTACAGCAAGCTGTATGGGACACCAGGGGAGCAGGTGAGTGTCCTGTGCACTGCCTTTCTGAATGTGCATTTTGTCTGACTAGCAAGGCTGAGAGTCTGCACGCCACTGGCTAGCAGGCTCACTGAGTAGTTGTCACCCCCATAGTGTGTAGTGACTTGCACTGGACAGGTATGGTGCAGTGACAGTGCTTCTGAACAGGGTTTTACTCCCCATGCAATGATACCATGTAGTGACTTCTGGAAAACTGTCCATGGGCAGCCGTGCACTGCCTGTGTACACCATGTGCCCCTGTGATTGCGACATGTATATGCAACTGTGTCATGCACGGATATGTTGCATGTGTAGTAATGGCCTTATCACTTTGTCATCCTGACAGGCTTCTGCCCATCGGAAGCAGGAGATCTGGAAGGACATCGTCCGGGCTGTCCGGTCCGTGGGGGTCTACAAGTGCCGGATCCGCAACTGCCAAAAGAGGTGGCAGGACCTTCGGGGCTGGACCCGGAGGATTGCACGGGTCCAGCTGAAGCTGTCGCCTCCTCGCAGGAGGGGCGGAACACGGACCCTGACCCCCACATGCTCAGGATCCTGGCAGTGGTCTTTCCAGACCTGGATGGGCAGCTGAAGGCCAGAGAGCAGCAAGGAGGGGGTGAGTCAAAGACTGCACTGTGAACTCTGTCTAACATGCTATGTGCCCTCCTCGGGCCTGGTTAAACTGCCACAGTACAGCAGTCATGTTGTCCAGGAGCCATGTCCCTCTATTGTGCACTGCCCACTCCTCATCTGATACCCAGGTGTGGCCCTTACATGCAGGGAATTCTGTCACTTAGGACTGTGTCCTTGCAGTTTGCTTGACTCAAGGTGGGAGACAGCATCTGTTTCCCTGACTCTGTGGTGGGCATCATGGGTGGGTCCATTGCTTACACAATGCCGGTATTCTGACATGTATTCAGCGTGTTACTTTGATCTGTGGTCCAATTGCTGAGCTGATCCACCACATGTGGCTGGGGTATCTGGCACACACCCATGCTGCGGGTGGGAACAATGTTTGGGCCCCAGGAGTATGTATATGACGTGTGTCACACATACTTAGCCAGCTGCCTACAGTCCAGGGCTCATCCCTCATTCATGTGGGGCTGGACAGTCATGCCTACTCCAGGCCATACAATACACTCTGTACTCCCACTCCCGTGTATCAGCTGACACATTGTGCGCAGTGATTTGACCCCTCAGGTGTCTGCCTCTGTGTCAGTGTGCTGTGGCTTCGTTGTCAGGTCTGCTGGGGTGTTTCTCGGTTGGGGCTCCGCATGCCACCGGAGATGTGACCATGGGGGACGATACTTGTGTGACACATAGGTGTTTGATCACCTGACCGTGCAGACTGGGGTATGCGAATGTGAAGTTCAGGCAGCTGTTTCCCATTCACAGCAGATTGTGAGGTGCTCAGGTGCAGAGGGTAGTGTTACAGGTCTCCCATATGTCCAATGGGTATGACCTGGACAGATGAGGGTTCAGGTGATGTGGTGTGTGGGGGATGTACATGTGCACTTGTTCAGCTCCAGGACTTGCATTCCCCATGACCTACTATTGTGACACAGTGCAGAGTGTTGTTGTCTGGCTGCCCTGCCCATGTGACTGGAGACAGTGATGTATGACTTAGCAGGCATGCCTGTGCCATGGCATGTGACTTCCTATTAGTGATCCTGCAGGGGAGTGACATGTGCTACATGCACACCATTGTGGCAATGGCTATTAGGACATGGGTGCATCATGGTGTCTGTCGCTGGTATGCATGACATGCATTTCCTATTTGACTCTGGGCATCCCTTTCATCCGGACACCTGTACTGATTCAGTGGCAAGAGTTGTGATGTGTGCATGTCCACATGCTTCACCGGGTTCTCTGCACTGTCCATATACTGTGTAGGTGGTGCATGTGTCCACACTGGGGTATTGCCATCCAACAGACAGCAGACAGATGGGTGCAAGGCCAGGTGGGATGTGAGTGCCATGGTTGACCATCAGACTGACAATTGACTTCTCCTGTTCTGTTTGTGCACTTTTAGCAATGTTCAACTAAGGATGCCAGGGCTTGCTCTGTAATGTGCTGTACTTACTGTGGTGTGTGCGTTTGGTGCAGGTGACTGATGTCTGTCTGTTTCCCTATTGATTGCAGATACATCCACGGCCACAGGAGGGGACAGCTCCACGGACCAGGAAGAGCCGCAGAGCCAGACTGGGTCAGCAGCCGAGGAGTGGTCGGAGGGACCCAGTGGCACGGAGGGCGAGGGAGCCACACCGAGGAGTCCTCAGCACCATCCACCTCAGCTGAGGACCACAGCAGCTCGGACGATGACTCCCTTATGGAGGCGGGTGTCAGCAGCCACCACACACCAGCTAGTGTTGCTGTCCTCGCCACCACCACCACCACCACCGCCCTCCCGTTGGCTCCCATTCCCGAGGTCCGTGGAGGCTCCCATGTTCGGGAGCATGTCTCCTTCGTGCCAGGCACCGCACCCCCTGCCCCTGTGTCCCCTGCTGCCCTGAGTGAGGAGTCTGTGTACCTCCTCCGCCAGCTCCATGTAGGACAGACAGCGATGCTGAGTGTCCTCCATGCACACACCAGTCTGTTGACTCAGCTGGTGTCGTTCATGGAGGGCATCTCATCGGGCATGTCTGACCTACAGAGGGGCAATAGGTCCATGGACTCCTCCCTGACGGCAGCAGTGTCCCTCCTCCGACAGTCCCTCACCCCTCCTGCCTCTGCCCCATCCACACTCCCCAGCACCTTACCTGTCCCAAGCACACACACACTGGCACAGGCACACACCAGCACAGACACGTGCAGCACACAGACACACACGCCACA
Organism: Calotriton arnoldi; assembly: GCA_963921515.1. Classification (NCBI taxonomy): domain Eukaryota; kingdom Metazoa; phylum Chordata; class Amphibia; order Caudata; family Salamandridae; genus Calotriton; species Calotriton arnoldi. The sequence continues at coordinate 371,801 of CAWUFW010010278.1, read as the reverse complement.
AACAAGACGCACATGCACGCACCGTCAGGGGACTGAAACCACACTCACAGGGGATGGGTCACAGGCACACACACACGCATCCACAAGCACTGCGCAGTCCTCAGTTGCCTCTCCCTCCAAAGACCCCTCCCTTGCCTCACCTGCAACCTCAAAGACACAGCGGCTCTTCCTCTGTGACCTTGGCCTCTTCCCCTCCGATCCAGCTGATCCAGCATTCAGGGGGAAGAGGAAGCCCACCCACACTGAGCGGAGTGCCCCTGGCCCCCGGACACCCTCCCCCAGGCACAGACCGACTGAGGCCCCCACCCGCAAGTCCCCCGGTCCCGGAAGAGCAAGACCCCGCCGCCGCCCTGCAGCTGAGTCACCAAGTCTCCTTCCCCCATCCCTCAGGCCCCCACTCCACAGGTGCCCCCACCACACCCTGCCCCAGGTTCCCCCACCCACAGATACACCATCCCCAGAAGGATCAGGCTTTCTCCCCCTGCCACTTGCTCTTCCGGCCCCATCCCCCGCTGCGCTTGTCTGTACCACTGATGTGGTGAGGGTGTCCTCCCCCTCTGTCCTGCCCACCTTACCTGATCCCCATTCTCCTCCCCTGGAGGTAGGCACTGCAGTGGAGTCCACTACCACCCTGTCTGACTTGGGCACTGCAGTGGCGGACCTGTCCACTCCATCTGCAGGGTCCACTGCAGTCATGCCGGCACCCACAACATCTGAGTCATGCCCCCCAGTTGTGCCAGCACGCACCATGTCAGACACCTCCATTGCAGTTGTCAGTGGCTCTCCAGCACCCACCACCCCTTCCCTGCCTCCTCCTGGTGAGCCCTGATCCTGTCCCTGCAGTGCCTGGCCTGCCCCCCTGTATGCCCCTCCTAGGGGATTGTCCCTGGTTTTTGTCAGTGCAGGCATGCGTAGGGTGGCATCTGCCACTGTCACCCACTTTTGACTTTAATGATGGACTGGCCATTGGCCTTTGTTTATTTTCTCCCTGACTTCTACTTTTGATGCCACATATGCTGAATAAAGCAACTTTCTGTTCTCTAGTGCTTTTGCTTCTGATGTACATGATGTTGATGATGCTAACCATGCCCTTGCTGCAGTGATGGTGATATTTGGTCTCATGACAACGAAGTGTTACTGTGCAGGAACCCATGTGGTCCAGGGGGACAGTGTCCTATCCTGTGGTGTATCCATGTCATCCTTAGCAGCATCTGAGGGTGTCATGTTTTCAATATTTGGCAATGGGATTCCCTACTTACATTTGCAATGTCACATCTGTGGGTTCCACCCCTGCACATCTGTTGTGTTTGCCATTGTTCAATTAGTCTACTTCCATGACCGTGTGGCCATCTCCACTGGACATGCAGGTTTGGGCATCAATGGGGAAGGACTCATCTGTGTTGTCAGTGCAACTTGCTATACATGTGTGTTGGATCTGTGCTGATGATTTCGTTGACACTCCCATTACCAGGCTGATGTGACGGGAGCCTTCATTTGGTGCTAATTGTTGACTGTGTGACCAAGTGTTCTGCTGACATGATGGAGCCCTACTGATGCGACATATGGCACAGCTTTCCTCACACAGGAGTGGAGTCCCCTCATGGCAGTGTGTACTCCTGTGACATCGCCTGCGCCCAAGGTGTGTGTTGTATGAACATGTCTGTGTGTTCACTTCCATTTTGCTGTGCATGCTAGGATCCCTAGTGATGTTCCTGTTTGTGATGCCTGCTGAGTTGAGCTATGTTCCCCTGGGTTCTGTGATGTGGGTGCATGGCACATTACTGGTCATCAGGGTGTCACCCATACATGTGTTTGCTGTCAGGGCTGAGTTTGTGGGCAGACGCAGATGGGTCACAGTCAGGATTCCCTTGGCACTTGTTGTTTACACATGTCATGTGATTTCCGGTTTGTGTTAGCTTTCATTGGTTGTGACATGTTGTGTGTGTGACTGCTGGCACTCCTCAGGGTCAGGGCTGCAATGTTGGTAGTTGTCTATGTGTGTTCTTTGTGGGTGACCTTGACTTCTTCATTGGTGTGTGACTGTGGCTGGGATCCCATTGGTTGGTGTGGTATTGCCGTCATGTCCATGTACAGCGTAGTGTGCAGTGTGTCAGACATTCAGGAGTCTGGTTGAGTGGCCATGTGTGATGTGTTTCTGCCCCTTGGTTCCCACCACCCCCCCTGGGATTGTCATGGGTGCATGTGCAATGTCACCAGTGCATGTGAGCTTCACTGCTGCACATTGTTTGAGGTCGAGGTGTGTGGTGTTGAGTGTGTGCAGATGAGAGTTGTTGCCCGGCTAGACCCCTGCCTCCATGTTGGCCTTGGCTTACTGGCTGTGCTGATTGATTTGTGCTTGTGTAGGTGTGATGGTAGTTTGTTGCTCAGGACACATGACTGTGGTTCACAGTGTGAACGACATCTAGCTTTGTCATCACAGTGGGATTGTAATGCAGCCCAGGGTCACCACATTGTGGGGGCCCTGGGGGTAGTGCTGTGGTGTCTCTGTGTCTTGCTGTGTCAGTTGCTGTTCCTACATGCTTGTGTGACATGTGTGATTTGTGCTCCCTCTCATCTGACAATGCCTGATTGCCCACATAGGGGATTTGGATCCATGAGTTACCTTTGTGTGGCACTGTATGCACATCTGTGTAATTGGTATTCAGGCCTCCTCATATGTTGTGTGGTTGCCTGGGGACACTGGTACCCCCCCTCACCTGTTGTGTTTGATGTGCAGTGTGGGTCTGCCTGTTTGTGTTTGTGCATCTGCACCACTGCATTGGCATATCTTAGGTGTGCCATTGGCTGTATGTTGTTTGGTGTGTTTGCCCTGCTGTCCCTGGGACACCTAGGTCATCAGTCAGCACAATGATCATTGTTTGTGTGTCCCATTGCTGCCATGGTATGGTATCTGTTCACCTCACATCTACAGTCTCCACAGGGTATCTGAATTTGTGTGCCCATTGGTGCAAATATGTGGGTCTGCATTCAGATGGTCACTTCTGTCATTGTGTCATTGATGAATGTTGACAGTGTCAGCCCCCATGGATGATGTTTGTCTGCACATGGCCAAATGTATGTCTTATTTGCACTGCACTGTTTGCCTCCCCCAATCTATGTTGCTATGGGACACAAGCACTATTTTGCCACTGATGTGTTTGTTGTTCTGTGACCAGGAATCATCCATGCAGTTTGGCAGTTGCAGCTTTTTCTTTGTCAACACTTACATTTTGGTCACTGTGATGATGGGGGTTTGGACCCCATTGCCACAATGTTCAAAATGTGCTTCAGCTATGGACCCCACACTTACATGTTGGGCACTGTGATGATGGGGGTTTGGACCCCATTGCCACACTGTTCAAAATGTGCTTCAGCTATGGACCCCACACTTACATTTTTGGCACTGTGATGATGGGGTTTGGACCCCATTGCCACAATGTTCAAAATGTGCTTCAGCTATGGACCCCACACTTACATTTTGGGCACTGTGATGATGGGGGTTTGGACCACATTGCCACAATGTTCAAAATGTGCTTCAGCTATGGACCCCACACTTACATTTTGGGCACTGTGATGATGGGGGTTTGGACCCCATTGCCACAATGTTCAAAATGTGCTTCAGCTATGGACCCCACACTTACATTTTGGTCACTGTGATGATGGGGGTTTGGACCCCATTGCCACAATGTTCAAAATGTGCTTCAGCTATGGACCCACACTTACATTTTGGGCACTGTGATGATGGGGGTTTGGACCCCATTGCCACAATGTTCAAAATGTGCTTCAGCTATGGACCCCACACTTACATTTTGGGCACTGTGATGATGGGGGTTTGGACCCCATTGCCACAATGGTCATGGCCTGCTTGCGTTGTGTGTGCCACACACATATTTGTGTGGCACATGTGATAGGGGGTCACATTGTATGTTCATAGTCATGTTCAGTGTTGTAGGCATTTGACACAGTCTACACACGCTTGTCATGGTGTTGGGGGGGATGTCTTTGTGTTGCATTCTTTATGTTGGTGTGTGCTTATTGTGTCATGTATTAGCCATCCTGTGGGTGGGGGTGTTGTTGGTGGTAGGCATCCAGCCCCCCATGGGTAGAGGTGGTAGTAGTGGTAGGCATCCAGCCCCCCATGGGTAAGGGCGGTAGTAGTGACAGGCATCCAGCCCCCCATGGGTAGAGGTGGTAGTAGTGGTAGGCATCTGGCACCCCCTGGGTAAGGGTAGTAGTAGTGACAGGCATCCAGCCCCCCATGGGTAGAGGTGGTAGTAGTGGTAGGCATATGGCACCCCATGGGTAAGGGTGGTAGTAGAGGTAGGCATCTGGCACCCCCTGGGTAGAGGTGGTAGTAGTGACCGGCATCCAGCCCCCCATGGGTAGAGGTGGTAGTAGTGGTAGGCATCTGGCAACCCCTGGGTAAGGGTGGTAGTAGTGGTAGGCATCTGGCACCCCATGGGTAGAAGTGGTAGTAGTGGTAGGCATCTGGCACCCCCTGGGTAAGGGTGGTAGTAGTGGTAGGCATCTGGCACCCCCTGGCTAAGGGTGGTAGTAGTGACAGGCATTCAGCCACCCACGGGTAGAGGTGGTAGTAGTGACAGTCATCCAGCCCCCCATGGGTAGAGGTGGTAGTAGTGGTAGGCATCTGGCACCCCCTGGGTAGAGGTGGTAGTAGTGGTAGGCATCTGGCACCCCCTGGGTAGAGGTGGTAGTAGTGGTAGGCATCCAGACCCCCATGGGTAGAGGTGGTAGTAGTGACAGGCATCCAGCCCCCCATGGGTAGAGGTGGTAGTAGTGGTAGGCATCTGGCACCCCTGGGTAAGGGTGTTAGTGGTGACAGGCATCCACGGGTAGAGGTGGTAGTAGTGACAGGCATCCAGCCCCCATGGGTAGAGGTGGTAGTAGTGGTAGTCATCTGGCACCCCTGGGTAGAGGTGGTAGTAGTGGTAGGCATCTGGCACCCCTGGGTAGAGGTGGTAGTAGTGGTAGGCATCCAGCCCCCCATGGGTAGAGGTGGTAGTAGTGGTAGGCATCTGGCACCCCTGGGTAGAGGTGGTAGTAGTGATAGGCATCTGGCACCCCTGGGTAGAGGTGGTAGTAGTGGTAGGCATCTGGCACCCCCTGGGTAGAGGTGGTAGTAGTGGTAGGCATCTGGCACCCCTGGGTAGAGGTGGTAGTAGTGGTAGGCATCTGGCACCCCTGGGTAAGGGTGGTAGTGGTGACAGGCATCCAGCCCCTGGGTAAGGGTGGTAGTAGTGATAGGCATTCAGCCCCCATGGGTAGAGGTGGTAGTAGTGACAGGCATCCAGCCCCCCATGGGTAGAGGTGGTAGTAGTGGTAGGCATCTGGCACCCCTGGGTAAGGGTGGTAGTAGTGGTAGGCATCCAGCCCCCATGGGTAGAGGTGGTAGTAGTGGTAGGCATCTGGCACCCCCTGGGTAAGGGTGGTAGTAGTGGTAGGCACCAGCCCCCCATGGGTAGAGGTGGTAGTAGTGGTAGGCATCTGGCACCCCCTGGGAAATGGTGGTAGTAGTGACAGGCATCCAGCCCCCCATGGGTAGAGGTGGTAGTAGTGGTAGGCATCTGGCACCCCCTGGGTAAGGGTGGTAGTAGTGACAGGCATCCAGCCCCCCATGGGTAGAGGTGGTAGTAGTGGTAGGCATCTGGCACCACCTGGGTAGAGGTGGTAGTAGTGGTAGGCATCCAGACCCCCATGGGTAGAGGTGGTAGTAGTGACAGGCATCCAGCCCCCCATGGGTAGAGGTGGTAGTAGTGGTAGCCATCTGGCACCCCCTGGGTAGAGGTGGTAGTAGTGGTAGGCATCCAGACCCCCATGGGTAGAGGTGGTAGTGGTGACAGGCATCCAGCCCCCTGGGTAAGGGTGGTAGTAGTCACAGGCATCCAGCGCCCATGGATAGAGGTGGTAGTAGTGGTAGGCATCTGGCACCCCCTGGGTAAGGGTGGTAGTAGTGACAGGCATCTGGCACCCCCTGGGTAGAGGTGGTAGTAGTGGTAGGCATCTGGCACCCCCTGGGTAGAGGTGGTAGTAGTGGTAGGCATCTGGCAGCCCCTGGGTAGAGGTGGTAGTAGTGGTAGGCATCTGGCACCCCCTGGGTAGAGGTGGTATTAGTGGTAGGCATCTGGCACCCCCTGGGTAAGGGTGGTAGTAGTGACAGGCATCCAGCCCCCCATGGGTAGAGGTGGTAGTAGTGGTAGGCATCTGGCACACCCTGGGTAGGGGTGGTAGTGGTGACAGGCATCCAGCCGCCTGGGTAAGGGTGGTAGTAGTGACAGGCATTCAGCCCCCATGGGTAGAGGTGGTAGTAGTGACAGGCATCCAGCCCCCATGGGTAGAGGTGGTAGTAGTGGTAGGCATCTGGCACCCCTCGGTAAGGGTGGTAGTAGTGGTAGGCATCCAGCCCCCATGGGTAGAGGGGGTAGTAGTGGTAGTCATCTGGCACCCCCTGGGTAAGGGTGGTAGTAGTGGTAGGCATCCAGCCCCCCATGGGTAGAGATGGTAGTAGTGGTAGGCATCTGGCACCCCCTGGGTAAGGGTGGTAGTAGTGACAGGCATCCAGCCCCCCATGGGTAGAGGTGGTAGTAGTGGTAGGCATCTGGCACCCCCTGGGTAGAGGTGGTAGTAGTGGTAGGCATCTGGCACCCCCTGGGTAAGGGTGGTAGTAGTGGTAGGCATCCAGCCCCTGGCTAAGGGTGGTAGTAGTGACAGGCATTCAGCCCCCATGGGTAGAGGTGGTAGTAGTGGTAGGCATCTGGCACCCCTGGGTAGAGGTGGTAGTAGTGGTAGGCATCTGGCACCCCCTGGGTAGAGGTGGTAGTAGTGGTAGGCATCTGGCACCCCTGGGTAGAGGTGGTAGTAGTGGTAGGCATCTGGCACCCCTGGGTAAGGGTGGTAGTAGTGACAGGCATCCAGCCCCCCATGGGTAGAGGTGGTAGTAGTGGTAGGCATCTGGCACCCCTGGGTAAGGGTGGTAGTAGTGACAGGCATTTGGCACCCCATGGGTAGAGGTGGTAGTAGTGGTAGGCATCTGGCACCCCTGGGTAGAGGTGGTAGTATTGGTAGGCATCTGGCACCCCCTGGGTAGAGGTGGTAGTAGTGGTAGGCATCTGGCACCCCTGGGTAAGGGTGGTAGTAGTGACAGGCATCCAGCCCCCATGGGTAGAGGTGGTAGTAGTGGTAGGCATCTGGCACCCCTGGGTAAGGGTGGTAGTGGTGACAGGCATCCAGCCCCTGGGTAAGGGTGGTAGTAGTGACAGGCATTCAGCCCCCCATGGGTAGAGGTGGTAGTAGTGACAGGCAACCAGCCCCCATGGGTAGAGGTGGTAGTAGTGGTAGGCATCTGGCACCCCTCGGTAAGGGTGGTAGTAGTGGTAGGCATCCAGCCCCCATGGGTAGAGGTGGTAATAGTGGTAGGCATCTGGCACGCCCTGGGTAAGGGTGGTAGTAGTGGTAGGCATCCAGCCCCCATGGGTAGAGGTGGTAGTAGTGGTAGGCATCTGGCACCCCTGGGTAAGGGTGGTAGTAGTGACAGGCATCCAGCCCCCATGGGTAGAGGTGGTAGTAGTGGTAGGCATCTGGCACCCACTGGGTAGAGGTGGTAGTAGTGGTAGGCATCTGGCACTCCCAGGGTAAGGGTGGTAGTAGTGGTAGGCATCTGGCACCCCTGGCTAAGGGTGGTCCCAGTGACAGGCATTCAGCCCCCATGGGTAGAGGTGGTAGTAGTGGTAGGCATCTGGCACCCCCTGGGTAGAGGTGGTAGTAGTGGTAGGCATCTACCACCCCTGGGTAGAGGTGGTAGTAGTGGTAGGCATCTGGCACCCCCTGGGTAAGGGTGGTAGTAGTGACAGGCATCCAGCCCCCCATGGGTAGAGGTGGTAGTAGTGGTAGGCATCTGGCACCTCCTGGGTAAGGGTGGTAGAAGTGGTAGGCATCCAGCCCCCATGGGTAGAGGTGGTAGTAGTGGTAGGCATCTGGCACCCCCTGGGTAAGGGTGGTAGTAGTGGTAGGCATCCAGCCCCCATGGGTAGAGGTGGTAGTAGTGGTAGGCATCTGGCACCCCTGGGTAAGGGTGGTAGTAGTGACAGGCATCCAGCCCCCCATGGGTAGAGGTGGTAGTAGTGGTAGGCATCTGGCACCCACTGGGTGGAGGTGGTAGTAGTGGTAGGCATCTGGCACCCCTGGGTAAGGGTGGTAGTAGTGGTAGGCATCTGGCACCCCTGGCTAAGGGTGGTAGTAGTGACAGGCATTCAGCCCCCATGGGTAGAGGTGGTAGTAGTGGTAGGCATCTGGCACCCTCTGGGTAGAGGTGGTAGTAGTGGTAGGCATCTGGCACCCCTGGGTAGAGGTGGTAGTAGTGGTAGTCATCTGGCATCCCCTGGGTAAGGGTGGTAGTAGTGACAGGCATCTGGCACCCCCTGGGTAGAGGTGGTAGTAGTGGTAGGCATCTGGCACCCCTGGGTAGAGGTGGTAGTAGTGGTAGGCATCTGGCACCCCTGGGTAGAGGTGGTAGTAGTGGTAGGCATCTGGCACCCCTGGGTAGAGGTGGTAGTAGTGGTAGGCATCTGGCACCCCCTGGGTAAGGGTGGTAGTAGTGACAGGCATCCAGCCCCCATGGGTAGAGGTGGTAGTAGTGGTAGGCATCTGGCACCCCTGGGTAAGGGTGGTAGTAGTGGTAGGCATCCAGCCCCCATGGGTAGAGGTGGTAGTAGTGGTAGGCATCTGGCACCCCTGGGTAAGTGTGGTAGTAGTGGTAGGCATCCAGCCCCCCATGGATAGAGGTGGTAGTAGTGGTAGGCATCTGGCACCCCCTGGGTAAGGGTGGTAGTAGTGACAGGCATCCAGCCCCCCATGGGTAGAGGTGGTAGTAGTGGTAGGCATCTGGCACCCCCTGGGTAGAGGTGGTAGTAGTGGTAGGCATCTGGCACCGCCTGGGTAAGGGTGGTAGTAGTGGTAGGCATCTGGCACCCCTGGCTAAGGGTGGTAGTAGTGACAGGCATTCAGCCCCTCATGGGTAGAGGTGGTAGTAGTGGTAGGCATCTGGCACCCCCTGGGTAGAGGTGGTAGTAGTGGTAGGCATCTGGCACCCCTGGGTAGAGGTGGTAGTAGTGGTAGGCATCTGGCACCCCTGGGTAAGGGTGGTAGTAGTGACAGGCATCTGGCACCCCTGGGTAGAGGTGGTAGTAGTGGTAGGCATCTGGCACCCCTGGGTAGAGGTGGTAGTAGTGGTAGGCATCTGGCACCCCCTGGGTAGAGGTGGTAGTAGTGGTAGGCATCTGGCACCCCTGGGTAAGGGTGGTAGTAGTGACAGGCATCCAGCCCCCATGAGTAGAGGTGGTAGTAGTGGTAGGCATCCAGCCCCCTGGCTAAGGGTGCTAGTAGTGGTAGGCATCCAGCCCCCTGGCTAAGGGTGGTAGTAGTGGTAGGCATCCAGCCCCCCTGGCTAAGGGTGGTAGTAGTGGTAGGCATCCAGCCCCCTGGCTAAGGGTGGTAGTAGTGGTAGGCATCCAGCCCCCTGGCTGAGGGTGGTAGTAGTGGTAGGCATCCAGCCCCCCATGGGTAGAGGTGGTAGTAGTGGTAGGCATCCAGCCCCCCCTGGCTGAGGGTGGTAGTAGTGGTAGGCATCCAGCCCCCTGGGTGAGGGTGGTAGTAGTGGTAGGCATCCGGCCCCCCCTGGGTAAGGGTGGTAGTAGTGGTAGGCATCTGGCACCCCCATGGCTAAGGGTGGTAGTAGTGGTAGGCATCCAGCCCCCTGGGTAAGGGTGGTAGTGGTGGTGGGCATCTGGCACCCCTGGCTAAGGGTGGTAGTGGTGGTTGGCATCCGGCCCCCTGGGTAGGGGTGGTGGTGCGCATTCAGGCCCCTGTGTGCATATTTGGCATTGGTGATGGGCATCCCGCCCCTATGGTGCTGCTGTTGCAAGTAAATTCTGCATCCCTCTGTGTGTGTGTGATGTGTCGTGTACGTGTTGTAAGTGTTTTGTGGTTGGTGTCTGACTTACCTTCTGCGCCGTACGCGTCCGTGCCTGTTCCGGTAGTAAATGTAGAATATTGGTATGATCGGGACGAAGGGATTCATGGTTGGTTCGTGTCGTTCGTCCTTCTCGTTGCTTGGCGTCGTCCTCGTCGCTTCGCCTCGTCCTCGTCGCTTCGTGTAGTCCTCGTCGGTGCCGTGTTCGTCTCGGAGCCGTGGATCGTGTTGTGGCGCGAATCGGAGCTTATGTGCGCCTCTCCCGGATGCTTTGACGTGCCGTGCGTAGCGACGGGTTCGGAGCGTACGGAAAGCGCATCGTACTTGTCCGGCCGGACGGGGCTGCATTTTTCCTTCCGTGCGACTCGATTCAGGCGTTTCCGGATTCGCCTCGGTCGGAGAACAGGACCTGGTTTGGGTGAGTATGGCTCAGCCGTTTTTTTGCTATTGTGCGCATCGTACTTGCTCGTTCGGTGTAGTGTACGGATCGGTTGGGAAACAGGCTTTCGCATGGCTTTTTTCCCGACCGAATGGTATTGGGTGCGCCTCCGACCGAGATCGGAATCGGCCCCTATATGTTGAGTCGCGTTATGTTATATGTGAGTTTTCACGCTTCTGGGATGTAGGAAGTGGAACACGTGTGGCAAGAGAAGTCACATGGAATTTGGTACATGGTCTGAATTCATTTTGGTAATAACGCAGGTTGTGTTATGTTAGGGATTTTCTGTGCGAAAAGTGTGTAATTGAAATAGCAAATCACGTTTACTTGTGAAACTTTGGCCTTAATTCTCAGGAGCCTAGTCTCCACATGTGTCTTATCCCCAGAGAAACGAGTAAATTGTTTGTTTGAAAGAAGGGTAAGGTAGAGGGAAGTGCTACTTTATTGGCGAGAGAACATAATTCTGTGGTAGGGTAGAGGTAAGCGCTGCCTACTGGAAATACAGGATTCTTGTGTAAAAGGACAAAGCTGTCACTTTTGTTTAGCGAATCAGACTATGGAATTGTTTTAATTGTTGTAACTAACGAAGAAAACAGCGAAAAGAAAAATTGCCGATACATTTTGTAAAGGAGGGGTAAAGAGTAGAAGTGACGTGGAAAAGTGCCGCGCTAGGATTGGATAGTGCGCTAGTCACGTGAACACAGAGTAGGAGTGACGTAGAAAAGTGCTGCGCTAGTATTGGTTGGTTCACGGACGGTGGGAATTGTTCTGATTGGTACGTTAGTGTGAGTCGCGCTGTAATTGGTCAAAGTTCCGTATACAGAACAGCGTTAGAGTAAAGAGAAAACAAATAGAAAACATGCCGTATTACGAGTATGAAAGGGAGAGAACGTCATGGACGACGAAATTGAAGAATTTCTTTAAGAAAGACAAAACGGTTGTGACTAGAGAGGGACAAGTAATTCCTCCGCCGAAATCAGCAGCCTCACATATGATGCTGAAATATGGATATCATACGTGCATATGGTTGGAAAATTGGGCTAAATATACAAAGAATTATGGTGCTTTGGCTTTCCCTGAGAATGGATCATTTAGTGTAGCGGTTTTGCGAAATTTGCAAGAAAAAATGTGTAAGTTGGAACCTAGACCAACACAGTTTGAGGCTTTGATGGAATGGGAAGATGAGATGTATGAACGAGAGAGATTCAGAGGAATGAGAGATCATGAGTTTATGCCTGGAAGATTGTGGGGAGTAAATCATGAGGACAGAATAAAACGATGGAGATGTGCTAATATGACAGGAGGTTTGTTTCCAGCTTTTACAGTTGAGGAAGGGACTAAGAAAAAGCGGACTGAGAAAAAGAAACATATAGAGAGAGAAAAGTATATGCATGAGAGCGAAACGGATGACGAGTTGCTAGAAGATATTTTAAATAGAAATCCACCTCCGTATCAGCAGAGTTCTACAGTGGTGACACCAAATGCGCCGCTAATAGAGACTATGCGAAATAAAAGCCCGGAAAAGAGAAGTGATGTAAATAGGTCACAAGAACAAATGAGAATTTCTCAAAATGAAGGAATAGAAAGCGACAATGCAAGCGAATTGGCAAGGACAACAAAAGAACTAACTGAGAAGATTAGAGAATTAACGAAAAATATGGAAGCAGTTACTGTACTTGTAACAATAGGTCCAGTAATACCCGTTTTTGAGAATCAGAAAATTGATGAACGATCTTTGGTGATTCCCATGAGTTCACAATTTCAGAGAGAAAAAGAAAGGATGGAACAAAGTGCAAGTACAAGTAATTTGGCTAGTACTTACAGACCAAGTCCACCTACAAATTTAACGGTGAATGAGTGCAATGGTAGGAAAATGCATATGGTAACAGAATCTGCAACAGAAACGCCTGAAAAGAGTGGTAATTGGATAGAACTAAATAATACACCCATAGGTCCGACTCCTGATGAGTTAAATGAGTGGATGAAAGCATTTAAAATAAAAGAAACAGAAGAAAAACCGTTAGATGTAATCAGATTAAAAATAGACATGGAAGAATTAATTCTAGGAACGATTGGTACCGAAAAGATAAAAAATTATCAGGTTGATGAAATAATGTTTCTGTGCAAAAGTATTACATGGAGGGCAAAGAATTTACATGATAAACTAGAAGAAGTGGCCAGTGAGATTGGAATAGACTTTACAAAAGTGAAAACGTTGCAGAAACCATACAGAGTAGACTTTTGTGAAAAGGATATTGAAAATTTGAACACGGCAGGAAGGCTGACACAGATAAAGGAGTTAATTGTGTTGTTGAGAAAATGGGGTGATGTGGACAGATGGAAGGTTAGATGGACAAAGAAGAATGAGAAAACTACAGACAAAGGTTCATTGGCTTTTATGATAACTGAAAAAGAATCTGTTGCCAAAGAATACCCCATGAGAGAAATTCCAGGTGGTAGTTACGTGCATGTTCCCTGGACTAGGCAGGACATACTGTCATTTACCAATGACTTTCCAAAGTTAAGAGAGAAGCCAGTTGAGTGGTACCGACAAGTAGAGAGGTTTGTAAAAGTCTCAAAAGTGTTGTGGATAGATTTAGATGGATTGTTTGACATAGTGGTACCAACAGATTTGTGGTCAGAATGTAAGATTACAGTTGACTGGCCAACTACAGAATATCCAAGAGATCCTAAAACAGGAGCTCCAGGTCCTGATGTGATGAAGAAATACGATAAGGTGATTACCTTTTTGAAGAATAAGATTCCTCCTAAAGAGACAGATTGGGTAAAAATTGATAGAACTACACAGGAAAGTAAGGAGTCTGTACATGCATATTATGAGCGATTGTTATTGGTTTTCAAGCAGTATAGTGGTTATGAGGAATTGAGTGAAAAAGACATGAGTCATTTTGTATACCGATTTGTGTTTGGCCTGAAACAAGAAATAAGTGATATGATTAAGCAACACATGATAAACTGGCAGAATGGAAGTGTAGATGAAGTGCTGAGGTATGCTAAGTATTGTAGTGATGAAATAGAGAGTAAACAGCGTAAGTTGAAAGAGAAGGCAATGTGGGCACAAGTGAAGGTGGCAGAAAAACAAGAAGCTCAATTGGACAATAATAATGGAAACGAATCAGGACAAAATAAAATGCGACCAAACATAGGTAAAGGAAAGGGTCAAGTGAGTCTAGAAGAGGCAAAGAAGAAATGGCCATGTCATAATTGCGGAAAATTAGGGCATTGGAGAAACGAGTGTAAGTTCCCACCTAAACCTAATCCGGAACATCAATCATTAACTCCACAGGTGCAGAATGAGGTAGTTGTTCAACAAAGTCAGGTGCCGCAACCACCACTTCCCAACACTGTTAACCAGCAAAGATACAGTACAGAAACAGGATTCTACGGAGGAGAGCAGGTAACACAATTGCCGCGAGCAGCTAATATTTCTCAGTATTTGTTGCGTCAGAGTGAGGATGACCCGGATGAAAGATTCTGACGGTGCGCAGGAGAGGGAAAGAGTGCGTGCTTGGCGCAACTCTAGAGGTAGATCAGTCTGGTCCCTTTGTGGATGGAGAAGTGAATGGTGCAAACGTAACATTCCTTGTCGATACTGGAGCTACCCGTTCTACCGTTAGATCAGTAGAAATTCCAAACCTTCCTCTCTCAGGTGAATACATCCAAGTGGTAGGAGTAGCCAATCAGCAGATTAAAACCCCACTTAGTGGAAGTAAAAATTGGTTCTTTTAGTAAAATGCATAAATTTGTAGTGTGCGATTGTAGTCCTGTAAATCTTTTAGGTCGTGACCTTTTATGCAAGATGAATTGCACAATTTATTGTACGCCAGATGGAATTGGTTTCCAGACTTCAGATGAAGATGTTTTGTATAAAGTAACTTTGATGAATCAGGAACCTGAAACGAATGGTTTGTTTCCTGCATTTGATGCAGAAAAACTTCCAGAAGAACTAAAAAGTGCAGTAAAAGAAAGTGTGTGGGATTTTACAGGAGAAGACATTGGATTAATGAGAGAAGTTGATCCCGTAAAAGTGACAGTGAAAGAAGGGACAACTTACCCGAACACGCCACAGTACAAATTAACTCCAGAAATAATTGAAGGAATAACTCCTGTGATAAATAAGATGATTGAACAGGGAATTCTAAAAGAAATCATGAGCAGTCCATGTAATTCACCTATTATGGGACTGAAAAAGCCAAATGGAACATATAGAATAGTACAGGATTTGAGAAAGATCAACAAAATAGTTGTACCATGTTGTCCAATAGTGCCAAACCCTGCAGTAATTCTATATCAAATTCCACATGAAGCTGAGTGGTACACGGTGATAGATTTGTGTCACGCATTTTCTCTATTCCTTTGCATCCAGATAGCCAGCCATTATTTGCGTTCCGGTTTGGAGAGCGTATTTTGGCATGGTGCCGAATTCCTCAGGGGTATACAGAAAGCCCCTCAATCTTTAATCAGATTCTAAAGAAATCTCTGGAAGATTTGAAAATACCAGAAATATCAGTGATGGTGCAGTATATCGATGACCTATTGGTGGCATCGAAAACCAAAGAAGCATGTGTAAGTGACACAATTGCTTTACTGAACCATTTAGAGAAAAGAGGACATAAAGTGTCTCCTTCAAAATTACAGTTTTGTCAGAAAGAAGTCCAGTATTTAGGGCATAAAATTGAGAAAGGAGTGCGAAAAATAGCGACAGAAAGAGTAAGAATGATTCAAGGAATGAGAGCACCAATGACTCAGAGAGAGGTAAGAATGTTTTTGGGAATGGTTGGATATTGTCGACAGTGGATAAGTGGTTTCTCTTTGATTGCAAAACCCTTACAAAAATTGACCAAGAAAGATGTAAAAGACCCTTTTGAGTTAAACAAAGAAGAAATGAAATCTTTCAAAGAATTGAAAAAGAAACTGTGTGAGGCCCCTGCTTTAGGCATGCCTGATTATGAAAAGGATTTTGAATTGTACTGCAGCGAAAGAGATGGATGTGCATTTTCAGTACTGGTACAAAAACACGGCACAATGAAAAGACCAATCGCTTATTTTTCAGCTGTTTTAGATCCTATAGCAAAAGCATTGCCTGGATGTCTGAAAGCAGTTGCTGCTACTTGTGTAAGTCTGGAACAAAGTGAAGGTATAGTGATGGGGTATCCACTGAGAGTATATGTTCCCCATTCAGTAGAAATTCTTTTGACAAGAACAAAAACACAGTACATGACACATAGTCGGCTGACTAAGTATGAAAAAGTCATCTTGAGTGCTGAAAATGTGACCATAGATAGATGCATGAATGTAAATCCTTCAACATCATTGCCAGATGAGGAAAATATAATTGAACAGGACGAAGTAGATCATGATTGTCTGAACGTGCTGGAATATTGCACGAAACCAAGAGCTGACATAAAAGATGAACCGTTAAAGGAATCTGATTATGTCATGTTTGTGGATGGCTCGTGCTTACGAACAAAAGAAGGAGTTTTAAGCGCAGCTTACGCAGTATGCACAGTGGCAACTGTGATGGAAGCGTCTTGTCTGAAAGGAATAAGGTCTGCACAAGTTGCGGAACTGATTGCTTTGATTCAAGCATGTAAATTGGGAAAAAATGTACGAGTCACGATTGTGACCGATAGCCAATATGGTTTCGGCATCGTACATGATTTTGGTCAGATTTGGTCACAAAGAGGATTTTTGACATCTGCAGGAACACCTATCAGAAATGGAGATTATGTTAAAAACTGCTTGAGGCGATACAGTTGCCTAAACAAATAGCTGTAGTGAAGTGCAAAGCGCATAAGAAAACGAAGATTACATAGCGGTCGGCAATAATTATGCTGATGAGATCGCTAGATATTGTGCGGAAAACATGGCGTCCATGAACAAAAATAGAGAAAGGGAGCATGTCTCTTGTCCTTTGCTTTTCACTAATACTGTCGAGACATGGGATGAAGTAAGGCAGTTACAAGAAACTGCAAGAGATGAGGAGAAAGATTACTGGATAAAAGCAGGATGTAGAAGACAGGAAAATAATGGTGTGTGGGTATACAGAGATGAAAGACCAGTTATGCCTGATAGCATGATTGCAGACATGGCACGGATGTACCATGGACAAGCTCATATTGGGAGAGATGCAATGATCAGACTTTTTAGACAAACCTGGTATAACCCAAAATTCAGAGCCATTGCTGAAAGTCTTTGTCAAAGATGTCTTATTTGTCAACAGTTTAACCCAGGAAGAAAGACAGTAGTGAGTCTAGGAACAATAGGACGAGAAGGAGGTCCATTCACTAGAATGCAGTTAGACTTTATCGAGATGCCCCCTAGTAACAGACTAAGATATGTTCTAGTGGTCGTCTGTTTGTTCTCGCGTTGGGTGGAGGCATACCCGACTAGAAGGAATGATGGAACAACAGTGGCAAAACTTATGCTGCGAGAGTTCATTCCAAGGTATGGTTTTCCAGTCACGGTTGAGACAGATAGAGGAACACATTTTCAAAATGAGTTGATCCAATTGATTTGTGAAGCATTGAGTATTAAACAAAAACTACATTGTGCTTACAGACCAGAGGCTTCTGGGGTAGTAGAGCAGATTAATGGAACAATTAAAAACAGATTGGGAAAAATGTGTCAAGCTACAGGACTCAAATGGCCGGATGCACTGCCTCTTGTTCTGATGACCATCAGAAGCATCCCTGAAAAGAAAACAGGACTCAGTCCTCATGAGATGATCATGGGACGAGCAATGAGACAAGCACACGTACCTGTCAACAAGTTATTAACTATAACTGATGATCTAGTACTGGATTATTGCAAAGGACTGGCTGATGTGGTGCGTTCTGTGTTTCATCAGGTTGGACCGGATGCGACCACTCTTGAAAGAAAACCAGCCCACGACTTGAATCCAGGAGACTGGGTCCGCATAAAAGTCCACAGGAGAAGAAACTGTCTAGTTCCTCGTTGGGACGAGCAACGACAGGTAATCCTGGTGACAACGACTGCTGTCAAGTGTGCAGGAGTGAAAAACTGGGTTCATGCCAGCCACACAATCAGAGTTCCAGAACCTACAGATCGACATGTGAGTCGGCGTCTGGAAGTGTGGGATAAAAGTTTAACGGCTGGGACAACAAAGATAAGAGAAAGGGTGCCAGAACTTGAAGATCGACCTGAAAGTCGACATCTGGAAACCCCAACTGCGAGTACCTCTACAGAAGAAGAGGAAGAAGAAGAAGAAGAAAGAAATTCAGAAATTCCAGAACTTGAAGATCGACCTGTAAGTCGACATCTGGAAATATCTGACACAACTTCAGAATCTGATGATTCAGTTGAAAACCGTGAAGAATTCCTAAGGAAAACTTGGGGTTATAAACCAATTAGAGAAGAAACTGAGCAAGAAATTGAGTTAGATGAACAACCAAGTACAAGTTATGGTGGAAATCCTTCAGAAACAATATTAATAGACGAAGTAGGGAAAGAAGTACACAAAAAGTTAGAAAATCGAGAAGAACCCCGAGGAGCAATAGGGACAGATAGAGAAACAGAAGAACAGGGAAATTTAGAAGTAGAAAGGGAGAAAAACACCAAATCGGAAGAACACCGAGGAGGGACAGTAATAAGGGAAAACAAGAAGGAGAAGACAGATCCACCAGTAGGAGATGACGAGATTATAAGTTTCAAAATAAGAGACAATAGTGAAACAGTTGAAACAGAAACAGAAGAAAGTGGAGAAGAGGAAAAAGCAAAAACTGAATCAAGAAAAAGAAATTGGAAATCTGAAAGAGAAGAAAGAGAAGGTGAAGCCAAAAGGCCAAGAAAAGGAGATAATTGGCCCAACAGCTATATAAGGAAACTGAGATATAGAATAATAAGAGCAGGAGACGAAGGTGCTGAGCAAGTAAATGAAGTAACAAGTCAAAAGGGACAAGAAAAACCAAGTGGAAAAAGATTACAAAAGTCCAAAAGGACAAAGAAAGTGAATGCAAAGTATAAGTCACCTGAGTGGCTGTATATTGCACTAACAGATTACAAAGAAGAAGAAGAGAACACTCACGAGAACCAGAGACTGAGAAGTCGGATGGGAAAAGGTGAGATGCAACAAACTTGAAGTGAAGACTTATAGTGCTTCTGCCGGACATGACAATTTTACTGGATGTGACAAATCACCGGATGTGACAACGAAAGAATTCTGGAGAGAATTAAAGAAAGTACCAAGCAAAGACTTTTGAGAGCAGAGTGGCATCGAAGTCATTTCTGAGGTGTAGTGACACAATTTTCTGAAACTTAACAAATAGAAAAAGAAAAATGGAAAATAATAGGGATGGAAGAGATAAATGTGAGTTTATAAAAAGATGGTGCAAAATGTGCTGCTTTTGTACAGGGTTATTAATGACCATATGGATAGTGTTAGCAATCACAATTCCTATTAGTATAGCTGTGATAGAAGCAAAAAATGATACTAAACCAGAAAAAGAAACTAATATTAAAGAACCAGTTATTTTAAGAAGTAGTGCAGAGTTGCATAAGGATAAGTCAGTAACAGATTTTTCAAAGAATGTTTTTACAAAATTGTTGTATGAATATGTAGAGACAATGGATGTGAGAGATTGTTATGTTTGTATGCAGTTGCCTGCATCAGTGTCAGAAGGTGTGACTTATCATCACCTACCTTTAACTTATGGGATAACATGTAGTGTAATAGCAAGTTTATTTTATAAAACAGGTAGATTAGAATCTTATTATACTGATATAGATAAGATTTTTGCAAACGTTCCAGTAGTACCAGAACTTAACAAAGTAAAGCTAGCAAAAGTTTTAGGAGAATTCTTTTAGAACATAGAAAATTAACGTTAGAAGAAATAGTTAGTAACAACCTTACCTGTGAGTTAAAGAAAGAAGAAAAAGTATTTTTAGAAATGGTTGAAGAAAGAAGAATGACATTTCAAAAAGAAGCAATAAAAGAGGAAGGAAAACGCTTATGGACGTTTGAGGAAGGAAATCATGAAGGGAAAAGATAAATGCAGCAATGACATTAGATTGGCCGCAAACAGGAAAGTTGTGTATTAGGAGAAATAAGACAGTCTATGACAATTACTTTGTAGGTTCCAGTATCTGCCATGACAATTATCAAATTCTGGGAGGTTGGGGATTCAAAGGTGGAAAAGATCCAATATTTCCAGGTATCTATTATATTTGTGGGAATAGAGCTTATTACAGTTTACCGGACCATTGGTATGGAACTTGCTATGTAGGCCTGGTCTTTCCAAAATTTTTTCACATGGACAGAGAAGAAAAGGGAACATACAAGATGATTAATAGATTTACACGTAGAAAGAGGGAAAGTTTTTCAGAAATTGTAGGTGATAATTTTGGAGCATTGATACCAGCAGTGGGAATATCTTTGAATGCATTTAAAATTCGGAAGTTATCCACGGTAGTAGATCGTTTGTCTACAGATACTGCGGGAGGGTTCTTAATGGTAAATACCGAAATGGTTGCCATGAGAGCTATGGTGATGCAAAATCGGCTTGCCCTTGATATTCTTTTGGCAAAAGAGGGTGGAGTCTGTGGAATGTTGAAAGTCCAACATTGTTGTACTTACATTCCTGATAAAAGTGAAAATATACAGAAGTATATTACAAATATTACAAATTTGCACAAAGAACTAGTTCCACTGGAGGTTGAAAGTGTTTTGGGAAAACTTGGTAGAGGGTTTTCTTCAGTAGCAAATTGGTTGACCAGAATGAGTAGACTAGTGATAGGGAAAGTTATAATAATAGCAACTGTAGTAATACTGTTAGCCATGGTATTGAAAATCGTAATAACATGTGTAAAAAGAAAAGTAAGACAAAATAAGATAAAAAGAAATAACAGAATAATGAGAGAGAGAGAGAGAGAGAGAGAAATGGGTGAAATTGAGTTGGAGAAAATGAAAGAAAGCATGTATAAGGAGACTAAAAGGCAAGATGAAGAAGAAACAGATGTGTAAATAACAGAAAACAAAGGATGAAAGACATGCTGCCTGAAAAGAAGTATGACTTGGGTTTTATGTGGTGATTTAAAAATCACCAAAGGGGGGAGTTGATGGAGCAGGGAAAATAAAAAAATTAACCCCTAACAAATTTTATAATTAATTAAATAAAATGTTCGTTTTAATGTATTAATCAACACTGTATGTATGGGAATGGTAACATGCCAAAATGTGTGCTAAATAATCTATTAATGGATGTCCGTGTGTCTAATTATAACGTAAAAATAAATGCGTACTAATTAAAAATAAATGCATGTTTGTGCTTCATAGAAATAAAACGTGTCGTTGCAAAAACAATAGTGATGGTAAGTAAGGAACAGCTTAAATGTTGCTTTCTGCTAGGTAATAACTAATTGGGGTACGTAGATGACGGGAGGGAAACGAAAGGGCTATTTTTCTCTATTTTAATTATGTTTTGTTTGCCTCAAATTAGTGCTTCTAAAAGTATAACCGAGTGGCGATATAAAATGGCCGCCAGTGGGAAGATGTGCGCAGGCACAAGGGGACACATGACACGGGATGAAATCGGAGAAAAACTAAACCTCGTGAGGTTACTGAGACGCTAGGATGCAAGAAATGGTCAAGGCTGATGTGACCTAATTGAACTGATAGTGTGCCGTGATGATCAGCAGAAGACCCGTGGGAAACAAGTTTAAGAGAAAGGACAATGACTGCGGAGTTCTCGAATGTATCGAAAGAAGTTACAAATGTACTGATCGAAACGGATGAAAAATGTTTTGAGCGTATGGGAAAGGAAATGGTCCAAGGACCCTTGAATCCAAGAGAACTTGATTAAAAGAATGAATAAGATGACATGCATGGACCAATGAAAGAAAAGCGTGTTATTAATGTTGCAACAGTTAGTTAGCAAAGTTAGAATTAGGGTATAAGAGGGCCTACTCTTAATGGGAGGGGTCAGTCGCGGTTGCAGTCACAGTCAGGAGAGGAGTTGGAGAGTCGTGTTGGTGGCTTCCAGTGCTGGGTGGTCCTGATCGATCCCTTACTGAGCGGGAGATGCTGAAAGACTGTTAGATGAGACGGGTTACAGGTAGCTGATGCTGACGAGCTGAAGTTGCTGTTGCTGTCTTAATTTTCCAGTTGAGTATGAGAATCAGGCTATTTCTAATTCTTAACTTAGGTTAGAAATCATTAGGCTAAATTAGGAAGGTAGGCAAGTAATTAGGGTTCTGGCTTCATGACAAAAATTTCCTTTCTGCAATAAATTGATTATGCTTAATAAATATTTGAATTTAAGAATGAATAATTGAATAAAGTATTAAATTCTTTCTCATGCTTTTAAAAATTATATAAAATTTAAGATTCTTTAAACCCAAATGACTCAGTGGTTATTTTCCTAAATGATTGTGACATCAGTAATTGGTTATTGTGATTCAGCTGGTCTTAATCACTATGAACTAATTTTTACATGAATGATTCATCGACAAAACAATGAGCAGGAATATCTTAAGAAATAACTAAAAGAAAGTGACAAATTAAGGTAATAAGATATCCTGGCTCTTCCAGCGGTACATAAAATGGTGTTCTCCATTTAGTTCTCATGCTTCTCCTAGGAGTACAGAATTTCATAAAGGTGTAAAGGAAATCCAGGTGTGTGCGTGTGTGTTAGGCGATGTTTATGGGCCCCATCGTCATGTGGATATGAGAAATATAGTTTGCCCCTGGATGACCTATAAGTGACCTGGGAGGAGAATAGTTTTTATTGTACGCGCTGCATCAAGTGTCACCCAGGAGGGTATCCTGGCACCGAGCAGGTGAGAGTCTAGCCAAACTTAGGTCTTAGTGGGACTACTGGAAAAGACATGTCTTTAGTTTCTTGTGGAATTCAAGAAGTGAGAAGGTGCTTATGTGCAGCAGCAGGTCATTCTGTGCTTTAAAAGCAATGTAGGAGAAGGTTTGGCTGCCAGATCTGGCTTTCTGTATGTGTGCAAGTAGGAGTCTGGCTGAGCCGAGAAGTCTGAAAGGTTTGTCACAGCAGATGGGAGGTATGCTGGCCCAGTGTGATGTAGTGCCTTGAATTTGTGACTGAGGAGTTTGAATTGTGTTCATTTATATATGGGAAGCTAGTGGAGTTCCTTCAGGTGTGGTGTGGTATGATGTGAGTTCAGCGTGGGAGGTTGAGAATGATTCTGCCCACCGAGTTTTGAATGATTTGCAGCAGCTGGTGAGTTTTTTGTTGATGCCAGCATAGAGTTTGTTCCATAGTTTGTGACAAGGGTTCTGATTGGGAGCCATTTGAAAATGTTCCTTAGCATCTTGAGGGTATAGACGCGTGAGACAGTGACTTTTTTGACTTTGGGGGTCTTGTCGAGCTTGATGTTGAAAACAATCCTTCAGTTCTTGACGTGGGTGTTGTGGGTGGGTGTTGGTCCTATCTCTGTGGGCCACCAGGTGGATTCCCACTATGAAGTGCTTTTTCCAATTATCATGATTTTAGTCTTGTCTATGTTCAGCTTCAAACAACTAGTCTTCATCCAGGCATTGAACTTGATCTTGGTACTGGGTGTCTTGTCTGTAAGGAGGAGAATGTGTTGCACATTGTCAGCATAGGAGAGGATGTATCTCATGAGAGCAGATGATGCTGGTTAGAGGGATCATTTATGTGTTGAAAAATGTCAGGCTCAGGGAGGATCCTTGCTGAACTCCACAGATAAGGGCATCTGAGGTTTATGGTGCCAGGCTGACTGACAGGGACCTTCCAGTTAGGAAGGAGCAGATACATCAAGTTTGTGTTCTTGGATTCCAAAGTGTAATGGGTGTTTGATGAGGATGGGGTAAAATACAGTACCAAACACTGTGTAAAGGTTCAGGAGGATGAGGGCTGCCCTGTCTCTTTTATTCACAGTCATGCTGATGTCATCCGTGCTGAGGATGAGGGCAGTTTCTATGCTGTGGTTGGGTCTGAAACCAGTGGGGTCGAGGAGTTTTTGGTCATTGTGATATTTGGTGAGAGGTCTGTTGATGATTTTCTCTATGATTTTGGCAAGGACATTGGTCTGTAGTTTGCGAGCATTGACGGGTCCTCCGAAAGTTTCTAAAGCAATGGGAGGACAGTTGCTTTTTTCCAAGTATCTGGGATGATTGCAGAAGAGGTGGAGGCATTGAAAAAGGATGTGAGCATTACGCTGATGGAATGCAGTCCTCTGGAGTAGATATGGTGAGGCAGAGGTGAGATGATGCCCCTGAGTGAATAGACTTCATGGTGGCGGCGGTTTATTCTGGGGTGATGTTATATTATGTAGTTAGCATTGTTTTTTGGATAAGATTGGGAGACATTTAGCTAGGTCTGTTGGGTCCAGTGATGGATTGAAGTTGCTGTAAATGGTGGTAATTTCATTGATGAAGAAGTGACAGAGATTGTTCCAGTGGTCCTGGAGGCAGCTGCTGGTGAGGAAAATCCTTCACAACGGCAAAGGTTTAATTACTATTGTTGGTGCTGACATTAATGCAGTCGGCCATGTCTGGTGGTCCGGATCATTTGATGGTAGCATCTCAGGGAAGTTTTGAACGTGCTCCTATCTGCATTGTCCTGGCTCATTCTCCATTTGTTCTCCACTTATTTGCAGTGGTGATTCATCAGTCTACGTTCCTCCATGTACTAACTGGCCTGTGGTCTAGATCTTGTGTATTGCTTGGTTTGAGGAGGGACAGGATGTCGGCATAGAAGATGATCCAACTGTTGAAATTCTTGATGACTTTGGGGAGTTAAGAGCTGTGTTCCAGTTCTTGTCAGTAATGCTGTTCCAGTTTTTGCTGCTGGTCTGATGGTGATGTCTGTGTGTTGAACCGCAACAGGAATGCTGAACTTGACAAGGGTGTGGGCTGTCCAGGAGCCTGGTGTGGGCTTGTCAACTCAAATGTTGTCAAAGGTGGTGAAAATAGGGTCCAGGAAGTGTCCATCAAAGTAGATATGTCCCTTTACTTGCTGGGTGAGTCTGAGCATTCTCAAAGTCTTTGATGAGTGGTTTTGAGTTGGTATCTGTGTGGTCTCCCAGGTGGAAGATCAGGTTTCTGAGTAGGAAATAGTTGCTAGCCTAAAGGCTATGATGGTTGGTGCACAGTCCTGTTGGTATGTAGATGAAAGTGCCATTTATGTTGAAGCTGGCTGTAATTTGGCGCATGAACAATGGTGTTTCATGTTGGAGGATGAAGTGTCTGTAGAGGTAGTGCAGCTGACAGAGTTCTTGAGGGTGATGATTCCACAGATGGAATTGTGAAGTCTGCTTGCCTGGCCTGCAAGCCTTGTAGCAGGAGGAGATGGCTGTGGTTATGTCAGGTAGTGATGTGGGATTCAGTCAGTTTTCAATGAGGAAAAGTAGGTTCAGGGTATTGTTGTGCAGCAGGTACAAGAACTCTCTGTAGTAGTTGGTTGGGCATAAGAGTTTGAAGCGTTGTGTGGGTAGATGCAGGATTGTATGAGTGTGAGAATGGGTTGTTGGGTACTGTTGGTGAATTTGGGCACCCCACACCCCGTGGAGCAATGCACAGTTCCCAAATTCTGCCTTCCCGGGCAGGAAGAGTAGTTTTTTAAAAAATGTGCATGCTCAAGATCTGTTTTAGCGTTTGCTCACAATTGGCAGGATAAACTCGGGATGTTAGCAAGCTTGCGCGACACTTCACGCTTGCTTGCACGACTTCCGGCCATGATGGCGCCAATGTAGTGCTGATTGCAAACTGCTGAAGCAGATTTTTTGCTTGAAAAGCAGCTGAGAGTCTTTTCAAGTGGATTTTCTTCTCCAACAGTTGGAGTTGTTATTTTTGTGAGAGAAGCCTTTTTTAAGCTTTTTTTTCCAACAAGGAGGAAGTGCCCCAGAAAGTCCAACTTCCTGTTCCTGTCCACAATCTCCCCCCAGTGCTTTGTCTATCTCCTGGTCACTTTTCAATTGGATTTGGAGCTGGAAGGATCACTCTCCTTGTCTGCTGAGTATATACCATTGGATTTAAGGACTTTGTATTTGAGATTTCACAAGTAAGTTCAAAAACTTTTGCATAAGGGTGTTATTTGTTTTATTGGGGCATGCACCAAGAATTATTTGTACTTTTCTTTTGATTTTTAAAATGTATTGTGGTGGGTGGCCTGCAGTTTCAGTAGGGGCCTAGTTTGTTTTTTTAAAACAATTTTTCTTCTTTTGTAAAGGAAAAATGTTGCACAGTTTAGTACATGTTCTCAAAGTTTTTTTAATGAATCTGTAATATTCATTTAATTTACTATGTGGCCTAGTCTGCCAATGGGCCTTTCCACCAGCAGGCCCACTACTAGTCATGGGTGCATGAAACAACAGTTTCTGTGGTGTCTGTTGAATTGAAACATCATTTAGGCCATGGAAGGCATTGGAATAAATTACAAAATGTGTAGTTTGGGGAATTTTATGTTTAGTTTTATGCAAAAGTGTATAGCTGGACTAATATATTTGGTGTCTTTCGAGGATGTGTTTTGTAAAAAAATCATTTTTGCATTGCTGAATGCATGCTGTTTTCTCCCATGTTACCAATTACAATGCCTTTTCTCTTTGTGTGACCAGTGTGTGAGTGTGTTTGCCATAGTCCACCATTTGTCTTTGTTCCGCATGCCATGTCACAAGGGGCATTTTTTACATAGTCAGTGTCCATGGGTCTGTAAGTGTTCTTTGTTTTCCATGCCTCCTGCTTGTTGTTTTTTGACCATGTGGCTGGCGGCCATTTTGTGTACCCAGCTAGTGTGCTTTTGCCGTGTGCCTGCATGTGTTCTTTGTTTTCCATTCCTCCTTGCTGGTTGATGTTGCGACCATGTGGCTGGTGGACATGTGTAGCATTTCAATGTGCTTTTTCCATAGGCCTGCATGTCTTCTTTGTTGTGGCCATACCTCCTTGCTGGTTGTTGTTGTGGCCATTTGGTTGGTAGCCATTTTGTGTAGCCTGCCATTGTGCTTTTGCCATAGTCCTGTATGTGTACTTTGCTTTCTATGCCTCCTGCTTGTTGGTGTTTGACCACATGTCTGATGGCCAATTTATGTAGGAAGCCAGTATGCTTTTGTCATATGGCCTTCATGTGTTTTCCATACCTCCTGCTTGTTGTTTGACCATGTGTCTGGTGACCATTTTATGTAGTCAGCCAGTGTGCTTTTGACATAGGCCTGCATGTCTTCTTTGTTGTGGCCATGCCTTCTTGTTGGTTGTTGTGACCATGTGGCTGATGGGCATTTTGTGTAGCCAGCGAGTGACTTTGTCATAGGCATGCATGTCTTCTTTTTTTGTGACCATGCCTCTTTGCTATTTGTTGTTCACCATGTGGCTGGTGGCCATTTTGTGTAGCCAGCCAATGTGCTTTTGCCATAGGCCTGCATGTCTTCTTTATCCCCCAAGCCTTCTTGCTCAGCATTGTTCTTGACCATGTGGCACTGGCTGGAAGCCATTTTGTGCATCCAGCCAGTATGCCTTTACCATAGACTTGCATGGATGGATGATATATAAGATTAATAATATGCTTGGGGATCATTGTAGTATGTATATAAGAATATAAATGATTTAAATGAACAGTGCTTATATTACATGCATTTTTTGCATTTATTTATTTTGCACCTCCAGTAGGTTTTCTCCTCATTCTCCCATATAAACATTGACAATTATAGATTATTTTACATTATCATTTATATATTATCTTTGTCATTATTTTAATTTTCTTTCTTATTCCTTATTTAACTTTGTTATTTCACTTATTTTTAATTTTAGTAATTTTAGTTTTTACATTTTGAAATGTTATTTTTTTTACATTTTTTAATTGTAATTTTTAAAAGAAAATGTAATTACTTTTTCTTAATTTTTTTTTTTTGTTGTTTTTTTTTGTTTTGCCTTGGTTGATCCATCCATCCTCCATAGGCGCACAGCTACGCAACAGCATTCCGTTTTTTAGGTATATAATTCAATTTTCACCTGGGCACCCTGGCTGCAGTGCACTTTTGAGTATACATATTAGCATCATTCATCTGTGTAATGACAATGATTCTTCCATTCCCCCCGGGACCACATTGCCTGCCATAGGTGCACAATAACCTCCTTTTTTTAAAAGATTGCTATTCCATTTACCCATTCTGTTCACTGACTGCTACAGATATCTCCTTTAGAATATATGGACATAAAGGAAAGAGCTCTATCATTCTGTATATTGTGTGTTATTCTGATGGGGAATTTTTTTATTGCGGTGTGTTTTGACTTTAAAGTAGTTATTATTACCTAAGTAACACAGCAACCACACTAATATTGCCTTTGTCTAGCCTAATTCAAACTACAAACAATGCCAACTTTCACACTAAGGGCCTCATTACGATGTCGGTTGGAAAAGCTCCGAACAGCATTCGGATTTTCATAACCCGTGTGGGAACCAATGTTTCTGACCGATTGGGAAATATTTACGACTGACCAATTACAATAGAAGTTAACCGTTCGGTCTTTTTGACTCGGTTCCAACTGGGATTCGGAGACTCTGAGTCTGTCGGAGCCGAATCGTACAGGTCTATGGACCGCGTTTCCGACCGACGCATTATGATGTCGGATTCGGTCAGCCTTTCCAAATCAGGCTGTCCGACATGAAACGGCTGTCAGAAACTGACTTTGGGGGCCCCCTTCACCCGGAGGCCTCCGGTTGGGGCCCGTGGGAGTACTCATGGGACCCCCCTTTACAACCATGCACAGTGTGGCAGGTTCCATGGGGTGCCTGTGACAGGGTACAAGGTTTTCTGCAACCACCCCATTTTTCAATGGGAGCCTGTATTGTCTGTCAGAACACAGGGTCCCATTGAAGTCAACGGGAGTCCGACCGAACAGTGTTCGGAAAGATCGTAAGCAGTCGGTCAGACTCTCCAATCCGAGTCAGTCAGAACCGATTCCGACAAAGAGTTGGTCGGAATGTTTTCCGACCGACATCGTAATGAGGCCCTAAATGTTTTTGTTCCTTGTTTGCTTACAGGTGCACATGAGAAGATGAGAAGAGACATCAGCCTGCAGTACTGCCAAACAGAAGGCCGGTGCAGTCACAAGTCAGTCCTCCAATCTCTTCCATTTGTGCAGCGTAGTACAACTGCCAACTGAGAGCTTTAAGATGACCCCTAAGAAAGATGCATCCAAGAAAGTGGTCAATGAGAAGAAGCAGCTTCCCACCAGAGGCATGATGCCCCAAACATGATAAGACCACCCCAGTACCTTTACTACATTTCATTTTGGCGCTGGATTTGATCCATCAGGTTTGAGCCGTTCGCAAGAAAGACAAAATCTCTTGTGATTATAACGTAACCACGCGACGTCACGGTAAATAATTTAAATGGCAGCCGACGCATATTTTCCCGCTCTGCACCCGCCAAGAAGGGGGATCCCGTGTCGGTCCATATTTTACCACAAGGTGAGTTACCACACGATATATGGATATGCTGATAGCAGGGGCTCGTTATATTAGAAAACTCTGGGCAGCCGTAGTTCATTTTCAGAGATTATTTTGGGTGTGACATGCCCTGGTGCAAACCGAAGGGTATCTCATCACGTAATCTGAGCAACAACGAGGGTGGGGACTAATGCTATGATGTCCATATGCGATTTGTAATACTTTGTAGGAACACACTAGTGTCCCTATTATCTAATATGACCATAACGCAATAACATGCTTCTAAATGTGGGGCATCTTAGACATTCTGTAGTAGCACACAATAATTTCTATATATGGCCGAGCTGTTTTAATATGGTCTTCGCATATGAGAGGATAATCGATCAAACTCCACATTTGGATGTGTTTTTTTCTATTGCCCTTCCAGAATAGCCTTCTACATTACTTGCTTCGAACGGGGAGTACCTGTACTGGGACGGGTGGACGTTCCATTTTAAACACACCACTTGAAAATGAGTATTGCGGAAGAAGGACTCTAAACAGGTAAGTACCTGTTACCATCGTAACAGTAGAGTTAGCTACGGTTTAATCGTCCCCTCTGGGCTTTCAACTCACCAACTACCAATGTATTACGATGAATTTTGCCATCTACAGCACACCCATATATGTAGCTAAAGACCATGCAATGATACAGGCCCCCTAATAACCGGATTATGACCACACAAGTATGAGTCCAAAAATTGTGATAGGCTCACTTGTCTTCATCTTCTGGTATGGCATACATTTTTTATTCCTGAACCTACCAAATATAGCAGCATATGACACACAGCAATATCTTTCCATTTCTCATTTGTCCAGTACAGACCGCATACATATGTGTTGTCTATCTTTTTGTGATCCAATAGGTGCCATCAATGCACTAAACAGTTTGCCCAGTGGCTTCTAAAGACTTTTTGAGATACTGCTGATCCACATGGGGACAGACACCTATGGACAAATTTAGTATCAGGTACAAACATCCGCATATTGTGATTGTACAGATGCTTTTAAGCCTCCCTAATCCTTTTTTTTAGAACTATGTAAATATGGTTGTCTGAATGCTTTTCTTTATAATCAACAGCACAGCGTGGACACACGTGTTCTGTCTTACTATATGAAATCGTTTGAGATTTGCTGAAAATTACCACTACGGACAGTCAATTATCTGCTCTTCAAAAGTACCACTTCCTCATTTAGAGGTTGTGAGTCATATAGTTTTTAACTTTTCTAACTACCTTTCCTTGTCTGTGAGCACGCTCTAATACCTTTCAGGAAACTATGACACAAGTGAGGGGCTTTTTTACTAGAATCCTTGACATCACTCTTTTTATTCAGATTGCACGTCAATGTGTAATGTCTATCTGCACAAACTTATCATCTTAGAAGTTCTTCTTTTCACATCTTAGTGGTGGTGTTGGTCGCAGATTAATCGACTATGGTTGAGTCGATTGATCTTTAGCAAACTAATGGAGCCCAATCTGATCATGTAACTTAGCAAAAAAAGAAATTTTGTATATGGGGCGTGTCTTAGTTATGTTCCCACTTTGAAATTTCAGATACCCCAACCACTCGCCTTTACCTTGTTGTATTGGTGGTTGTTAAGAAGGTGGTTTAAAAGTGTCAATATCCACTGAAACATTCATTGACCTGTATGTGAGATACCCAGCCCACAACACTGTCATGAAAACTATAATACATCTGTCTTTTCAGTGACCATAATAGTGTATGCAACCTTGAGAGGGTGGGATATGATTTGTTGAACAAATGAGTATATATGTGGATGTGAGATGCTAGCATGAAAGTGTGGTCAATTATAGGGGTCATTTAAGTTCTTATGAATGACATAGACAGCATTGTTTAAATTTAAAATAAACAATTTATATGCTGTCTCTCTTCAAAAAATGAAATTGCGTAACATCTGTGTAAAAGAAATGTGGAAGGAAATTACAGATACAATGAATGTTTTTTATCTTTTTGATAGAAATGATGAAATAATGATCTTTGAATAAAATACATTTCATGTATAAATAAAAATTGCTTGTCTACTATGTACTCATTGTGGTTAGCCCCATAGAGCTGTTAGTCACCCTTCATAAAAGTAATATAGGTCTAGTGGGAGGCTTTGATATTGATTTCCAAACCTTTTTGTACCACCATGTTGTGTGCCTGCCACCGGACCAGCCTCTGGGGGGCAAGCTCAGAGCAGCATCCCCACATCTACAGCAACACACCAACCCAAGCCCAACAACATGTCTGTCACTGAGGCAGCCACTGCATTTCTGAACATGTCAACAAGCAGTATCACTGAATTTGATTTGTTCATTTTGCAAAGTAGTACCCAATCATTTCAGGAAACAGAACAAAGTGGACAGCAGCCAAAGCCACCGATAGTACATTTTCCTGATGTCGGAGCACAACAGGAGGTTGAGTTTCCTTCCGAGCAAGTATCTCCTCTTTTAGAGTCATTGGCTCCCAGACAACCAGAAAGGAAAAGAAAGGGTGTTGCTCTACTATCTTCTCCAAGATTCTTTTCTGGTGATGATGATAGGGACATGGAGTGGACCCCAGCAGGGTCCCAGAGACAAGAGCAAAGGCAATGGAAAAGAAAAGTTTCTGAAAGACTTTAACTTAGGGAAGAAGATGATGGGGAGGATGACGACCACGAGGCAGTCTTGGTGGAAGGTGACGCAGAGGAGCATGACACTCCTATTCAACCTGGGATGTGGCATTGGTAGCACCACCAGATCCCATATTTGCAAAGCCCCAGCCTCAGTAGAAGTATTCACTGCAGTGAGGCAATCAAAATCGATAACACACCCACCTATCTCCAGTTCTTCTTCAGGCATTGGCAGTGGCACAGTAAAAAAGTACTTCTCCTCAGTTTGGGTCTATTTTATGGTTAGCAAAGAGGGGGGGGGGGTACATTGCAGTATGCACCATTTGCCACACAAATATTTGTTGGGGTAAGCCAGGTTCACGTTATGGTACTGGCAGCCACGACCCATATGAAAAAATACCACAAAATCAAGTGGGAGAAGCAACTTAAAAAATTGCTGAACTTGGGCGTGGTCGTGGTGGAGAGGAGAGCAGGGGAAGATCAGCACAAGTTCAATCATGGTGGAAGGTGTTGATGAGAAAATAGAGGGTGTCATTCTTACACAAAGCAGCCCAGTCCCTGCACTGAGTCAGCAGAATTGCCCAACTCAGCAACTTCACAATGGCACAATGGCACAAGACTCAGAGTGAGATAGTTAAACCACAGCATACTGTCAAGATCCATTGGACTGCCCACCGTCTTCCGCGCTCCAGCAGTAGTGGGGGAACCAATCAGGGTGAACCCCAGGGCTCTAGGTGCATTTCACTCACTTACATCCTACTTAGGAAAACTGCCTGTCGGGTGGGGGCTCCTAGCAGGTTCTCAACACATGCCTCTCACCCTCAGCTCATCCCCTCTTTCACTCCCTGTGTTCCCTGAGGAAGAAAAGCTAACTTATATTTCTTTAAATTCTAAGCTCTGGTATGTGGTGGTGTTTTCCTTAACTTTGTTTCCCAGGCCACGCCAGAACTTGACTCAGCAACCTCCATGACTCAGCAGTCTCCGTGACTCAACAAGACCTCCGTGACTCAGCAACCTCCATGACTCAGCAGCCTCCATGACTCAGCGGCCTCCAAGACTCAACAAACCTCCATGACTCAGCAGCCTTTGTGACTCAGCAACCTCCATGACTCAGCAACCTCCGTGACTCAACAAAACCTCCGTGACTCAGCAAACTCCATGACTCAGCACCTCCATGACGCAGCAGCCTACATGACTCATCAGCCTGGCGAAAGGTATTAAACCCTCACCTAGACTCGTCTTCAGTGCTTCGCATTGAGTTTCCTGTTGAAGATCCTGCGGCGTGACGGCTCTTCACTGCAGGTGCTGGTCGGACGAGTCCTGTTCCATCCTTGCTGGTGCTACTCGCAGATAAGTCTAAATCCTTTTTGGGTTACATTTCACTCTTGTGCTCAGTGGAATTCCATTGCTTTGACTCCCAGCTCATTTCTGGTTATCGGGGAGATCTTGGATAACTGCGCATGAAACTCTTCGCAGTCAGAGACTTCCTGACTTCGTTTCCTATATCACAGTTCCCTCTTGTTCCCGCTCAGCTTATTTTACGCACTTTACCTGGATTTTGGTCATTTCTTCCTTATATCATTTATGTACTTTCATGCATAGGTCTTACTGATAGAAGTGTATATTATTAATGCAGTGTTTATAGTTACCCTGTTACGTCTCTGTTTTTTCTCGCTGAAAGAAGGTCTTGGTAACGCTCCCAAGCCTTGGACATATTTCAGCTGAAAGATACAGATTATGTCTTATCTCATTGAAATAAGAATGTATGGTGTGCTTATGTGTAATCTTCGTTGGCACAATATTGTGTGAATGTATATTTATCTTAGGCACAATATTGTGTGTGTATTTATTTTTGGCGCCATATGGTGTGAGTGCAGTTCTGATTCATTCTAAGTATTCTAAAAGGCCTCTTTTATCGTGACCCAATGCAGAGGTTTATGCATGATTTATGTCATTGATTATTTGTGTTCTTTTTGATGTCTTCTACTACTGCTGCAGGAGCTGGTCTCCATACTCATTCCTATCTTTAGAACAGATGTCCCAGATTGTTCTGTGACCCAGAGTTTGCTTCTCCACCGGCATGAACGCGCACCAGTTGTTTCTTTCCTTATTTTAGCTTTTAATTGTAACTATTTATTTTAGTTTATTGTTTGTTCCCAAACCCCTTCCCTTGAGATTATCGGATGAGCACTGGTGTCTCTGGTTCAGTGTTCATCGGATGGTTTCTGGGGATTGTTGGGGTCCAGCTGCCTCTGCATGTCCAACAGAGAGAAGAACGCGTTCCAACGTTCATCTTCCCAGATTGGTTCCTGATACATACAGTGACTGCCCACCATGAAGCACATTGATTCTACCATCACCATCTACTTCTTGAAAGACACCTCTGTCAGTGGCCCCAGAAAAGAAGAAAATACAGGCTAGTATTATGGTCATGTTTAGGCAGGAGGGGCCCTATGAGTGCAACCACCCAATCGCACGTTTGCATAATGGGAAGCAGGAAAAACTGTTAGTGCTGGACCTCTTCCCTTTTTATTTTGTGGAAGGAGTGGGATTCTTAGAATCCTTGGCAACCATCTGCCCAAAATGAAAAGTACCAAGATGGACCTATTTTGCCAGAGTTGCTGCTCCAGTGCTACATCACAAATGTGCTGCAGTTGGATTGACAAGCTTTGCAGCAAAGTATTGGTCACACTATCCACCTGATGACAGACATGTGAACCAGTTGTCAGGTGACTGATTACATGTGTATCACTGCACACTGGATCGCTTTTGTGGGGGTAGAGCAAAAGATATCTACAGGTCTTAGACCTGAAGAATGTTTTAAGAGAGTTTGGCGTCATGCAACATTGGCCTTGTTCGCCATGGAGAAATCACGTATAGCCGTAAACATCTTGGATGAATATAACAGCAAGGTGTGTGAATGGCTGTGACCCAGAGGTCTTAGAATTGGATTTGCTGTCACAGACAATGGCAGTAACATAGTCAAGGCCATGGCAAATGGTCTCTATTTCAGGGTCCTGTGTTTGGCCCATTGCATCAACCTGATGGTGCAAGACTTTCTAAAAAAAAAGACATAGTCAGCAACATACTGACCAACAAATCTACACTCATTTCAGCCATTCTTTTAAAGCCCAGAAGAAGTTGCGGATTATTCAGCATGATAATAGTGTAACAGTGAAAGACCTGATATGGCAGGTGCCAGCATGTTGAAACTAGACCTATTACATGTTGCAATGTCTGAGCAGTACAAACAGATAAATGACTATGTCACTCAAAGAGGAGGGGATGCAGTTGGGAAAGCTATGGCCATGGATGTGGAAAAATGGGGCCTTGTCAAATGCCTGACACAGATGCTACTCCCTTTTGAGATTTTCAAGTGGGAAGTTACCAAGGGGGACAGGGCAATGGGCCAAGCTATCCCTTTGTTGCATCTGCTGCAAAACCAGGTAAATAAGGTGTCTGAAAGGTTTGCCCCCGGAGGTGTGAACGAAAACACAGAAGCGCATGCCTTGGTTGAGAGATTAATTATTTGCTTTGCTTGAAATACAATGCTTCAACAGGACATCTTCTATTCCAGACAGTACATCTGTGCCACACTACTAGATCCATGGTACTAAAAAAGTCTGCCCACTTGCATTCCTTTTTCTGAAGGGGATGTTTCTAAATACAAGAGGTGGATTGTTGAGCAAGCCAGAGACCTGGAAGAAGAACGGCTTGAACTTAGAGTCCCATCCCACAGTTCTTGGGTGCCACCTTCAACTTCCAGAGAGGGCATTCTTGTCTCACAGCAGCTAACAACACCATCAACCAGAATACCGGAAACAATAGCAACAGAAGGACTGGACCTAACCTCTGTATTGTATTGGTTTAAATCAGCAGGGCATAAGTCTAGTGCAGAGGCGATGACAAAAAAGTTTGATTAAGTGAGAGCACCATTGACCATCCACAGGATGTTCCAGGATATATTGATATGGGGAGATGCGCCAATGGTCAGATCTCAGCAGGCTGGCAATAAAGTATCTGGCTTGTCCAGTGGCGAGTGTGAATGCTGAGTGTGAGTTCAGTTCAGCTGGTCTGGTTGTTACAGTGAGAAGGACCAGTCTCTCACCTCAAAATGTGGAGAGATTGACTATGATCAAAATTTATCAACATGTCATATCACACAATTACACCATTCCTGAAACAGCACAGGAGGAGGAGGATTAGTCGGAATCAAGTGTGTTAGATGAACAACTTCTGGGTGAACCACCTGAGTTTGAGGAGGAACTCTACTTCCCGGAATGAGTATGCCAGTGCCTCCATAGAACTTTAAAAAAAATTCTGGTCAAACCTCTATTGTTATGTGCCACAGACTAGGCCTAAGTAGAGAATAACCTTTGTCCTACCTTGCTCAGCATAACGGATCTACCGCTAACCTTTTACCAGTTGTGTGCCATATAAATATCATGTGGTTTTCTTCGAAAACAAGCCTAATTTATTATGATTGAGGATTCTTAGTATCATATCTTAATCCCCTGCCCAGGAAGTACACAGCAGGGTTAACATATTCTGTATAATAACTCTGTACAAAAGTCATCACTATCGTCATACTTGGACGACAAGCCCACTGTACATAATTGCAACCATATCTAGGTAGAACCCCTGAGGGTACGTTTTGGGTATAAATGAACCACATCTTCACTGGGTAACCAGAGGAGAAGCTTCCACACTGACACAAGATGCTGAGGTCCCAGCATGCACAAGCTCCAGCACGCAATGGTCTGACATCCCTTGCGGGATGTCCAACTCAAGACCAAGACGGGGTCCTTCATTCGCTCCCATCAGGTAATGGGGTCGGCTATTTCCTAGGGGATTCTTGGCTTTACACCCACATACATGCTAGGTACACTTAGGTATACTTATATACGGTCCGCATAGTAGGAGTATGTTGGATTATTGTCATGTTTATATATGCCTGAATATATTCACTATTTTAGCACCATGGTAGAATTCTACCTTCTATTTACTCTGTTGGTGCTTGCAATCTCATACGTTAGCTTCTGTCTATTGATTGTTGCAACACATATGTTTTATACTAAAATGACGCAGGTTCAATAAATGCTTATTGAAAACACCCAGGCGTTTATTCTGTGTATCTCTATGAGACCAAGTGAGCACGAGTGACTGAGTGAAAAGTACTGTACTTTTTCCATGATCCCTGAAGGATCAGGGGTTGTCATGTACGATAGTTGCCAGAAACTATTCGCTCCTTGGTAAAGTAGGGGGATTATAGTGGCTCTGTGAGCTAGCTGGTCTAAAGGCTAAAAAACCCTTTGGTTATGTCTGGAATCTGTCTGGACACCAATCCCTTAGTTTATGTTGTCTAAATGCACAGATCCTATGTATTTTTAGGAACTACACGACATGGCGCAGCCAACTTTGGTTTGGTTCTTATTAAAAGATCAAATCTGAGTAGTTCAGTCTTGCTTTCTCAGAGACCCCTACTCACATTAAACCAGAGACGTTTGGAGTGGGAGGGGAAAATCCGCTGCAGCTGCAGCTGAGTAGGTAGACCCTATGTATTGGCTGTAGGTTTATTCAAGCGTGAAAGATTATAGTTCCCCACATTGTGCAAAACCTTATCTCTTTTTATTAAATACTTCCTATCATAATGTCTAACAATGGGGATGCTGGTATGAGTGGTGCTAGCACAGAGAAAGCAGAGCAGAAAGGTGCTCTTAACATTTCAGAAAATTGCAGACATGCACTTACTATGAAATTAGTAGATTATGGCATCCCATCAATGGGTGGGACTGTTTCCTTTGTGATTGAGGCACACGAGGCATTCAGGAGAGAGGTATTATATTCTTGGATCAAATTCCCACCTGCGTACGCACACACACATTTGTTTCATTCTTACATTGCAAATGAGACACCTGAAGAATACTCTCCACATGAGGACTCAGAAGTCCTGTTAATTTAGCAAGAGCATATTAATTGGTTTAAAGGTGCCCTCCTGCACACCACAGAAAATGTGAAACTCGGTCCACTCAGCAGAGACATACCATATTGGCTGGTACTAGCTGCTTACACACCACATCCAGCAATTGATACATTGCCAGCAGCAGACGTAAGTACACTTTACAGAGAGATAGTAAAACTGTACATAAATCTTACACAGTTCATAATGTGAACACTTACAATTCAACCTTCAAGGGTCACTCATGCTGCTCAACCGCAAGGGACTTCGACAAAAGTCACCCCACAAATGCTGAACCCGATTATGGGAAGAATGCCCACTAGACGTGAGCAAGTACCATTCTGGATAGTACAGAAAATAGCACAGCCTGAGGCAGCATTTCCTTAAATAGGCCCACATGAAAAACACAGAATAATAATGATTTGCTTGCCAATGGGGATAGCTCCCCCAATAGAGGATTGTACCAATTGGGGTACAGGTTTTGCTGCTGTTTATACCAGAACTCATGGTACCCCCTCAATAGCAGTTATACTGTAGGTATTGAAACAAATACAGAATGAGTACGGGGCCAAAACCTGCCCTGGACTTAGTGATGATATTGATAGGCAATTTTGCCTAGGTATCCAAAATTATGTTAGCTAACATAAAAGGGGAGGCAACAGCGGTGGCTATATGCTAACGCCTGAGGGAAGTCACTCCTGCACAACAGGACGGATAACTACCAAAGATTATCAAAGAAACATATGCTTCACTGTGTAGCGATTACTTGGGAGCTAGACCTGGAAAACCATAAATAGCAAGCCATTCTGAAAAGGATAACTCAAAGCAAGCACCCGATTCTTCTAAAACAAAATGGGATAACAAACAATAAAAAAATAATAAGCAGAATTCATCACAATCATGTGGTGGGTCTCTTCAACAGGAGCCCTCTAATAGAAAATACAATAAAAGGAACTGTGATAATATTAAAAAACCTGACAGGTATCAGGATACTGATACACGTTCTTCTCGTTACTTTCAGGGTTCATCAAAAAGTCGGAGAGGGAGGACAGTCAGAACACAGATCAGAAGAGTGAGTCAAGCCAAGAGAGACATATCGCACTCCATACTACATTATTAAACAAGAAGATAGAGCCAAAACTAAACCTCAATTTAAAAATAAGAAAGTAGCTGTACTTAAAATTAGAAATGCCCAGGCTACTGAGGACTCAACTATTGAACATGGAATGGGCTCTGACGATGCTTGACAGCGAAGCAGAAGTAACAATAGCTCACCAGAACCTGATGGAATTTCTGATGAAAGCAACGTTGAATGAACACATCACAGTGGAAACAACTGATATAAGACGTAATATTACCAGCCTTCTCTGTTCTCGTTCCATAGTCACTTAAACATACATACGCGCAGGAGTGGGCGTTAGGTTAGCTCCCGCATTATACCGCAATCATGTAGGGTGGGATGCTGAGTCACCTCACAATGAAATCCCATTAAAAACGACTCCAACTCCACAGAGGCAGTACCAAATAAATCATGATGCAAAGAAACAAGTCAGGGAGATCTTAGATCAACTTGAATACCAAGGTGTTATTGAAAATTGCACCTCTTCCATGAATAATCCTTTGTTTCCAGTAATGAAACCCAACAATTCATACCGTCTAGTTTTAGACTCCAGGCCTTTGAACACATGCACAAAAACATTTGCAGTACAAAATGCACACAGCTCCGCATTAATGAATAACATTGTGTGGAAGAAATACAAAACAACAGTAGATATCTCAAATGGATTCTTTTGCCAAAATATAGCACCTGAAAGCAGATATTTGACATCAGTTTTGGCCTCGGCTCTAAACGCAAATTCTGTAGACTGCCCCAAGGGTATAAGAATAGCCTGGGGTTGTTCTCAGCAAGAGTATCAGAGTACCTTCAAAATAATGATGAGGAGGCATTGTCCAACGTAGATGATATTTATCTGACAGATGAGTTATTGGATCATTTGAACAGGGTGAATGCCACTGTGGGCTACAAATTTAACTTTAAAAAATCAAAAATTGCCCACCTCAATGTCCTATTTTTGGGATATTAGCTATCAAGTGATGGGAAATGCCTGACAGCTATTTTTTTAGAAAAATGTGTGCTGCTCCAACCTCAAAAGACTATAATCCATTTTAGGATTCCAACATTTTGGCAGAACATACATTTTGGATTACGCAGAAAGGGTTAAACCTTTCTATGACCTAATGAGACCTGATTTTTCAGTTTAACATTGGACACAGGACACAGAGAAATTCTCTGTTCCGTACAAGCTGACATTATAGTTTCTGAACACTTACATACATGTGTAAACACCACAAATTTGGTGATCAGTGTAGTCGCGGATTAGTCGGGGTTCAGTTACCCAACCTTCAATGAAGGCAAAATGGTACCCATAGCATAGAAATCTCATTTGTACACAAACGCTGAAATGCGTTTTGCATCCACAGAAGAAATACTGACAGCAGTACAGACACATGTGTAAGCACTACAAATTTGGTGATCCGCATAATCGCGGGTCAATCTGGGTACACTCACCTCACCTTCAATGAAGGCAGAATTGTACCCATTACATACAAATCACATTTGTACACAAATGCTGAGATGCAATTTTTCCATTCACAGAAAAAATACTGACATCAGTACAAACTGCTGTAGTGAGAAAAAGAGCACTAGCTCATGAGAAACAAATAATAGTTGTGACTCCAGTACCAACCTTAGAGGCTGTTACCGAAGCAAGCGTTCCAAACGTGAAAGCACTGCATCCGCGATGGATACAATGGGCTAATTCTCTCACTGCAACAGATGTAGACTACAAATTTGATTCAACACTAAACACACAAGCATTCCTGCAGTACGAACAAGAACATCCTCTCCCGAATGAAATAATGTCTCTAGAACAGTATGAATATATCATTTACACTGACAGATCTGCCCATCCTGCCTTAGGAAGTAAACAGCAATACAGTGCAGTATGTGCGATTATGAAGGGATGTATGCAAGACTGCAAGTTCCATCCTAGCAGTACAAAGGCACAGTCTCTAGGAGATTGCATGGCACAGCTCGCAGAACTAAAAGCCCTGATACTGGCACTAAAAAATATGGATCGGTAATTCCACACACTCATTGTGTGGGATTTATTTTACTGTTTCCAGTCTTACAGTGAATATCTTCACTATTGGGGCCTGAATGGGTTTAGAGATTCCAAAGGTTGCACAATAAAGTACAAGATGCTTTGGGAACAGGTGACAGACCTGAACAAATGCTTGCCATGGGCTCATGTAATTCACACATTGAGTCATCAGCGTGTTGGCGTGCAGTTGAAGGGAATTCTATGGCTGATGAAGACACCAAGGAGACAGTGTGGACTGCTGCCGTTGCTGCAATTACTCGTTCTCGAACGAGAATCGACAGAAAGATAATGATAGCTGTAAACGCTACGTACAACAACAGCTCAGCCTTACCAAAAGGTTTTCCACTCAAGTACTCCTAAAAGTTAGATGCACAAAATATTCTATATGCTCAAATTCGAGGAGTGGGGGATGGAGTAATACCAAACATGGATCACAGATTAGGATTAATTGTAGCTGCACACAAGGTTCTGGGTTTGGCACACGCAGGTATCACTGCGACTATCTCGCTACTGAAGCAGCGTTACTGGTGGTCAGGTCTTACTAAACAGACCAAGGGCTTTGTCCTTCCTCAAGTGTGATATCTGTCAGCAGATGATGGGTTCCACCATAGCACGTCCACCACAAACACCACAACTGATTTCAGACAGACCCCTCACTTGAGTCTATTTGGACCACTGCGGCCCCTTACAAACTGACGGGGCTCACAACTATATCTTGGTGGCAGTGGATTCATGCTCCAGATTCCTGTGGGTTTAGCCCCAGTGCTCGGCTGATGCCCAAACTGTTATAAAGGATTTGTGAGTCTTCATAGGGACACATGCAATTGGCACATTACATTCCAACAGTGGCCCTGCGTTTAGCTCACAAAGAAGCCATGGGAAGTTTGGGTGTTGCATTGCGGTACTCCTCTCTGTGAAATTTGATTGTGGAGAGGAAAAAACAGGACTTAAATCAATTCTTAACAGCAAGGTTATTAGGCTTGGGTGGCAGTTGGGTCAATCACCTATATGGGGTCCAGAGGGCACACAATAACATGCCAAGAAGTCCTGTTTGGGATTAGAATGTGGGTACCTGATCTCGATTGTGGCAGCACAGTGGCGGATGAAAAACAATTTGACATCAATGATCGTTTGGCTGTTTTTCAGGAACTCAATGAATTCCGGGCATTACAAAGCAAAGTCAGAATAAAATGCACTGCCACTGGGACAGTGAAAGCTGTTCCGACAAGACCTGCTTGGGTCCCGAAGATTGGGGGCCTAGGCAGAGAAAGAATAGTGGACAAAAAAGAATTTGGGGCATCTTATAGAGCACCTGTACCTGTCCTGGCTATTGTAAGAACATGAACAGTGCTTCTTCCACTTCTTGCCAGCAAGAAAGAAAAGAGATTTGTGTTGATTGATCTGATCAAACCACACTATGTGGCTGATACCCAATAGTAGGCCACGTGGGCTCCTGGGTAGCACAGATCTCCTCTTGCTAGCATGCAGGAAGTTCAGACACAAAGATTAATAACCTTTGAAGATTCTACTGTATGAAGTGAAGGAGTTTCCAACAAAGGAATGGAGCTTCTACCTGTTTAAACTGAACTGCAACAATCTACAAATGAAACACTGATGTCAATTCGGCCCAACACTGACATCTAAGTGAACATGTCTCGAAATGAGTCATCCGCCAGTTCCACAAAACCTTCTGGGCTACCAAAGATCAATCGGACTGCGTCTGGCTACTTCATCTATTTTGGTACTTTCTCATTGGATCCAAGAAAACCCGAGTTATCGCCACCGCCAGTTTCCCACAAAGAACAAATTTGTGATTTCTACCTTTGGCTGAAAAAGACTTACTTTGTATTTCCCTGGATAAAGCTCAGGATTGCAATTGGTCCACTGTTCCTAGTCCTCTGGATAGGTGTAGTGACTGTCTTTTTTTTGCTCCTAAATGGACATTTCCTGCCAGAATGCTCTGCAGTCCAACATGTGAACTTGGTCCTGAAACCGCATGCATCATCACACCGTGAACTGAGAGACCAGTCCTTTGTGAACATTACATCAGTTCCAGTTCCTGAAGTAATAGTTTGGGACAGAGTTTCCTATGATGTATATGGTCCAACTGAACTTTTAAAATACCATATTTATTTAAAATTTCTCTCGGTGATATCATCAATTCTAGTACTCTCTCTAATGATTGGGACTTTGAAACTGTAAATACTATGCTGTCTGATTTAGAACAATCTGCTGCATTTTCAAATGATGAATTGTATGATGATATATCTAATTTTAACACCATGTTTTGTTACCAGCACTATGGTCTCCATTTTCTGCACAAAGCAAGTATCCCACATACTGTTTTCACTTACCAATAATGGGAACATTACCCAATACAGCTGAAAGGTAGTTCACAAACATTTACACAAAAGTTTGCTTATTTTTCTGGGTTCAACACTTCAGACCCTGCCTCATATTACTATAGGCTTGCATCTACACCTGCAAAGAAAAATATGCTCACCAACACCAAGCTTATATACTCTGCTTCCTTTATTTCCCAACGATCTTTACAGGGTTTCAACTTTTGGAGGGACATTATATTCCCAAAATCTGTTGGGGATTAAATATTGGCAAGTTCAGGGAACAGAGGCCTTATTTGGAACATGCCTCATACCACATCAGATTATCTTCCTGAACGACACAGTGCAACAAATGTCTTTTCTTGGGTGAGCCAAGATCAAGGACTTGAACACACCTCAGATTCCCTCGCTTACACACTTTGGGGGCTGGCAGAATTATATATCACACAGTGAGGATACATTGGATGCCATACCACATAATGTTTCTTTCAATTCATCAGACCCCAATTGGAAGGGATGGTTGGTTTGGCCTATCAACACATATAGGTGTCAGTCATGATTCATGGGTACCACCAAAGGGTTTAGTATCCATAGGCCTGACCACTGCTATGTACAAAGAGAACGCACGGGGTGGTGACATCTTACATTATTGGGAAGTTATGCCTAGAGTGGCTACAGACCTCAACACTGTCCCAGGTGAAACAACACTTGTCCTTACTCTCAGATGATATGGATGTTAGGGATTTTTTGTTAGGTCCCCAGAGGCCACGTCAAAAGCGCTTCTTGTATGCTATTTACAACGAGGTAAGGAAAATCTCCCAGCAGGAGGCTCCTGAGAGATTGCTTGAGATTGATAGGGTTTTGATGTGTGTTAAATTAAATGCCTTTGTTGGATGTGTGTAGTTGTAACTTGCAAACATTTTAGCCGTGTGGATTTTCTATTTTGGCATTGTTACATTAAAGATGTGTTGTTTAGTATGCCTCCTTTGTCTGGCCAGTGTGTGAGTATGTTTCCATTGCAATAGTAGGCCAGCCATTCATGTACCTTGGTTCCCCATGTGGCGGGGCCATTTTGTAAAGTTTGTATACTTAGGCCTGCTTGTGTTTATTGTTTTCCAGGCCTCCTGCTTGTTGTTGTTATGACCATGTGACTGGTGGCCATTTTGTGAAGGCAGTCAGTGTGCTTTTGCCATAGGCCTGCATGTCTTCCAGTTGTTCCCCTTGGCTTATTGCTTCTTGTTGTGGCCTGGCCATGTGGCTGGCGGCCATTTTGTGAAGGCAGCTGGTGTGCTTTTGCCTTCGGCCTGCATGTCTTCTCTTTGTTCTCAAATGCCTTCTTCTTGCTTGTTGTTGTTGTTGATGATGACCATGTGGCACTGGCTGGCAGACATTTTGTGCTTTCAGCCAGTGTGCCCCTGTGCAATATGCTTGCATGGATGGTTGATCAACGAAATATTTGCAGCTTAATAAATTAATAATTAGACACTTGAGGCAATTTTTTTATATATTTATAATTATTAATTTTATT
Organism: Calotriton arnoldi; assembly: GCA_963921515.1. NCBI lineage: Eukaryota > Metazoa > Chordata > Amphibia > Caudata > Salamandridae > Calotriton > Calotriton arnoldi. The sequence goes on along the minus strand of CAWUFW010010278.1, from coordinate 327,315 downwards.
TTATTTTATTTATTTTATTGTTTATTTAAAAATATATTTTAATTTTTGATTTGTCCAACTTTGTTTAATTTTCAATTTTGTATATTTATTGAATGTTTTCAAAGATTTTTTTAATTCTTTTCAATTAATGTTTTTCAATTTGTTTTCAATTTCACAAGTAACATGATTTGGCATCATTGAACCATTAACCCCATGTCTGCTATATGACATGCACAACAGTATTCATTGTCTAGGGATTGTTTCATTGTCATTTGTCAGCTGCAGCTCCCTGAGTGCCGCATCCCATATGATGCATAATGCACATAAAGTAAACCATTACATTTTTTGTTGTTGTTGTTCTTCTTCCTTCTTAACCTTCTTGAGTGTACTGTATACAGTACACCATAAAAGATAATGTTGTTGTCAAAGTCTCACAAATGGTTACACTGTATTGTTATTTTTTTTTAAACCTGAGGTAACAAGTGTGTCACTAAATGATATAAATAAATATATGTTTGTACTAGTAATTGAAACACAACAATGAATGCCACGTTCACTGATATTCATATTTCTTCTTCACTTTTAGGTGCACAAGAGGAGGAGACAACATCACCCATAGTACTGCCAGACAGAAGGCCTGTGAAAGATGTGCCGGGTGTGACCACAGACATCTCTTCAATTTGTGAAGCTACGTGCTGCTGCTAACTGACAGCTTCAAGATGGCCCCAAAGAAGAAAGGTACCAGTACCAAGAAAGTTGCCAGTGAGAAGAAGAAGGCACTTACCACCACAATATGTCACCCAAGACATTTTTTGGGAAATAAAAAATTGCACCTGCAGCAGCAGTGTCCGGGGAGCAAGCTGGGAGCAGCACCCCCGTATCAGCGGACCCACCTCAACAACCTAGGCCCAAGCCCATGTCTGTCTCAGAGGCAGTCAGTCTAATCACTGAAACGCTGATGAGTAGTGATGTTGAAATTGACTTATCGTTATCGTAAAGTAGTACCCAATCAGTGCAGGAAACTCAGAGAAGTGGATAACCAATAGTAGTTGCTCCCAAAGTAGCAGCAGTTCAGGAGATTGAGCTTACTGCTGAGGAAGAAGAGCAAGCCACTCTTTCAGAAGATCCATTGTCTTCCAGATCCCCAGCAAGAAAATGGAGGGTTAGTCCATCAACTTCTCCAAGCCCCCCTTCTGATTATCTTGACACCACTTGGATCCAGCCTCAGTCTGAGAGTGAGACACACCATGAGACAAGCCTAGGGAAATGGAAGGTTCCTGAAAGCCTTAGAGTTATGGAGGTAGATGTAGAAGAGGAGGATGATGATGAGCCGGTCCTCATGGACGTTAGCCCCGCCCTATTGGAGACTGACATTACCCCATCCCAAATTGCTGTGAGGGATGTGGAACCACAGATACCACCAACACCACCTCCAGCTGCCATATTTATAACCCTGGGCATAATACTTTGCTACGCTCACGAAGCATGCAAAGTTTGTGTTTCTACGCACTACGCAAATTGCACGTAGCAGAGTAAAAAACTCTGCTAATCGACGTAGCGTAGCAACAGTATATTAAACACATACAAATGCTTTGTTAAAGCAATTTTCTATACTAAAAAGCATATAACAAATTCACAAAAGTGAACTTTGACAATGAAAATATCAAGCAATGAGAGAGGTGATGATTTTGGGTTCCCCCCTAACCTAGGGGGAGGACCAAGCAGATGCCTTGAACACAAAAAGCATATCATGTGAACGATTCAGTGGTGGTCCCTTCCTCCTAGGACCACCCCAAGCACAGTTATGGGCAAAAATACAATCCCAACCAAAGGCCCTGCAAAGCATTATGGGACGAGATTAGCAGTGGGCAGTGAATATTATAGTGTCCAATATCAAAATAATTCTACAAAGAGCTGCAGTTCAACTAGTCGTTACTAGATGTCCCTCACGAGTCAAATGCAAAAGCATTGAAATGATTAATACATCAAGCTGCAGTTCCACTAGTCGTTACTAGATGTCCCTCACGAGTCAAATGCAAAAGCATTGAAACCCTTTCATGAAGCTTTTGCATTTGACTCGTGAGGGACATCTAGTAACGACTAGTGGAACTGCAGCTCTTTGTAGAATTATTTTGATATTGGATACTATAATATTCATTGCCCACTGCTAATCTCGTCCCATAATGCTTTGCAGGGCCTTTGGTTGGGATTGTATTTTTGCCAATAACTGTGCTTGGAGTGGTCCTAAGAGGATGGGACCACCACTGAATCGTTCAAAAGATGTGCTTTTTGTTTTCAAGGCATCTGCTTGGTTCTCTCCCTAGGTTAGGGAGGATACCAAAATCATCACATCTCTCACTGCTTGTTAATTTATCAATTTCACTTTTGTGAATTGCTATATGCATTTTAGCATATAAAGACAGAGATACTTATTTTATATTAACTTGCACTGTGCAAGATGCCTTTGGCAATTATTGTACAGTGCAGTCAAGCACACAGCTACAGCACTATGCAATTTGCATAGCTACGTGTAGTTCAAAATGTACTTCACGTAGCTACGTGAAGTGCTACTACGCAAACTACGCCCAGGGTTACATATTGACAAAAACCTGGCAGCGACCTACATCCACAACCACCTCAGTAGAAGTAGGTACTGCAGAGACGGACACTATCCTGGGCACACGTGATTGGGAAAATAGATCAGAAAAAAGTCTCGAAAGTTGCCCAATTTAAGATCGACATCAGTTTTGTGAGTCAAGATTAATTTTAATGATGAACAAAGAAAAGCGACCAGCCGACACGTGTTTCATCACAGTGGGAAGTAGTCCCGTGACTCTTCAGGGCCGAGCGGGTAGTAGCAAAGAAAGCAAAAGTGGAATGATGGGTGTCCCAGTATGGGAGGGTGTTAAGTCTCGAAGTCCTGCCCGGTGGTGGGTAACCAGGAACGATATCCGGGTCGGGAAATGCGGAGGGAGGAGTAGCAGGCGGGTGCGCCCGGGAACCGCATTGGAGCAGGAGTAGAAGCGACGTCCGTCGATCACGTGACTGCCGCATCCGGCTGCTACTCCTCCCTCCGCATTTCCTGACCAATTCTATAGCGTGCCCTCACTGGACCCTGCCCACCGCCACCACCCGGACCCGGATATCGTTCCTGGTTACCCACCACTGGGCAGGACTTCAAGACTTAACACCCTCCCATACTGGGACGCCCATCATTCCACTTTTGCTTTCTTTGCTACTACCCCTCGGCCCTGAAGAGTCACGGGACTACTTCCCACTGTGACGAAACACGTGTCGGCTGGTCGCTTTTCTTTGTTCATCATTAAAATTAATCTTGACTCACAAAACTGATGTCGATCTTAAATTGGGCAACTTTCGAGACTTTTTTCTGATCTATTATCCCAATCACGTGTACCCAGGATAGTGTCTGTATTACCAGTGTGGGTTGTCGACTCACACAAATCACGGGGGTTATTGGGTACTTCCCCCGACCTGGTAGCACCGTACACACACAATAGCCTTGATACATAGACGCGCACGAGTCTGAGCGCCTACTCCCTGATGTACAAAAAACCCTACACAGCTTAGCTCCTTAGGTACTGCAGAGAGTCAAACGTCATGCCCAGCTACCAGTTCATCCGACATTTCAAGTGGCACCAGCAGCATCAGAAAGTTGACCTCCCCACTTTGTGAAGCAAGTGTTAGTCAGGGTAAGCTTGGCACAAACTATGGTACCGAAGTCCAAACAACCCATCTGAGAAAACACCACTTGATCCAAGGTGAGGAGCACCATAGCGGCCAAAAAACTGCAAGTGTTGTTGGTGGAGGGAGTGAAAGGCTGAGCAAGGTATCAGATCTGATCATGGTGGAAGGTGGAGAAGAGGAAGACATTTTCTCTGGTACACAAAGCATCCCTGTCCCCAGCAGTGCAGTGGTATTGCTCAAATCATCATCAGCAACATTGCAATGGCACAAGAGTCAGGTTGAGATACCAAGACAAGAGAGCACAGTGACTGCCACACCAAAATGAGCATTGAGCCTACCAATGTCTGCTCTCAAGAAGTTACCTGCATCAGTGCCACCAGAAAAGAGATAAATCCAGGCTACTATTCTCAGCATTTTTAGGCCAGAGGGGCAGTATGAACGCAACCACCCGAAGCTGGCTAAAATGTTAGCACTGGACCGCTTCACCTTTTCTTTTGTGGAAGCGGTGGGTTTCTTGGATTTGTAGCAGCCATCTGCCCAAAATGGAAGGTTGCCAGCCAGTCCTATTTTGCCAGAGTTGCTGTTCCAGTGCTACATCACGACATGATGGAATTGCTTGGACAAGCTTTGCAGCAGAGTGCTGTTCACACTATCTACCTGACGACAGACATGTGGAGCTGTTGCCAAGCCACTAATTTACATGTGCATCACTGCACACTGGATCTCTATTATGGGGGTTAGAGAAAAGATATCTGCAGGTGTTGACACTGCTGATATTTTTAATGGCACTCGGAAGCATGCAACAGTAGCCATATTCACCATGGAGAAATCCGATACTGCTTCAAAGATTAAGGAAGACTTTAACACTAAGGTCTTTCAATGGCTGTGACCAAGAGGGCTTAACATTGGTTTTGTTGCCACAGACAATAGCAGAAATATAGTTAAGCCCATGGCCATTGGTGGATATTTCAGGGTCCTGTGTTTGGCACAGTTCATTGACATCATTGTTCAAAACTTTCTAAAAAAAGTAGACAGTCAGCAACTTTCTGTCCACCTGCAGAAGAATCTGCAAACATTTCAGCCATTCTTTTAAAGCCCGGAAGCAGCTGAGGATCATTCAACATGATAATAGAATGCCAGTTAAAACACTCATCCAGGAGGTGCCAACACATTGGAACTCCACATATTACATGCTTGATTGTCTGTTTCATCACCGTAGACCAATCAATGAATATGTCATGCAAAGAGGTGATGCAACAATGAAAGACATTATCATTGAGATGGACCAATGGGGCCTAGTTAAATGCCTGACAGAGATACTGCTTCCTTTCGAGGTGTTCACATGTGAAGTCAGCAAGGAGGACAGTACCATAGGCCAAGCTATCCCATTGTTGCACCTGCTACAGGAACAGTTAAAGGAGGTGTCTGCAATGTATGCAGGTATGGAGGAAATAGAAGAAGCATATGAGTTGGTGGAGTGCTTCATCCTTCGTTTATCTGTAAGGCTGGGAGGTAGACTTGGCTCTGCTGGTGGAGTTTGTGGATTTTTCTCGACTCCGTGCTCTGCTGGGAGCGCAGAGTTCAGCAAAAACTCAGCAAACTCCACCAGCGGAGCGGAGTTTACGGAGCGCTCACTCATAGTCATAAGTCATTGAGCAAGGGACAGCATCAGTGGGACATCTCTCCCAATCCCTGTACCTCTTAGGGCCCGCGCTGCAAGTAGAGTCCCTGTCATGTCTCCACTGACTCTCACACAGATTCTGGTAGGCCCCTGCCCCTCTGACTAAGCTTCTGCATGATGTCACTTCTGTCTGGTCTCATACTATGCACCGAAGTGGGTGCCTGCTTGTGCCTCGGGGGGACTACTGTGTGCACGCTATTAGAGAGAAGCACTCCAGTAGGTACCTGCTTGTGCCACCGGGGCACAAATGGCTGAACTGCAAATGAGAGAAGAGGGCACTACTATAGCCGGACAGGACTGGTGCGGTGGTGCCTTGTTGGGAGTGGACTGGACACTGGACAGCCTATGGTGCACTTTGCACCTGCTAGCAAGGAGTAGACTGTGAAGTGAACATTAAACAACAACATACTGACATGCAAAAAAAAAATGCCCACAGACTTGAGGGAGTATCTTCTAGTGCCCTATCTACATGTTAATCGCTCCGTGTGTGCCTACTGCTATGACTATCAGGTGAGCAGCGGGGCTTGGGGAGGTTGAGGGGGGGCGTTTTTACTAGATGGAAGAGAAGCCTTTTGCAAAACATGATAGTAATTTCAGCACTGATTCTCACAGATATACTTGACGGCTAGAGGGAGAGTAAGACATTGAGATTGAATTGAAGCACGAAGGTGTGAAAACACATAGGCCCCCGCCTTAAGTTGATACTGGCCTGGCAGCTACGCGTGTGTTGAGAGCATATTATTTTACTGTTCAGTGCAGCTCGTATGAAGTAACTGACTCCTCTTATTGCAGTTCCGGTAATCCTCCTGGTCTTTTGCAGCTCATAGAAGGCATCATTCAAATGGCAAAGGGGGATTGGCATTAAAAGTGTGATACTCCGTCTGCTCCTGGAACTCAGCGGAATCTTTTCAGAGTTTTTCAATGTTTCTGTGGAATTCCGTGGAGTGAAACTCCACAAGTTCTGCTCAGGGCTGCTTATCTGCAAATTCAGGGATGCAAAGAGACATTTTGTCATCGAACCGTTACATTTGTTACACAATTCTTGATTCTCGGTACAAAGCATTACTGGCCACGTTCATTCCTTTTTCAGACGGGGATGTTGCCACTACAAAACTTGGATAGCTGTGCAAGCCAGTCAGCTAGAAAAAGAATGGCCATGAAGTAGAGGCCCACTCTTCCAGGGCACAAGTACTGCAGGGCAGCATTCAAACTCAGAGCCTGAGGGCAGTGCGGTTGGATCACAGCAGCCAAAACCACCAACAGCAAGAACAACAGCAAGAACAGGAGCATCAGCCCCATAATCGGCAAAGGAATGGTTTCTACTGGCAGGGATTAAGTCCAGTGCTCAGGCAAAGGCAATAGAGGCCGAGCAAGGTGGAGCACCCATGACCATTGAGCGTATGGTCCAGGCCTATCTAGATGAACCAACAGAGGTCTACTTTGATCAAAACCCATTGCTGTATTGGTATGGGAAAAGGTGCCAATGGCCAGTGCTCAGTAGGCTGGCAATAAACCTTTTGGCTTGCCGTGTATCAGTGTCTCCACTGAGCATGTTTTCAGTGCTGCTGGTGCTGTTCTGACAGTGAGAAGGACCAGTCTCTTGCCCTAAACTGTGGAGAGATTAACCACTATCAAAATGAATCAGCACTTTATAGCACCGGATTATACCATACCTGCAGTACCACAGCAGAAAGATGACGGAGATTCAGGTCATGGAAGTAGTGTGTTAGATGACCTACTCCTGGGCGAGCCACCAGAGTTTGAGGATGAGCTCTACTTCCCTGACTACTGGGCTTTCTAGTTTCTTCCTTTCTTTGACGACAAATAAAAAAAAAAGATATAGCTAAGGAACATTATTTATTTTATTATTTGTGTGTTTCTGGTTGACAAATCCATCATCACCGTCTTACTTTTAGACACATTTTATTGCCGGATTGGAGTTGCAACTGTGTGCAGTGAAGAAGTCCCGACTCGCCCTAAAGCCATTTCCCTCAAGCCAGACATTGGATGGAGAATATAAACAAATGTGTGCCTGCCTCCAACCCTAGGTCCTTTCCTAGCCTAGAGGAACTGCCCCATATGTGACATTATTATAATTCAATTTACAGCGAACAATGTGCCACCAAACAAATCACGGTGATCACACCGGAAGAACTGGTAAATGATGGCATGCATTGCATGCTGACTGATAGTTGTTTGTTGTGAATGTTGTGACCTTGTTGTGAATGAAATGTCATCATCGTGTGTGTTGAGACTTGAGAAGAGATGATACATGTGGTGGCAGGAACTGTGAGACTGGGTGTTTGTTTGTTACGCTTAATGCGTTGGTGATGATGATTGAGATTCACAATGTTTGTGGCCTACCGACGGCTGAGCAATAATGTTCCCCTGAAGGTTATTTTTTTCCTTCCCCTTTGAGAGATTGGATATCAAGATTCCTTCACTGGGTCCACTCCACACTGCTCACATTGCTTTGTTTTATTGTTTATACTCCTCAAAGACTCAGACCCAACCAGTCACTTAGATAATGCAAAGCTTGCAAACACAAATCTGGTCTACTCTAGTCTACACACAAAAAGTCAATCTTTCAATAACAAAATTGTATTGCTAAAGCCGATCCATTGTATTTTGAGCTGGGATGAGTCGGGACTCACTCAGGACACTATTGGTACGGAGTTGGACACCATATTCGGAGTCAGACTCAGGAGGATCAGAGATGATGGAATGACTTAGGGCCTGGGTGTGAGTGTGACTACTTCGAGAACTGCCACCAGAAGAAGATGGAAGTTTTCAAATTCATTGAAACCAATTGATTTGGATGATGATGACTTTGAAGTGCCCTAAAGGTAAACCACAACACCATACCTACACATGTCTGTCTAGTGGTAGTGGTGAGTGTGGTGTGACTGACAGCAGTTCATTGACTTTTTACTTCATTTGGAAAATGAATGTGTTCAGTGCTGTCTGGCTCAAATTTGAAGATAAGTGGAGGTTGGGTGGGGAGCCTGTTGTTGGAGGTAACTGCCGGAAACAGACATTTAACCATACTGCCTCTGAAAGTCTACTTGTTGCACTCCTCCTTATGCAGTTTAACTTTTCTCCTTGATTCTTTAATACCATTTTTGTTTTTCCATCTACAGGCCCTTTACTCTGTGCCATACTGGAAAAACAAGTCACACTTACCTTACCGAACCTCATCCACCAGGCACCCAAGATTGATGAACAGTCCAAGAGGAATGCAGAGATGCAACTCCCAATTGGGAAATACAGTATCATTTTTTCTCTTCAATCGTTACAACTGTGTGTGTTGTTTATGTTTGTTTACTTGACTCCTAAAAATATTTTAATTTTATTTGCTATCTTTTAAAGTCCGGTACAACAGAACATAATTTAACTTGGGTCTCTCTGGGAGCAAACGGACAATTTGATTTACCTGTACTAGTCTAGTGCTCATCATCATGCATGCATTTCCTTTTCCTCCCATGACAGATTTATGATGGTCGCTATCACGATGAATGTGTTGTCCTTGTGTAGTGCTTGTCTTTCTCAAACCTTTCCTTCAAATCCCCTTTTCCATCCATTCATTGAACCCCTAAACCACTTCCCCTTATTGAGGTGTGACTAAATTAAATTTACACCATTAATTGATCACACACTTGGTCTTGAGCAACACCAACTCAAGGCAAGGCGAGTATCTTCTTCTGCTCTAAGTATAGCCCGCACTGGAAATAATATATATATTAGATGTCCCACCCATGCACAGTATTCAATAGTAATTTTTTTTTCAGAGGAACATAATCCATCATAATTGCCAGCATCATCGTCCTTCCAGTACTAAAGGTTACGCTTGTTTACTCCATAGCTCGAGTCAACTTCAGTTTGCAACTTGTACTTGCCCATCATTCTGATTATTTATTTTTCTTTTGCATTTCTTATCATGGTTTCTCGTTTGGCAGTTTTCTTCTTGTGTACTTCTAGTCGTACTCAAGACTCCCTCAGTTGACTGTCACTTTTTTTGCAAAGCTTGCATATAAAACGGCATTAACTCAGTTTTTAATATGTCAATTTAATTAGTTCCCTGTGATGAATATTCCTCACCCTAACGGTTTGGCTAGGAGGGAGTCGAACCTCGCTGCAGAATCTGGTGCTTTCACTAGTATTCGACTAGTCTGCTAGCTTGGAGCTACTGCATACTACTACCACGACCATGGCACCTTGGGAAACCATCACCCTGCAGCCATCCCTTACCCTAATCACAGGTAAGAGAAGAACTGTGGGGGATTCATTCAAGATGCAATAATCTATATACTATGGAAATTAATTCACACACCCACACCCCTTTGAGTCCATAGGGGTTAATATAGTTGCAGACTGCATAGACTAGGAGGAGAGATTAGTAGGACAAGTGAGGGTACCACATCTATCTGCTGGTGTGTTACACTATCAGCAGATTTCAAAAACTGGCTGCAGCCCTGCGGCAAAGGAAACAGTGCAATGTAACCCCAAAAAAAGATTTACATCACATGTAAAACTGTATATTTATTCCCCTAACAAATATAAACTAGAAGAAAACCCACACCTGACCCACCCCTCTCCCTAACCCCAACCAATTTCCAACAAAAGTCCAAATTGTCCAAACAAATGTCCGTAAAAAAAATTATGAAAACCCCAACAATCTGATTTCCTCAACTCCTACATTCCCACCCTCGCCCCAACAAATCCCACCCACCAAACAAAAGATAAAAAAAAGGGCAAGAGAGGCCTAGTAGCGGACTAGGACTCTGATCTTCCTCCTAAGCTGGTCAAAACGCTCCTCCATCCTGGCTTCCAGATGCACGATCCTCAGGAGTATGCGGCATTGAAGGCTCTAAAAGTTACGGGGCGAAGCAGCAGTGGTTCAATGGTGGCGTGCAGCTGCCGGACCACGGTGTCGTACCACCAGAGGCACTGGGGCCTGGCTGGGGCCCGGGGCATTGGAGACTGCAGCTGCTGCTACTTCCTCCTCCTCCTTCTCCAAGGCCACCAGCCGCAGATATTCTGCCCTGATGGCCTCCAGCTTCCTTTGCCAGATATTGGCTGCCTGATGGGTTGGGAAGGAGGAGCTATATCAAGAAATAAAAAAGACATTTTAACCAATACTCTTAGCAAAACAGTAACACATAAAATGATATAGTGGCACAGTAGCACTAGCAGTACATAATGTGACATTTGTGGTAGATATCCTCGATTCCTCGGCCCCTAAGATTTGGATGTGATTAGAGTTTCAGGCATTAGGCACTATGGAGTAGACAAATATTCTTGATCTCTCTCTTGTTTCGCTAAATTAATCTTGTATTCATGCCAGCTCAGCTTGCGCCCTAGACAGACTAGCGTTACTTTACCACTGTTTGCAGGTGGGGCAGCTGTACTACACAATTATCTTTTTTCTATTATGGCCATGATCTGTTAAATGGCAAATGCTATATTTCACTTTCACCCTGACTACAACAAAGCAAATGAATAATACATGAATAGCTACTAATATGAATGATGATATATGGCACAACATCACATGAGGTACTACTATTGTAACCATGCAGCCGATAGGCCACCCATGGCTGACACTGTCGAAATGCCATGGGTAGGGAGTGGGCCTCGGAGGGAGGCAATTGCTGATGGATGGGTACATAATATATATGTTGTGCTTTAAAACTACTGTGAAATATATACAACCTCAAACCTTTGAGTCAAAAAACTTGATGAAAAAAAAAATCCTTGTTTATTCTTCTTCCCAGGGATTTTTCCATTTATCATTGCAATGTTCTTCTAGCATTATTTTTTCATACTTGGCTTTGCTACTCAAGCACGATTTAAGGTTTACATTCTCTTCATCCAGTCTTTCACCTATGATTGAATACCATCCATCCGTCCATCCAAACATGGCTATCATGCTCAACAAAACTTTCACCAACATACATTTGTAATTTAACCACCCATGCGTCCTTGCTTTGACCCATCAACCCCTCCAGAGGATTTATTTCACCCATTCACTTTCACCCACCCAGGCAGGCATCCTTTCTTTTACCTTTCACCCATCCTTGAACCACCCATGCATCCTATCAGCCACCTATATGCATCTCTTCACCCAAGCATCCTTCTCTGCCAGTCATATTGCATTTCACCCGTCCTTCCTCCTTCCATCCTTCTTTCCCTTTTCCGTCAACCCATCAAGGTCTGACTCTTCTTCATAAAACTCTCTCTGCTGAGTTGAAGATAGAAGAGCCCATTAGTTACTTAACTCCCACTGTATATGCTAATGCTAAGTAAAGGTGTCTTTAACTGTTCACAACTTAGTCTCACAGTACAGTGTACAGTGTACACCCTTTCAGCAATTGCATAAATTGTTAATAAGCAAGCAATAAGACTTACCACCACCTGTCACTGCTGCTGGCTCACCTCTTGCAGCTGCCGCATCTGCTCCCTGAAGGCTGGTGTCACTGTCCCCACTCGCTAGAAAAAAAATTACACATTTGTTTGATGCCATATATGCCTCCCCCTATTTATTTTTTCTGTAGCAAGATTGAAAATACATACACCACACATATCACTACAATTCAGGTACAGACAGTATGTCCTATAAAAAATAATAAAATATCCGGTTGGGCAATTTTTGACAAGCCTCTCAAGAAGACATCCTGTAAAGGACTGGACTGAGTGGCTAGAGCTATTGGTGAATCTGAGTTTTTGAACAGAAATAAGAGTGGACAATGGGATATAAGGTCTTCTTGGTTGGAAATGTAATGGTGCCATCCCCATCCTCCTCCTCCTCCTCATACTTACTTCCAGCCATGTTGCACGGTCAGCATCAGACGCTCCCCTAACCTGCACATCTTCAAGAAAGACCTCAAGACCCTGCTCTTCGACTGAGCCTGAGCTGTCTCCCCCTCCCCCCCAGAGACTTGAGACCCTCACAGGTGAGTAGTGCGCTTTATAAACCCCTGATTGATTGATTGATAATCAGTTCACCATCCACTGCTGCTAATAATACTAGGCCTAGATGAGAAGAAGGCACAACTTTGGGGTGTCCAACATGACCATGGCCACTATCTCGTTTTATTGATTGAGCATGAAAAAGTAAAAGAAAGCCTTCTCATCTCAACAAATGCGTAGAATACCTTACTTGGGAATGCAATCTGCACGGCAGAGTAGTAGTACTAGTACTAGTAGTAGTAAGGACCAATGGGTTCTCTGAGTTTTACAGTACCACCAGTAGGCTCTCCACAATATATATAAGGGGAGAGGGAAAGCTGACTGAAAAATCAGAAGAAAGCAATCTATAGACAGACTGGGACAGACAGAGGCAGTTTGAGGAAAAATACAGACACTAGAAATATAAAATAGCTAAGTTAGTAAATAGGATAATGCAGGGATAGCAAGAATTTAGAAACAGATAGATCAAAGAGGATTTGGGAAATAATTAAATTAGGAAATGGTAATATTAGTTCAAAATAAGGAACGGTAAAAGTTAGGGATATATATATCAATATTAACAACAGGATGACTCACTGGGGCCAGAAGAGCCTTCGGATGAGGAGCAATCTTGGGAGGCACCTCCAGCTCCCGCACTCACCTCAGACAAGCTCATCTTGCCCCTGGATGCTGATGATCATGCAAGATATAATTAAAGAGACAAAAAATGATTGATGTTAAATAAATATAAAATAATAGCTCCAAAAAGATTTTTTGACAGGAAACGGCAATTGCAATAACATTGACCTTTCCTAAATCAGATCGACTAGTATTAGACTAGTATTGCGGTCACGGACCATCCTATCTTTATTATTCCATAGTTCCAATCCGATTTCTGAATCCTAAACCTACCTAGCCCGCCTATTCCAAACATTTTGGAACAAATTGCAAAAAAATGATGTTTGCTTCTAAATTCCGATCTCATTCACTTTCATCTCTCCCCCTTTGATGGGCTAATTCACTAAGTCTGCATTTAGTCTTTAAATGCATAGATGGACGCATGCATATTGCACACACCAAATTGGTTGGCTGCTAGTCACTATACGAACTACAAAAAAGGTTCTACTATGGACTGAAGTGAGAGGACGCGGGCCGCTAAATTACGGAGTCTCTATAGTCTGCATTACCTAACTTAAGTTCTTACATAATCAGCCTCAGCGAGCGCAAAGTTGCAAACAAGTACAATTAGGTAGAGCCAAGCACCTGTGTAAAGTAACGATAACATAATATAAGATTTGTAAACGTAACTTGCCTGCATGAGAGCAGCATGCTTGGTATTTGGGAGAAAAATATTAGCAATAACATAGAACACACAAGTAAAAATAATATTAATAATTAGATACTCACCAAGCACCATGACCTCAACCTCTAGCAGGTCCTGCTCTCGGTCCAGGATGACAGACCACTGGTGCGTCAGCTGATTGTGGGTGCCCTGGACCCCAGAGCAGCAATACACTGCCTGGTGCACCCTCGCCCACCGTTGCTGGCAGTCCCGGAGGCCATACCAGGGCCCAGGCTTGCCGCCTTATGCAAGGGTGGAGGGGAGGTGGCACTGCACAAAAAAAAACAGCGCTGCCACCACCACCTCAGAAAATAAGTCCCGGGGCTGCACCCCTTCCGGGCGCTGCCGTCCACAGCTCTTATTCGCCACCTTGGCCCAGCTCTCTTTCTCTGCCATGATTCTGGGGGGCGGGCAGAATTATAAAAAATAACTGGGAGAAGAAGGAAGGAAGTAAAACAATTTGGAAAGAAGTATAGAGAAAAATAGTATAAAAGAACAAAACTCACTTAAAAACACAAAAAGTAAAATAAAATTCAAAATATACACTTAAGAAAAGAGAGGTATAGATGATAAATAAAAAAGATCAGAAAAAAACTTTTGGGAACAAAGGATTGGAAAGATTTAGGGAGGATTCAAAACAGGCCCCAAACAATAACATAGAAGAAAAACAAGATGGGCACACCGGTGCGCGACCGCTTGGTGCAGTTTGAGCGATATTTCCCTTAGAACAAGCAATTTGTGTTGCTGTACAGCAGCAAACGTCACCTGAACGGGTGGAACAAGCAACTCCGCCCACTCGCAGAACTCCGCGTAGCAAGGCTGAGTTTTTTTGCTGCTTTGCAGAGTTCCACATAGCGCCGCTAGCGAACTCTGCCCAGGCTTACTTATTTCCAGTCCAGGGAGGACCTGGCTTGGCAGTTTGGCCTGGAATGTTTCAATGAGGAGCAGGGTCAAGACTGATTTGCATATGGCTGTATTCAAACTGGGGTGGTGTGGTGGTCAAACAAATGATGGATTAAACCCAGATCTGTTGACTGGGGGTGAATGTTTGCATTGTTCAGCATTCCATCCATCATCTGTTCTTTTTGTTTCTTTTGCTCTAAGCAGGATATGAATGCACAGGGGTGGTCCCATGATTAGTGCGCCACTGTATTCAGCTAGACTGACTGATAAAGGGTAATATCCCAAAACTGGTCCTAGAATGCTTTTTTCACATCCAGTGAGGACCTGGTTTGGCATTTCATGCTACACTTTTCCCATGAGGAGCAGGGTCAATACTGATTTGCATATGGCTCGGTCCAAACTGGTATGATTTGGTGGTCAAAAAAACATTGGATTAAACCCAGATCTGTTGACTGTTGGTTGAATGTTTGCATTGCTCAGCATTCCATCCGTCATCCGTTCTTTTTGCTTTTGTCACCCTAAGTGGGAAGGGTATGCCCAGATGTGGGTCCAATGCTCATTGCACCACTGAATTCTGCTAGCCTTGCTAATGAAGGGTGATACCCTGAAACTGGTCCCAAGATGCTTGCCTCTGGTCCATGTAGGACCTGGCTTTGCAGTTTGAGCTGGACTGTTTCTAAGAGGAGCAGGGTCAAGACAGATTTTCATTTGGCTGGTTCCAAACAGGGCTGACTTGGTGGGCAAAAAAATTATGATGTATTATAGCAAGATCAGTTGACTGGGGGTGAATGTTTGCATTGGTCAGCATTCCGTCCATCATCTGTTCTTTCAGCTTTGGTCAAGTTGGTGACATAAAGGTCCTTCAAATTTTGCCTAATTCTAATTAGCAACCATAACCACCTCATGAAATGTGTCAATACTGTATTGTGGTGTTGTAGAATTCCAGTGTGACTTTGGTTCAAAATTACTCATAATTCTACAGTCATCTCCACTAGTACCCTTCTGTGGCCAAACCAGCACTCCAATCCTCTAACTCCATTAATGTAGCTAGACCTTCTATAACACATATAAAGAGATTATCATATGTGTGGTCATATGCTGGTAATTAAGTGGTGCCCTCTTCAAGGACCATTTGTTTTCTTGAAGAGTGAAAACCTTCAATAATTTCAATTTTCCTATAAATAAAAACAAATCAATGTGGGGTAGGCACTAATCAAAATTAACTGTTGGTCAAAATGAAAGTCCTAATTCTAATTTTGGCTGTTTATCTTTAGTCAGTTCAGGTGACCAGTTAATCACTGCTGGATTTATCTCACTAATTATATCTGCTTTCTTGCTGCCCTTGTTCTCTTCCGATGTGGCAACTGTCCTTTGTTCCCTTCACCTCCTCTTTGGGTTTAGGCCTTTGTTGTTGTTTCCACCTTTTCTTTGTACTAATGGTTGAGGTTTTTCCTGTACTCTGCTCATTTGTAGTAGTCTGTATTCAGCTAAAAAAATAAAAGGCTGGCCCAAATTATTTAAGGGACTGCTGCTATTCAATATCTGAATATGTATCTGCTCCTGATTATGTGCTTATCAGTGCTTGTTTCCTCTGTTTGTAAGCTATTCTCAAAGTGTCAAACTTCCTGCTAAAGTCATAATTCTCCCACTTGCAGAAACTTGTTTATCTCTCCAAAAGTTGCTTTGCTTTTTCTGCTTAATTTCTTCCTCATATTTAAATAATCTCTTTTGCATGGCAAAAAAAAGGATTATACTTTCTCTTGTGCTGGATTTTTATCCAAAAGCTCCTTCATTTTTTTTTATTTCTTCTCAAATATTATCAATTTCCAAATAGGCATACTAGGACAAAACCTCACTATTCCCTTACATGAAGACACCATTGATTGTGACCATTCTTCCAGTAGTTTTGGGGGTGGTTTCTCATACGTTGAAACAATAAGAATCCCCAGACCATGAAGGATTCTGCTCACCCCGATGTCATTATTGAGCGATATAACTTCTCACCATCTATTAATTTTCTTTTTGCACAATTTCTCCTAATGATTAAAATACTGTTTAACAGTCTTAGGTGAATTATATGGTTTATCTGTACACAAATCAATTTCCAAAAGTGTGTACATTGTGCTTTCATCAAGCATGCTATGCACTGCTTCAGTTTTCTTGCATAATATCTAACTTATATTGTTGATAAAGTAGCAGTCTTGTTCCCACACAATCTAAAAAATTAACTGAAAACACATCCATAGCCTCACAGCTCAAGTTGCTGTCATGGAATGCCTGCCGATACCTCAAAGAGGTCTTCAATATCCATGCCTGCACTGTCCCAGGCACGGAAATCCACTTTGCTTCCACCTGGTTGGCACAGTAGAAAAATGCTGGTCCCACCCGGGCTGGAGCATAGAAAAAGTGGTGCTATCTGGAGAGCCATCTGGGGGATGGGTCCTTGGGGTTTCTCCCACATCCCCAAATGCAGTTGTTTGTGTGTGTACCGGATGGGCACTGGGGCATCTACCAGAAGCCCTGGGATGTGGAACCCCTGAGGTTGAAAAAGCTCAGTGAGGGGGCAGACTGCCACTCCCCTTAATTTCAAAAAGGCCATGGGGGATAGAATCCCCTGGGCCCTTAGTGGCTTGGGGAGGGGGACCGTGTGCACCTTCCCCTAATTTAAAAAAAGGCCCAGTGAGATGAGGTCCCCAGGGCCCCTAGTGGCTCAGCGAGGGTGTCCAAGTGCCCTCTCCCCTCATTTTAAATAAATATGTACCTGGGCATAGGGACTTCAAAAGCTTGAGAGGGGGACTGGCTGCCCCAATATCCTTATAAAAAAAATAATATATGAGTGTCCAGTTGGGCAGCTGGACACCCAATGCAATTTTTGTAAAATATGTGAATAATAAATGAGCATCAGGAGCCGCTCAATAATTATGTTCTACTCCATCATGCCCTGTTTTATTTTTTATATTCTTTTTTTACTTTGAGGTGCCCCTAGAATAGTAAGGAGCACCACAAAGCCATTTTGTATTTTTTGGGGGGGCTGCAGGAAGTTCAGCAGCCCCCCAGCAACATTAAAAACAAAACAGTATGTCTTCTGGGTCGCTAAAGCCATGACCCCAGGATAATTTACCAATTTTGTTTTAAAGCACTCCTAGCTGGAGCTCTCTGGTCTTCAGTTGGAGTGCTAGACCCTCTTGTGGTTGTTTCTATGATTACATTTTCTGGGCTGACATTTTTTAAAAGAAAGACTCGGAGCAATGTTAGTTTTATTTGAAAAAAACAAAAAACAAGCATCTCTGACTATTTATTTAAAAAGATTTAACCCACAAAAAGAAAGCATCACAGAAATGTTTTTTTTTTTAAATTAAAAAAACATTATTATTTTTTCTTATAATAATCATTATTATTAAACATGGCATTGTGTGAATTATTCAAATATCAATTTTATCCAAAATATCGGTGATATTTAGAGAAAGATGATAGATCTGCTTTATTTATCATAACATGCTTACCACTTGTTAAAGCCAGTAAGCTCACTTTTTATATTTTTTGTGTTGTGACTCTTTAACAAAGTCAGTAAGCCTGCCTGAGTGTGGCAAAGTGTGTTGAGACCGACTGCACGCTGTGCATGCCAAGAAGGTTGTGCGTGGCAGAGGGTTGGCTGCTTGCAGGCCAGGTCCTGTGGTCAACACTACACCATTCACGGGGGGTAGACTGCCTGCAGCGGGTTAGATGCTGATTGTCCCACATATTACATCACTAATGACATGTTCTATAACTTCATTGAAAACATCACAGCAACATTTCAAATAACTTGATTGATAAGAAATCTGCGCATGGCCGGGATGCGAGTCAGAGTTACGTAGAGTTACATGTTATAGATACTAGAGATAACTATAACTGGTGAATTTCTGTGTTTTTTTTGTTTAAAATGTTATGTTGACACTGACATTATCACCTAAATATAGTGACACTTTAACCTTTGTCTTTTTCATTGAAAACCATATATATATATATATATATATATATATATATATATATATATATATATATATCTACTGGCGGTCGCCAGTAGATAGTTATAGTTAGGACCTATTTTCCATAGGAAATTCACAACATTCTATTTCCAATAACTTTGGCGCCGGTTGACGAATCTTCGCGAAATTTTCAAAACTTATGGCCCGCTCCGGTCCGCTCCTATCCTGAAAGTTTCGGGGTGATTCGGCAAGTGGGGGCCGAGAAATAAGTGGGGTCCCAAAACGTGTTTTCCCCATGCAATTTTCCATAGGAAACTTTAGACACGGTTACAGCCCGAACTGCTGAACGGAATTACACCAAATTTGGCAAAGAGGTAGTTCTTGGTTCAGAAAGAACCCTTTTTGTTAAATGGTGTAAATCCGTTCAGTAGTTGCTGAGAAAATCAAAAGTAAAATAACATATATATCTGGGCGGAGCCTAACCACACATGTCATCGTGAGATCTGATTGGCTGTCAGCACTTCATCCTGGAATTGCTGGCAGCCATCTTGGGACCAATATACATGATAGTACCCCATTGAAATGCATTGTAGTGAATCAAAGATTTTGAGGGTTACCAAAAGGAGAACTATAAAGGGTGATAACAGACTTTAGTTACATTAGAATTCATTTGTTGATGGTACCATACTAATTTCAGGAATTGTGGTGTGTTCTAAGGTGATTTTACCATGTGAAAAACCTTCTGCTGGGATATCATGAATCATGTTTGAGAGAAAACTATTTTCACATGCTTGTCCCATAGAGTTTTGGAAGGTGCTCCAGAAGCTAAAATGAGAGCATATTTTCTGTAAATTCACATTATCTTTCTCAGTCATGTGAGAATGAAGTCTGACATTCTCAGTAAAACATGTACATCCAACAAGGGCAGAGACTGTCAGTTGATTCCTTTGTGTTCTACTGCAGCTTCCCAGAGTGTACTAAAGAACAACTAGAGTGCTAACAGCCTTACTTATGACAAAAGTATGGCACACCTGAAGCCATCTTGATTGGAATAAACTGGTAACACTTAAAACATTTAATTTAAAAAGGAACAAAATTATGGGGTTCATTTTGTCATAGAAATTATAGTTAGTGCTGTAGAAAGAAAAATTAGGACATGTTTTAAGTGAGATCTCAAATATCTTCCTGTTATATTTCAAGAGGAGCAGACTGTCAGTTGATGCCTTTGTGTTCTACTGCAGCTTCCCAGAGAATTCTAAAGAACAACTAGAGCGCTAACAGCCTTACTTATGACAAAAGTATGGCACACCTGAAGCCATCTTGATTGGAATAAACCGTTAACACTTAAAACATTTAATTTAAAAAGGTACAAAATGAGGGGGTTCTTTTTTAAATAGAAATTATGGTTAGTGCTGCAGAAAGAAAAATTAGGGCATGTTTTAAGTGAGATCTCAAATCCTCTTCTATTTCATTAGAAAATTCTGACATGCAGACTGAAACAATCATTTTCAATACCAGCAGCAGACTTCCAGTTAACTCTCTGGTGAGCAGTAGCTTTACTTCAGTGATCTAACGAGCAACTAGAGTGCTAACATTCTGAATTTATGGCAAATGTGACACATCTGAATGCCTTCTTGATGGAATCAAAGTAAAAAACTGAAAGCATTTCCTACTGAGGAGACTGCAGTAAATGAGGAAATTAGGAAACTTCATAACAAAGAAGTCTTCCAAGATGGCCACCAGAGAAAAAAGAGCCCAAATGTAGAACAAATATAACCCAGATGTGGCCCACATATAGCCCAATGACAAAAGTGTGCAAAACACTTTTTATTTTTAGTTTTTTTGCAGTTTTATGTAGTGCAGACTGGTCAGGTATTGGAGCGTTGCATCTTAAAATATGACCCCCTACACTACAAAAACACCACTGCACTACCCTAAACCCTAAAACACTACCCCCAGCACAACCCCCTACACTACACAAGCACCACTGCACTATCCTAAACCCTAAAACACTACCCCCAGCATGAGCCCCTACACTACACAAACACCACTGCACTACCCTAAACCCTAAAACACTACCCTCAGCACGACCCCCTACACTACCCAGACACCACTGCACTACCCTAAAACATGACCCCCTACACTACACAAACACCACTGCACTACCCTAAACCCTAAAACACTACCCCCAGCATGACCCCCTACACTACACAAGCACAATTGCACTACCCTAAACCCTAAAACACTATCCCCAGCACAACCCCCTACACTGCTCAAACACCACTGCACTGCCCTAAACCCTGAAACACCAGCCCCTGCACGACTCCCTACACTGCCCGAACACCACTGCACTGCCCTAAACCCTGAAACACCAGCCCCAGCATGACCCCCTACACTGCCCGAACACCACTACACTGCCCTAAACCCTGAGACACCACCCCCTTCACGACCCCCTACACTGCCCGAACACCACTGCACTGCCCTAAACCATAGGTTTTAGGGACAGTTATAGTTAGTTGGACATTTCACTCGTACAAAACCATAGAAATTCCCCCGTTATAGTTAGTTCAGCTAACTATAACTTGCGCCCCCGCAATGCACTGCTGATGATGTCACATATTACATCACTCATGACATGGTCAGTGACATCACTGATGACATCACTAATGACATCTCAAATGACATCACTGATGACATCACTGATTGTAGGAGAGTAGGATCTGCTTCACATGGGTACCCCCACTTTTTGCTGATGCTTCACTGTTTTTCGACCTTAGTCTGGCTGGGGCCCTGCTAATCAGAACCCCAGCCTAGCTGCTTCCTCTCTAAAATGGTTTCCATGTGCCTTAGGCACATCTCTGATTGGAATCTGGAGTGCCCTTATAAGTCCCTATTATATGGTACACTATCTACCCAGGGCATAGGTACCTCAGAGGCCTGCCAGGGGCTGCAGCATGTATTATACCACCCTTGGAAGGCCATCCAAACTGACACCACAGGTCTGCTACTGCAGCCTGGGTAAGGTGGTGCATGCACCCCTTACTGTGATATAGGCTACCTATATCACCACATACCTACACACATATAAACCTATAAGTCACTCCTATGGCAGGCCTTGTCAATCATGAAGGCAGAGTGCATGGTTCCTATGGGAGAGGGTGCCCCTGCATGAGCAGGGCCCCTCTGCAGCGGTCGGAGACCCTTCTCTGATGCTGTTTGTAGTGCAGCCTGACCATATACTCTTAAGCGCATTATAACCTCGCGTTAAATGCTAACTTTGGGATGGCTGCACCGAAACATGTCGTGTTTGGTGTCAAACATCTTGGAATACTACCCCCCACCAATTCTGGCGGCGGGGGTAGCATTCCACCCTTCTAGAGGGAGAGACATGTTAACCCTGGCTTGCCCGGTAACTTCTTTCTAAAGCCCTGGCATCACAAAATGGATGCTGCTGCCACAGACACAAGTCTGGCCTCCTGCTGCTGGACGAAACTCCGGCAGGGGAGGCCTGGACAATAGGTTTCCTGTCACAGGGAGGTGTAACCACCTCCCCAGACAGGATAATGTGTATTGGGGCTGGGCGGGAGCACTCTTGGGTGCTTTGAAGTCCTGCACTGGGGGCACATTTGGTGTCCCTGTGCATACCCCAGTTCAAACTGGATCAGGGGCTTCCAGCCCCTGCTTTGGCGCAAACTGGACAAAGGGAAAGGGGTGTAGCCACCCCTCTGCCCTGACCCACCCATAGGTGGGGCCACAGAGTAAGTCCAACCCCTAAACTTAGTATAAGTATAGGAACCCAGTCCTTAGGACTTTAGATTATCCCTGGACGAAACTCTGACACAGAATCCTGGACCTTCGACGCTCTACTACAAGATTAGAGGACTGAAGAATCTCCTTGGGGTCAAGGAGTGACTCCCTGCTTGGCAGGCAACAAAGAAGCAATTGTCCGGTCTGCATCGCTGAAGCTCCCATTGGACGCCGAAGTCTTTGCATCACCAGAGATAGATTTCCAGACTTCCCCGAGGCTGCCCTGAGTCCCCAGCAAAGCTGAGGCCTGTAGCTGTCGTGGGTAATGTGGAACCGTGACCCCTGGACACCGCACGTATTTGCAAGTGCATCCTCTTCTGGGTCTCCCACGAAGTCATGCTTTGGGCTCCGAGTAGCCCTAGCCTCCAGCACCAACTGCACCAAAGATCACTGGCCTCCACTCCACGAGTGTCCTGTGAGCCAGATCCACGTGCACCATCTTGAGGCTCCTTCGCAGTCGCTAGTCCGTTGGCTAGTAGCCCTTCACGAAGGCCAATCCTTTTCTTCTTGGGCTCCCTGGTTGCTCTAGGCTTGCCCTCACTTACCCTTACTGGGTGAGTTCCTCAGACCTTGCTGGTCTGCACAATCGTCAATCTTCAACTTCATCGAGACTTGCCGTTGCCAAAGCTTGTTGGGTCCAATCCGGTCGCCAATGCCTCAGCACTCGACAGACATTGTGTACCAGCCAGAATCCTGTTCCTGGTTGCCGACAACACCTCCTGGACCTCATGGCTGAAGAGTCAAGACGACCGTCAATGTACTTGAAGCACCCGACATCGGTGGGCATCTGCTCATCGCCTTCCTGGTCACTGGATAGTGACCCAGACTCTGTCCCCTCTGCTTTCAGGTTCTTCAGATCTCCGATCCACTCTTGGATCCACCCGGACACTTTCCACTTGGTCGCCAGCAGCACTTTGCAGCAGATCGCCATTCAAATCGACGACGAAACCCGACCCCGAAAGGCACCTATTCACCCGGCTTCCCTGGGTGAGGTAACACGAGTACTCCGGTGCTCCCGTGGGTAGAGACTCTAGAAAGACCTAGTTCTCAAAGGGTTTGCTCCAAGTCCTTCTTTAAGTGTCCCTTTTCTTTAAATTCCTGATCGCGACTTTCTCCATAGAAGTTAACGGCGATTTGCGGCTGTGTTTACACACTGCACGCGTCCCCCGTGGGTCCCCTGTGTCACAACCTTGGGTGGTTCCTTGTGGTCCAAGCACTTCTACAGGCTCTAGGCCTAGTGTCTAGCTCAGTCGTGGTTCTTATACCACTTTATTGGTATATGGTTTGGTACGCCCCTAGGGCCCAAACGTGTATTTGTGCTATTACTGTGTTTAAATAACTTATAACTTATGTACTTCGAACTCTAGCCTCATAAAGAGACTAGAGGGGTGTGTTTAGCAATAAATACATATATTTTGAATATATACCTGGTGTGGTGCTCTTTCATTTGGTCACTCAAGAGATTATAGACTGGTAAAACAAGCTGCTTTACATTCCTTCAAGACTTAGCCTGAAGGCTGCTCTCCATAGCTACCACTAGGATAGCTTTCAATAAAGGTTGTCTTTAACCTTTCTCCAATAAGGGGTTGTTTGGACTGGTGCAAGGTGCCCACTATAATTAGTGGACAGCATATACCAGGCCAACTTCTCACATTGGTGTGCAGCGTGTGGGATTCCAGCTTGCTATTGTTTTACCAGATAATCTCAATTGAATTGATCAACTGAAAACCACTAAAGGTACCTAAGGTACATATAAATTAAGTTTACTATACAGTAAGTTCTACTGAACTTAGAGTTGTGTGTTAAGGGATAGCACAACCCTTTCTACAACTCAAGAGAGTTTAGTAGGCCACACTAGAGTAGGTAGTGCATACACCACACCACACTAGTAATGTCTTCAAAGCCAGGACCCAGAGAGTCCTTGCCATAAGCCACTGGGCTTCTTCCCTCCAAGTATGATACACTCCCATTCTTGGAATTGAGAGCATTATGCAATCTGAGGAAACTGAAGACAGGCCAAAGTCCCACCACCCAACATCTGAGAGAGATGTTAGAGGCTTATGATCTCAGCAGGCCCTTAGGGACTGAAGGGGTAGGAGTAGAGGGTGGGGCAGAAGATGAGGATGGGGCCAGGGGTAGCAACACCCCCAACCCCCCCTCTGGAACTGACCTGGAGGGTGACAATGACCCTGACCTGGAAAACCCAATCCCTCCTGTGGAAGAGGAAGAGGAGGATCAGAATGACCTCCACTTTGTCCCCCAGGAAGGATTATGAGTGTGCCTAGAAGGTCTAGATCTCCTTCTCAGGAGTCTAACCACTCTGACACCTCAATAGGGACCTCTGTCTCCTCTCATAGGAGGGAATCCTCTCATGAGAGGAGAAAGAGGCTGATTCAGTATGAGCAAGCCCAGCTTGAACTCAGAAAGCAGCAATTGGCTCTAGACAGGGAGTCCCTAGATCTCTACAAAGAGAGAAAACAGTTGGGACTAGAGTCCCATGGTGGCAGCAATATCCCTAGAGATAGGGAAAGGTCTTATGACCATAGAAACCTGAGCAAGATTGTCCCTCCCTACCAGAGTGGGGATGACATCCACAAATGGATAACTGCTCTAGAGAGGGCCTGTAAAGTACAGAAGGTCCCTCAGGGGCAGTGGGCAGCAATCTTGTGGCTCTCCTTTGCAGACAAAGGTAGAGACAAGCTCCTCACTGTAAGAGAAGAGGATGCTGATAATTACAAGGTCTTGAAGAGTGCTCTTATTGATGGGTTTGGCCTAACAACTGAACAATACAGGTTAAAGTTCAGAGATGCCCAAAAGCACAGACTCAAGACTGGGTAGACTATGTGGATTGTTCTGCTAAGGCTCTGGAAGGCTGGTTGATGGGCAGTAAGGTGTGTGACTTCATAGGATTGTACAATCTGATAATGAGGGAGCAGATTCTTAATAACTGTCAAAATCAGCTGTTGCATCAGTACCTGGTGGACTCTGATCTGACATCTCCCCAAGAATTGGGAAAGAAGGCAGACAAATGGGTCAGAACCAGGGTGAGGCAGAAGGTACAGAACCAAGGTGGTGACCCTAAGAAGCAAGATTCTAAGAACTCTGATAAGGGTGGGGAGAAGGGTAAAGACCAGAAGTCTTCACAAGGGCCCCAAAAATCTTCTTCAGGTGGGGATTCACAGTCTAATAAAGGGAAAGGCCAAAAGAAACCATGGTGCAAGGTCTGTAAGCAAAAGACCCACTGGACCAGTGATTGCACCAAGTCCAAAGACTCTAATCCAGCCCCCACCAATGCCCCTAAGGCACCTGTTCCCCCTAGTACAGTTACAGTTGGTGGGAGTGCTCCAGCCAAGGGTTTAGTAGGGTTGACCCTGAGTACTGAGTTGGGCTCTGACCTAGTCAGAGAACTCACTCAGGCTGTGTTAGTCTGTGATGGAGGCATGGATATGACCTCCTCTATGAGTCCCAGTAATCTGGGCAAGTACAGACAACAGCATTTAATCAATGGACGAGAGGCTTTGGCATTTAGGGACACAGGGGCAAGTGTCACCATGGTGACACAAGACCTTGTGAATCCTGGGCAAGTTATACTTGGTGAGATGTACCAAGTGACCAATGCTAGCAATGTCAGAACAGACCATACTCTGGCAGTTGTTAACTTCTCCTGGGGAGGGGTAACTGGCCTTAAGAAGGTTGTGGTAAGTGCAGACCTACCAGTTGAATGCTTGCTTGGCAATGACTTAGAAACTTCAGCTTGGGCAGAAGTGGAGCTCAGGACCCATGCAGAAATGCTGGGCATCCCTGCAGATGTGTTTGCTGTGACCAGGTCACAGGCAAAAATGTCTAAAACTGAACAGGCCTTGGATTCTGGAATAATGGACCAAGTGCCTTCCAAGAGGAGGAGTAGTAGGGTAAAGGTAGTGCCTTCCCCCTTGGCTCAGAAGGAAGATCAGTCTATTGAGGGAGATGATCTCAGTCCTGAGGAAGGAACTGTCCCAGAGGAGCTTGAACCTGACCAGGTTGAGTTCTTGGTGACAGGGGGACCTTCCAGGGCAGATCTGAGCCAGGAGCAGCAGAGCTGCCCCTCCCTTGAACCCCTCAGACAGCAAGCTGCTGCTGAGGCTGCTGGGAAAGCTAGTGGTCCCCATACTGTGTATTGGGATGATGGACTCTTGTACTCAGAGTGTAGGGACCCCAAGCCTGGTGCTACCAGGAGGTTGGTTATACCTCTGAAGTTCAGGGGCTTCCTATTGACCCTAGCCCATGATATTCCCTTAGCAGGTCACCTGGGCCAGAACAAGACTTGGGACAGAATTGTCCCTCACTTTCACTGGCCCCACATGTCTGAAGACACCAAGGAGTTTTGCCACTCCTGTGTAACCTGCCAGGCCAGTGGCAACGCAGGTGGCACTACAAAGGCCCCCCTGATACCACTACCTGTGGTGGGGGTTCCCTTTGAAAGGGTGGGGATTGACATTGTTGGTCCCATGGATCCCCAAACAGCATCTGGGCACAGGTTTATCCTGGTGGTAGTGGATCATGCCACCAGGTACCCAGAGGCTATTCCCCTTAGGACCACTACAGCACCTGTGGTGGCAATGGCCCTCCTGGGAATTTTCTCAAGAGTGGGCTTTCCTAAGGAGGTTGTATCAGACAGGGGTGCTAACTTTATGTCTGGTTACTTAAAAGCAATGTGGATGGAGTGTGGAGTGACTTACAAGTTCACCACACCCTATCACCCACAATGCAATGGTTTAGTTGAGAGATTCAACAAAACCTTGAAGGGCATGATTAAAGGGCTCCCAGAAAAGCTTAGGCGAAGATGGGACATACTCTTGCCCTGCCTTTTATTTGCATACAGGGAGGTGCCTCAGAAGGGGGTTGGCTACATCCCTTTTGAACTTCTGTTTGGTCACCCTGTCAGGGGTCCATTGTGCTTGGTGAAGGAAGGATGGGAGTTACCTCTCAAGCCCCCCAAAGCAAGACATAGTGGACTATGTACTTGGTCTCCGCTCCCGGATGGCTGAGTATATGAAAAAGGCAACTAAAAACCTTGAGGCTAGCCAGGAACTTCAAAAAGCTTGGCATGACCAAAGGCTGTACTGACTGTTTACCAGCCAGGACAGTAGGTGTGGGTGTTGGAGCCAGTGGCCCCAGCAGCTCTCCAAGACAAATGGAGTGGACCCCACACTATTGTTGAACAGAAGGGTGAGGTTACCTACTTAGTAGACCTAGGAACACCCAGGAGTCCCCACAGGGTTCTCCATGTCAACAGGTTAAAACCATATGAGGACAGGGCAGACATGGGCTTGCTCATGGCTACTGATGAAGGGCAGGAGGAAGAGAGTGACCCACTCCCTGACCTGCTCTCACAGAACCCTGACGATGGGTCAGTAGATGGTGTAGCCTTGGCAGGCAGCCTCACTACCCAGCAGCAAACTGATTGTAGACAGGTGCTCAATCAGTTTAGACACATGTTTTCACTGACACCCAGTCAGACCACCTGGTGCACTCATGAAGTGGACACTGGGGACAGTCTGCCTATTAAAAATAAGATTTATAGGCAACCTGACCATGTCAGGGACTGTATCAGGACTGAAGTCCAGAAAATGTTGGATTTGGGAGTTATTGAACCCTCAGATAGCCCTTGGGCTAGTCCAGTGGTCCTTGTGCCAAAACCTCACACCAGTGGTGGAAAAAGAGAGATGAGGTTTTGTGTGGACTACAGGGGTCTCAATGCAGTCACTAGGACTGATGCCCATCCAATACCTAGGGCAGATGAGCTAATAGATACTTTGGCCTCAGCCAAATATCTAAGCACATTTGACCTGACAGCTTGCTACTGGCAGATCAGACTAGCTGATGATGCAAAGCCAAAGACAGCATTCTCAACCCCTAGTGGGCATTATCAATTTGTGGTGATGCCCTTTGGTCTGAAGAATGCACCTGCCACTTTTCAGAGGTTGGTGAATACAGTCCTTACAGGTCTGGAAGCCTATAGTGCAGCATATCTAGATGATATTGCTGTCTTTAGCTCCACCTGGGAGGACCACCTGGTCCACCTCAGAAATGTTTTACAGGCCCTGCAAAAGGCAGGCCTGACTATCAAGGCCACCAAGTGCCAGATAGGGCAGAGTCAGGTTGTGTACCTGGGCCACCTTGTGGGTGGAGGCCAGGTTCAACCACTGCAGAGCAAGATTCAGACCATCATGGACTGGACTGCTCCAACTACCCAGACTCAGGTGAGAGCCTTTTTAGGCCTGACTGGGTACTATAGGAGATTTGTCAAGGGGTATGGATCAATAGTGACACCCCTGAATGACTTAACTTCTAAGAAAATGCCCAAGAAAGTTCAGTGGACAGCTAACTGTCAAAAGGCATTTGATGACCTGAAGCAGGCCATGTGCACTGCTCCCATTCTACAGAGTCCTGATTACTCCAAGAAGTTCATTGTTCAAACTGATGCCTCTGAATTGGGGGTAGGGGCTGTACTGTCACAATTGAATGAAGAAGGTCAGGATCTGCCAGTAGCTTTCATTAGCAGAATGCTGACCCCTAGAGAGAAACGTTGGTCAGCCATTGAGAGGGAGGCCTTTGCTGTGGTCTGGGCTCTGAAGAAGTTGAGGCCATACTTGTTTGGTACTCACTTCCTTGTTCAAACAGACCATAAGCCCCTCTTATGGCTAAAACAAATGAAGGGTGAAAACTCCAAACTGCTTAGGTGGTCCATTTCCCTACAGGGGATGGACTTCACAGTGGAACATAGACCTGGGAGTAACCATGCCAATGCAGATGGACTCTCTAGATACTTCCACTTAGAACATGAAGACTCAACTGGTCAAGGTTAGTTTAATGTCCCTACGTTTGGGGGGTTGTGTAGGAGAGTAGGATCTGCTTCACATGGGTACCCCCACTTTTTGCTGATGCTTCACTGTTTTTCGACCTTAGTCTGGCTGGGGCCCTGCTAATCAGAACCCCAGCTTAGCTGCTTCCTCTCTAAAATGGTTTCCATGTGCCTTAGGCACATCTCTGATTGGAATCTGGAGTGCCCTTATAAGTCCCTAGTATATGGTATACTATGTACCCAGGGCATAGGTACCTCAGAGGCCTGCCAGGGGCTGCAGCATTTATTATGCCACCCCTGGAAGGCCATCCAAACTGACACCACAGGTCTGCTACTGCAGCCTGGGTAAGGTGGTGCATGCACCCCTTACTGTGATATAGGCTACCTATATCACCACATACCTACACACATATAAACCTATAAGTCACTCCTATGGCAGGCCTTGTCAATCCTGAAGGCAGAGTGCATGGTTCCTATGGGAGAGGGTGCCCCTGCATGAGCAGGGCCCCTCTGCAGCGGTCGGAGA
Source organism: Calotriton arnoldi (assembly GCA_963921515.1). Classification (NCBI taxonomy): domain Eukaryota; kingdom Metazoa; phylum Chordata; class Amphibia; order Caudata; family Salamandridae; genus Calotriton; species Calotriton arnoldi. Next base: position 297,612 of record CAWUFW010010278.1, on the reverse strand, counting down.
CCCTTCTCTGATGCTGTTTGTAGTGCAGCCTGACCATATACTCTTAAGCGCATTATAACCTCGCGTTAAATGCTAACTTTGGGATGGCTGCACCGAAACATGTCGTGTTTGGTGTCAAACATCTTGGAATACTACCCCCTTGCCAATTCTGGCGGCGGGGGTAGCATTCCACCCTTCTAGAGGGAGAGACATGTTAACCCTGGCTTGCCCGGTAACTTCTTTCTAAACCCCTGGCATCACAAAATGGATGCTGCTGCCACAGACACAAGTCTGGCCTCCTGCTGCTGGACGAAACTCCGGCAGGGGAGGCATGGACAATAGGTTTCCTGTCACAGGGAGGTGTAACCACCTCCCCAGACAGGATAATGTGTATTGGGGCTGGGCGGGAGCACTCTTGGGTGCTTTGAAGTCCTGCACTGGGGGCACATTTGGTGTCCCTGTGCATACCCCAGTTCAAACCGGATCAGGGGCTTCCAGCCCCTGCTTTGGCGCGAACTGGACTCTTGGATGTATTCCCACTGATTTCACGGCATTGCGCGATTGCCAAAAACACCAAAGAGGTAATGATGGCCAACAAACGTGTCTGGAAAATTCAACAATTGATCAACTGCAAAAGCCAATTTGTCATATACATAATTGAGTGCCCGTGTTCTTTAACATACGTGGGCAGCACGATATGTGAATTGAAAAAACGTATTTTGGAACACGTACGTGCAACGGTCAATTTGGATAGGAGCAATGCAGTTGCCAAACACATGGAAAAAGAACATGGGGGCAAATGGAAAGACCTGAAATTTTATGCCGTGGAATCAGTGGGAATACATCCAAGAGGCGGAGACAGAGAAAAATTCTAAGGCAGAAAGAATCACGACACATCTTGAACTTTCGAACTCCCACTCCTAATGGATTGAATCAAGACGAAGAGCTTCATTATCATCTGTGAATTGATCTGAAATAGCTCCCTGTTAAATATGAGATTACAGTATTAACTAGATAGTGGCCTCCTCAGATTTTTTCAGATTTTTTTAATTACACTATAATTTTAGAACATAGAAATTTAGGGGTCATCACACACAGTTTAATATTTTTAACTTTTCACCACTCACATTTTCACACGTATTAAGAATTTTAATTGGAATTTAGTAATGTAAAGTAGTTTGTTGCAGAGATAGGATAATAGGCGAATCAGGTGATGAAATGAATAAGTGGGAATTACTCCAGTAAGGGACATGTGTTTCGAACTAGTACCCCACAATTTCAATCAATATGTTGGGGCCGCCAGACACTATATATAATCTAAGGCCCACTTTAGGGCACGAGTTCAAGTGTGCAAATTGGCCCACTGGAGGGCGAGATTAAACTATTACTGTAGGCGTAACTGGTTTGGAATTAGTAGTGACACAAGTGGTTAAAATTTAATCCACTGTGATCACACAACGAGCAGTGTAGCACTTTACCACTGTCCACTTGTATAGATCGTGGAGTATATGTAGCCCTTATAAATTCAACAGTATTAATCTGCAACACATATAGTTTGTATATATATAAAAAAATCCGTTTTTAAAAAAAAATTGTAAAAAATTATTCACATATGTTGCACTTTTTTCACTGTCCATTATGGATTGGGGTGAGGGGCTGAACTACATGACCCAGAATGCTTAGCTGGCGGCGGCAGGAAGTGATGTAATTATTGGTCTTGTATGTTTTAAAAAAAGAAAAAAAGCACAGTAATTGTTGAATTGTTATTCTCGTGAGCAAGGTCTCTGAAGAGACCGAAACGCGTAGAGATGTTTCTGGCATGCTGAAATAAAATAGCATTGTGACAATTGCATCTTGGATGGTTTCCTTATCGTGAGTGCGAGCGGAATCCCCTTGGGGGAAAGTGGAGAGATTTGTTGACGGCTTGGCTCTGCCGTACCGCAATCGCACTGCCTTTGAGCGCCCAGGAGTCAAAAAGTGGGCCGTTTTGGAAGGGATATATATATATATATATATATATATATATATATATATATATATATATAAACGCTTTTCCTATGGCGACCGCCACTAGGTAGTTATAGTTAGGACCACGTTTCCATTGGAAAAGCATTTTTTGATGTGCTTATAACTTTGGCGTCGTTTGACGATTCTTTATGAAATTTTCAAAAAAGTTCCTCTTTTCAGGTCAGCTCCTATCCTAAAAGTTTGGGCGGGATTCGTCAAGGGGTGGCTAAGAAAAAAGGGGGGTCCCAAAACGTGTTTTCTCTATGCAATTTCCATAGGAAACTTTAGACAAGGCTACAGGTCAAACTGCTGAACGGAATTACGCCAAATTTGGCAGAGAAAAAGGTCTTGTTCCAGAAAGCACGCTTTTTATTAAATCGGGTAAATTTGTTCAGTAGTTTTAGAGAAATATCAAAATTTCCAGATATTGATATTTAAGAATTCTGACATCTGATTGGCTGAGGCGTTACGAGCACAAGATTACGGCTCATTGGCTGCGAACTGTTGAAACAGGGAAGTGTTGGCAGCCATTTTGTTACTCACAATTCTCCCTCTACAAGGCATCAGGTCCATAGTTCTACCTCTGCGAGGCAACACTAAAAATATACCGCAGCTCTGTTTGTGCGAGATACCCCTTTCACGGTCCCTCCTCCCACATCACCAGCTCGCGGCTATACCTTTAGAAGCCAGTCCGTCGGTTCGCAGCTCTGCGACTGCGAGCTGTCAGCCATTTTGTGACTCAGTCCGTCAGCTCTCATCTCTCCCTCTAAAAGGCATTGGATCCGTAATTCTACCTCTGCGAGGCAATACTGAAAATATCCCTCAGGTCTATCTGTGCAAGATACTCCTTTTACGCTCCCTCTCCCTACATCATCAGCTCGCGGCTATGCCTTTAGAAGCCAGTCCGTCGGCTCGCAGCTCTGTTTCTGCAAGCCGGCGGGCACGCAGCTTTACCTCTGTGAGCCACTTCGTTAGCTCGTTTTACGCTGCCTCTCCCCACATCATCAGCTCGCGGCTATGCCTTTAGAAGCCAGTCCATCGGGTCGCAGCTCTGTATCTGCGAGTCGTGGGGCCTGCAGCTCTACCTCTCTGAGCCACCTCGTTAGCTCGTAGCTGTGTCTGTGCTAGCAGGCCCGTAGGCCTGTTACTCTCCCTCTGCGAGTTAGCACGTCGGGTTGCAGCTCGGAGGGCTCACAGCTGTATCTCTGCGAGCCAGCCCGTTAACTGATAGCTGTGTGTCTGCTAGCAGGCCTGTTGTCCCGTTGGTCTCCCTCTGCAAGTCAGACCACAGCACTCCCTCTGCGAGCCAGAACGGTGCTGTGCTTTTGCGAGCCAACAGCTCGCAGGTCTCCCTCTGCAAGCTGAGTCCACGGGCCGCAGCTCTTCCTCTGCGAGCCTGCCCAACGGCCTGCAGGTGTCTCTCTGCTAGCCGAACCACAGCTGACACTCTGCGATCCGTATTTGGGAATATAAGGCAGCTCTAAAAAGAGCCTTTGTGTTTATTAGTTGGAGCTACATGTAAGTGCGAATGCACAGCTTCAGGTTAATCAGGAAAATTCGGTTTCCCTCATCTGTAAAGTGTACTCCATCACTTCTGTAGATATCAGCCATATCAAAACGTATGTTGTTGTTGTAGATCAACCCCATTCTATGGTCTCTGAGGTATGCAGACACAGCTTTGTCGACATTCTTCCTAGATTTTTCAATCTTATGACAAAATTGGTTTGACCATTTTCCACTTCTGTCTTTGGCATATATTGGAATATACAAAGACAGTTTGAGGCAAAAGTAACATCAATTGTCCAAAGGTGTCCTTCATAAGCATTTCCAAACCTACCCCAGTCAATGTGCCTAGATCGTTACCACCACAGTGCACAATCATGAGATCAGGGTGTTGGAGATGCAAACAGGTTTTAACCAAACGGAGCAATTGGTGCCACTTCAATTCTCTCTGTGCAAACCATTTAATGTGCACATTTTGTAAACCTAGGTCTAACTCAATACGTCTCAGTTCTGCATACCTCTTGCACCAGAAAACATAGCTATGTCCTACAATCCACACTAGCATTTTGAAGGTATGGCTAGAAGATATGGATAAATGTCTGTAGCTCATGCAGTGCATTCGTAGAATGAGAGATATGTTTAAACATGGGGACTACTTTTTTTTACATACAAAACCTTAACCGATTGGGAGATGAAATGTATTGTGTCCTAAAAAGTAGGGTGTATATTAGTTTTGATGAAAAGCATCTTTGTGATTGGTTAATAAAAAGCAGCTTATACGTGGAGTACATATTATAGGATGAAATTTGCTCAGCTCAACCACACCTGCTAATTGTATTTGGAAGGTTCAGTTCAAACTTGAAAGAATGGTGAACTTTTGACCTCCACGTGCCGTTAAATGTTGGAGAAAATGTTGCAAAAAAATATCAGTTGGTTTAAAAAAATGATGAACTTTTAACCTGCACGTGTCGTAGAATGTTCTAGAAAGTGTTGATACAATACGTTGAGCTTTTCACCTGTATGTGTCCTTAAAAAACTGTTTATATGGAAAGTTCAAAAATAACCAATAAAGAGAGGTTTTGCAATCGAAAAAAAAAAGGAACTATTCTGATTTGTTCTTTACATGTATTTATGTGTGGAGCAACAGGGAAATTGTGCCATTACTGGTTCCATTCTTGATGAAAGTGGTGCATTACATGTACTGTGTGACAAGAAAAGAATTGCATGCGTTTGTGACATTTGAAGGTAAATTAGAAATTAAGAAGGTGTGTTATGTGTTTTGTAGGGTGAGCAGTCAAAATATCGAAATTTTAATGTCGACATACCAAAATATCGATAGTGAAATATCTATGGTATAAAATATCGATGTTTAGTATATCGACATCAAAAATGTCGATATTGGAATGTGTAGTAAAATATCGAAGTATAATATATCGAATGTCATAATATCGTTGTATTAAAATATCGATTAAGTGTAGTATTGTGTAAATTTCTGTATGTTTTGTAATATTTTGTATATAAGTGTTTTAATATATTATTTGTAATGTGTTAAAAAATATTTTTCTATATTTTAAATAATTTAAAATGTAAAGGAAATTTTATATATAATTTTAGGAGCGGGATGTTGGGTTTATAGGTGATAAGGGTGGGGAGTGTTTTAAAAATATTTATTTAAAAATAAATATGTACATTTTTACAAATTCATAATTTATTTATCAAAAATAGAAAATTTATATTTAAATGTAAATTTAATAATTAATTTTAGCAGTGGGATGTTGGGTTTATAGGGATAAGGGTGGGAAGTGTTTTAAAAATATTTATTTAAAAATAAATATTATGTACATTTTTTATAAATTTATAATTAATTTAAAAAAATAGAAAATGTATGTTTAAATTTAAATTTGATAATTAATTTTAGGAGCGGGATGTTGGGTTTATAGGGGATAAGGGTGGGGAGTGTTTTAAAAATATTTATTTAAAAATAAATATTATGTACATTTTTACAAATTCATAATTTATTTATCAAAAATAGAAAATGTATATTTAAATGTAAATTTAATAATTAATTTTAGCAGTGGGATGTTGGGTTTATAGGGATAAGGGTGGAAGTGTTTTAAAAATATTTATTTAAAAATAAATATTATGTAAATTTTTTATAAGTTTATAATTAATTTTTTAAAAATAGAAAATGTATGTTTAAATTTAAATTTGATAATTAATTTTAGGAGCGGGATGTTGGGTTTATAGGGGATAAGGGTGGGGAGTGTTTTAAAAATATTTTTTTAAATTAAATATTATGTAAATTTTTTCAAATTTATAATGTATTTATAAAAATAGAAAATTTATGTTTAAATTTAAATTTGATAATTAATTTTCGGAGCGGGATGTTGGGTTTATAGGGGATAAGGGTGGGGAGTGTTTTAAAAATATTTTTTTAATTAAATATTATGTACATTTTTTCAAATTTATAATTTATTAATAAAAAATAGAAAATTTATATTTAAATTTAAATTTGATAATTAATTTTAGGAGTGGGATGTTGGGTTTGTAGGGGATAAGGGTGGGGAGTATTTTATAAATATATATTTTATATTAAATATTTTAAAAAATATTAAAATAATTGAGAATTTATTTATTAAAACAAAAGTAATATTTAAAATTTAAATAGAAATTTATTTTTAGTAGTGAATTTTTCGTTTTATCGGGTATAAGGGTGGGTAGTTTTAACAAAAAATAATATTTTTAAATAAATATAATGACTATTTTTAATAAATTTAGACATAATTAAAAAATAAAACATTTTTGAAATGTCAATTAAATTTTATGGGATGTTGGGTTTATAGGTGATGATGGTGGGGAGTTTGTTACAAATATATAATTAAAACTAAGGGGCCGATTCCGATCTCGGTCGGAGGCGCACCTAATACCATTCGGTCGGGAAAAAAGCCATGCGAATGCCTGTTTCCCGACCGATCCGCACATAATACCGAACGAGCAAGTACGATGCGCACAACAGCATAGATTCCGACCCAGTCGTACTCACCCAATCCAGGTCCTGTTCCCCGACCGAGCCGAATCCGGAAACGCAGAATCGAGTCGCACGGAAGCCAAAATGCAGACCCGTCCGGCCGGACAAGTACGATGCGCTTCCCGTACGCACGGCACGTCAAAGCATCCGGGAGAGGCGCACATAAGCTCCGATTCGTGCCACAACACGATCCACGGCGACGAGACGAACATGCCAGCGACGAGGACGAGGCGAAGCAACGAGAAAGACGAACGAGACGAACCAAGCATGAATGCCATTGTTCCGATCCTACCAATATTCTACATCTACTACCGGAACAGGCACGGACGCGTACGGCGCAGAAGGTAAGTCAGACACCAACCACAAAAGCAAACTACACGTACCCGACATATCACACACACACAGAGGGATGCACAAATTACTTACACCAGCAACAGCAGCACCATAGGGGCGGGATGGCCATCACCAATGCCACATATACACATAGGGGCCCGGATGGCCACCACCACTACCACCCTTACCCAGGGGGTGCCAGATGCCTACCACTACTACCACCTCTACCCATGGGGGGCTGGATGCCTGTCACTACTACCACCCTTACCCAGGGGGTGCCAGATGCCTACCACTACTACCACCTCTACCCAGGGGGTGCCAGATGCCTACCACTACTACCACCTCTACCCATGGGGGCTGGATGCCTGTCACTACTACCACCCTTACCCAGGGGCTGGATGCCTGTCACCACTACCACCCTTACCCAGGGGTGCCAGATGCCTACCACTACTACCACCTCTACCCATGGGGGGCTGGATGACTGTCACTACTACCACCCTTACCCAGGGGTGCCAGATGCCTACCACTACTACCACCTCTACCCATGGGGGGCTGGATGCCTACCACTACTACCACCCTTACCCAGGGGGTGCCAGATGCCTACCACTACTACCACCTCTACCCATGGGGGCTGGATGCCTGTCACTACTACCACCTCTACCCATGGGGGCTGAAAGCCTGTCACTACTACCACCCTTAACCAGGGGGTGCCAGATGCCTACCACTACTACCACCCTTACCCAGGGGTGCCAGATGCCTACCACTACTACCACCTCTACCCAGGGGTGCCAGATGCCTACCACTACTACCGTCTCTACCCATGGGGGCTGGATGCCTGTCACTACTACCACCCTTACCCAGGGGGTGCCAGATGCCTACCACTACTACCACCTCTACCCATGGGGGCTGGATGCCTACCACTACTACTACCCTTACCCAGGGGGTGCCAGATGCCTACCACTACTACCACCTCTACCCATGGGGGCTGGATGCCTGTCACTACTACCACCTCTACCCATGGGGGCTGAATGCCTGTCACTACTACCACCCTTACCCAGGGGGCTGGATGCCTGTCACCACTACCACCCTTACCCAGGGGTGCCAGATGCCTACCACTACTACCACCTCTACTCATGGGGGCTGGATGCCTGTCACTACTACCACCCTTACCCAGGGGGTGCCAGATGCCTACCACTACTACCACCTCTACCCAGGGGTGCCAGATGCCTACCACTACTACCACCTCTACCCAGGGGGTGCCAGATGCCTACCACTACTACCACCTCTACCCAGGGGGTGCCAGATGCCTGTCACTACTACCACCCTTACCCAGGGGTGCCAGATGCCTACCACTACTACCACCTCTACCCAGGGGTGCCAGATGCCTACCACTACTACCACCTCTACCCAGGGGGTGCCAGATGCCTACCACTACTACCACCTCTACCCATGAGGGGCTGAATGCCTGTCACTACTACCACCCTTAGCCAGGGGTGCCAGATGCCTACCACTACTACCACCCTTACCCAGGCGGTGCCAGATGCCTACCACTACTACCACCTCTACCCAGGGGGTGCCAGATGCCTACCACTACTACCACCTCTACCCATGGGGGCTGGATGCCTGTCACTACTACCACCCTTACCCAGGGGTGCCAGATGCCTACCACTACTACCACCTCTATCCATGGGGGCTGGATGCCTACCACTACTACCACACTTACCCAGGGGGTGCCAGATGCCTACCACTACTACCACCTCTACCCATGGGGGCTGGATGCCTACCACTACTACCACCCTTACCCAGGGGTGCCAGATGCCTACCACTACTACCACCTCTACCCATGGGGGGCTGGATGCCTGTCACTACTACCACCCTTACCCAGGGGGTGCCAGATGCCTACCACTACTACCATCTCTACGCATGGGGGGCTGGATGCCTGTCACTACTACCACCCTAACCCATGGGGTGCCAGATGCCTACCACTACTACCACCTCTACCCAGGGGGTGCCAGATGCCTACCACTACTACCACCTCTACCCAGGGGGTGCCAGATGCCTACCACTACTACCACCTCTACCCAGGGGGTGCCAGATGCCTACCACTACTACCACCTCTACCCAGGGGGTGCCAGATGCCTGTCACTACTACCACCCTTACCCAGGGGATGCCAGATGACTACCACTACTACCACCTCTACCCAGGGGGTGCCAGATGCCTACCACTACTACCACCTCTACCCAGAGGGTGCCAGATGCCTACCACTACTACCACCTCTACCCATGGGGGGCTGAATGCCTGTCACTACTACCACCCTTAGCCAGGGGGTGCCAGATGCCTACCACTACTACCACCCTTACCCAGGGGGTGCCAGATGCCTACCACTACTACCACCTCCACCCAGTGGGTGCCAGATGCCTACCACTACTACCACCTCTACCCATGGGGGGCTGGATGCCTGTCACTACTACCACCCTTACCCAGGGGGTGCCAGATGCCTACCACTACTACCACCTCTACCCATGGGGGGCTGGATGCCTACCACTACTACCACCCTTACCCAGGGGGTGCCAGATGCCTACCACTACTACCACCTCTACCCATGGGGGGCTGGATGCCTACCACTTCTACCACCCTTACCCAGGAGGTGCCAGATGCCTACCACTACTACCACCTCTACCCATGGGGGCTGGATGCCTGTCACTACTACCACCCTTACCCAGGGGTGCCAGATGCCTACCACTACTACCACCTCTACCCAGGGGTGGTAGATGCCTACCACTACTACCACCTCTACCCAGGGGGTGCCAGATGCCTACCACTACTACCACCTCTACCCATGGGGGCTGAATGCCTGTCACTGGGACCACCCTTAGCCAGGGGTGCCAGATGCCTACCACTACTACCACCCTTACCCTGGGAGTGCCAGATGCCTACCACTACTACCACCTCTACCCAGTGGGTGCCAGATGCCTACCACTACTACCACCTCTACCCATGGGGGCTGGATGCCTGTCACTACTACCACCCTTACCCAGGGGGTGCCAGATGCCTACCACTACTACCACCTCTACCCATGGGGGGCTGGATGCCTACCACTACTACCACCCTTACCCAGGGCGTGCCAGATGCCTACCACTATTACCACCTCTACCCATGGGGGGCTGGATGCCTACCACTACTACCACCCTTACCGAGGGGGTGCCAGATGCCTACCACTACTACCACCTCTACCCATGGGGGGCGGGTTGCCTGTCACTACTACCACCTCTACCCATGGGGGGCTGAATGCCTGTCACTACTACCACCCTTACCCAGGGGGCTGGATGCCTGTCACCACTACCACCCTTACCCAGGGGGTGCCAGATGCCTACCACTACTACCACCTCTACCCATGGGGGGCTGGATGCCTGTCACTACTACCACCCTTACCCAGGGGGTGCCAGATGCCTACCACTACTACCACCTCTACCCAGGGGGTGCCAGATGCCTACCAATACTACCACCTCTACCCAGGGGGTGCCAGATGCCTACCACTACTACCACCTCTACCCATGGGGTGCCAAATGCCTGTCACTACTACCACCCTTACCCAGGGGGTGCCAGATGCCTACCACTACTACCACCTCTACCCATGGGGGGCTGGATGCCTGTCACTACTACCACCCTTACCCAGGGGGTGCCAGATGCCTACCACTACTACCACCTCTACCCAGGGGTGCCAGATGCCTACCACTACTACCACCTCTACCCAGGGGGTGCCAGATGCCTACCACTACTACCACCTCTACCCAGGGGGTGCCAGATGCCTACCACTACTACCACCTCTACCCATGGGGGCTGAATGCCTGTCACTACTACCACCCTTAGCCAGGGGGTGCCAGATGCCTACCACTACTACCACCCTTACCCAGGGGTGCCAGATGCCTACCACTACTACCACCTCTACCCAGGGGGTGCCAGATGCCTACCACTACTACCACCTCTACCCATGGGGGGCTGGATGCCTGTCACTACTACCACCCTTACCCAGGGGGTGCCAGATGCCTACCACTACTACCATCTCTACCCATGGGGGGCTGGATGCCTACCACTACTACCACCCTTACCCAGGGGGTGCCAGATGACTACCACTACTACCCCCTCTACCCATGGGGGCTGGATGCCTACCACTACTACCACCCTTACCGAGGGGGTGCCAGATGCCTACCACTACTACCACCTCTACCCATGGGGGGCTGGATGCCTGTCACTACTACCACCTCTACCCATGGGGGGCTGAATGCCTGTCACTACTACCACCCTTACCCAGGCGGCTGGATGCCTGTCACCACTACCACCCCTACCCAGGGTGTGCCAGATGCCTACCACTACTACCACCTCTACCCATGGGGGCTGGATGCCTGTCACTACTACCACCCTTACCCAGGGGTGCCAGATGCCTACCACTAATACCACCTCTACCCAGGGGTGCCAGATGCCTACCACTACTACCACCTCTACCCAGGGGCTGCCAGATGCCTACCACTACTACCACCTCTACCCAGGGGTGCCAGATGCCTACCACTACTACCACCTCTACCCAGGGGTGCCAGATGCCTGTCACTACTACCACCCTTACCCAGGGGGTGCCAGATGCCTACCACTACTACCACCTCTATCCATGGGCGCTGGATGCCTGTGACTACTACCACCCTTACCCAGGGGCTGGATGCCTGTCACCACTACCACCTCTACCCATGGGGGTCTGGATGCCTACCACTACTACCACCTCTACCCAGGGGGTGCCAGATGGCTACCACTACTACCACCTCTACCCATGGGGGCTGGATGCCTGTCACTACTACCACCTCTACCCATGGGGGTCTGGATGCCTACCACTACTACCACCTCTACCCAGGTGGTGCCAGATGCCTACCACTACTACCACCTCTACCCATGGGGGCTGGATGCCTGTCACTACTACCACCCTTACCCAGGGGTGCCAGATGCCTACCACTACTACCACCTCTACCCATGGGGGCTGGATGCCTGTCACTACTACCACCATTTCCCAGGGGTGCCAGATGCCTACCACTACTACCACCTCTACCCATGGGGGCTGGTGCCTACCACTACTACCACCCTTACCCAGGGGTGCCAGATGCCTACCACTACTACCACCTCTACCCATGGGGGCTGGATGCCTACCACTACTACCACCCTTACCCAGGGGTGCCAGATGCCTACCACTACTACCACCTCTACCCATGGGGGGCTGGATGCCTGTCACTACTACCACCTCTACCCATGGGGGGCTGAATGCCTGTCACTACTACCACCCTTACCCAGGGGGCTGGATGCCTGTCACCACTACCACCCTTACCCAGGGGGTGCCAGATGCCTACCACTACTACCACCTCTACCCAGGGGGTGCCAGATGCCTACCACTACTACCACCTCTACCCAGGGGGTGCCAGATGCCTACCACTACTACCACCTCTACCCAGGGGGTGCCAGATGCCTATCACTACTACCACCTCTACCCAGGGGGTGCCAGATGCCTACCACTACTACCACCTCTACCCATGGGGGGCTGGATGCCTACCACTACTACCACCTCTACCCAGGGGGTGCCAGATGCCTACCACTACTACCACCTCTACCCAGGGGGTGCCAGATGACTACCACTACTACCACCTCTACCCATGGGGGGCTGGATGCCTGTCACTACTACCACCTCTACCCGTGGATGCCTGTCACCACTAACACCCTTACCCAGGGGGTGCCAGATGCCTACCACTACTACCACCTCTACCCATGGGGGGCTGGATGCCTGTCACTACTACCACCTCTACCCATGGGGGTCTGGATGCCTACCACTACTACCACCTCTACCCAGGGGGTGCCAGATGCCTACCACTACTACCACCTCTACCCAGGGGTGCCAGATGCCTACCACTACTACCACCTCTACCCATGGGGGCTGGATGACTGTCACTACTACCACCTCTACCCGTGGGTGGCTGAATGCCTGTCACTACTACCACCCTTAGCCAGGGGTGCCAGATGCCTACCACTACTACCACCCTTACCCAGGGGGTGCCAGATGCCTACCACTACTACCACTTCTACCCATGGGGTGCCAGATGCCTACCACTACTACCACCCTTACCCAGGGGTTGCCAGATGCCTACCACTACTACCACCTCTACCCATGGGGGCTGGATGCCGGTCACTACTACCACCTCTACCCAGGGGTGCCAGATGCCTACCTCTACTACCACCCTTACCCATGGGGTGCCATATGCCTACCACTACTACCACCTCTACCCATGGGGGGCTGGATGCCTGTCACTACTACTACCCTTACCCAGGGGGTGCCAGATGCCTACCACTACTACCACCTCTACCCATGGGGGGCTGGATGCCTGTCACTACTACCGCCCTTACCCATGGGGGGCTGGATGCCTACCACTACTACCACCTCTACCCATGGGGGCTGGATGCCTACCACCAACAACACCCCCACCCACAGGATGGCTAATACATGACACAATAAGCACACACCAACATAAAGAATGCAACACAAAGACATCCCCCCAACACCATGACAAGCGTGTGTAGACTGTGTCAAATGCCTACAACACTGAACATGACTATGAACATACAATGTGACCCCTATCACATGTGCCACACAAATATGTGTGTGGCACACACAACGCAAGCAGGCCATGACCATTGTGGCAATGGGGTCCAAACCCCCATCATCACAGTGCCCAAAATGTAAGTGTGGGGTCCATAGCTGAAGCACATTTTGAACATTGTGGCAATGGGGTCCAAACCCCCATCATCACAGTGCCCAAAATGTAAGTGTGGGTCCATAGCTGAAGCACATTTTGAACATTGTGGCAATGGGGTCCAAACCCCCATCATCACAGTGACCAAAATGTAAGTGTGGGGTCCATAGCTGAAGCACATTTTGAACATTGTGGCAATGGGGTCCAAACCCCCATCATCACAGTGCCCAAAATGTAAGTGTGGGGTCCATAGCTGAAGCACATTTTGAACATTGTGGCAATGTGGTCCAAACCCCCATCATCACAGTGCCCAAAATGTAAGTGTGGGGTCCATAGCTGAAGCACATTTTGAACATTGTGGCAATGGGGTCCAAACCCCCATCATCACAGTGCCAAAAATGTAAGTGTGGGGTCCATAGCTGAAGCACATTTTGAACAGTGTGGCAATGGGGTCCAAACCCCCATCATCACAGTGCCCAACATGTAAGTGTGGGGTCCATAGCTGAAGCACATTTTGAACATTGTGGCAATGGGGTCCAAACCCCCATCATCACAGTGACCAAAATGTAAGTGTTGACAAAGAAAAAGCTGCAACTGCCAAACTGCATGGATGATTCCTGGTCACAGAACAACAAACACATCAGTGGCAAAATAGTGCTTGTGTCCCATAGCAACATAGATTGGGGGAGGCAAACAGTGCAGTGCAAATAAGACATACATTTGGCCATGTGCAGACAAACATCATCCATGGGGGCTGACACTGTCAACATTCATCAATGACACAATGACAGAAGTGACCATCTGAATGCAGACCCACATATTTGCACCAATGGGCACACAAATTCAGATACCCTGTGGAGACTGTAGATGTGAGGTGAACAGATACCATACCATGGCAGCAATGGGACACACAAACAATGATCATAGTGCTGACTGATGACCTAGGTGTCCCAGGGACAGCAGGGCAAACACACCAAACAACATACAGCCAATGGCATACCTAAGATATGCCAATGCAGTGGTGCAGATGCACAAACACAAACAGGCAGACCCACACTGCACATCAAACACAACAGGTGAGGGGGGGGGGTACCAGTGTCCCCAGGCAACCACACAACACATGAGGAGGCCTGAATACCAATTACACAGACGTGCATACAGTGCCACACAAAGGTAACTCATGGATCCAAATCCCCTATGTGGGCAATCAGGCATTGTCAGATGAGAGGGAGCACAAATCACACATGTCACACAAGCATGTAGGAACAGCAACTGACACAGCAAGACACAGAGACACCACAGCACTACCCCCAGGGCCCCCACAATGTGGTGACCCTGGGCTGCATTACAATCCCACTGTGATGACAAAGCTAGATGTCGTTCACACTGTGAACCACAGTCATGTGTCCTGAGCAACAAACTACCATCACACCTACACAAGCACAAATCTATCAGCACGGCCAGTAAGCCAAGGCCAACATGGAGGCAGGGGTCTAGCCGGGCAACAACTCTCATCTGCACACACTCAACACCACACACCTCGACCTCAAACAATGTGCAGCAGTGAAGCTCACATGCACTGGTGACATTGCACATGCACCCAAGACAATCTCAGGGGGGGTGGGAACCAAGGGGCAGAAACACATCACACATGGCCACTCAACCAGACTCCTGAATGTCTGACACACTGCACACTACGCTGTACATGGACATGACGGCAATACCACACCAACCAATGGGATCCCAGCCACAGTCACACACCAATGAAGAAGTCAAGGTCACCCACAAAGAACACACATAGACAACTACCAACATTGCAGCCCTGACCCTGAGGAGTGCCAGCAGTCACACACACAACGTGTCACAACCAATGAAAGCTAACACAAACCGGAAATCACATGACATGTGTAAACAACAAGTGCCAAGGGGAATCCTGACTGTGACCCATCTGCGTCTGCCCACAAACTCAGCCCTGACAGCAAACACATGTATGGGTGACACCCTGATGACCAGTAATGTGCCATGCACCCACATCACAGAACCCAGGGGGAACATAGCTCAACTCAGCAGGCATCACAAACAGGAACATCACTAGGGATCCTAGCATGCACAGCAAAATGGAAGTGAACACACAGACATGTTCATACAACACACACCTTGGGCGCAGGCGATGTCACAGGAGTACACACTGCCATGAGGGGACTCCACTCCTGTGTGAGGAAAGCTGTGCCATATGTCGCATCAGTAGGGCTCCATCATGTCAGCAGAACACTTGGTCACACAGTCAACAATTAGCACCAAATGAAGGCTCCCGTCACATCAGCCTGGTAATGGGAGTGTCAACGAAATCATCAGCACAGATCCAACACACATGTATAGCAAGTTGCACTGACAACACAGATGAGTCCTTCCCCATTGATGCCCAAACCTGCATGTCCAGTGGAGATGGCCACACGGTCATGGAAGTAGACTAATTGAACAATGGCAAACACAACAGATGTGCAGGGGTGGAACCCACAGATGTGACATTGCAAATGTAAGTAGGGAATCCCATTGCCAAATATTGAAAACATGACACCCTCAGATGCTGCTAAGGATGACATGGATACACCACAGGATAGGACACTGTCCCCCTGGACCACATGGGTTCCTGCACAGTAACACTTCGTTGTCATGAGACCAAATATCACCATCACTGCAGCAAGGGCATGGTTAGCATCATCAACATCATGTACATCAGAAGCAAAAGCACTAGAGAACAGAAAGTTGCTTTATTCAGCATATGTGGCATCAAAAGTAGAAGTCAGGGAGAAAATAAACAAAGGCCAATGGCCAGTCCATCATTAAAGTCAAAAGTGGGTGACAGTGGCAGATGCCACCCTACGCATGCCTGCACTGACAAAAACCAGGGACAATCCCCTAGGAGGGGCATACAGGGGGCAGGCCAGGCACTGCAGGGACAGGATCAGGGCTCACCAGGAGGAGGCAGGGAAGGGGTGGTGGGTGCTGGAGAGCCACTGACAACTGCAATGGAGGTGTCTGACATGGTGCGTGCTGGCACAACTGGGGGCATGACTCAGATGTTGTGGGTGCCGGCATGACTGCAGTGGACCCTGCAGATGGAGTGGACAGGTCCGCCACTGCAGTGCCCAAGTCAGACAGGGTGGTAGTGGACTCCACTGCAGTGCCTACCTCCAGGGGAGGAGATTGGGGATCAGGTAAGGTGGGCAGGACAGAGGGGGAGGACACCCTCACCACATCAGTGGTACAGACAAGCGCAGCGGGGGATGGGGCCGGAAGAGCAAGTGGCAGGGGGAGAAAGCCTGATCCTTCTGGGGATGGTGTATCTGTGGGTGGGGGAACCTGGGGCAGGGTGTGGTGGGGGCACCTGTGGAGTGGGGGCCTGAGGGATGGGGGAAGGAGACTTGGTGACTCAGCTGCAGGGCGGCGGCGGGGTCTTGCTCTTCCGGGACCGGGGGACTTGCGGGTGGGGGCCTCAGTCGGTCTGTGCCTGGGGGAGGGTGTCCGGGGGCCAGGGGCACTCCGCTCAGTGTGGGTGGGCTTCCTCTTCCCCCTGAATGCTGGATCAGCTGGATCGGAGGGGAAGAGGCCAAGGTCACAGAGGAAGAGCCGCTGTGTCTTTGAGGTTGCAGGTGAGGCAAGGGAGGGGTCTTTGGAGGGAGAGGCAACTGAGGACTGCGCAGTGCTTGTGGATGCGTGTGTGTGTGCCTGTGACCCATCCCCTGTGAGTGTGGTTTCAGTCCCCTGACGGTGCGTGCATGTGCGTCTTGTTTGTGGCGTGTGTGTCTGTGTGCTGCACGTGTCTGTGCTGGTGTGTGCCTGTGCCAGTGTGTGTGTGCTTGGGACAGGTAAGGTGCTGGGGAGTGTGGATGGGGCAGAGGCAGGAGGGGTGAGGGACTGTCGGAGGAGGGACACTGCTGCCGTCAGGGAGGAGTCCATGGACCTATTGCCCCTCTGTAGGTCAGACATGCCCGATGAGATGCCCTCCATGAACGACACCAGCTGAGTCAACAGACTGGTGTGTGCATGGAGGACACTCAGCATCGCTGTCTGTCCTACATGGAGCTGGCGGAGGAGGTACACAGACTCCTCACTCAGGGCAGCAGGGGACACAGGGGCAGGGGGTGCGGTGCCTGGCACGAAGGAGACATGCTCCCGAACATGGGAGCCTCCACGGACCTCGGGAATGGGAGCCAACGGGAGGGCGGTGGTGGTGGTGGTGGTGGCGGGGACAGCAACACTAGCTGGTGTGTGGTGGCTGCTGACACCCGCCTCCATAAGGGAGTCATCGTCCGAGCTGCTGTGGTCCTCAGCTGAGGTGGATGGTGCTGAGGACTCCTCGGTGTGGCTCCCCTCGCCCTCCGTGCCACTGGGTCCCTCCGACCACTCCTCGGCTGCTGACCCAGTCTGGCTCTGCGGCTCTTCCTGGTCCGTGGAGCTGTCCCCTCCTGTGGCCGTGGATGTATCTGCAATCAATAGGGAAACAGACAGACATCAGTCACCTGCACCAAACGCACACACCACAGTAAGTACAGCACATTACAGAGCAAGCCCTGGCATCCTTAGTTGAACATTGCTAAAAGTGCACAAACAGAACAGGAGAAGTCAATTGTCAGTCTGATGGTCAACCATGGCACTCACATCCCACCTGGCCTTGCACCCATCTGTCTGCTGTCTGTTGGATGGCAATACCCCAGTGTGGACACATGCACCACCTACACAGTATATGGACAGTGCAGAGAACCCGGTGAAGCATGTGGACATGCACACATCACAACTCTTGCCACTGAATCAGTACAGGTGTCCGGATGAAAGGGATGCCCAGAGTCAAATAGGAAATGCATGTCATGCATACCAGCGACAGACACCATGATGCACCCATGTCCTAATAGCCATTGCCACAATGGTGTGCATGTAGCACATGTCACTCCCCTGCAGGATCACTAATAGGAAGTCACATGCCATGGCACAGGCATGCCTGCTAAGTCATACATCACTGTCTCCAGTCACATGGGCAGGGCAGCCAGACAACAACACTCTGCACTGTGTCACAATAGTAGGTCATGGGGAATGCAAGTCCTGGAGCTGAACAAGTGCACATGTACATCCCCCACACACCACATCACCTGAACCCTCATCTGTCCAGGTCATACCCATTGGACATATGGGAGACCTGTAACACTACCCTCTGCACCTGAGCACCTCACAATCTGCTGTGAATGGGAAACAGCTGCCTGAACTTCACATTCGCATACCCCAGTCTGCACGGTCAGGTGATCAAACACCTATGTGTCACACAAGTATCGTCCCCCATGGTCACATCTCCGGTGGCATGCGGAGCCCCAACCGAGAAACACCCCAGCAGACCTGACAACGAAGCCACAGCACACTGACACAGAGGCAGACACCTGAGGGGACAAATCACTGAGCACAAAGTGTCAGCTGATACACGGGAGTGGGAGTACAGAGTGTATTGTATGGCCTGGAGTAGGCATGACTGTCCTGCCCCACATGAATGAGGAATGAGCCCTGGACAGTAGGCAGCTGGCTAAGTATGTGTGACACACGTTACATACACACTCCTGGGGCCCAAATATTGTTCCCACCCGCAGCATGGGTGTGTGCCAGATACCCCAGGCACATGTGGTGGATCAGATCAGCAATTGGACCACATATCAAAGTAACACGCAGAATACATGTCAGAACACAGGCATTGTGTAAGCAATGGACCCACCCATGATGCCCACCACAGAGTCAGGGAAACAGATGCTGTCCCCCACCTTGAGTCAAGCAAACTGCAAGGACACAGTACCCAAGTGACACAATTCCCTGACTGTAAGGGCCACACCTGGGTATCAGATGAGGAGTGGGCAGTGCACAATAGAGGGACATGGGTCCTGGACCACAAGACTGATGTACTGTGGAAGTTTAACCAGGCCAGAGGAGAGCACATAGCATGGCAGACATAGTTCACAATGCAGTCATGGACTCACCCCTCCTTGCTGCTCTCTGCCCTTCAGCTGCCCATCCAGATCAGGGAAGACCACCGCCAGGATCCTCAGCATGTGGGGGTCAGGGTCCGGTGTCCGCCCCTCCTGCGAGGAGGCGACAGCTTCAGCTGGACCCGTGCGATCCTCCGGGTCCAGCCCCCGAAGGTCCTGCCACCTCTTCTGGCAGTTGCGGATCCGGCGCTTGTAGACCCCCACGGATCTCACTGCCCGGACGATGGTCAGCCATATCTGCTGCTTCTGGTGGGCATCAACCTGTGAGGATGACAAAGTGAGAATGCCATTACTACACATGCAACATATCCGTGCATGACACAGTTGTATATACATGTCTCAATCACATGGGCACATGATGTACACAGGCAGTGCAACGATGGCCATGGACAGTATTCCAGCAGTTACTACATGGTATCATTGCCTGGGAAGTAAAACCTTGTTTAAATGCACTGTCACTGCACTATACCTGTCCAGTGCATGTTACTACACACTATGGGGGGTGACAACTACTCAGTGAGCCTGCTAGCAAGTGGCGTGCAGACTGTTAGCCTTTCCAGTCAGACAACATGCACATTTAGAAAGGCAGTGGACAGAACACTCACCTGCTCCCCTGCTTTCCCATACAGCTTGCTGTACTGTGGAAGGAGGTTGTCCAGCAGGGCCTGGTTCTCCTCAGTGCTGAAGGCTGGGGCTCTCTCCACAGTACGTGCCATTGCAGGGTCCAGAGGGTGCAGAGACAGCAGCAGTGTAGTGGCAGATGTCGTCCTGGAGCATGTAGTGCAGGCAAGTGAGCTCTCAGGGGAACAGCCAGCATTATATGTGTGCTGCAGAGGCAGATACTGTCCCATGTGTCCAAAGTGATAGGTCCAAGTCGTTTGCATCTTCTGAATCTGCCCAATCCATGGAATTGCACCACTTACACACGCCCACAGCATCCTTCAAATCTTCAACTTCAGGACACCCATGAATTTGCAACATTGTTGTGGGTGACCAACTGAATTTACAGCATCAGACTCGTTCTAAATTTGAAAACGCGTCCGTTGCCAGGCCAGGCCATAGCCAATGGGGGCGCACCGATCGGTCCATTGCTGTTCAACGCGTTGCCAGGATACAACGCGTACCCGCACACATTGAATGCAATGGGCCGGCCGGGCACACCGATCGGTCCATTGCTGTTCAACGCGTTGCCAGGATACAACGCGTACCCGCACACATTGAATGCAATGGGCCGGCCGGGCACACCGATCGGTCCATTGCTGTTCAACGCGTTCCCAGGAGACAAGGCGTACCCGCACACATTGAATGCAATGGGCCGGCCGGGCACACCGATCGGTCCATTGCTGTTCAACGCGTTGCCAGGAGACAAGGCGTACCCGCACACATTGAATGCAATGGGCCGGCCGGGCACACCGATCGGTCCATTGCTGTTCAACTCGTTGCCAGGATACAACGCGTACCCGCACACATTGAATGCAATGGGCCGGCCGGGCACACCGATCGGTCCATTGCTGTTCAACGCGTTGCCAGGAGACAAGGCATACCCGCACACATTGAATGCAATGGGCCGGCCGGGCACACCGATCGGTCCATTGCTGTTCAACGCGTTGCCAGGATACAACGCTTACCCGCACACATTGAATGCAATGGGCCGGCCGGGCACACCGATCGGTCCATTGCTGTTCAACTCGTTCCCAGGAGACAAGGCGTACCCGCATACATTGAATGCAATGGGCCGGCCGGGCACACCGATCGGTCCATTGCTGTTCAACGCGTTGCCAGAAGACAAGGTGTACCCGCACACATTGAATGCAATGGGCCGGCCGGGCACACCGATCGGTCCATTGCTGTTCAACGCGTTCCCAGGAGACAAGGCGTACCGCACACATTGAATGCAATGGGCCGGCCGGGCACACCGATCGGTCCATTGCTGTTCAACGCGTTGCCAGAAGACAAGGCGTACCCGCACACATTGAATGCAATGTGCCGGCCGGGCACACCGATCGGTCCATTGCTGTTCAACGCGTTGCCAGGATACAACGCGTACCCGCACACATTGAATGCAATGGGCCGGCCGGGCACACCGATCGGTCCATTGCTGTTCAACGCGTTCCCAGGAGACAAGGCGTACCCGCACACATTGAATGCAATGGGCCGGCCGGGCACACCGATCGGTCCATTGCTGTTCAACGCGTTGCCAGGATACAACGCGCACCCGCACACATTGAATGCAATGGGCCGGCCGGGCACACCAATTGGTCCATTGCTGTTCAACGCGTCCCTGTACAAGTCACTGGCATATGTCACCATGCCTGTCACAGGTGAACATATGCCAGCCACATATACTTCCCAGGGAGTGAGGGGCACACCTACAACACCACAGCCTGTCCATACTGTATCCTAAGGCATGTAAGGCTGCATTACCTATTCTGTGTATGGGGGTGAACATGTTGTTCTGTGGGTGTCACTTGGGGGCAGCAACCCCCAGGCTGTGCACGTGTGCATGGGGACAGAATCCTTGGTGTTTTGTGTACATGAGTGACCACTGTGATGTGCAACTGTTCATATCTGAGCATGTGCCATGGTCACATTTCACGCTGGTGTATGTGTGTGTCATGTCACATACCCCCTGAGTCCCATGTGGGACGGTATGTTTAACCCAGGGTGACCCATTGGCCCAATAGTGATGGTCCTCCACAGTCTGTGTGCATGTTGTGTGTACAATGTCTCTGATTCCATGTGCACAATGGGAGACAGTCTCCACATCCACGTTGTTTGTGCCTGGACTTTGATGTTGTGCGTGTGTGTGTCACAGACATCCATGTCTGTCCTGCCGAGGCAACAGGGACCACTACCTGTGGGGGTCATGGTTGTTTTGCTGTGGTGCATACATGATACACCATGTCATGCCAGTGTCCATGTGGCAATACAGGGTCCCTGGGAATCTACCTGTCGTTGAGCTGTGATGCCTGGGGCACATCTGTCCTCACATGTCAGTGTGGGGTGTGTTTGTAACGTGGCAGCAGGAGATGGGAGCTGTGACACGGCCTCATCATGATATCCAATGGCACAACCTGGGACTTATTGATGCCACTTGTTGAACTGTGATGTTAGATGTTGGCCATGTATGTGCCATACATGTCCTTACGGAACTGCACACATCATGTACTTGTGCCTCATAATGATGTATCATGTGATATTGAGTGTGTTCAATGCCACTGATGTGGGGTGATTGACAATCTTGCTTTCTTCACCTATGCACTGCAGGGCACCAGCTGTCCTTAGACCATTCCAAGACCTGGCAACGATGGTGGAACGTGACAGCATCCGACGGTACCGCTTCACCAGGCAGCTGATTGAGGATTTGGCAGTGCGCTTGGCCCCACATTTGCAACCTGGCCGGCCGTACCCTACAGCGCTGACCCCCAAGGTGAAGGTGATGGCAGCCCTACACTTCTTTGCCACCGGTACCTTTCAACACACTCTGGCGACTGCTGGTGGGATGTCACAGACCATGTTCAGCCGTGTGCTCCGCGATGTCTTGGAGGCTATGTTGATATACCTGAACCGGTACATCTATTTCCCTAGACTGCAACGACTCACTGACGTGAAGAGTGACTTCTATGCCCTGGGGAGGATGCTGCATGTCATTGGCTCCATTGATGGGACACATGTGGCTTTGGTACCACCACAGGCCCAAGAGCAGGCATACAGGAACCGCAAACACTACCACTCGGTCAATGCACTGGTGGTCTGTCTTGCAGATATGAGCATCTCACACGTGTGTTCCCGTTTCCCTGGTTCAGCACACAATGCCTACGTGATGAGGAGTAGTCGCATCCCAAGGATGATGGCACAGATGCAGAACCAGTGTGCCTGGCTTGTCGGTGTGTACTGGCTTTGTACCATTGTGTGTGTTCTGATCTGTAGTATTCCACCCACTTTTCCAACTCAGCTAATGTGCCCTTGTCTGTCCGTAGGTGACTCCAGATACCCCAACATGCCGTGGTTTCTGACACCCCTCAGGAACCCTGTGACACCAGCCCAGATGCGCTACAACGAGGCACATGGTTGGACCAGGAGAGTGATTGAGCGGACATTTGGTCTGCTGAAGAGCCGCTTCCGCTGCCTGGACAAGACAGGAGGGTCCCTCCCATATGCCCCAGCAAAGGTGTGCAAGATTGTCATCGTCTGCTGCATGCTACACAACCTGGCAGTGCGGCAGGAGTTGCCTCTCATCCTGGATGACGATGACCAACGTCCGCCACCTGTGGAGGATCCTGGCCTGGACCACGATACCAGTGATGATGATGATGATGGTGATGGTGATGTCCGCACACAGCTCATCACCAACTTCTTCAGCTGAATGTGAGTATCCCGAGATGTCATGTCAATGATGTGAGTTTGCATGATATGTGTTGGTGGTGCACCGGTGCTGTTTGAGTGTGTCCATGGGCTACATGACTGTATGCGTGTAGCGATGTGTCCGTACAGGTAGTCTGTACTCCCCAACAGTGTTGACATGCTAACTTGGTTCTGGGTGGGTGTCTTGTGACATGTATTGGGCATGAGTATTGCAGTTCTGTGCTGTTCTTCAGTGCTTTTGACTGTGAGTCATTTCTGTCCTTCACAGGGTACTTTCAGAGTCGTTTGGTCAACTGTGATCCCCGACACCGTGATTCTACTTCCAGGGTGGTAGCTGTCGTGTCCCTACAGGTGATGTACGCCACACCCATGGACTTCCTTCCTTCTACACTTGTTGACTGTGTGCCCGCTGCCAGGTGGGATTACCTTGCATCTGTAGTGGTTACAACATGTTGCAAATGTGTAATAAACCTGTGCTTCACTTTGTGATGTGCGTTGTCTGTGGTCACACATTTGACTGACATTTGCTTACTGCACCAGTGGGCTAGTTGACTAAGACTGTGAATAGGTGTTGTGTCTGTGCATTGCACCGTATTTCCTGGCAACATCAGTGTAGGCAATGAGTCAGATGGCCTAGGTGTGTATTTGTTGTGTAGCCCTGGTGGTGTGTCTCCCTCATATGTGTCACGTTGCCATGACTCACATGCCTGTGTTGTACTTGCTGTAGCAGTTAGCATGCACAGTGTAATTTCGCTGGTCATCATCTCCATGACAGAAACCACGTTGGAATCACGACAGAGGCAGGTATGGTGTATTAGTGTGTTTATTGTCATACATGTGTGTGAATAGTGCACAGGATGGTGAGTGCTGTACATTTTGATTGCAATCCAAAGTTCCTAGATGAATTGGAAGTCCTGGTAGCAGAAATGTCCTGTATCAGGTCCACAGTCATCTGAGACATTGGTCCAACTTGTACTCCCCATGTCATGTGGGGGAGTTGTGTTGCAGTCAACAGGGTGAACAGTTTGCGCACAAAGGTGATTATCCAGAACAGGTTTTGGCTTCCTGGGGGTTGCACATGGCCATCGGCCTCTCACTTGCCCCTCCTCGGACGACCCCTCTTCTTTGGGGGACCCTCAAGTGCAGGCTGCTGCGGTGCAGGGGACTCTCTGCCAGAGTCATCCTCCCTCCCTGTGGCAGTTGCAGTTGTTTCAGCACCAGATGTTGTGGGCACACAGGGAGGTGTTGACTGGTTGCTGCTCATCTGGTGGAGGCATTGTAATATGTCCCTATGCACCGCCGTCATCTCTTGTAGTGTGTCCCACTTGGACTCCACGCGGGACATGTGTGAGTCCAAGTGGGCATGATGGGCAGCCTGCTGCTGTTTAATGTCCCTGAGGAGCCCCACTACCTGGCTGAGCTCTCCGGTGCTGGACTGGTACGCATCGGCTATGCGTGCCAGTTGTGGGTCATCATGCAGTCCAGACCCCTCTGCGAGCAGCGACCTATGTCTCCCACCCCTCCCACCACCCCTGGCGACATGTGCAGTACCTGAGGTGGCACGCACAGGTGACCCTGGGCCCCCTTGGGGGTTGTTGGTGGTGTTGGTGTCCATGGCCCCACGTTGGTCCATGGTCTCTGTGCTGCTGGTGGTGGTGCTCCTTGGTGTGTCCATGTCGGCAGGGGTGGTATGTGTCTTGACAGTCGTTGGAGGGGTGTGTGCAGGGGGTGCAGCTGGTGGTCCTGCTGGTGCTGCATGATGACTTGCTCCGGAGGTGCCAGGTAGGTGTTCTTCATCCGAGGAGGGCAGAGGCTGTTCCACACCAGTGAGCTCCGTATCCTCTTGAGCCTGGGACGAGGACTCCTCAGCGTCTGCTGCTGTGTCCCCATCATCACCTGTTTATGGGAGACACACAGAATGTATGTTATGTTTCTACAGGCATCAATGGTTGACACACCTGACAGTTGTGACTGTGCCTCTGGATGCGGGCCTGTACATTGCATTGTCCTAAGTTGTCACAGTCAGGGGTTGATATTGGTGTAGCACATTGTCCTGCATCATTTGGGCATTTCTATGTGAATGTTGGGGTGTGTACATGGTCTGCATTGGTTGTATTTGGTTGACATCCGGCCCTCCTTCCCACCCAGCCAGATATCCCACCATGGACCGTGCTTCCATTGCAGGGAGTGCAAGTTGTCTTTCAGGATGTCAGTCAGTGGTGTCCTGCTGTTGGTTGTTGCACAGTTGCCAGCAGGGCCTTGTGCTCCCCCCAGCAGTAGCCAGTGTCAGCCATCTTGTGAGTCTTTTTCCACTCCCTGTGATGTGAGCATGGTTTAGAGTGGTGTTGATGGGCCAATTGTGAGGGTGAGCAATATCTGTGCCTACAACTCCCATCATGCTATTGCCTCCACCCCCTTCCCAGCATGCCCATCCTTCCTTCCTTTTGACTCTGCTTCCCTGTGGGGTGGGGTGCCTGTGCTGACAGGATGGCTGGGAGTGTTTCCTGGCAGTTGTTTGGCTACAAGTCCCAAGAGTGTCCCTGTGCTTCACACAGCATAACCCAGGCTGGTGGTTCTTTGTGGGATCTTCAGTTGGGCTGTGAGGCATTGCATTCTCCCCGGTGGGTTATGTGGAGTTCGTGTTGAGGGGGTGTGTGAGGGGAGGTGCTTGTAACTATGGTCAGTGCTGTGTGTCCTCCTTCCCACCCAGCCAGATATCCCACCATGGAACGTGCTTCCATTGCAGGGAGTGCAAGTTGTCTTTCAGGATGTCAGTCAGTGGTGTCCTGCTGTTGGTTGTTGCACAGTTGCCAGCAGGGCCTTGTGCTCCCCCAGCAGTAGCCAGTGTCAGCCATCTTGTCAGTTGTTTTCCACTCCTGTGATGTGTGCATGGTTCATGGTGGTGTTGATGGGACAGTTGTGGGGTGACCAATATCTGTGACTACGACTCCCATCATGCTATTGCCTCCACCCCACTTCCCAGCATGCCCATACTTACTTGCTTTTGGGTGGACTTCAGTGTGTGTGAGTGTGGGGTCATTGGCAAGATGGCTGACAGTGGTGTCCTGCTGTTGGTTGTTGCATAGTTCCCAGCAGGGCCTTGTGCCCCCCACAGCAGTAACCAGTGTTAGCCATGTTGTCAGTTGTTTTCCACTCACTGTGATGTGCGAATGGTTCAGGGTGGTGTTGATGGGACAGTTGTGGGGGTGACCAATATCTGTGACTACCACTCACATGATGCTATTGGCTACACTGACTTGCCCAGCATACACATATTTCCTTTCTTTCAGTGGGCTTCACTGTGTGGTGGTGTTGTAGTGGTGGCTACATGTCTGGATGTGTTTGTCAGTTATATTTGTGCCACTGCCTAGCTGTAGTTGTAGTTGTGTTTGTACATGTGATGACACAGTTAAATGTCACTTTGAGTTGGCATGTGTTGTGTTTATCTGACTGACATACACATTTTGGGATGATTCTGTTCTGGTTGCTGTGTATTTGCTAAGAGTGCATGGTTTGACTCTCCCCTTGACAGTGATGTGTGTGTGTAGTCGCACAATATTGTGTACATTTGTTGTGTACTCACCAGGCTCTGGGATGTTTTCTAGTCCATAGACGCTCACTGGTGGTAGGATGGCCCGCACCTTCTCCTCCCAGGGCCTGAGGTATACTGGCTTGGCAGGAGGGCCACTGCCGGTGTGTTGGCTCAAGAGGTAGTCCTTCTTCAACAGCTCCTTGACCCTCCTGCGCACGTCATACCACCTGTTCTGGATGTCTGTCTTTGTGCGCAAACATGGTGATTGTGCGTTCACCCTGTCGACGATCCTCTCCCACATCTTTGTTTTCTGTGACATGGGTGTCTGTTGGACCAGTGTACCAAAGAGCTGTGGCTCTACCCTGAGGATCTCATCTACCAGGACTTCCAATTCACTATCTAGGAACTTATGATTCTTCTTTGGGGCCATGGTGATGGGTGGTGATGGTGAGTGATGTGTGTTGGTGTGCAGGTGAAGGTGTGTGAGTGTGTGTTTTGCTGGGTGTATGTGAGGTTTCTATTTGTTGGGGTGCTGATGGTGTGTGGCTTGTGTGATGGATGAGCTGTGGGTGTGTGGTTGCTGTCTGTTGAGTGCTGGCAGGTAATTTGAATTTGCAAAGGATCATGGTAGGGATTTGTGTCCTTTATATGGGTGGAGTTGTGGGTGTGTCTTTGTTCCCTGCCCCCCCAGTATTTATTGGCTTTGTAATTGCTTGTTTGGCCTTTTTTTTGTATTTTCCCTTTGTACTTTTCGTGCATGTAGGAGATGTTCTTGTGACCGAGTCGGACCCTGCAGTTGTCTCGTACGGGCTTCTCCGCTTCGTTCACGCTGTGTTTGTGCTGTTTTCTATGCTGCGTACGCGTCGGTCGCGGTGTTTTGGGTTGCTTCGCCTCGCAGTTTTGTATGCGTGTCGGTCGTACGGCTTGTCCTCCGTGCGACTCGGTCGTGTTTTTCACGCCTTGCATCGTACTTGGCGGGTGGGAGTTCGCGGGTACGTCTCGTTCGGGATTGTTCCGGGTGCGTGTCGGTCGGTTCGAATCGCGTGTTTTTCCGGCCGGATTGCTGTTTTCCGCACGGCTCGGTCGTTCGGCTTGTGTTCCGTACGAGTCGGTCGTGTTTTGCTCGCTTCTCATCGTACTTTGCGGGTCGGGCTGCACCGGTACGTGTCGGTCAGAATGAAATCCGGCTCTGAGTCGGTCGGTACGTTT
Source organism: Calotriton arnoldi (assembly GCA_963921515.1). NCBI lineage: Eukaryota > Metazoa > Chordata > Amphibia > Caudata > Salamandridae > Calotriton > Calotriton arnoldi. The sequence continues at coordinate 268,853 of CAWUFW010010278.1, read as the reverse complement.
TCCGGCCCGAATCGGAATCGACCCCTAAATATTATTAATATATTTAAAGATTTATAAAAAATAAAAAATTATAAATATATGGAAATTAAAAATTGAAATTATATTTTGGAGCAGTGGCTTGTTTTGTTTATATGGGATAATGTTGGGTAGTGTTTTAAAAATATATATTTTAAATTAAATATTATCAAAGTTTAGAATAAATTTGGAATTATTTTTTAAAATAAAATAAAATATTGAAATATAAATTTGATAAATATGTTTATGAGTGAGTTGTTGGGTTATTAGGGGATAAGGGTGGTGAGTGTATTACAAATTATATATTTATAATTAAATCTTATTAAAAAATATGAAAATTTTAGATTTTATTGAAAAATAAATAGATTTATAGAATTATAAATTTGAAATTTATTTTTAGTAGTGTGTTTTGGGGTTTATAAGGTATAATGTTTGGGAGTTATTATAAAAAAATATTTTTTGTGGGATGTACTTGGTAATGTTTAGTTATTAGTATATAGTTTATTTAAATTTATATTGTAGTGTGAATAGTTAATTATTTATGTTTACTGTCCAGCATCTATTCCAATTTATTATAGACTGTAGTGGGAATAGTATATTATTTATGTTACTGTTCAGCATCTACCCTAATTTTATATACACTGGAGTGGGAATAGTAAATCATTTAGGTTTAGTGTCCAGTACCTACTATAATTTATTATAAAATGTAGTGGGAATAGTAATTTGTTTATGTTATTGTACAGAACCTACAATAATTTAATATATATTGTAGTGGGAATAGTAAATTATTTATGTTTAGTGTCCAGCACCTACTCTAATTTAATATAGACTGGAGTGGGAATAGTAAATTATTTAGGTTTACTGTTAAGCACCTACCTCAATTTAATAATTTAATATAGACTGGAGTGGGAATAGTAAATTATTTATGTTTAGTGTCCAGCACCTACTCTAATTTAATATAGACTGGAGTGGGAATAGTAAATTATTTAGGTTTACTGTTAAGCACCTACCTCAATTTAATAATTTAATATAGACTGGAGTGGGAATAGTAAATTATTTATGTTTAGTGTCCAGCACCTACTCTAATTTAATATAGACTGGAGTGGGAATAGTAAGTTATTTAGGTGTACTGTTAAGCACCTACCCCAATTTACAGCATCCTGGACCCATCCCAATCGGGGTTCCGCAGCAACCACAGCACTGAGACTGCCCTCATTGCCGCCACCGACGACATCAGGATCCTGCTGGACAACAGTGAGGCCGCAGCCCTCATCCTGCTGGACCTCTCCGCCGCCTTCGACACTGTCTGCCACTGCACTCTACGCGCACGCCTCCACGACGCAGGGATCCGAGACAAGGCCCTGGAATGGGCCACCTCCTTCCTCGCCGGCAGAACCCAGAGAGTCCGCCTCCCACCATTCCGATCCGAAGCCTCCGAGATCATCTGCGGCGTACCCCAGGGATCATCCCTCAGCCCAACACTGTTCAACATCTACATGGCCCCGCTGGCACGCATCGCCAGGCAGCACGACCTCAACATAATCTCCTACGCCGACGACACTCAACTGATCCTCTCCCTCACCAAGGACCCCCTCGCCACCAAATCCAACCTCCATGAAGGAATGAAGGCCGTCGCCGACTGGATGAAGATCAGCTGACTAAAACTGAACACGGACAAAACAGAGGTCCTCATCCTCGGCTCCAACCCCTCAGCCTGGGACGACTCCTGGTGGCCAACGACGCTGGGAGCAGCCCCGACACCCACCGACCACGCACGCAACCTGGGAGTCATCCTCGACTCAACGCTCTCCATGGCCAAGCAAGTCAACGCAGTCTCCTCCTCCTGCTTCAACACCCTCCGCATGCTTCACAAAATCTACAGGTGGATCCCGACAGATATAAGAAGAACAGTCACCCAGGCCCTCGTCAGTAGCAGACTTGACTATGGGAACGCCCTCTACGCGGGAGCCCCGGCCAAGCTCATCAAGCGACTGCAACGTATACAAAACGCCTCCGCACGCCTGATCCTCGATGTACCACGCCACAGCCACATCACCCCCCAACCTGAGGAACCTACACTGGCTCCCCGTCGACAGGAGAATCTCCTTCAAACTCCTCATCCACGCACACAAGGCACTCCACAAGACTGGCCCAGCCTACCTCAACAGACGACTCCTCTTCTACGTCCCCAACCGCCAGCTCCGCTCCGCCGACCTCTCCTCGCCACCGTCCTCGCATTCGAAGAACTACCACCGGCGGCAGATCCTTCTCCCACCTAGCCGCCAAGACCTGGAACACCCTTCCACTAAGCCTACGACAGACCCAAGACCTGCTGACCTTCAGGAGGCTACTCAAGACCTGGTTGTTCGACCAGTAGCAGCACCCCCTTTTTCTCTCCCCAGCGCCTTGAGACCTCGTGGGTAAGTAGTGCGCTCTACAAATTCTGTGATTGATTGATTGATTGATTGATTGAATATAGACTGGAGTGGGAATAGTAAATTATTTATGTTTAGTGTCCAGCACCTACTCTAATTTAATATAGACTGGAGTGGGAATAGTAAATTTTTTAGGTTTACTGTTAAGCACCTACCCCAATTTAATATAGACTGCAGTGGGAATAGTAAATTATTTATGTTTAGTGTCCAGCACCTACTCTAATTTAATATAGACTGGAGTGGGAATAGTAAATTATTTAGGTTTACTGTTAAGCACCTACCCCAATTTAATATAGACTGGAGTGGGAATAGTAAATTATTTATGTTTAGTGTCCAGCACCTACTCTAATTTAATATAGACTGGAGTGGGAATAGTAAATTATTTAGGTTTACTGTTAAGCACCTACCCCAATTTAATATAGACTGGAGTGGGAATAGTAAATTATTTATGTTTAGTGTCCAGCACCTACTCTAATTTAATATAGACTGGAGTGGGAATAGTAAATTATTTATATTTAGTGTCCAGCACCTACTCTAATTTAATATAGACTGGAGTGGGAATAGTAAATTATTTAGGTTTACTGTTATGCACCTACCCCAATTTAATATAGACTGGAGTGGGAATAGTAAATTATTTATGTTTAGTGTCCAGCACCTACTCTAATTTAATATAGACTGGAGTGGGAATAGTAAATTTTTAGGTTTACTGTTAAGCACCTACCCCAATTTAATATAGACTGGAGTGGGAATAGTAAATTATTTATGTTTAGTGTCCAGCACCTACTCTAATTTAATATAGACTGCAGTGGGAATAGTAAATTATTTAGGTTTACTGTTAAGCACCTACCCCAATTTAATATAGACTGGAGTGGGAATAGTAAATTATTTATGTTTAGTGTCCAGCACCTACTCTAATTTAATATAGACTTGAGTGGGAATAGTAAATTATTTAGGTTTACTGTTAAGCACCTACCCCAATTTAATATAGACTGGAGTGGGAATAGTAAATTATTTAGATTTACTGTAAGACCTACCCCAATTTGATATAGAGTGTAGTGGAAATAGTTAATTATTTATGTTAGTGTCCAGCACTTACCTTAATTAATTTATATTGAGTTGGGAATATTAAAATATTTAATTTTAGTGTTCAACATTTACTTTATTTAATGTGTATTGGAGTTGTTATAGTAAATTAATTATGTTCACTGTGCAGCATTTGCTGAAATTAATTTATATTGTGGTAGGAATAGTATATAAAAATATGTTAGTGTACAGTAACTGTATTTAATTATTATATATTGGAGTTGTAATAGTTTATTAATTAATTATAGTGTAGGATAATAAATAATATTCTATTTTTATGTAATATTTTTATTAATATATTAAAATTTAGTATTAGAAAAATATATAAGATAATTTTGCATTAAAAATATGGGTAATGTTAATTAATAAATTGACAGTATTTATTTAATATAATATTTGTAAAAAAATTGCATTAACATATGTAAAATATAGATAAAATAAGTAAAATCAACATAAATAGAAAACACACTATTTTTATTGTAGTTGTTATATTTTTTTATTGTTTATTAATATGAGTAGGATAATACAGTAAAATATTTTATTACATTATAATTCAATAGAAACATATTAGTGCATATATTTCAGAAAATATGTTATGTTCATTTCCTATATTTTTTACATTTTTGTTTAAGTACATATTAATTATTAACAAAACAGTAGAATTTTGTGTTTTAAATTATATTTAATACAGTAATAGGTATTGTATATATTTATACATAGAAAGTGCAAATTGTTTACATATAATATAAATGTTTAACATTTTTCTATTTTTCTTACATACATTTTACAATTTTTAAATTAATATTAATATTAAAAATATTAATATTAATTATTTTTACAATGTTTTTAACTTAAAACAAGTTTTTAACAGAAATATATTTGTATAATGCATGAAAAATATTTATAACAATTTTTTGTACATTGTTTTATTGTATTTATTATTTTATGTAATTATAATAATAAATAATATATTTATTATAATATTTATTTTTATAATTTTACAAATTAGGTACATTATATCACAATTTTTTCTTACATCAAAAAAATTGAACAGTTTTATTTAAACAGTTGTACATTTTTTGTATGTAAAGTAACATTTTACTGTATTAAATGAGTTAAATTTTATATGGTTACACTTTTTATTATGTTTTGGGCGTTTTATTTTGTAACCGGGTAATGTCGTTTTGTGTCATTTTGGTTGAAGAGAAGCTCGCGGTTGGGAGATACTTCACGTCGCTGAAGGTAAGGTTTGTTTTCTTTGTTTTAACTAAGTTTTAAATATATTTTGAACCTAGTTAGATACTGTTTAGTGTAGTTAGATGTTTATTAGTTATATTCGGAAATGTTATATGTTATAGTTACGTGTGGTGTTTTTACGTATTGTTAACGTTGTGTAGGCCTGTTTAGAGAGTTAGGATTTCGGTGTTTAATGTATATTTTTATCAAATTTAAAGCTAGTAGTATTGTTAGTAACTGTTTATGTATTATTTTATGTGGGTGGGAATGTATGTGCTTTAGTTTTGACACTCTTTTATTTTCAGAAGTTCTTCGTATCGGAAGGAGTCGTTTTTTTTTTAAACAAGTGTTTGTTAGTTTTATTGACTAATATATTTGTAACACTTCTTTAAATTTTTCGGTTTTCCTGGAGCGTTTTTACTATTTTATACATTTTCGGGTTTTTTATGGTTTTCCTATGGACATTTGCTACATGGATTATTATTTTTTGCTACAGTTGTATTTTTACATTTTTTGGGGGAAACTGTATTTTTTAATCTTTGGATTGTGTTAGTGGAAAATGGATTTTATAGCATTTGGGGAAAAACTGGTAAGTTTATTTATTATTATTTATTGTGGGTGGGTAATGTTTTTTATTATTGTTGTTGTATTTTATTTTATTCCAAATATTATTAATGTGTGTTAATATATTTTTTTAACATCTAAAAATATGTTACATACAGTAATTATTTTTGTGATAGAATAAATAAATTTTACTTTTATGGTATGTTTGATAGATGAGTAATTTGTTATTTATTTGTATTAATGGTTTAAAGAAGAGTTTTGGATATTATGTTTAGGTATTCCAGGCCTTTTGTACTAGGATACAATTGTTACTTGTTGTTCTAGATATTTATGCATTTGTTTAGTTTGTTTTGATGTTTTTGGAGTTAATTGAGTTATGGATTGTTCCATTCGGAACTCTTGATAACTCTGTTCTTTTTGTAGGCATGATATAAATTTTTCTAGTGTTGGGTTTGTTCTGCCTGTTGATTGAAGAAAGGCATTATGCCATCCTTCGACTGCGTTATTAGTTTTGGATTCCCTATTTAGGGGCCGATTCCGATCTCGGCCGGTAGTGCTCCGAATCGGATTCGGATTCACCGGATCTGATTCGAGCCCTGTTTCCCGACCGAATCGTACGCGGGTCCGGCTGAGCGAGTACGATGCAAGCACCGCGAAATCGCCGACCGACTCAAATGCGGCTCCAACACGCTCCGACCGACTCGCATGGACACGACTCGCACCGCGCTATGGAGACGTTTCCCGGCCGGGTAAGTACAATGCGCGCCGCGAGCAGTCCAATCGACTCGCGCCATCCGGCTCGAAAAAGCTGTCGGAGCCGGACTTTGGGGGTCCGCGTCGGACCCTCCTGTACGCATAGGCGCGCGAGTCGCACACAGGGGGGACCCATGGGTCCCCCCTACCAGTGCATGTATGCCGCGATGCGCATGGACGCGTACACGCTGTTGGGGGCGCCCTTGTCCGTCTCGCACCCATTGAGTCAATGGGAGCCCGCGTACGCGTTGCACGACAGGCTCCCATTGACTTCAATGGGAGTCCGACCGACTCGAGTCCGAATGCATACGTGCGCATCGTACTCGTTCGGTCGGACTGCTAGGGTCCGATTCGGTCGGAATTCTCTCCGGGTCCGGCTCGGTCGGAGAGAATTCCGGCCCGAATCGGAATCGGCCCCAATATGTGCTTCTGTATACGTTCCACCAGGGTATTAAGAATTTAGGGTTTCTTCTGTGGCCAGATCTGTGTAGTCTCCCGACCCATGTATCCTCAAAATAGTCTAATAGTGGACTTAGTTTTGCTTCATTTTATTTGTAGAAGGTGCTGTCTATTAAGATGTTGTAATGTTCTGTGACGTCTGTCTCAGGTACATAAGCTAGGGCTGTTAATTTTTTTATTTGATATGCAAAAGAAGAGTTAGTTGCATATTCTATGCTCCATAGCACTGATTAAAATGATAGTAACAGCCTTGGATGCAGGTATGGGGGTGTGTTTTTAATATAGTATTAATCATTGACTGTTCAAAATCTAGGATTATTTTTTGTGGAGAAAAGTCATTAGTTTTTTGTTTTATTGTATTTAATAGTTCCATGTATGTATGTGGAGTTCTGTTTGTTTGGTAATAATGCGTAAATTAATGGTATATTGCAATTGTGATGTAGCCCATGTATTGTGTACAGTTGGAAAAAGGGCTTGGGACATATAGGGGCCGATTCCGATTCGGGCTGGAAATCTCTCCGACCGAGCCGGACCCGGAGAGAATTCCGACCGAATCGGACCCTAGCAGTCCAACCGAACGAGTACGATGCGCACGCATGCTATCGGACTCGAGTCAATGGGAGCCTGTTGTACAATGCATACGCGGGCTCCCATTGACTCAATGGGTGCGAGGCGGACAAGGGCGCCCCCTACAGTGTGTACGCGTCCATGCGCATCGCGCGTACATGCACAGGTAGGGGGACCCATGGGTCCCCCTGTGTGCGACTTCGCGCGCCTACGCGTACAGGGGTTCCGACGCGGACCCCCAAAGTCCGGCTCCGACAGCTTTTTCGAGCAGGACGGCGCGAGTCGGTCGGACTGCTCGCGGCGCGCATCGTACTTACCCGGCCGGGAAACGTCTCCATAGCGCGGTGCGAGTCGTGTCCATGCGAATCGGTCGGAGCGTGTTGAAGCCGCGTTCGAGTCGGTCGGCGATTTCGCGGGTGCTTGCATCGTACTTGCTCGGCCGGACCCGCGTACGATTCGGTCGGGAAACAGGGCTCCGAATCGGATCCGGTGAATCCGAATCCGATTCGGAGCACTACCGGCCGAGATCGGAATCGGCCCCATAGTAAAAGTCCCATCCATCATCCAGTATTGACATTCTTGTAGTTTTAATAGATTAGTTGCAGTTCCAAAATTATTAATCTTTTGTCATTGCTTTTATTATCAAAAATGACAAATGGTTCTTTGTTTAAAGTGATACTTTGTTCAGGACTTATAATAACTTCACTGTATGTTTTAGGAATTGGGGTGGAAGTAGTAGTACTTTTTTAGTGCGTGCTATAGTTCTCTTTAGTGAAGCTACAGATGGCATTTGTGTAGTAGCAGTTTTAGGAATTTTGGGAAGCTGCTCTTTTAAAATTACACTTGTAGGTTTTTGAGAACTTGTACTAGCTTCCTTTATTGTTTCTAATGCAGATCTGACTTCTATTTCTGTTACGTTTGGTGGGTGGTTATGTTCTCTAGTATACAGTACTGTTGTTTCCCTAGTTGTAGCATGCCCGTAACATTTATCAGAGTAGTATTTACAGCATTTCCAGTTCACTTTTAATCCAAATTGTTTTTCTTGTGTGTAAGTGTATCCCATATAGCATAGTAACATTTTCCCTTTCTGGCTTGTTATAAATTCAGCTCCTTCAGTCATTTTGATGTAGGTTTATCTATGAAAAATATATATTATTGTTATTAACTATGTTGTTCTATGTATTTCAATTTAAGCAAATAAGCATTTGTTTACAATATACTTACAAAGTTGGTCTTTATGTATTTTAGTTTGATGACTTTTCTTGTTTAGTTGTGGAATGTTCTTTCTGTATTTTGTTTGTCTGGAAAAAAATACATTTGTTTTATTATTTGTTTCTATAATTTTTATACGGTGTGGGTAGGGGATTTGGAATTGATTTTGACTTTCTGTTGTTGTTCAATAAATTTGTTTAAAATTTGTTGGTAAATACTTACTTTGTTACGTTGTATATTTATTTTGGTGTTTTCTGTAGTTTGTTAGTTTCCTGTAGAGTTTCCTGTAGTGGTAATATAAAATAGAAAGAAGACATTCATTAATTTATAGGTTATGTATATTATTGATTACAGTTTTTTACTTGTAGTATTATATATTTTAATTTAGTTTACTTACTTTTGATAGAGTTAATTATTTGGTATATGTTGATTTTCTTATATATGTAGTTGAATTACTGTAGAGTTTCTCCTTCTTTAGTTTTCTTTCTTTTGGGTGTGGAGTAGAAATGAAGTTTAACTGTTTATATAGTGTGTAGGATGTTGTAATTTCGATTTTATTGGTTAGTTTGAATTTGCAGTTTTTCTATTGGTTAATTTGTATTTTTTTAAAGTGATTTAGTAGTTAGTTTCCAAATAAGGAAAACGCTAATTAGTAGTAAGTTATGTATAAATTTGTATATATTTTTAAATAGCTTTTATTATGTATTATATATTATATAATTGAATTGTAATAGTAATATTTAATATTATTAATGTTTAATATATTAGTATTTTTAATAATATTTTAGTAATGTTATTGCTGTGTTAATTGATTTTTAAATTTAGTAAAATAGTTATTGTGCTTTATTAATTTAGTATTGTGTTTTTAGTAAATTAATCATTTATATGTCGTTTAATTTTTATATTTATTAGAGTTTTATATAGTCGATATATTTAATTTTACGATATTAGTGTTGTCGATATTTTTGTGTACGATATTTTTAACCTATTTAATGTATTTTAATGAAGGTCGATATTTTTGAATTTCGATAAGTATGTTAGCGATATTTGTGAAATAGATATTTATGTACTTCGATATTGTATCCTCGATATTTTTGTAATGTTTTAAATAGGTATATGATGTCGATATTAATGTTATCGATAATTTTGTATCGATATAATTGTAGCTCGATAATATGTGTTTCGAGATTTTGTCAGTGATTCGTTTTGTAGTAGTGGTTAAGTATTTGAGACAATATTTTTAACTTTGAAAGTATTTTTAATTTCTAAATTACATAGGGGCCGATTCCGATTCGGGCCGGAAATCACTCCGACCGAGCCGGACCCGGAGAGATTTCCGACCGAATCGGACCCGTGCAGCCCGACCGAACGAGTACGATGCGTCCGTATGCTATCGGACTCGATTCGGTCGGACTCCCATTGAAGTCAATGGGAGCCTGTTGTACGACGCGTACACGGGCTCCCATTGACTCAATGGGTGCGATGCGGACAAGGGCGCCCCACAGCGTGTACGCGGCGAAGCGATTCGCCCCGTACACGCACAGGTAGGGGGACCCATGGGTCCCCCCTGTGTGCGACTCGCGCGGCTACGCTGCTTCAGGGGGTCCGACACGGACCCCCGGGTACGGCTCCGACAGCTCTTCTGAGCCGGGAGTGTGCGGCTCGGTCGGACTGCTCGCGGCGCGCATCGTACTCACCCGGCCGGGAAACGTCTCCATTGCGCGGTGCGAGTCGAGTCTGAGCGAGTCGGTCGGTGCGGTTCGAGCCGGGAACGAGTCGGTCGGAGCGGTCGGGATGCCCGGACGAGTCGGTCGGCGATTTCGCATCGTACTCGCTCGTCCGGACGCGCGTACGGATCGGTCGGGAAACAGGGCTCCGAATCGGATCCGGTAAAGCCGAATCCGATTCGGAGCCCGACCGGCCGAGATCGGAATCGACCCCATAGTGTTAGTAAAGTCTGGTGTTTTATTGGTTCTAAAATATGCATAATGTGTAACTAGTTGTTAAACAAGTACTTTATATATGTTTAGGAGTTTTCACAAAGAAAAAGTGTAAATTGTTATCTGTAAAGATCAGGGCCATATTCTCAAGACGAGCGATAACATTATCGCCATTCTTGTGAATATAGCCCTGTATGGGTTTGAAAATTCGATGTAGCGTTAATTTCGATTTGTATATCTATTCTGGCGAGATAAACAGAATGTTGCACGTTTGGAAATTATGCTCAGTCTGGAAATAGTGGAGAAGGGGTGACAGTAGAAAATTCCTGTGTTATTAACTTAACAGAGATGGAAAAAAAAGAAGAAAGGTTATGTGCACAGTTTGTGGTATAATTTTTTACACTGAGAGGTAGATTTCAATGTCAGTCAAGGCTGGTGTGGTACTGCGAGGCTTTGCATTTGGGTGTTCCTAGGAAATCTAAGTTTTTAGGGAGCGTTTCTTCAGAAGTCATTTTTTTACATATGAGAGAGATAAAAAATAAATGAAAATGTTCTTTGTATCTTTTCTGTACGATTTTGTTCACAGTGGTAAAGTAAATGTGATTATTAGTGATAGTAATTCTCACGGTGTGTTCCTCTGCTGAATATACGCAGACGTTTAAGTGGTCCGGGTGTTTTCAGTAGTAGGCTCAATTTTTTCATCCCAGTTAAAGCTGTTAATATACGTATAGTAAATGGACGATACATAAAAGGTTTGGAACTACATCTTCATTTACTCTGTCTACCTTGCACCACCATTTTGTGCCCCCAGCAGTACTGTTTATAAAAATAATCTAATACAGCTTTTTGTATTATAAAAATAGCACTTATAGGTTTATTGGCATATTGGTAGAATTTGTACTATATAAAGAATGTTGCAATCAGTTTCAATGGTATAGAAATGCACTGTATTATGTAGGAAATATTACATATGCATAGGTTGTGATGTCATTTTTTTACTGTAAGGTACATTTGAGTATAAGTGAAAACAGGTGATATACTGCAAACCCGTTCAGAATGTGCACAGATTACATAGAGAGTAAATGGACAAAGTAAACGTGCACGTTGCTTTGTGTATGTATGCATGGTTTGAATCATTTGATGATACTTTAAGACATAATCTAAACACTATTTCTGCTTTACAATTGGGTACAGTGCACAGTGTTAGTAGTTAGTGACTAGATGTTGGTAAAGGAATTATTTATTGCTCGTTCGTACGAAATAAAGGTGGAGAGGGGTGTTTCTTTACAAGAGATATTTTATAAATGTGTGAGAGATTAAAAACAATTAAAAATGTTCTTAGTAAATTTTCTATGCGATTTTTTCACACTAGTAAACTAACTGTGATTATAAGTGATGAAAATTGTTAGGGTGTGTCTCTGTGCTGAATATACGCAGGACTTTAAGTGGACTGGGTGTTACCGGTGCTGAATACTGCTACCCCTTTTAGACACCCGCATTTTTTTTCATCCCACTTAAAACCCTCAATATATTTATATTAAAGGAACGGTACAATAAAAGTTTAGGGATTACACCTCCGTTTCCTCTCCTCATGTGTCATCCCCATCTTGTGCACCAAACAGTAGTGTTTATAAAAATTAAGTAAGAGAGCTTTATTTAGTATGAAAATAGCACTTATACCTTTATTAGCATGTTCATGGGATCTGTAGTGTAAAGAAAAGGTCATAATCAGTTTCAATGGTACAAAAGTGACGTAACATATGTTTGAAAGATTACATGGTTTTAGTAGTAAGGTATAGAGGTAACAAATAAGCAGTATAGTTTCTTATGTTTAAACGAGTATGTAGTTTTGTAAATCAGATACAGCGTTGATTTGTGCAGCACACAGTACACCCACAATGACCCTGGAACATGTCCCTGAATGCCTTGGCAAACTGCAGCACACATCCAAACGCCAAGTAGGCCCCCATCCACAATGTGCACAGAGTGCCCCCCCATCACCAATATCACAACCTACCCTTGCACATATGCTGAATCTAGCAAACCAGCAGATCCGTGACCCACACTGACTATGCAAGTAACACTGCATTTCGGATAGCATAGCAGCTGCGTAAAGAAAATGACATGTCCCACGAAGCGACATGGACGGAGCCAAGTGAGGATCACATCCTCAAAGGAGCAGGTCACACTCCGACGTGTCCGCGTACAACCACAACCCATGCCTTACAATACACGCAGCAGACCAACAATGCACCAGGCCACAAAATAAGGCAGCGAGCACACATCACCCAAAAGCAAAACAGGCCCCAAAAAGCACACAATCCAAAGGCACCCCGTCTCAAGGGGAGAAGGCTACAAGAAATCTGAGCTGCAGGGTCAATTCCCCCACAATGCAGCCCACACACATAGCAATCACAGAATATCAGCAATGAAGGCAATGTGGTACAAAACTCCCCTCATATGGGTTCTGTGCCCGGTGTGTATGGCAGGGTGATGGCTGCATGGCTGTGTGCCCCTGACACATCAGACTGCGTAGGTGATGGGGATGCATCAGATGTCGTCCAGCACCTATGCAAAAACAATGTCTGGCTCACAGAGGCGGAGCTTGCCAAAGGGATACACCCCCATTGCACATGCGACACTCAGTTCTTTCCTGTGTTGGGACGAGGCTCATTTTGGCAATCTTTATAACACACCTCACAGTTAGACACCAGTGGAGTGGCATAGGCTTTATTGGCATGTGTGTGTCAGTACGGACGAGGCAACGGCCACACCAGGCACGGACATGCTTAAGACACTTACACGCAGCATGGGTACATGTCGAGGGGCTGATGATGTGGGGGCTCAAATGGACAAGATCGATCACATATGGCAACGCTCACAGCCCACCTTGCCTTGCTGGACGAGTCATGTGTTGTTTGGCGTCTGCACAGTGTCCCGTGTGAGGGGGCAGGACTGACTGTATGTGGGGTCTGCATGGTGCTCTGACCCCGGGGTGTGGCAATTGTCTGCTCTGCCGACAGTAATCAGGTGTGAGGGTCCGACAGGTTCGCATGTCGTGCTACATCGCCATGTGTGTGCTCTCACACAGCAGTGTGTCCCAATTGGCAATGTTGCCAAATGACGCTGTGTTGCTCGGACCATGGACCTGCATCGCCTTGGACAGGTGTGTGTGCACACGCATTATTCGACGCACATGCATCCAGAGCACGACCGAAGGGAGACGTGTCCTGTGTTTTGGTGGGATATGTGAGAAATCCCCACTGTGCAACAAGTTGTTAGGCCATGTGCTGTGGGTGGCAATAGGATGTGGCTGCAGCTACGTAGTTACTCGTCCATGAATGCCTGTGCAGCTTCATGTGCAATGTGTTGCAATAGTACGTCGTTGTTGTGTTCAAGGAACAGCAGGGTGAGCCAATCCATTAGGTGGTCCAGGCAGGTGTGCTCAGCCCACGCCGTGTCACCGATCCGCAACACAGCCCAATAGGGAAGCACCTCGATGTGGTCACTGCAGACGAGAAATTGTGCCATCTCCCATGCACAACTACCAATACATACGCAGTATGTCAAGGCATCCCATGCACCGTTGTCTCGGTTACACTCCTGTTCGTGATCCAACAGGGGGCGCAAACACAAGTCATAGTCCAATTCATCAACAGTTGTGTTGGATAGGCAGAGATCCATGGGACACTCGAAAGTGCATGTTCGGCAGTGGAACCAGGGTTGGACGCAGGTGACGTGGGCAATGCGGAAGCTAAGCCTGTGACTGATCCGCAGCACTGCCAGTGGCAGTGCACCCAGTAAATGCAGCATACGTGCACAGTACTGTTCCACGTGACGGTGTTGTGCATGTGCCCGGTATGGCCTGCCATTGCATTGGTGCATCTCGTGAACAGGCACTGTTCTGGACTGTGGCTGTTGTGTGGAGTATATGCCACAGCTCTGAGCAATAATTTGAATGTGTGTGCAACGTTGTGGGACATGGGTTGCTGTTTCCGTGGGTGTCAAGGCCTTCCCATGCGGGGGTAACACAGGCAGGGGCTTCTACGTGTGGGCTGTGGATAAGTCGGATGGTTCATTTGCGGAATGCAAGGTGTGGGACTCATCCCCATCTGCCATTGTATCTCTATCAGGGTGTTTCAGGCGCATTCAGGACCAAGGTCAGAGGTGCAGGTGTCCTTCCAGCTTCTGCATTGGGACAATGGTGCTTTCATCCCTGATGTTTGTCTCACTACTACTTTCACTTTGGGAATGTGATGTGGCTTTGGTGCTGAGATTGGGACACGGCCTTGGGCTCATGGTGTACGGATGGCGATGCACACACATATGTTTGCATGTGGAGCCAGGTGCCCGTGCGTCCTTGCGCAGATTGTGCTATCTCACTCCGTCTCTCTCCCTCGCTCTCTCCCTCTGTTTCGTTTGTTGCACGCATGGCACACCATCTTCTCTTGGATTTGGTCTACTGGGCTGTGTGCTACGGATTGTCCAGTGGGAGCAGCTAGGACTCATCCTAGGGGTTGTTTCTGCTTTTGTTTGTGTGGTGTTTTGTGTTGGTGGTTGCATTGCTGTATGACTGAGTCTCCATTTTCTGGTCAAGCATGTATGTTTATTTTGCTGCTTGTGCGACATCAGGCAAGATGTTTGTTTTGGGGTTGGTGGTGTTGGTGTGCAATTTCTTAGTCCGGTGTTGGGGGAGGTGCCGGGTGGGGGTGTTCCGAGTGTGGGATGGGGTACCGGGGTATTGGCAGTGGGTGTTGTGGCCCTGTTGGATATCCGGGCCGCATGATGAGTTGCTCCATGGCATCTGTTGCCCTTCGGATGTGGCCCTGGGCTGTGCTCCCTTTTGTGGTGCTGGCTGCCGTCCAACTTTACACCAGGTC
The DNA here is from genome assembly GCA_963921515.1 of Calotriton arnoldi. NCBI lineage: Eukaryota > Metazoa > Chordata > Amphibia > Caudata > Salamandridae > Calotriton > Calotriton arnoldi. Next base: position 253,709 of record CAWUFW010010278.1, on the reverse strand, counting down.
AGAGCAGGTGTAAATTTCCTGGTGCTAACGCGCCTTATCGCCGGTTTTGTGTTTTTATCGCGGATGTAGCTGGTCGTTGTGAATGTTGAGGTGTGCTGTTGTCTCGGCTTTTGTCACGGGAACGCCTACTCTGCATCTCATTAGCGATATTTGCGAGGGTCCTCTGTGGCGATGTTTTTTGAGGCTGCTATCGCGGGTATACCTGTGCTGTGGGCTGTTAACACCGGCTTGTGAATGGGGGTAAATTTATCACGAGTTTGGCTGCAATAAAGTGCTGTTTATTCGGTGATGGCTCCTTGTGAATATGTCCCTTAATCTTTCCCCCCTCTCCATCTCCATGTCAGTTGTTTTTGTTGCTGTCTAACAGTTGATCTGTACTTGTTTATGTACATCCACAATGAAATGTAAGCCTGTACCATATTTTTGCTAATATGGTGCAGTGTTATGCATGCTAAGTTTCCGATAGAAGTGTTAAACTAATAAGGGTAACGTTTACATGTGCCATTTAGTCGAGAATATCACTCTAAGTATACAGATAACAATTTTACAAAATAGTATCTACAAAGTTATCTGTAGTGGATTGCAGAGAAAGTGGCGTGGGATGGTGGAGTGCATGGGACGGATGGTGGGGCGGGGGGGTAAAGTAGGAGGTAGTGGAGTCACATATAAAATGGGAAGGTGAATCTAAATAATTCAATAAATACGTGCTGTATGTCAGATGACACTACCTGCCACCCTACTGTTCCCTTATTCTGCTCGAGTACCATGCAGCATTTCCTCTGCAAGCCGCCACTGGAACTTATATAATTGTATGTGATTATTTTGACATATTGAACAGATATAACAAATAATTGAAACTTTTTTTTAATTCGCAGAAAATTATTTTGTTTGGATTAAAAATTGAAAATGCCTAGAAGAACTGAAAAAAAAAGGAAAAACAAAAAGGCAATCTACTTAAAGAAAAGTCAAAAATGTGGATTACAAGAAAATCAGAGTACTACAAAAATAGTTTCTTCTTGTAAAAACACTAGACAATTTCTAAAAAAAGTACTACGAACATTTAATGAAAATAACATCACACAAAGGAAAAATAAAAAAAATTCAAGTTAGGAGAAGCAGACTTCGACTTCAAATTGCAAGAAAAAAAACATGATAAGGAAAGCGTATTTGTTACCCGTGAGACAAAAACAATTTCAAGAAATTCGTCAAAGAGTTTTTCGAAATATAGTAATTCAGAATTTAATAAAAGGATGCAGCAAGTATAAAAAGAAAGTGCTGCAATTGAAACAGAAACAGCGTGTTGAAAGCATGGTGGATACTGCTTTTAAGCTAAAACAAAAAATATTCATTTTCATTTTGAAGAGGATGAAAGTGTTGGATAAAACGATGAAGATTCTGAAAGACAAAAGTAAAAAAAGACGTGTGAACAGAAGCAACTTTTGTAAAATCTTCAGTGGAAAATGGAAACATACATCTAATAGTGAACCTTTTTTAATGAAGAGAGTTACTTCCAAGAAAATAGTTTACCATTTGCAGTTGATACTGGAGGTCGTTGCTACGAAGTTCAGAATGGTTGTCATGTTGCAAAAGAGGAAATGGTTACTATTAGTGCAGAACAGTTAATAGCTGAAGAAGTGCAAGGGAGACACACACAAGCTCCTGTGGATAAATGGGGTTGTAGCAGTATTTGTAGTATTCAACAGGAATCTATTGATATAATGCAAAATTTGTTACGAGAATATACACAGAAAAGTGTAAAACAGAAGATTAGGTTGTTGCAAACACTAGATCCTTGTAATGTAAGAAAATATACTGAGAAACATGGGCATTCTCTGGCTTGTCTTTCAAGAAAAGTGTGTAAAAGTGTTTTTCATCACTTAAGGATATTAGCAGTACACCATTCAGAAATGCAGAAGTTTGTAAGGAAACTGTACTATGTAAAAAGTCCTGCATTATGTTTAGGTGAACTAAATACAGCTCTTTTACACAGTTCTTTATCAGATGTACAAAAAAAGTGTGATGATATTCAGTTCAGATATTTTGGTTCAGAAGAGCAGTGTATAGAAAGTGAAAGTTTGACAATTACAGATGTTGAAGAAGATGGGAAAGTGATTATGATTGATCAGTTTGAAGAAGAAATTGGAAAGTTTAACATAGTGTGCTCTGAAATTCCAAACTATGTTTGTGTTTGTTGTTGACGTACTAATTATAAAATTCAAACTAGGAATGTTGATTTGTATTTGAAATCAGAAAAGAATAATAATGATGAATGGAAAGAATTTGCAACTTACTTGTTAGTGGAAGGTCAATTTGAGTTAGGCAGTGATCAACGTATTTGTAAATATTGTTATAACAAATTAGAAGAGAGCAAAATGCCCACTAGAGCAGTACATAATAAGTTAGAATTAGTAGCTATTCCAGAGGAACTGGCAAATTTGAATATATATATGAGTCAGTTCTAATTCAATCTGTTCATCCATTTCAAACTATAATTCGCATGGAGCCTAAAACAGGTAAACTGCCACCAACAGACTTACAAAGAGGGCTGAAAGGAAGTGTAGTGTACTTACCTTTGGATTTTAAGAAACATATTGAAATTGTTGGTGGAGACAAAGATGAAAATGAAGCAGTAGTCATTCTAGTAAATGGAGTACCAACAAAGAGTCGGAAAATATGGCAAGAATTTGTGGATGTTAAAAAACTTCAAAAGGCTATGGTATATCTTGTGGAGAATAATATTTAATATAAAAGTGTAAATGTGGAACAACAGGTAATAAGTTTGGAAAATGAATCTGAAATTTCAAGTGGTCAAATAGAGAAAGTGGACAAGTCAAGGAGTGAAGAGATTTATGAACATTACACAATATGTCCTCTACATTCATAAGAAGTAATAGGAAACAGTATTGAGTTATTTAAAATGAAAAAAGCAAAGGGAACTCCAATGAGTGTATGGGAGAAAAGCTTAGAAGCTCGTTGTTTTCCACAGCTGTTTCCTACTGGAGAAGGTGGACGATATGATGACCGACCTGTACGTATCCCAGCTTCAGAATATCGCTCAACAAGATTATACTCTGAAGATCCTAGATTCCGGCAGTGTATACCATATATATTTCACCTTTTGTTTGAAAGTGATCTGTCTTCTCTGTCCTATGCAGTGAACCACATACTGAAAACTGGAGTTTATCAATCACTTCTTTCAGCGAAAGAATTTGTGGTGAAAGTTCAACAAACAGATGAAAATTTAGAAGCACAGTTAATTAATTTGATGGCTTGTCAACCAGGAACAAATGAGTATTGGTATTGTCGTCATGGAGAACTGAAGTGTATGCTATGGAACTTAGGTACACCAACATGGTTTGTGACACTTAGGGGCCGATTCCGATCTCGGTCGGAGACGCACCCAACGCCATTCGGCCGGGAAAAAAGCCATGCGAATGCCTGTTTCCCGACCATTCCGCACATTAATCCAAACGAACAAGTACGATGCGCACAACAGCACAGATTCCGACCCAGTCGTACTCACCCAATCCAGGTCCTGATATCCGACCGAGCCGGATCCGTAAACGCAGATTCGAGTCGCCCGGAAGCCAAAAAGCAGCCCCGTCCGACCGGACAAGTACGATGCGCTTCCCGTACGCGCCGAACCCGTTGCTACGCACGGCACGTCAAAGCATCCGGGAGAGGCGCACATAAGCTCCGATTCGCGCCACAACACGATCCACGGCTACGAGACGAACACGCAAGCGACGAGGACGAGGCGAAGCAACGACAAAGACGAACGAGACGAACCAACCATGAATCCCATCGTTCCGATCCTACCAATATTCTACATCTACTACCAGAACAGGCATGGACGCGTACGGCGCAGAAGGTAAGTCAGACACCAACCACAAACACAAACTACACGTACCCGACATATCACACACACACAGAGGGATGCAGAAATTACTTACTCCAGAAACAGCAGCACAATACGGGCGGGATGCCCATCACCAATGCCACATATACACATAGGGGCCCGGATGCCTGTCACTACTACCACCCTTACCCAGGGGGTGCCAGGTGCCTACCACTACTACCACCGCTACCCATGGGGGTGCCAGGTGCCTACCACTACTACCACCTCTACCCAGGGGGTGCCAGGTGCCTACCAATACTACCACCTCTACCCAGGGGGTGCCAGATGCCTACCACTACTATCATCTCTACCCATGGGGGTGCCAGGTGCCTACCACTACTACCACCTCTACCCAGGGGGTGCCAGGTGCCTACCACTACTACCACCTCTACCCTGGGGGTGCCAGATGCCTACCACTACTACCACCTCTACCCATGGGGGTGCCAGGTGCCTACCACTACTACCACCTCTACCCAGGGGGTGCCAGATGCCTACCACTACTACCACCTCTACCCATGGGGGTGCCAGGTGCCTACCACTACTACCACCTCTACCCATGGGGGCTGTATGCCTGTCACTACTACCACCCTTACCCAGGGGGTGCCAGGTGCCTACCACTACTACCACCTCTACCCAGGGGGTGCCAGGTGCCTACCACTACTACCATCCTTACCCAGGGGGTGCCAGGTGCCTACCACTACTACCATCTCTACCCATGGGGGTGCCAGGTGCCTACCACTACTACCACCTCTACCCAGGGGGTGCCAGGTGCCTACCACTACTACCACCTCTACCCAGGGTGTGCCAGATGCCTACCACTACTACCACCTCTACCCAGGGGGTGCCAGATGCCTACCACTACTACCACCTCTACCCATGGGGGTGCCAGGTGCCTACCACTACTACCACCTCTACCCAGGGGTGCCAGGTGCCTATCACTACTACCACCCCTTACCCAGGGGTGCCAGGTGCCTACCACTACTACCACCTCTACCCATGGGGGTGCCAGGTGCCTACCACTACTACCACCTCTACCCATGGGGGCTGGATGCCTACCACCAACAACACCCCCACTCACAGGATGGCAAATACATGCCACAAGAAGCACACACCAGCAGAAAGAATGCAACACAAAGACATCCCCCCCAACACCATGACAAGCGTGTGTAGACTGTGTCAAATGCCTACAACACTGAACAGGACTGTGAACATACAATGTGACCCCCTATCACAAGTGCCACACATAAATGTGTGTGGCAACCACAATGAAAGCAGGCCATGACCAATGTGGCAATGGGGTCCAAACCCCCATCATCACAGTGCCCAAAATGTAAGTGTGGGGTCCATAGCTGAAGCACATATTGAACATTGTGGCAATGGGGTCCAAACCCCCATCATCACAGTGACCAAAATGTAAGTGTGGGGCCCATAGCTGAAGCACATATTGAACATTGTGGCAATGGGGTCCAAACCCCCATCATCACAGTGCCCAAAATGTAAGTGTGGGGTCCATAGCTGAAGCACATATTGAACATTGTGGCAATGGGGTCCAAACCCCCATCATCACAGTGCCCAAAATGTAAGTGTGGGGTCCATAGCTGAAGCACATATTGAACATTGTGGCAATGGGGTGCAAACCCCCATCATCACAGTGCCCAAAATGTAAGTGTGGGGTCCATAGCTGACGCACATATTGAACATTGTGGCAATGGGGTCCAAACCCCTATCAGCACAGTGACCAAAATGTAAGTGTGGGGTCCATAGCTGAATCACATATTGAACATTGTGGCAATGGGGTCCAAACCCCCATCATCACAGTGCCCAAAATGTAAGTGTGGGGTCCATAGCTGAAGCACATATTGAACATTGTGGCAATGGGGTCCAAACCTCCATCATCACAGTGCCCAAAATGTAAGTGTGGGGTCCATAGCTGAAGCACATATTGAACATTGTGGCAATGGGGTCCAAACCCCCATCATAACAGTGACCAAAATGTATGTGTTGACAAACAAAAAGCTGCAACTGCCAAACTGCATGGATGATTCCTGGTCACAGAACAACAAACACACCAGTGGCAAAGTAGTGCTTGTGTCCCATAGCAACATAGAATTGGGGAGGCAAACAGTGCAGTGCAAATAAGACATACCTTTGGCCATGTGCAGACAAACATCACCCATGGGGGCTGACCCTGTCAACATTCATCAATGACACAATGACAGAAGTGACCATCAGAATGCAGACCCACATATTTGCACCAATGGGCACACAAATTCAGATACCCAGTGGAGACTGTAGATGTGAGGTGAACAGATACCATACCATGGCAGCAATGGGACACACACACAATGATCATTGTGCTGACTGATGACCTAGGAGTCCCAGGGACAGCAGGGCAAACACACCAAACAACATACAGCCAATGGCACACCTAAGATATGCCAATGCAGTGGTGCCGATGCACATACACAAACAGGCAGACCCACACTGCACATCAAACACAACAGGTGAGGGGGGTACCAGTGTCCCCAGGCAACCACACAACACATGAGGAGGCCTGAATACCAATTACACAGATGTGCATACAGTGCCACACAAAGGTAACTCATGGATCCAAATCCCCTATGTGGGCAATCAGGCATTGTCAGATGAGAGGGAGCACAAATCACACATGTCACACAAGCATGTAGGAACAGCAACTGACACAGCAAGACACACAGACACCACAGCACCACACCCAGGGCCCCCACAATGTGGTGACCTTGGGCTGCATTACAATCCCACTGTGATGACAAAGCTAGATGTCGTTCACACTGTGAACCACAGTCATGTGTCCTGAGCAACAAACTACCATCACACCTACACAAGCACAAATCAATCAGCACGGCCTGTCAGCCAAGGCCAACATGGAGGCAGGGGTCTAGCCGGGCAACAACTCTCATCTGCACACACTCAACACCACACACCTCGACCTCCAAAAATGTGCAGCAGTGAAGCTCACATGCACTGGTGACATTGCACATGCACCCATGACAATCCCAGGGGGGGTGGTGGGAACCAAGGTGCAGAAACACATCACACATGGCCACCAACCAGACTCCTGAATGTCTGACACACTGCACACTACGCTGTACATGGACATGACGGCAATACCACACCAACCAATGGGATCCCAGCCACAGTCACACACCTATGAAGAAGCCAAGGTCACCCACAAAGAACACACATAGACAACTACCAACATTGCAGCCCTGAGGAGTGCCAGCAGTCACACACACAACGTGTCACAACCAATGAAAGCTAACACAAACCAGAAATCACATGACAGGTGTAAACAACAAGTGCAAAGGGGAATCCTGACTGTGACACATCAGCGTCTGCCCACAAACTCAGCCCTGACAGCAAACACACCTATGGGTGACACCCTGATGACCAGTAATGTGCCATGCACCCACATCACAGAGAACCCAGGGAGAAGACTTTGGGGGAACATAGGTCAACTCAGCGAGCATCACAAACAGGAACATAACTAGGGATCCCAGCATGCACAGCAACATGGAAGTGAACACACACACATGCTCATACAACACACACCTTGGGCGCACGAGATGTCATAGGAGTACACACTGCCATGAGGGGACTCCACTCCTGTGTGAGGAAAGCTGTGCCATATGTCGCATCAGTAGGGCTCCATCATGTCAGCAGAACACTTGGTCACACAGTCAACAATTAGCACCAAATGAAGGCTCCCGTCACATCAGCCTGGTCATGGGAATGTCAACGAAATCAACAGCACAGATCCAACACACATGTATAGCAAGTTGCACTGACAACACAGATGAGTCCTTCCCCATTGATGCCCAAACCTGCATGTCCAGTGGAGATGGCCACACGGTCAGGGAACTAGACTAATTGAACAATGGCAAACACAACAGATGTGCATGGGTGGAACCCACAGATGTGACATTGCTAATGTAAGTAGGAAATCCCATTGCCAAATATTGAAAACATGACACCCTCAGATGCTGCTAAGGATGACATGGATACACCACAGGATAGGACACTGTCCCCCTGGAACACATGGGTTCCTGCACAGTAACACTTCATTTTCATGAGACCAAATATCACCCTCACTGCAGCAAGGGCATGGTTAGTGTCATCAACATCATGTACTTCAGAAGTAAAAGCACTAGAGAACAGAAAGTTGCTTTATTCAGCATGTGGGTTCAAAACTTGGAAGAACTGTAAGGTATCAACAAAGGCCAATGGCCAGTCCATCAAGGAAGTCTATACAGGGTGACAGTGGCAGATGTCACCCTACGCATGCCTGCACTGATCAAAACCAGGGACAATCCCTAGGAGGGGCATACGGGGGCAGGCCAGGCACCGCAGGGACAGGATCAGGGCTCACCAGGAGGAGGCAGGGAAGGGGTGGTGGGTGCTGGAGAGCCACTGACAACTGCAGTGGAGGTGTCTGACATGGTGTGTGCCTGCACAACTGGGGGGCATGACTCAGATGTTGTGGGTGCCGGCATGACTGCAGTGGACCCTGCAGATGGAGTGGACAGGTCCGCCACTGCAGTGCCCAAGTCAGACAGGGTGATAGTGGACTCCATTGCAGTGCCTACCTCCAGGGGAGGAGAATGGGGATCAGGTAAGGTGGGCAGGACAGAGGGGAGGACACCCTCACCACATCAGTGGTACAGACAAGCGCAGCGGGGGTGTGGGGCCGGAAGAGCAAGTGGCAGGGGGAGAAGGCCTGACCCTTCTGGGGATGGTGTATCTGTGGGTGGGGGAACCTGGGGCAGGGTGTGGTGGGGGCACCTGTGGAGTGGGGGCCTGAGGGATGGAGGAAGGAGACTTGGTGCCTGAGCTGCAGGGCGGCGGCGGGGTCTTGCTCTTCCGGGACCGGGGGAACTTGCGGGTGGGGGCCTCAGTCGGTCTGCGCCTGGGGGATGGTGTCCAGGGGCCAGGGGCACTCCGCTCCGTGTGGGTGGGCTTCCTCTTCCCCCTGAATGCTGGATCAGCTGGATCGGAGGGGAAGAGGCCAAGGTCACAGAGGAAGAGCCGCTGTGTGTTTGGGGTTGCAGGTGAGGCAAGGGAGGGGTCTTTGGAGGGAGAGGCAACTGAGGACTGCGCAGTGCTTGTGGATGCGTGTGTTTGTGCCTGTGCCCCATCCCCTGTGAGTGTGGTTGCAGTCCCCTGACGGTGCGTGCATGTGCGTCTTGTTTGTGGCGTGTGTGTCTGTGTGCTGCATGTGTCTGTGCTGGTGTGTGCCTGTGCCAGTGTGTGTGTGCTTGGGACGGGTAAGGTGCTGGAGAGTGTGGATGGGGCAGAGGCAGGAGGGGTGAGGGACTGTCGGAGGAGGGACACTGCTGCCGTCAGGGAGGAGTCCATGGACCTATTGCCCCTCTGTAGGTCAGACATGCCCGATGAGATGCCCTCCATGAATGACACCAGCTGAGTCAACAGACTGGTGTGTGCATGGAGGACACTCAGCATCGCTGTATGTCCTACATGGAGCTGGCGGAGGAGGTACGCAGACTCCTCACTCAGGGCAGCAGGGGACACAGGGGCAGGGGGTGCGGTGCCTGGCCCGAAGGAGACACGCTCCCGAACATGGGAGCCTCCATGGACCTCGGGAATGGGAGCCGATGGGAGGGCGGTGGTGGTGGTGGTGGTGGCGGGGACAGCAACACTAGCTGGGGTGTGGTGGCTGCTGACACCCGCCTCCATAAGGGAGTCATTGTGCGAGTTGCTCTGGTCCTCAGCTGAGGTGGATGGTGCTGAGGACTCCTCGGTGTGGCTCCCCTCGCCCTCCGTGCCACTGGGTCCCTCCGACCCCTCCTCGGCTGCTGACCCAGTCTGGCTCTGCGGCTCCTCCTGGTCCGTGGAGCTGTCCCCTCCTGTGGCCGTGGATGTATCTGCAATTAATAGGGAAACAGACAGACATCAGTCACCTGCACCGAACGCACACACCACAGTAAATACAGCACATTACAGAGCAAGCCCTGGCATCCTTAGTTGAACATTGCTAAAACTGCACAAACAGAACAGGAGAAGTCAATTGTCAGTCTAATGGTCAACCATGGCACTCACATCCCACCTGGCCTTGCACCCATCTGTCTGGTGTCTGTTGGATGGCAATACCCCAGTGTGGACACATGCACCACCTACACAGTATTTGGACAGTGCAGAGAACCCGGTGAAGCATGTGGACATGCACACATCACAACTCTTGCCACTGAGTCAGTGCAGGTGTCCGGATGAAAGGGATGCCCAGAGTCAAATAGGAAATGCATGTGATGCATACCAGTGACAGACACCATGATGCACCCATGTCCTGATAGCCATTGCCACAATGGTGTGCATGTAGCACATGTCACTCCCCTGCAGGATCACTAATAGGAAGTCACATGCCATGGCACAGCCATGCCTGCTAAGTCATACATCACTGTCTCCAGTCACATGGGCAGGGCAGCCAGACAACAACACTCTGCACTGTGTCACAATAGTAGATCATGGGGAATGCAAGTCCTGGAGCTGAACAAGTGCACATGTACATCCCCCACACACCACATCATCTGAACCCTCATCTGTCCAGGTCATACCCATTGGACATATGGGAGACCTGTAACACTACCCTCTGCACCTGAGCACATCACAATCTGCTGTGAATGGGAAACAGCTGCCTGAACCTCATATTCGCATACCCCAGTCTGCACGGTCAGGTGATCAAACACCTATGTGTCACACAAGTATCATCTCCTATGGTCACATCTCCGGTGGCATGCAGAGCCCCAACCGAGGAACACCCCAGCAGACCTGACAACGAAGCCACAGCACACTGACACAGAGGCAGACACCTGAGGGGACAAATCACTGAGCAAAACGTGTCAGCTGATACACGGCAGTGGGAGTACAGAGTGTATTGTATGGCCTGGAGTAGGCATGACTGTCCTGCCCCACATGAATGAGGGATGAGCCCTGGACAGTAGGCAGCTGGCTAAGTATGTGTGACACACGTTATATACACACTCCTGGGGCCCAAACATTGTTCCCACCCGCAGCATGGGTGTGTGCCAGATACCCCAGGCACATGTTGTGGATCAGCTCAGCAATTGGGCCACATATCAAAGTAAAAGCAGAACACATGTCAGAACACAGGCAATGTGTAAGCAATGGACCCACCCATGATGCCCACCACAGAGTCAGGGAAACAGATGCTGTCCCCCACCTTGAGTCAAGCAAACTGCAAGGACACAGTACCCAAGTGACACAATACCCTGACTGTAAGGACCACACCTGGGTATCAGATGAGGAGTGGGCAGTGCACAATAGAGGGACATGGTTCCTGGACCACAAGACTGATGTACTGTGGATGTTTAACCAGGCCAGAGGAGGGCACATAGCATGGCAGACATAGTTCACAATGCAGACATGGACTCACCCCTCCTTGCTGCTCTCTGGCCTTCAGCTGCCCATCCAGATCAGGGAAGACCACCGCCAGGATCCTCAGCATGTGGGGGGTCAGGGTCCGGTGTCCGCCCCTCCTGCGAGGAGGCGACAGCTTCAGCTGGACCCGTGCGATCCTCCGGGTCCAGCCCCGAAGGTCCTGCCACCTCTTCTGGCAGTTGCGGATCCGGCGCTTGTAGACCCCCACGGATCTCACTGCCCGGACGATGGTCAGCCATATCTTCTGCTTCTGGTGGGCATCAACCTGTGAGGATGACAAAGTGAGAATGCCATTACTACACGTGCAACATAACCGTGCATTACACAGTTGGATATACATGTCTCAATCACAGGGGCACATGATGTACACAGGCAGTGCAACGATGGCCATGGACAGTATGCCAGCAGTTGCTACATGGTATCATTGCCTGGGCAGTAAAACCTTGTTTAAATGCACTGTCACTGCACTATTCCTGTCCAGTGCATGTAACTACACACTATGGGGGGTGACAACTACTCAGTGAGCCTGCTAGCCAGTGGCGTGCAGACTGTTAGCCTTGCTAGTCAGACAACATGCACATTTAGAAAGGCAGTGGACAGAACACTCAACTGCTCCCCTGCTTTCCCATACAGCTTGCTGTACTGTGGAAGGAGGCCATCCAGCAGGGCCTGGTTCTCCTCAGTGCTGAAGGCTGGGGCTCTCTCCACAGTACGTGCCATTGCAGGGTCCAGAGGGTGCAGATACAGCAGCAGTGTAGTGGCAGATGTCGTCCTGGAGCATGTAGTGCAGGCAAGTGAGCTCTCAGGGGAACAGCCAGCATTATATGTGTGCTGCAGAGGCAGATACTGTCCCATGTGTCCAAAGTGATAGGTCCAAGTCGTTTGCATCATCTGAATCTGGCCAATCCATGGAATTGCACCACTTACACACGCCCCCAGCATCCTTCAAATGTTCAACTTCATGACACCCATGAAATTGCAACATTGTTGTGGGTGACCAACTGAATTTACAGCATCAGACTCATTCAAATTTTGAAAACGCGTCCGTTGCCAGGCCAGGCCATAGCCAATGGGTGCGCACCGATCAGACCATTGCTGTTCAACGCGTATTGCGAATACAACGCGTACCCGCACACATTGAATGCAATGGGCCGGCCGGGCACACCGATCAGACCATTGCTGTTCAACGCGTACATAGGATACAACGCGTACCCGCACACATTGAATGCAATGGGCCGGCCGGGCACACCGATCGGACCATTGCTGTTCAACGCGTACATAGGATACAACGCGTACCCGCACACATTGAATGCAATGGGCCGGCCGGGCACACCGATCGGACCATTGCTGTTCAACGCGTACATAGGATACAACGCGTACCGCGCACATTGAATGCAATGGGCCGGCCGGGCACACCGATCGGACCATTGCTGTTCAACGCGTACATAGGATACAACGTGTACCAGCACACATTGAATGCAATGGCCAATGTGTGCGCACTGATCGGTCCATTGCTGTCCAACGCGTATTGCGAGTACAACGCGTACCAGCACACATTGAATGCAATGGCCAATGTGTGCGCACTGATCGGTCCATTGCTGTCCAACGCGTATTGCGAGTACAACGCGTACCAGCGCACATTGAATGCAATGGCCAATGTGTGCGCACTGATCGGTCCATTGCTGTCCAAGGCGTCCCTGTACAAGTCACTGGCATATGTCACCATGCCTGTCACAGGTGTACATATGCCAGCCACATATACTTCCCAGGGAGTGAGGGGCACACCTACAACACCACAGCCTGTCCAAACTGTATCCTACGGCATGTTAAGCTGCATTACCTATTCCGTGTATGGGGGTGAACATGTTGTTCTGTGGGTGTCACTTGGGGGCAGCCACCCCCAGGCTGTGCACGTGTTCATGGGGACAGAATCCTTGGTGTTTCATGTACATGACCACTGTGATGTGCAACTGTTCATATCTGAGCATGTGGCATGGTCACATTTCACGGTGGTGTATGTGTATGTAACATGTCACATACCCCCTGAGTCCCATGTGGGATGGTATGTTTAACCCAGGGTGACCCATTGGCACAATGGTGATGGTCCTCCACAGTCTGTGTGCATGTTGTGTTTACAATGTCTCTGATTTCATGTGCACAATGGGAGGCAGTCTCCACATCCACGTTGTTTGAGCATGGACTTTGATGTTGTGCGTGTGTTTGTCACAGACGTCCATGTCTGTCCTGCCGAGGCAACAGGGACCACTACCTGTGGGGGTCATGGTTGTTTTGCTGTGGTGTATACATGATACACCATGTCATGCCAGTGTCCATGTGGCAATACAGGGTCCCTGGGAATCTACCTGTCGTTGAGCTGTGATGCCTGGGGCACATCAGTCCTCACATGTCACTGTGGGGTGTGTTTGTAATTTGGCAGCAGGAGATGGGAACCTGGGACACGGCCTCATGGTATCCAATGGCACGACCTGGGACTTATTGATGCCACTTGTTGAACTGTGATGTTAGATGTTGGCCATGTATGTGCCATACATATCCGTACGGAACTGCACACATCATGTACTTGTGCCTCATAATGATGTATCATGTGATGTTGAGTGTGTTCAATGCCACATATGTGGGGTGACTGACAATCTTGCTTTCTTCACCTATGCACTGCAGGGCACCAGCTGTCCATAGACCATTCCCTGACCTGGCAACGATGGTGGAACGTGACAGCATCCGGCGGTACCGCTTCACCAGGCAGCTGATTGAGGATTTGGCAGTGCGCTTGGCACCACATTTGCAACCTGGCCAGCCGTACCCTACAGCGCTGACCCCCAAGGTGAAGGTGATGGCAGCCCTACACTTCTTTGCCACCGGTACCTTTCAACACACTCTGGCGACTGCTGGTGGGATGTCACAGACCATGTTCAGCCGTGTGCTCCGGGATGTTTTGGAGGCTATGTTGATATACCTGAACCAGTACATCTATTTCCCTAGACTCCAATGACTCACTGGCGTGAAGAGTGACTTCTATGCCCTGGGGAGGATGCCGCATGTCATTGGCTCCATTAATGGGACACGTGGCTTTGGTACCACCACAGGCCCAAGAGCAGGCCTACCGTAACCGCAAACACTACCACTCGGTCAATGCACTGGTGGTCTGTCTTGCAGATATGAGCATCTCACACGTGTGTGCCCGTTTCCCTGGTTCTGCACACGATGCCTACGTGATGAGGAGTAGTCGCATCCTGAGGATGATGGCACAGATGCCGAACCAGCGTGCCTGGCTTGTTGGTGTGTACTGACTTTGTACCATTGTGTGTGTTCTGCTATGTAGTGTTCCACCCTCTTTTCCAACTCTGCTAATGTGCAATTGTCTGTATGTAGGTGACTCCGGATACCCCAACATGCCGTGGTTGCTGACGCCCCTCAGGAACCCTGTGACACCAGCCCAGATGCGCTACAATGAGGCACATGGTCGGACCAGGAGAGTGATTGAGCGGACATTTGGTCTCCTGAAGAGCCGCTTCCGCTGCCTCGACAAGACAGGAGGGTCCCTCCCATATGCCCCAGCAAAGGTGTGCAAGATTATCATCGTCTGCTGCATGCTCCACAACCTGGCAGTGCGGAAGGAGTTGCCTCTCATCCTGGATGACGATGACCAACGTCCGCCACCTGTGGAGGATCCTGGCCTGCACCACGATGCCAGTGATGATGATGATGATGATGGTGATGTCCGCACACAGCTCATCACCAACTTCTTCAGCTGAATGTGAGTATCCAGAGATGGCATGTCAATGATGTGAGTTTGCATGATATGTGTTGGTGGTGCTCTGGTGCTGTTTGAGTGTGTCCATGGGCTACATGACTGTATGCGTGTAGCGATGTGTCCTTGCAGGTAGTCTGTACTCCCCAACAGTGTTGACATGCTAACTTGGTTCTGGGTGGGTATCTTGTAACATGTATTGTGCATGAGTATTGCAGTTCTGTCCTGTTCTTCAGTGCTTTTGACTGTGTGTCATTTCTGTCCTTCACAGGGTACTTTCAGAGTCGTTTGGTCAACTGTGATCCCCAACACCGTGATTCGACTTCCCGGGTGGTAGCTGTTGTGTCCCTACAGGTGATGTGCACCACACCCAAGGACTTCCTTCCTTCTACACTTCTTGACTGTGTGCCCGCTGCCAGGTGGGATTACCTTGCATCTATGGTGGTTACAACATGTTGCAAATGTGTAATAAACCTGTGCTTCACTTTGTGATGTGCGTTGTCTGTGATCACACATCTGACTGACATTTGCTTACTGCACCAGTGGGCTAGTTAACACAGACTGTGAATAGGTGTTGGGTCTGTGCAATGCAACGTATTTCCTGGCAACATCAGTGTAGGCGATGAGTCAGCTGGCCATGGTGTGTATGTGTTGTGTAGCCCTGGTGGTGTGCCTCATATGTGTGACGTCGCCATGACTCACATGCCGGTGTTGTACTTGCTGTAGCAGTTAGCATGCACAGTGTCATTTCCCAGATCATCATCGCAACTTCTGAGACAACATAGGAATCACAACAGAGGCAAGTATGGTGCATAAGTGAGTTTATTGACATACATGTGTGAGTATAGTGCACAGGTTTTTGGGTGCTGTACATTGTGATTGTGATCCAAAGTTCCTAGATGATTTGGAAGTCCTGGTAGCAGAAATGTCCAGAGTAAAGTCCACAGTAATCAGAGACATTGGTCCAACTTGAGCTCCCCATGTCATGTGGGAGAGTTGTGTTGCAGTCAACAGGGTGAACAGTTTGTGCACAAAGGTGATTATCCAGAACAGGTTTTGGCTTCCTGGGGGTTGCACATGACCATCGGCCTCTCACTTGCCCCTCCTCAGACGGCCCCTCTTCTTTGGGGGGGGACCCTCAAGTGCAGGCTGCTGCGGTGCAGGGGACTCTTCGCCAGAGTCATCCGCCCTCCCTGTGGCAGTTGCAGTTGTTTCAGCACCAGATGTTGTGGGCACACAGGGAGGTGTTGACTGGTTGCTGGTCATCTGGCGGAGGCATTGTAATATGTCCCTATGCACCGCCATCATCTCTTGCAGTGTGTCCCACTTGGACTCCACGCGGGACATGTGTGAGTCCAAGCGGGCATGATGGGCAGCCTGCTGCTGTTTAATGTCCCTGAGGAGCCCCACTACCTGGCTGAACTCTCCGGTGCTGGACTGGTATGCATCGGCTATGCGTGCCAGTTGTGGGTCATCATGCAGTCCAGACCCCTCTGCGAGCAGCGACCTATGTCTCCCACCCCTCCCACCACCCCTGGCGACACATGCAGTACCTGAGGTGGCAGGCTCAGGTGACCCTGGGCCACCTTGTGGGTTGTTGGTGGTGGTGGTGTCCATGGCCCCACGTTGGTCCAGGGTCCCTGTGCTGGTGGTGGTGGTGCTCCTTGGTCTGTCCATGTCAGCAGGGGTGGTATGTGTGTTGACAGTCGTTGGAGGGGTGGGTGCAGGGGGTGCAGCTGGTGGTCCTGCTGGTGCTGCATGATGACTTGCTCCGGAGGTGCCAGGTAGGTCTTCTTCATCCGAGGAGGGCAGAGGCTGTTCCACACCAGTGAGCTCCGTATCCTCTTGAGCCTGGGGTGAGGACTCCTCAGCATCTGCTGCTGTGTCCCCATCATCACCTGTTTTTGGGAGACACACACAATGTATGTTATGTTTCTGCAGGCATCAATGGTTGACACACCTGACAGTTGTGACTGTGCCTCTGGATGCGGGCCTGTACATTGCATTGTCCTAAGTTGTCACAGTCAGGGGTTGATATTGGTGTAGCACATTGTCCTGCATTATTTGGGCATTTCTATGTGAATGTTGGGGTGTGTACATGGTCTGCATTGGTTGTATTTGGTTGTCATCCGGTCCTCCTTCCCACCCAGCCAGATATTCCACCATGGAACGTGCTTCCATTGCAGGGAGTGCAAGTTGTCTTTCAGGATGTCAGTCAGTGGTGTCCTGCTGTTTGGTTGGTGCACAGTTGCCAGCAGGGCCTTGTGCTCCCCACAGCAGTAGCCAGTGTCAGCCATCTTGTCAGTTGTTTTCCACTCCCTGTGATGTGCGCATGGTTCAGGGTGGTGTTGATGGGACAGTTGTGGGGGTGACCAATATCTGTGGCTACCACTCCCATCATGCTATTGCCTCCACCCCACCTCCCAGCATGCCCATACTTACTTGCTTTTGGGTGGACTTCAGTGTGTGTGAGTGTGAGAGCAATGGCAAGATGGCTGACAGTGGTGTCCTGCTGTTGGTTTGTGGGCAGTTCCCAGCATGGCCTTGTGCTCCCCACAACAGAGCACCAGTGTCAGACATCTTTGATGGGGCTTTCCACTCTCTGTGGGGTGTGCATGCTTGAGTGTGAGCTTGCTGGCCCATGTGGGTGGGGGATGTTGAGCTGTAGCTACCACTCCCATCATGCTATTGCCTCCACCCCACTTCCCAGCATGCCCATACTTACTTGATTTTGGGTGGACTTCAGTGTGTGTGAGTATGAGAGCAATGGCAAGATGGCTGACAGTGGTGTCCTGCTGTTGGTTGTTGCACAGTTGCCAGCAGGGCCTTGTGCTCCCCACAGCAGTAGCCAGTGTGAGCCATCTTGTGAGTCCTTTTCCACTCCCTGTGATGTGAGCATGGTTGAGAGTGGTGTTGATGGGCCAATTGTGAGGGTGAGCAATATCTGTGCCTACAACTCCCATCATGCTATTGCCTCCACTCCCCTTCCCAGCATGCCCATACTTCCTTCCTTTTGACTCTGCTTCCCTGTGGGGTGGGCTGCCTGTGCTGAATGGATGGCTGGGAGTGTTGTCCTGGCAGTTGTTTGGCTAAAAGTCCCAGGAGTGTCCCAGTGCTTCACACAGCATGACCCAGGGTGGTGGTTCTTTGTGGGATCTTGAGTTAGGATGTGAGGCATTGCATTCCCCCAGGTGGGTTCTGTGGAGTTTGTGTTGAGGGTGTGTGTGAGGGGAGGTGCTTGTGACTATGGTCAGTGCTGTGAGTCCTCCTTCCCACCCAGCCAGATATCCCACCATGGAACGTGCTTCCATTGCAGGGAGTGCAAGTTGTCTTTCAGGATGTCAGTCAGTGGTGTCCTGCTGTTGGTTGTTGCACAGTTGCCAGCAGGGCCTTGTGCTCCCCACAGCAGTAGCCAGTGTCAGCCATCTTGTGAGTCCTTTTCCACTCCCTGTGATGTGAGCATGGTTGAGAGTGGTGTTGATGGGCCAATTGTGAGGGTGACCAATATCTGTGCCTACAACTCCCATCATGCTATTGGCTACACTGACTTGCCCAGCATACACATATTTCCTTTCTTTCAGTGGGCTTCACTGTGTGGTGGTGTTGTAGTGGTGGCTACTTGTCTGGATGTGTTTGTCAGTTATATTTGTGCCACTGCCTAGCTGTAGTTGTAGTTGTGTTTGTACATGTGATGACACAGTTAAATGTCACTTTGAGATGGCATGTGTTGTGTTTCTCTGAGTGACATACACATTTTGGGATGATTCTGTTCTGGTTGCTGTGTATTTGCTAAGAGTGCATGGTTTGACTCTCCCCTTGACAGTGATGTGTGTGTGTAGTCGCAGAATATTGTGTACATTTGTTGTGTACTCACCAGGCTCTGGGATGTTTTCTAGTCCATAGACGCTCACTGGTGGTAGGATGGCCCGCACCTTCTCCTCCCAGGGCCTGAGGTATACTGGCTTGGCAGGAGGGCCACTGCCGGTGTGTCGGCTCAAGATGTAGTCCTTCTTCAACAGCTCCTTGACTCTCCTGCGCACGTCATACCACCTGTTCTGGATGTCTGTCTTTGTGCGCAAACATGGTGATTGTGCATTCACCCTGTCGACGATCCTCTCCCACATCTTTGTTTTCTGTGACATGGGTGTCTGTTGGACCAGTGTACCAAAGAGCTGTGGCTCTACCCTGAGGATCTCATCTACCAGGACTTCCAATTCACTATCTAGGAACTTATTCTTCTTTGGGGGCATGGTGATGGGTGGTGATGGTGAGTGATGTGTGTGTTGGTGTGCAGGTGAAGGTGTGTGAGTGTGTGTTTTGCTAGGTGTATGTGAGGTTTCTATTTGTTGTGGTGCTGATGGTGTGTGGCTTGTGTGATGGATGAGCTGTGGGTGTGTGGTTGCTGTCTGTTGAGTGCTGGCAGGTAATTTGAATTTGCAAAGGATCATGGTAGGGATTTGTGTCCTTTATATGGGTGGAGTTGTGGGTGTGTCTTTGTTCCCTGCCCCTCCCCCAGTATTTATTGGCTTTGTAATTGCTTGTTTGGCCTTTTTTGTGTATTTTCCCTTTGTACTTTTCGTGCATGTAGGAGACGTTCTTGTGACCAAGTCGGACCCTGCAGTTGTCTCGTACGGGCTTATCCGTTTCGTTCACGCTGTGTTTGTGCTGTTTTCTATGCTGCGTACGCGTCGGTCGCGGTGTTTTGGGT
Source organism: Calotriton arnoldi (assembly GCA_963921515.1). Classification (NCBI taxonomy): domain Eukaryota; kingdom Metazoa; phylum Chordata; class Amphibia; order Caudata; family Salamandridae; genus Calotriton; species Calotriton arnoldi. The sequence goes on along the minus strand of CAWUFW010010278.1, from coordinate 233,882 downwards.
TGCTTCGCCTCGCAGTTTTGTATGCGTGTCGGTCGTACGGCTTGTCCTCCGTGCGACTCGGTCGTGTTTTCCACGCCTTGCATCGTACTTGGCGGGTGGGAGTCCGCGGGTACGTCTCGTTCGGCATTGTTCCGGGTGCGAGTCGGTCGGTTCGAAGCGCGTGTTTTTCCGGCCGGATTGCTGTTTTCGCGCGGCTCGGTCGTTCGGCTTGTGTTCCGTACGAGTCGGTCGGGTTTTGCTCGCTTCTCATCGTACTTGGCGGGTCAGGCTGCACCGGTACGTGTCGGTCAGAATGTATTCCGGCTCCGAGTCGGTCGGTACGTTTTCCGGCCGAATCGGAATCGACCCCTTAGCTGTGCAAAGTATGCATGGGAAGATTTGCTTGAATTTCTAAGAGAAGCAAATTCCAATATAAAGAATGTTGAAATGAAGACACCTGGAGAACTGTGTTCTTTGGATCCTGTAAATGTGTGCAGATATTTTAATCATAGGTTTCAAGCTATGATGTCTTTCATCTGCAATAAAAAGAATCCACCTCTTGGAGAAGTTACCGATTTCTTTTGGAGAAAGGAGTACCAAGCGAGAGGTGCTCCTCATATACATATGCTATTGTGGATCAAGGATGCACCTAAATTTGGAACTGATTCAGATGAAATAGTATTGTCTTTCATTGAACAGTATGTGACATGTGAGATTCCAAGAGATGGAGGAGATAGAAGCTTGAGACAGCAAGTTTTACGTTTCCAAAGTCACCGTTGTGGAAAGTACTGCCGGCGAAAATACAAGTCTAAAGGAAAATTTTATACCAAGTGTCGGTTTGGATTTCCACGTCCAGTAATTTCTAAAGGAAGAGTAAATTCTTTTTTTCTTCTGCAAGGCACACAATAACTCGCAAATCTCCAAAGAATACCTACAACTTGAAAAGAACAGAACTGTCAAAGTATATTAATGACTACAATCCGGTTATTTTAAAAATGTGGAATGCAAATATGGACATCCAGTATGTTGCAGACAACTCAATTGCTGTTGCATGCTACGTTACATCATATATAACGAAATCAGAAAGAACTGAGATGAAACAAATGTGGGAAGAAATTGCACAAGAGAAAAGCCTTAGCAAAAAAATTGTACAGCTATACTTTGAAAATGCTTTCCCACAGAGAAATTGGATCGTATGAATGTTCAGACCGCTTGTCCTCTTCAAGTTTATATTCAAAATCACGAGGGATCATTTGGGTAAGTTTAGGTCTTGCCTGCTCACGAAATAGAGTATTGAAATCATTAGAAGAAATTGAATACTTAGCAGCAAATGAACCAGACAGTACAGAAATTCTTAAAACTAATATGTTGGATACATACTATCCGAAAAGGAGTCGACATCTGGAACAGCTATGTCTGTATGAAGTACTTCAACATTACAGCTTCAAAAGAAATGTTAAACAGAATTTAAAACAAGGAAAATATGCAGTACTTGGATGTCATGGATGTTTAGTAAAACACACAAAAGGTAACCTTATCAGCCAAAGGAAACTCAGTTGTGAAACTCCAGACAAGCGAGAATTTTACTATTTAGCACTTCTCCAACTGTTCAAACCATGGCGTAGCGAAAGTGAATTACTTGGAGATCTTGACTGCTATGAAGATTCTTTTAATGCATGTAAAGATAGCATTGCATATTCAATTTTCCCTACATATTTAAAAATGTTGAATGATGAAGTTGAACAGGAAAAGACTTTTACAGCTGAAGTTGCAAATTAAAGTTCTCAAGATAGTCAAAGTTCTGGTCCATGTAGTCAAGATCCACTTGGACAACCAATAGTGGAAAATGAAGCAGCGATTGCTATGCATGAAGTGGAAATTGCAATGCAACAAGCACAAGAGGAGAAGATTACATTGGAAAAGTTAGAAGAACAAGTAAATATTGAACAGAAAGAAATATATGTACAAGTGAGAGAACAGATAGAACATGGTTTGTTGCATGAAAAAAAAGAATGTGTATGTTCATCATTTAAACCTATTCTGATGTACATCAGTGGTCAAGCTGGAACGGGTAAAAGTTTTTTAATTAAAGTTTTGACCAGTTATCTTAAAAAAACTACTGGTTCACATTTATCTTGTGTAGTAACAGCTCCAACTGGATTAGCTGCGCACAATGTTAAAGGAATTATTTTGCATAGAATACTAATGTTACCAGTTGAGCATGATAATAAATTAGAAGATCAGAAGTTGTCTGGAGAAGCTTCTTATGAAGTGTCAAGAGTGCTGAAGAAGATGAAACTTTTAATTATTGATGAGGTGAGCAATGTCTCAAACTTAATGCTTGCTTTCGTGCATTTAAGAATGCAACCGGTATTAAAAACAGATTACAACGTTCTCTTTGGAGGAAAACATTTAATTGTATTTGGAGATCTGCTACAACTAACTCCTGTAAAAGGAGAACCAGTCTTTAAAACCCTTCTACATGAAGACACTAGGAAATCTTTGGGAAGTATTAGAAATGTGAATCTCTGGTTAAATTTTGAATATAAAGAACTCACTCAGAATATGCGACAAGCAAGTGATGAAGATTATGGAAATATTCTGAAAGATGTAAGAATAGGTGTTCTAAGCAAACATGGTAAACAAGCTTTACAAAGTCGTCTACTAAAGAACTTGTTTACAACTGAAAACACACCAGCAGCAGTACTGTACAAGAATATTGCAGAAAAAAAGTCTATACTTTGCTTAACCGCTTCGCCGCGATCGGAATTCCGCCCAGGTGCTGGACATTCCGATCGCGGGCGTGGTCGTGGCGAGCTCAGCTCGTCATGCGCACACGCCGACCGCGCAGCATGACGAGCTGAGCTCGTCATGAGCATCGAAGGGGTTAATGCCTACACTGGAAGAGTGTTATACATTTAATCAAGAGCTTCTGAAATTGGAAAATCAAGAAATAGTTCACATTGAAGCTATTGATAAAATTGAGCATCAAGGAATAACAATTCTTCTTTCAAATAAACTACAGACTAAATTGGATTCTTTGGAAAAGTCTGTATCAAAAACTGCTGGCTTAGAATTTTTTTTAGATGTATGTATAAACTGTCGGGTAATTTTGAGGCGTAATTTGAATATAGAACAAGGTTTAGTGAATGGAGCAATAGGGAAAGTTGTTAAATCTGTAAAATATCAAAACAGAAATGCAATTGAATTCTTGAAAATTAAATTTGATCAGATTGGAGAGGTGAAACAAATTGGGCATTGTGCTGTACGTTTTTTGCTGGTAAAAGACTTGTATGTTCGTTGAAGACAGTTTCCTTTCTGTTTAGTATATGCAATAACCATTCATAAATCTCAAGGTTTAAGTGTAGATAATGCTTTAGTAAATATTGGAAGAACTGTGTTTAAAGAGGGAATGGCATACGTTGCATTATCTGGAGTTAGAACATTGTCTGATTTGTATTTAAATGATTTTGATGAAAACAAGTTTAGTGCTGATGTAAATTGAGTAAGAGAATATAATCGTTTAAGAAGACTTTATGCACCAACTTTAGGTGAATATCCTATTTATGAAAAACATGCTGTGTGTTCAAAACGCAAACATGTTGATGAATCAAGTGTGGTTGAAAAGCAGAAAAAAATTCAAGAGAAAAGAAAAGATGCAAAGAAACAGAAAATACAAACAAGTGATGATGTTGTGGGATACCAATTAGAAAATGCTGCTGGTGTCAACTACTATGGTAATGTTATTCTAAACGTTATATTTTATCTAGAAGATATTTATGGTGAAATTATGGAAAGTCAGGAAAAAAGATTATGTTCTGCACTTTATACTTTATTTGAACAATTGAGAACTGACAGAAGTAAGATCCATACTGCTTCTGGTATTCGACAACTCTTGGATACATGTACTGGATCTTTAACGTTCAGTCCTAATATACAACAAGATGCACAAGAGTTTCTGATGGTTATGATTGGAGTATTAGAAGATGAAGGAATCCAGATTGAGAGTTTATTTGGACTCAGTTACAAATGGGATCACAAATGTGAACAGTGTTCATTAACTTCTAGTACTATAGTTGACAGAGAACGATTTCTATATTTAACAATACCTGACTGCAAATCTGTACCTTTTCCGAAATTAGTAAAAGAAGCAAATCATGATATGAAATGTTCTCGTTGTCAATCAGAAATGTTATCTACATTATGCCTAGAAAGATATGGAAAATATGTAATTTTAATGCTACAACACTGTAGACCAAATGGAAGAAAAGTGTAAACGAAAATTAAAAATGTTGTTGCTAGTCAAGTATCTATTTCTGGAAGAACTTTCACAACACTGGCTATTGTTTTCCATGCTGGAGCTACTACCACATGTGGACATTATACTGTATATTTAAAATGCAAAAATGGTTGGAGTCACTGCAACGATACACACTTGGAAATTAAACTGAGATTGCCTTATGAATTACCCAACTCATACTTGATATTTCTGAAACAAAAATTTTAGATACATTATTCGGCCTAGAGGAAAATGGGAAGATGCTTTAAGGAATTGATACTGGATGATTTAAAAAAAAAATCCACACATTATTTGGCCTTGAGGAAAAATGTCAACAGAAACTACACAGTAAAGGTAAGATTTAAAAATTGGAAATAGTATTTATTTTGTATTTATTTATTTGAAGAGTTTTATATAGCGCTGGCTAGACCCGGAGGTATCAGAGCGCTTTACAAGAGGATCGTTGCGTTACAAGTTACATCAGTTACAAGAGCATAGTAAGGTACAGTAAACAAAAACAATGTTGCGAGAGTTCGTAGGAGGGAGGGGGGAAGGAGCTATAGGAGGGAGACGAGGAAGAACTGTGCCCAATGTCCGGCTGGGTAGGTGACGGTCAAGGGGGAAACCAGGGCCAATCTCCTCTATAGCTGTCTAGCAGCTCCACCGGGCATCAGCCATGTTGCTCAGGTCTCAGTGTTCAGGAAAAACAGTTTTGAATAGTTACATAGGCTACAGTTGTATAGTCAAGTAGTGGAAGAACATGTCCCCACTAGAGGATAGAGGTAAAAGAAGAGGGTGGGGAGTATAAAACAAATCGGAGAAGGAGCTGGGGGCTGCCATTTAGGCTGCTGATGAAACGAAGGCAGAGGCGGCCATTTTAAGGTCAGGCACGTCATGTCCAAGCCTCTGTACATCCCTGTGTAGGCGTTGATGCGGTAGTTGGTCTCGGCCATGATGAAGCTCTGCTCGTGGGAGGCAGCAGATAGCTCGGACCCCCTGGACGCCATTTAGATGCCGAGACATATGAGGTAAAAGAGGCGGGACTTCCTCTTTCTCTGGAAGACGAGGCCAAATTACGGAGGGACTGCAGGAAGGTGATCAACGACTCCCCATGTCCTCCACTGAGTAGTCCTTTGCCAGGAGTAGAGAAACTAAGCTGAGTTTAGCATGGAGGACTCCCGGGTGCACCGTTAGGCTGTCCGGGTCCGCCTGACTGCGGGCGCCATTTTGGGGTCAGGCGTCGATCCCAGGGCTCACCGAGGGCACTGCTGTTATGCGTCCAAGGTGGGGGACCCCCAACTATTCCTACGGTACTCCTGTTATCAAAAAGGGGTTTAGACCCCGCTCAGGTTGGAAGCGCTTGGGATGCCGAGTGAAGTGGGAGCGCGCCACGTCTCACCTGCGTGGGTGGAGCTCTCATCTATTGCTCACCGGTGGCCGTTCACTATCGGCATTCCGTCCGTGTTGCTGTTAGTCACCGCAATGAGTATATATATATATATTCACTGAAAAAACCATAGGTTTCAGGGACGTTATAGTTAGTTGGACATTTCATTCATACAAAACCATAGAAATTCCACTGTTATAGTTAGTTCAGCTAACTATAACTCGGCCCCCGCAATGCACTGCTGATGACGTCACATATTACATCATTCATGACATGGTCAGTGACATCACTGATGACATCACTGATGACATCTCAAATGACATCACTGATGACATCACTGATGACATCATCCAGTGAATGTAGCTTTCTTTAAAATTTAAATATGTATTATATATATACCAAGCTGTATTGAAGAATGAATGGATGTATAAGTGTCTGGATGAAGGATTTAGTAGGTGTGTGACTGACTGTTTAAGTGAATCATTAAATGTATCTTACTGAATACATGGGTTAGTGTCTAAAGTGTGTGAATGTCTGTATCACTCTGTCTGTTGTTGTGTAAGCTGCTGCATCGGTTGGTCAGTAGCTACATCAATGTCTATATGGATTATTGATTAGTTGCCTGCGTATTTGTATAAGAGACTGTGTGTATGTGTGGTTGGGTGAGGGGTGTGTGACTCTGTGCATAGATGTGTGAGTGGTTGATTGACAGGGTGTATGAGTTTAAGAGTGCATGTGGAAACAGTTGTATGGGTGGGTAAGTGTGTGTATGGGCGTCTTGGTGAGTGAATCGATGTCTCAGTACACATGTCCAACTAAGTACATATATAAAAGGCAGTGTATGTGAGAGTTGGTGTATAGAAATGACTATACGTGAGAGTCAGTGATTGTGAGAGTGGCTGTATGTATGAGTGTATACTTGTATTAGTGATTATATAAGAGACTAAGGGGTCGATTCCGATCTCGGCCGGTAGGGCTCCGAATCGGATTCGGCTTAACCGGATCCGATTCGGAGCCCTCTTTCCCGACCGATTCGTACGTGCGTCCGGCCAAGCGAGTACGATGCGAGCGCATGCGAAATCGCCGACCGACTCGTTCCCGGGTCCGAACCGCTCCGACCGACTCGCACGGACACGACTCGCACCGCGCAATGGAGACGTTCCCCGGCCGGGTAAGTACGATGCGCGACGCGAGCAGTCCGACCGACTCGCGCCGTCCTGCTCGAAAGTGCAGTTGGAGCCGCACTTTAGGGGTCCGTGTCGGACCCCCCTGTACGCGTAGCCGCGCGAGTCGCACACAGGGGGGACCCATGGGTCCCCCTACCTGTGCATGTACGGCGCGATTCGCGTCGACGCGTACCCGCTGTAGGGGCGCCCTTGTTCGCCTCGCACCCATTGAGTCAATGGGAGCCCGCGTACGCGTTGTACGACCGGCTCCCATTGACTTCAATGGGAGTCCGACCGAATCGAGTCCGATAGCATGCGAACGCATCGTACTCATTCGGTCGGACTGCTAGGGTCCGATTCGGTCGGAAATCTCTCCGGGTCCGGCTCGGTCGGAGAGATTTCCGGCCCGAATCGGAATCGGCCCCTAAGTATGCGTTACTATCTGTATGAATAAATGAGGTGGTGTGTGTATAACTGTGTAGGTGAGTAAATGGAACTGTGATTGATTCTTTGCATGAGTGACTAGGATGAGTACATAACTGACTAGGATGAGTGCTGGTGTGTCAATGTCTATATAGGTGTATGAGTGCATTTGATAGTGTTCTATTGATCAGTGACTGCATGTATGACTGATTGTATGGGTGAATGGATAGATGTGTGTCTAGACCTAGGAATAACTGAGTGGGTATGTAGTAACTGGTAATAGTGTGTCAATGGTATCGAAAATGGTAGTCTGTATTTTACAGTGAGTGTATCAAAGGTTATATTAGTGTGTGACGAGGTACATCAGATTGTCACATGGATGATGTCATCAGTGATGTCATTTGAGATGTCATCAGTGATGTCATCAGTGATGTCACTGACCATGTCATGAATGATGTAATATGTGACGTCATCAGCAGTGCATTGCGGGGGCGCGAGTTATAGTTAGCTGAACTAACTATAACAGTGGAATTTCTATAGTTTTGTATGAGTGAAATGTCCAACTAACTATAACGTGCCTGAAACCTATGGTTTTTTCAGTGAATTTCAAAGGTTTTTTTAAATGCCAATTTCTAACTATAACGTGCCTGAAACCTATGGTTTTTAATTGAATTTCAAAGGTTTTTTAAATACTAATTTCTATCTATAACGTCCCTGAAACGTACGGTTTTTCAGTGAATTTCAATCTTTTTTTTAATGCTAACTTCTAATTATAATGTTTATTTAACCTATAGTTTTTTCCGACACCCAAGAAGGACACAACACCCACTGCCACAACCCTCAGGACCTCCCCCCCGTAGCATCACTCTCCCTATTGTAATTTAAAAAAAAAAATTATTTAAACTATATAATGTCTTCTTGTTTTTTAAATATTAAACAACTACATATAGTATGAAAGGGAGCCCAGCCCAGAGCCACATCTGAAGACCAACACATGTCATAGACCTACTGATCAAGCAGCTCCGACACCCAAGAACGCCACAATACCCCCCACCACCCCCAGCCCCCCCTCTACCACCGAGGCAGCGCAGAACAAGACAGCAAACTTTCCGAAAACGGCATGGCCCCTCAGCCACACAATAGCTGAATATTTGGACAGGTGTGAACAAACTATACGTGAAAGAAGCAATTCACCATGTTTAACAATGCACACAATGCAAAGTGTAGCGGTGATGTGCTGGACACATCTCAGTGTGCAGAACACATACCTCTCCATGTGCACAAATACTACTGGTGCTTGTAGTGTTGTGGACAGTGGACCTAACCATGTTACGTCAAACACTAGGGAAGATCTCAGTCATGTAGCTGTGTCGTCCCACCCTGTAAGCATAAGCGTAACTGGAGTGGGCTGGTCCGACGTACGCCACTTCAGCGTAGGAGTGTGAATAAATAGGCCGGAGCTCTGGGCGTGGTTCACTTGTGGGAAGGCCAAAGCGTCTGCCAGGGCGGTGCCCCTCACCCTGCCACGAGGCCGCCAACATGACCACCAGCCTCCTCAGCCGATCGCTGGCTTCCGCCACACAGGCCCCCAGTGGCACAGCACCGCGGACTTATGTCTGTACAAACTACTGCCTTCGATATACACTGCGGACAGCAAGGCTCACAATTCAGATCGAATCGCGATTGCAGATGACGCAGTACCGTAGGCAAGAGACATTGCTGTAGTCAACAACACATGGCTGTGGGCCCTTCCTGACCGCTGCCTCCGGCCTACACCGCGGTCAGTAGGGCTCACAATTCAGATGGAGTCGAGATTGCAGATGACGCAGTCCAGTAGGCAAGAGACATTGCTCAAGTCAACAACACGTGCCTGTGGGCCCTTCCTCACCGCTGCCTCCTGCCTCCACTGCGGTGAGTAGGGCTCACAATTCAGAGTGACTCGCGATTGCAGATGACGCAGTCCAGTAGGCAACAGACATTGCTACCAGTGCAGCCAGCCCGGACCACGCATCATCTCTGACTGCGCACAAGCTAAGTGCTTCAAGTACCACTAACTCTGTGCAGCTCAAGTCAACTCCACGTGGCTATGGGCCCTTGATGACCACTGCCTCCGGCCTACAATGCGGTTAACAGGGCTAACAATTCAAGATTAGTGCATGCTAATTGCGTAAGCGAGTATAATCGGTTAAGAAGACTGTATGCTCCCAATCTGTGCAGCTCAAGTCAATATCATGTGGCTGTGGGCCCTTGCTGACCGCTACCTCTGGCCTACACTGCGGTCATCAGGGCTCACAATTAAAATTAAGTCTTGATTCATTAATTACAGAGTCCAGTAGGCAAGACACTATCACAGGCCTAAAATCTACATAATATCCTTTTAGTATCCTTGCTTCAAGAACTTTTTTTATATCAGTTATAGCTTTAGTACAATCACCAAATTCATCTTCAAGTGCAAACGAACACCCATTAGCAGTCTACACTGCGAGCAGCAGAGCTCGCAATTCGAATTTTGGACACGTGGTGCCACTAACCCTGTTCAACACAAGCCGCGACACGTGGTGCCACTAACCCTGTTCAACACAAGCCGGCAACACGTGGTGCCACTAACCCTGTTCAACACAAGCCGATCCCACATGTAGAACTGTGTCCTAAGTCCTGAATGGCAGTGACCCAAGTCCGTGGCAGCGACCACAGCACCAGACTCCCTTCGATCAGTGAGGCATATTTCCATATGCAAGGCAGGCTACAGGTGGTGGCACTAACCCTGCACAACACAAGGCGCGACACGTGGTGCCACTAACCCTGTTCAACACAAGCTGATCCCACATGTGAAACTGTGTCCTGACTCCTGAATGGCAGTGACCCCAACTTCGTGGCAGTGACCACAGCACCAGACTCCCTTCGATTAGTGAGGCGTATTTGCATATGGAAGGCCGGTGCCACGTGGTGCCACTGAACCTGAACTACGCAGGCCGGTGGGGCCACCAACATATGCACATGGCTGTGGGCCCTTGCTCACCGCTACCTTTGGCCTACACTGCGGTCAGCAGGGCTCACAATTCAGATACAGTCGCAATTGCAGATGACACAGTCCAGTAGGCAAGAGACGTTGCTCCCAGTGCGGCCCGTCCGCATCAAGCAGCATCACAGGCTCATACATTCTCAATGCTTCTGGTGCCAGTAACTGTGCACCTCAACTCAATGCCACGTGGCTATGGGGCCTTGCTGACCGCTACCTCTGGCCTACACTGCGGTCATCAGGGCTCACAATTAAAATTAAGTCTTGATTCATTAATTACAGAGTCCAGTAGGCAAATAACTATCACAGGCCTAAAACCTACATAATGTCCTCTTAGTATCCTTGCTTCAAGAACTTTTTTTATATCAGTTATAGCTTTAGTACAATCACCAAATTCATCTTCAAGTGCAAACGAACACTCATTAGCAGTCTACACTGCGAGCAGCAGAGCTCTCAATTCGAATTTTGGACACGTGGTGCCACTAACCCTGTTCAACACAAGCCGCGACACGTGGTGCCACTAACCCTGTTCAACACAAGCCGGCAACACGTGGTGCCACTAACCCTGTTCAACACAAGCTGATCCCACATGTGGAACTGTGTCCTGAGTCCTGAATGGCAGTGACCCCAACTCCGTGAGAGAACCACAGCAGCAGACTCCCTTCGATTAGTGAGGCGTATTTGCATATGGAAGGCCGGCGACACATGGTGCCACTAACCCTGTTCAACATAAGCCGATCCCACATGTGTAACTGTGTCCTGAGTCCTGAATGACAGTGACCACAGGTCCATGACAGCGACCACAGCACCAGACTCCCTTCGATCAGTGAGGCATATTTCCATATGGAAGGCCGGCAACACGTGGTGCCACTAACCCTGTTCAACACAAGCCAATTGCACATGTGTAACTGTGTCCTGAGTCCTGAATGGCAGTGACCCCAACTCCGTGAGAGAACCACAGCTGCAGAGTCCCTGCGATTAGTGAGGCGTATTTGAATATGGAAGGCCGGCGACACATGGTGCCACTAACCCTGTTCAACACAAGCCGATCCCACATGTGTAACTGTGTCCTGAGTCCTGAATGACAGTGACCCCAAGTCCATGGCAGCGACCACAGCACCAGACTCCCTTCGATCAGTGAGGCATATTTCCATATGGAAGGCCGGCAACACGTGGTGCCACTAACCCTGTTCAACACAAGCAGATCCCACATGTGTAACTGTGTCCTGAGTCCTGAATGGCAGTGACCCCAACTCCGTGAGAGAACCACAGCAGCAGACTCCCTTCGATTAGTGAGGTGTATTTGCATATGGAAGGCCGGCAACACGTGGTGCCACTAACCCTGTTCAACACAAGCCAATCCCACATGTGTAACTGTGTCCTGAGTCCTGAATGGCAGTGACTCCAAGTCCGTGGCAGCAACTACACCACCAGACTCCCTTCGATCAGTGAGGCATATTTCCATATGGAAGGCCGGCAACACGTGGTGCCACTAACCCTGTTCAACACAAGCCGATCCCACATGTGTAACTGTGTCCTGATTCCTGAATGGCAGTGACCCCAAGTCCGTGGCAGCGACCACAGGACCAGATTTCCTTCGATTAGTGACGGGTATTTGCATATGGAAGGCTGGCGACATGTGGTGCCACTGAACCTGAACTACGCAGGCCGATGGGGCCACCAACCTATGCACGTGGCTGTGGGCCCTTGGTCACCGCTACCTCTGGCCTACACTATGGTCAGCAGGCCTCACAATTCACATAGAGTCCCGATTGCACATGACGCAGACCAGTAGGCAAGACACATTGCTCCCAGTGCGGCCCATCCGCTCCAAGCATCATCACAGGCTCATACACTCTCAATGCTTCTGGTGCCACTAACTGTGCACCTCAACTCAATGCCACGTGGCTATGGGCCCTTGCTAACTGCTACCTCTGGCCTACACTGCGGTTATCAGGGCTCACAATTAAAATTATTTCTTGATTCATTAACTACAGAGTCCAGTAGGCAAGTAACTATCACAGTCCTAAACCATACATAATATCCTTTTAGTATCCTTTCTTCAAGAACTTTTTTTATATCAGTTATAGTTTAGTACAATGACCAAATTCATCTTCAAGTGCAAATGAACACTCAATAGCAGTCTACACTGCGTGCAGCAGAGCTCGCAATTCCAACTTTGGACACGTGGTGCCACTAACCCTGTTCAACACAAGCCGCGACACGTGGTGCCACTAACCCTGTTCAACACAAGCCGCGACACGTGGTGCCACTAACCCTGTTCAACACAAGCCTGCGACATATGGTACCACTAACCCTGTTCAACGCAAGCCGCGACACGTGGTGCCACTAACCCTGTTCAACACAAGCCGGCGACACGTGGTGCCACTATCCCTGTTCAACACAAGCCAATCCCACATGTGGAACTGTGTCCTGAGTCCTGAATGGCAGTGACCCCAAGTCCGTGGCAGCGACCACAGCACCAGACTCCCTTCAGTTTTATTTGTTGTTGTTTTCTTTAAATAAAATGTTTTATATGTAAACCTATACATGATTAAGATTCTTGTTTGTCCAACTGCACAGGGACACTTCCGGGCCCAAGAAGGTTGTTCGGGGTATGTTGGTAATGTGGGAAGAGGGTGCGTTACCTGCTGATGTGGGGAGAGGCAGCGTGAAAGGGGTATCTCTCACAAAAAGAACTCCGATATGTTTTCAGAAATGCCTCGGACAGATGCCAGCTGACGGACTGAATCACAAAATGGTTTTTCAATGCTTATGTAGTGTGAGTTATGAACAGTTCGCACCCAGGCTCGCAGAGGGACTACTGCGGCCCGTCCGCTCGACTCACACATGCAGTACTACGACCCGTCCGCTCCCAAAGGAACAGCAGCGTAGTACTAGCTCGCAAACGTAGAGAGCTGCGAGCCGACGGACTGGCTTCTAACGGCATAGCTGCGAAGTGGTGATGTTGGGCAGACGGAGCGTGAAAGAGTTATCTCGCAGAAACAGAGCTCCGGTATATTAAATTGCCCCGAGACCTTTCTTTTATATTTTCACTCGATGCGAGAAAGTGCGCTTTCTGGACCAAGACCTTTCTCCCTGCCAAATTTGGCGTAATTCCGTTCAGCAGTTTGACCTGTAGCCTTGTCTAAAGTTTTCTATGGAAAATTCATTGAGAAAACACGTTTTCACACCCCTCACATAGCTACCTGTCGCAGGTGTACTCGCTGTTGGTGTGCAGGTCAGTGGTCTAATTGTCAACATGTCACGGCCACTCCCTGAGGGCAGGTTTGCACACACATCACACCCATCCGGCACATGCGTCACAGGCCATGTGACCAGGCAAATATAATGGATCTACAACGTCTCATCCTTTATTGCCGGTGGTGACTGGATGGCGGACGCTCCACGGGTCGCAATCATAAAGACTCATGAAAAGTTGCACAGAGGGTTAGTCGCACCCTGAGCTCAATGGCCATCAGGCGCCTACTACCACGTTGCGCAGACTTGAGTTAAACAGGGTTATTGCCACCCGAGGCTAATGTGGCCGTCAGGGGCCTACCACCACATTGCGCAAACTTGAGTTGCACAGGGTTAGTGCCACCCGAAGCTGATGTGGCCGTCAGGGGCCTTCGACCACGTGGCGCGGACTTGAGTTGCACAGGGTCAGTCGCACCCTAAATTGTATGGCCGTCAGCGGCCTACCACCACGTGGCGCTGACTTGCGTTGCACAGGGTTAGCGGCACCAAGAGCTGCTGAGGTCTCCGCCATTGATGACTCAGGACTCAGCGACATATGTGAGATCTGCCGGGCCGGGGAGAAGCTGATGTGGTCTCTGCCATTCATGACTCAGGACTCAGCGACATCTGTGAGATCTGCCGTGCCGCGGAGCTTTGACGGGCACGTGGAGTGCCCACTGGTAGACACTTCGGTGGCAGCAGGTAATTATTTGGTCATGGATGCGCAGGGGCGGCAGTATCTCTGTCTCTCTCTCTCTCACTTCCCTCTCTTCACTCTCTCTCACTCTCTTCCTTCCTTTTCTTTTCTTTCTCTATCTCCCTTCTCCCTTTCTCACTCCCTTTCTTTCCTTCCCTCTTTTTTTCTCTCTGGCTTTTTTTTCCTTCTCTGTGTCTCACTCCTTTGATATGCGCATTACACACGTCCTTATTTTGTGCTTTATTTTCCAGGCTTTGTCGTCGACATTCATGTTTCCGACAGGAGTCTTCCACCTTGTTTTTTTGTGTTCAGTTTGTTAAATTTAGTTTATCCTTTATATATACATTTACGAAAAAATAAAGTTTGATTAAAAAATAAAAAAAATATTAAATAAAGTTTTTGGTTGTTACTTAAGTGCTATGTGACTATTTCTTGTTCTTATTACTGTTATTTCGTGGTGTCCACCATGGGGTTAAATTTTGGGGCAGTTATCACGGGAATACTGGTGATGTCTGCAGTTTGCACCAGCTTCTGAATAGTGTGTTATATTTATCTCCACTTTAGTTGCATTAAAGTGCTGATAATGAAGTGCAGAGTAGGCGTTCCTGTGCAAAAAGACACAAGGTGCACCTTTGCGATTTATTCTAAATACTAAAATCCTGTATTGAATTGCACTGTGGTAGTGGGTGCACTTACAGTGTACACACAAAATCAATGAAGAAATGTCATTGTATTTATATTGATTGGGAATAGTGGGTCAGGTGCTGGATCTTGATGGGATTCACTGCCCAGTTCGTTTATTTTTCTGTACACGAAAAAACCACATCACAACTTTGACAACAACTGCGATGCGAAACAAATTACAGTGATAAGCCACGTTAGCACCAGGGATTTTACACCTGCTTTCTGCTGGTGTTAAGCAGGACGACTACCTGCAGCATGAAAGGGAACACAGCCAAGAGCCACACCGAAACACCCACAGGTGCCATACAGTCAATGAGCATGATACACGGATAACCATGAGGTCCACAACACTTATCGCAACAACACAAGGACCACCAACACCCCCCGAACCCGCATCTGAGCAAGTGTGTCCGTGTGGTCATTGTGTTAGCATGATAGGCACCGGCCCTGCAACATCACAGTGTCAGCGGACGTTACCATGTCACCTCAGCATTGGCAGTGAGCCTGGACATGTAGCTACGCACACATCCTCCTGCATGCACAAGCGGCGTGTGCTGGTCCGGCGTACACAGGTCAGAGCAGGGGTCTGCCTATCCGGCAAGGGGAACGGGGTGTCTCGGACATGTCCATGTTCAGGAAGTGCGGTAACTGTGTCTCTGTGTTCTGGTGAGGCCGCCACAAGGGCCGCAGCAGTCGATGTTGTACAGTGGCATGCACCACCTTCAAACTGCAGTCTCACAGTGTGGTTGGAATGTCGTAGGACATGCGCGAATAGGCATTACAATGGTGTACTGTAGGAGGGCACGGGATACAACAGTGCACCGTACAAAAGTGTGGGGGCTCGTGGGAGGGAGGAGCAGCTGTTTGGCAACATAACACACAGTGAACCCGCCCATGTGCCACGTGCTGGGCATCTCATCCATGATGACCAGGGTTGCAGACATCCCACAACACCCACGACCGGCCTTTGTACACATCCTGTATGAATGCAGCTGGAGAACTTACTGTAGGGATGAAAGGTTCTTTGTCTGAGCTATCTTGCAGTAGCACATCTGCTGCTCCGAGAAGGAACTTGCAAGTGGCCAGCCCCCCCCCGACAGATACGATAATATTTGCATCTGTCTCCCACACTACGCACTGCCCGATTTGAGAACAACGAGTACACATCCCACACTAAAAAGTCCTTCGTCTTAGTTAGCGTGCGTGAAATGGCCTTCACATGTACTCCCACCACACTCCTGCCCTGCACCCATTGCACACAGACCCGGCTCATTTCACCAAGCTGTGTCATTTCATCCACAAGACTGGCACACGGCAAGCCAGTGCAGCTACAAGCAGAGCCACTGAGGCAATGGCAGAGCATCCCGAACCCATAGTCGACTCCATGCACGTCCACCTATACCTTGCACGTCTGCTGCATGTCCTGGGTGCACTGCCTTTGGCAGTACTGCGGATCACTTAATGACTGTGCTTCCGCATTGCGGACGTCACCTGCGTTCATCCTGTATTGCAATGTCGCACATGCCTATCCGAGTGGTGCATGGACGTGTGCCTCTCCAACGAGTGGGTAGCTGACATGGATTACGACAGGTGTGTGCGCCCCCTGTTGGCCCACCACCAGGACTGTCATGGTGATGCCCGTTTATGGCATGCATGGATGTTTGGCATGCATGTTGGGAACTGGGCCTGGGAGATTGCACGTGTCGTAGTATGCAGTGAGCAAATTGACCCACTTCCTGATTCTGCTTTGGTGCAGATTGTCTACAGTGGTTGGAGTCAGCACATCTGTCCCGGTCAGCTGATGGATTACGTCGACGACATATCAAATATTGTGGCCAACCATCACTCATTAGAGATAGTGGCTTACGCAGCTGCACTCGGGTTCATGGACGAGTGACAAGGTACCTCCAACCACGACTCAATGTGCCACATTGCACGTGTCCCTCCGCATCATTGCACGTTGTACATCTGGTCACATGTCCCAAAACAACAGTGGACATGGCTGCATTGGCGTTGAATCATGTCCGAAGCGCGGACAACGAACGCTGCTTGACACTGACGTGTGTTGCTGATGGACTACCCCGAGGTGAACATGGACGTTTTCCTACTTCCTTATTCAGCCATGCTGCTGCATTTCTCTGCATATCGTGGCACTACTCTTGGCCGTACTGACACACTTTTTTTTATAAAGTTTCCACATTTTCACTTGTCTCCAAATGTGTAGTGTCTTCATTTGTATGCCAATGTGTGTGTCACGGACTCTCTGGCTGCCTGCCATACGTGAAGTGCTACCCCATCCGGACTGTGGGTTTGTACTTATGCGTTCTCATGTGCCTGTTTCGTACTGACGCTTTTGGACGCTTATCCGCCTCAGGTGAGTGCATTTGTGTCCTGTGTTCGATTGTGCGAATCTTTGTGTTTGGACAACATTGTGTTGGATGTTGGTGTACTCTGCTTCCTATGTGTGTGTGCTGCATTGTGTGTGAGATGTCCCTTCATGTGAGCTTTTGTTCACCCTTCTCCCTTTCCGGCAGTGTGGTTTTCACTTCTATGCTTATTCAGTGGTGTGATGTTGGCAGGTTGTGTGACTTGTGCTCCTTGTTGGTGTGTTTCATTTTTGCCATGGTTTGTCTATAGTTGTGCTGTACTTAATTGTGCATGTGTACCATTGTGGCCATCTTCCCCCGTCTCCCCACTCCCTGTTTCTTCCTCTTCCTGGTGCTGTTGTGTCTGTAATTTTGTCACTCCACACATAAATACATGTAATGAACAAATTAGAATAGTTCCTTGACTCTTTTAGGTTTCAAAACTTCTCTCTATTGTTTTTTTAAATTTTCCATATAAACAGTTTTTAATATTCAAGGACACATAGAAGTCAGAAGTGCAACGTATTCTATCAACACACTTTCTAGAACATTCTACAACATGTGCAGGTTAAAAGTTCATCAATTTTTTTAAACCTAACGATATTTTTTTGCAACATTTTCTCAAACATTTAACGGCACGTGCAGGTTAAAAGTTCACGATTGTTTTAAGTTCGAACAGTGCCTTCCAAATGCAGGTAGCAGGTGTGGTTGAGTTGAGCAAATTTTATCCTATGATATGTACTCACGCTTAAACTGCTTTTTCTTAACCAATCACAAAGATGCTTTACCACCAAACGAATGTGCACCCTGCTTTTAAAAACAATGCTTTTCATCTCCCAATCAGGTATCATTTTGTATGGCAAAAAAGTAGTTCCCCATCTTTAAACATATCTCCTATTCTACGAATGGACTGCATGAGCTACAGACATCTATCCATACCTCCCAGCCATACCTTCAAAATGCTAGTGTGGATCGTAGGAAATAGCTATGTTTTCTGGTGCAAGAGGTATGCAGAACAAAGACGTATTGACTTAGACCTAGGTTTACAAAATGCGGACATTAAATGTTTTGGACAAAGAGGATTGAAGTGGCACCAATTGTTGCCTTTGGTTAAAACCTGTTTGCATCTCCAACACCCTGACCTCATGATTGTGCACTGTGGTGGAAACGACCTAGGCACATTGACTGGGGTAGGTTTGGAAATGCTAATGAAGGACACCTTTCGACAATTTATATTGCTTTTGCCTCAAACTGTCTTTGTATATTCCAATATATGCCAAAGACAGAAGTGGAAATGGTCAAACCAATTTTATCCTCAGATTGAAAAATCTAGGAAGAATGTCAACAAAGCTGTGTCTGCATACCTCAGAGACCATAGAATGGGGTCGATCTACAAGAACAACATACATTTTCATATGGCTGATATCTACAGAAGTGATGGAGTACACTTCACAGATCAGGGAAATTGAGTTTTTCTGAATAACCTGAAGCTGTGCATCCGCACTTATATGTAGCTCCAACTAATAAACACAAGGGCTCTTTTTAGAGCCACCTTATATTCCCAATATCGGTTCGCAGAGTGACAGCTGCAATCCGGCTAGCACAGGGAGACCTGCGGGCCATCGAGCAGCCTCGCAGAGGGACACCTGCGGCCCGTAAGCTCAGCTCGCACAGGGAGAGCTACAGGCCGTCGGCTCAGCCCGCACAGTGTGAGCTACGGGCCGTCGGCTTGCAAACGCACACCAGCGTGCTGGCTCACAGAGGGAGAGCTCCGGTCTAACTCACAAAGGGACACCAACGGGCCAACCGCCCTGCTAGCAGACACACACCTATCACCTAACGGACTCACTCGGACATGTACAGCTAGGGACATGACGGCTCACAGACGCACAGCTGCAAGCCGACGAACTGCTACTGTTTTCTGCTTTAGGGTAGTACAGTGGTGTTTGGGTAGTGTAGGGGGTTGTGCTGGGGGTAGTATTTTAGGGTTTAGGGTAGTGGAGTGGTGTTTGGGTAGGGAGTCGTGCTGGGGGTAGATTTAGGGTTTAGGGTAGTGCACTGGTGTTTGGGTAGTATAGGGGATCGTGCTGGGGTAGTGTTTTTGAGTTTACGACAGTGCAGTGGTGTTTGGGTTGTATTTGGGTAGTGTAGGGGGTCGTGCCGACAGACTGACTTACAGAGCTCCGAGCCGACGGACGGGCTTCTAAAGACATAGCTGTGACCTGGTGATATGAGGAGAGGCAGCCTGAAAGGCATATCTCACAGAGACACAGATGCCAGTGTTGCCTCGTAGAGGTAAAACTACGAACCCGATGGCTTCTACACGGAGAGATGCGAGCTGACAGAGTAAATCACAAAATGGCTGCCAACACTTCCTGGTTTCAACCATTCACAGCCAATAAGCCGCAAGCTGCTGCTTGTAACCCCTCAGCCAATCACATGTCAGAATTCTCAAATAACAATATCTGTAAAATGTGATATTTCTCAAAAACTACTGAACGGATTTACACCATTTAAACAACAGCGTGCTTTCTGGAGCATCACCGTTCTCCCTGCCAAATTTTGCGTAATTCCGTTCAGCAGTTTCACCTGTAGTCTTCTGTAAAGTTTCGTATGGAAATTGCATGGAGAAAACACGTTTTAGGACCCTCTTTTTTCTCAGCCCCTCCTACACCATTCACCCCCAAACTTTCAATATAAGAGCTAATCCAAAAAGAGAAACTTTTGGATAATTTCATAAAGATTCATCAAACGACGCCAAAGTTACAAGCACATACAAGGCTCCAGAAGGGGGCCGCGCAACACCCTCCCAACATAAGTGAAGCCCTGGGGCTGCGCGGACCCCAGCGGCCCCCGCCACCCCTGCGAGCCCCTGCTGTTATTTTTTAAGAAATACCCCGCAACCTAGCCCACCCAAGGGCCTCATTAAAATAAAACGCGAGAACCCGCGACCCCAGCGCCAATTTTTGCTGATTTTTAATTTTTTTTTAAATAATTTTTTGGGCCCTGGGTGTCCTCCTGGGACCCCCTGAGCAGACCTAGTGGGTCAGGGTTTTTCTACCCTGCCCCCTTCTCTTGTTTTATACCTTTGTTTCTCCGTTTTTGTGTGACTCGCTTCTACCGAGCCACAAAATGGCTGCCAACACTTCCTGGTTTGGAGTGCTAGCAGCCAATCACTGTGAAGCTCGCGCACGCGACTTAGGCTCCGCTCAGAAATCGAAACGTTTATTTTTCTAATTTCTCAGCAACTACAGAACGGATTTACACCATTTTTAAAAAGTTCGCTTTCTGACCCAAGCACTAACTTTCTGCCAAATTTGGAGTAATTCCGTTCAGTAGTTTCGGCTGTAGCTCTGCACAAAGTTTCCTATAGGAAATTGATTTTTTGACTCTTATTTTCTGAATTTCTCAAAAACTACTGAACGGATTTACACCATTTAAAAAAAAAGGTCGCTTTCTGAACCAAGTTCTACCATTCTGCCAAATTTGGGGTAATTCCGTTCAGCAGATCAAGCTGTAGCTCGTCGCAAAATTTCCTGAGGAAATTAACATAGAGAAAATGAGTTTTGGGACCCCCCTTTTTTCTCAGCCCCCGCTTTACGAATTACCCCCAAACTTTCAGGATTGGAGCTGACCTGGATAGACTTTTCTTTGGGAGAATTTCAGGAAGATTCGTCAAACGACGCCAAAGTTATTAGCAAATCAAAAAATGCCTTTCCTATGGAAACTAGGTTCTAACTATAACTACCTACTGGCGACCGCCAGTAGGTAATATATATATATATATATATATTCACTGAAAAAACCATAGGTTTAAGACACGTTATAGTTAGAAATTAGCATTTAAAAAACCTTTGAAATTCACTGAAAAAACCATAGGTTTTAGGGACAGTTATAGTTAGTTGGACATTTCACTCGTACAAAACCATAGAAATTCCCCGTTATAGTTAGTTCAGCTAACTATAACTCGCGCCCCGCAATGCACTGCTGATGACGTCACATATTACATCACTCATGACATGGTCAGTGACATCACTGATGACATCACTGATGACATCTCAAATGACATCACTGATGACATCATCCAGTGACTGTGTGTTTCTGTAAAGTTTAAATATGTTTAATATATATAGGGAAAGGCGTATTGAAGAATGAGTGGGTGTATAAGTGTCTGAATGGATGATTTAGTACGTGAGTGACTGACTCTACAAGTGAGTGATTAAATGTATCTTACTGAATGCATGGGTTAGTGACTAAACTGTGTGAATGTCTGTATCCGTCTGTCTGTTGGTTTGTAAGCGGCTGCATGGCTTTCTGAATAGCTACATGAGTGTCTACATGGGTTATTGATTGATTGTCTGAGTATCTGTATGGGTGCCTGAGTGTTTGTGTGGGTGGGGTGTGTGGGACTCTGTGCATAGAAGTGTGAGTTGGTGATTCACTGGGTGCATGGTTTCAAGAGTGCATCTGTGATAGACTGTATGGGTGGGTGAGTGTGTGTATGGGTGTGTTAGTAATTGAATGTATATCTCAGTGGTACATGTGTGAGTAACTACATATGTGAAAGGCAGTATATATGTGTGTTGGAGTATATAAATGGCTATAAGTGAGAGTGTGTGATTGTGAGAGTGGCTGTATGGATGAGTGTGTACTTGTATCAGTGATTGTATAAGAGCGTAAGAATGTGCTAGTATTTGTATGAGTAAGTGAGCTGGTGTGTGTATAACTGTATAGGTGAGTAAATGGGTGTGTGATTAAGTTTTTGCATGACTGACTAGGTGTGTGAGTACCTCTATGGATGAGTGGCGGTGTGTGAGTGTTTATATAGGTGTATGAGTGCATATGATAGTCCTGTACTGAGTGACTAAGTATGAGTGACTGTACGGGTGAGTGAGTGGATGTGTGTGTAGACCTAAGAATCAGTCAGTGGGTATGTAGTTTTTGGTGTTGGAGTGTCTATGGTTTTGAGAATGGCAGTCTGTAATTTAGAGTGGGTGTATCAAAAGTTATATTAGGGTGTGAGAAGATGCATGAAATTATCACATGGATGATGTCATCAGTGATGTCATTTGAGATGTCATCAGTGATGTCATCAGTGATGTCACTGACCATGTCATGAGTGATGTAATATGTGACGTCATCAGCAGTGCATTGCGGGCGCGAGTTATAGTTAGCTGAACTAACTATAACGGGGAATTTCTATGGTTTTGTACGAGTGAAATGTCCAACTAACTATAACTGTCCCTAAAACCTATGGTTTTTTCAGTGAATTTCAAAGGTTTTTTAAATGCTAATTTCTAACTATAACGTGTCTGAAACCTATGGTTTTTTCAGTGAATTTCAAAGGTTTTTAAATGCTAATTTCTAACTATAACGTGCCTGAAACCTATGATTTTTAAGTGAATTTCAAAGGTTTTTTAAATGCTAGTTTCTAACTATGCCTACAGAGGTAGGACATGTGAAGAAAGAAGAAAAAACACACAGAAAGAAGCAAAAGATGTGCAGAAAGAACCAACAGAGGAGCAGAAAGAGGCCTTGTTGCAAAATCATCCTGTGCCCACAACTTTTTCAGACGGGTACTGGTGGTAACTGACTCTGACTAACCAGAGCCAGTGCTATGCTAAAAGATACTTAGAATACAGTGAAAACACCTACATACACTAGGGAACACTATGCGTTGGGATACCCCTGTGATTAGCATGACCTCCTCTGCAAGTACCTAGTACATAATAGGGCAGGGGGATTAAAACTACCTCTTAAAACGCGCTACAGGGCGCGTTTGCACAGTGGTGAAGGGAGGGGGGCCTGAGGTGACATGTGTGCAAACGCACCCGTGGCGCGTTTTAAGTTGCGGATTAAGTCCCCTTGAATTCTGAGGGTCCCTAGGGCCCAACTAGCCCCCAGGTACCTACAGTTAGGACCACAGAGCTGAGTTGCAGAGAGGCGTTCCGAGGCCACGCACCTTTTTCACCTCTCTGCAACGCAACTCTGTTGTGCTTACTGAAGGTACCTGGTGGGCTAGTTGGCCCCAGGGTCCCTCAGGATTCAAAGGAATTAATTCCCCAACTTAAACGCACCACAGGGCGTGTTTGCGCACATGTCACCTGAGGCCCCGCCCTCCCTTCACCACTGTGCAAACGCGCCCCGTGGTGCGTTTTAAGTTGGGGGATTAGGTCACCTTGAATCCTGAGGGTCCCTGGGGCCCAACTAGCCCACTAGGTACTTCCAGTAAGCACCACAGGCCTGCGTTGCAACGCCTGTAACAAATTGTGCAGTTGTGTTTAGGTAGTGAAGAGGGTCGTGCTGGGGGTAGTGTTTTAGGGTTTAGGGTAGTGCAGTGGTATTTGTGTAGTGTAGAAGTGTGGCTCAATGGTTAGAGCGGCAGACCCTGATGCAGAGATCTGGCTCGGGACCAGGGTTCAATTCCCGCCTCGGCGGAGTCTTGAGGCTCAGTTTCCTCGGACCTGAGTAGTTCTCGCCTCGGTGCCTATTCTAATCATGGGTCCCACTCTGCAACTCTGGGCAATAGCTTGCTTAATCTCTACAGCGGCCCCAGCAGCGCTGGGATGCCTGGCTTCACCCTGGGGGTGCTCAGGAGTGGACATTTCACAGGGAAAAGCCAGGAAGGGTTCCACAGCGGTATGCGTACAGCGCCTGGACACCACTTTGGGGGTATGGGTGCGCTTTACAAGTACAAATTTCATTCATTCATGCTGGGGGTAGATTTAGGGTTTAGGGTAGTGCAGTGGTGTTTGGGTAGTGTAGGGAGTCGTGCTGGGGGGAGTGTTTTAGGGTTTAGGGTAGTGCAGTGGTGTTTGGGTAGTGTAGGGGGTCGTGCTGGGGGTAGTGTTTTAGGGTTTAGGGTAGTGCAGTGGTGTTTGGGTAGTGTAGGGGGTCGTGCTGGGGGTAGTGTTTTAGGGTTTAGGGCAGTGCAGTGGTGTTTGGGTAGTGTAGGGGGTACTGCTGGGGGTAGTGTTTTAGGGTTTAGGGTAGTGCAGTGGTGTTTGGGTAGTGTAGGGGTACGTGCTGGGGGTAGTGTTCTAGGGTTTAGGGCAGTGCAGTGGTGTTTGGGCAGTGTAGGGGGTAATGCTGGGGGTGGTGTTTTAGGGTTTAGGGCAGTGCAGTGGTGTTCGGGCAGTGTAGGGGGTCGTGCTGGGGGTGGTGTTTCAGGGTTTAGGGCAGTGCAGTGGTGTTCGGGCAGTGTAGGGGTGGTGTTTCAGGGTTTAGGGCAGTGCAGTGGTGTTCGGGCAGTGTAGGGGGTCGTGCAGGGGGTGGTGTTTCAGGGTTTAGGGCAGTGGTGTTCGGGCAGTGTAGGGGTCGTGCTGGGGGTGGTGTTTCAGGGTTTGGGGCAGTGCAGTGGTATTCGAGCAGTAAAGGGGTCGTGCTAGGGTGGTGTTTCAGGGTTTAGGGCAGTGCAGTGGTGTTCGGGCAGTGTAGGGGGCGGTGCAGGGGGTGGTGTTTCAGGGTTTAGGGCAGTGCAGTGGTGTTCGGGCAGTGTAGGGGTGCTGCAGGGGGTGGTGTTTCAGGGTTTAGGGCAGTGCAGTGGTGTTCGGGCAATGTAGGGGGTCATGCAGGGGGTGGTGTTTCAGGGTTTAGGGCAGTGCAGTGGTGTTCGGGCAGTGTAGGGGGTCGTGCTGGGGCTGGTGTTTCAGGGTTTAGGCCAGTACAGTGGTGTTCGGGCAGTGTAGGGGGTCGTGCTGGGGCTGGTGTTTCAGGGTTTAGGGCAGTGCAGTGGTGTTCGGGCAGTGTAGGGGGTCTTGCTGGGGCTGGTGTTTCAGGGTCTAGGGCAGTGCAGTGGTGTTCGGGCAGTGTAGGGGGTCTTGCTGGGGCTGGTGTTTCAGGGTTTAGGGCAGTGCAGTGGTGTTCGGGCAGTGTAGGGGGTCGTGCTGGGGGTGGTGTTTCAGGGTTTAGGGCAGTGCAGTGGTGTTTGGGCAGTGTAGGGGTCATGCTGGGGCTAGTGTTTCAGGATTTAGGGCAGAGCAATGGTGTTCAGGCAGTGTAGGGGGTTTTGCTGGAGGTGGTGTTTCAGGGTTTAGGGCAGTGCAGTGGTGTTCGTGCAGTGTAGGGGGTGTTGTTTCAGGGTTTAGGGCAGTGGTGTTCAGGCAGTGTAGGGGGTCTTGCTGGGGTTGATGTTTCAGGGTTTAGGGCAGTGCAGTGGTGTTCGGGCAGTGTAGGGGGTCGTGCTGGGGGTGGTGTTTCAGGGTTTAGGGCAGTGCAGTGGTGTTCCGGCAGTGTAGGAGGTCGTGCAGGGGTGGTGTTTCAGGGTTTAGGGCAGTGCAGTGGTGTTCGGGCAGTGTAGGGGGTCATGCTGGGGGTGGTGTTTCAGGGTTTAGGGCAGTGCAGTGGTGTTCGGGCAGTGTAGGGTGTCGTGCTGAGGGGTGGTGTTTCAGGGTTTAGGGCAGTGCAGTGGTGTTTGGGCAGTGTAGGGGGTCGTGCAGGGGGTGTTGTTTCAGGGTTTAGGGCAGTGCAGTGGTGTTCAGCCAGTGTAGGTGGTCTTGCTGGGGGTGGTGTTTCAGGCTTTAGTGCAGTGGTGTTCGGGCAGTGTAGGGGGTCTTGCTGGGGGTGGTGTTTCAGGGTTTAGGGCAGTGCAGTGGTGTTCGGGCAGTGTAGGGGGTCTTGCTGGGGCTGGTGTTTCAGGGTTTAGGGCAGTGCAGTGGTGTTCGGGCAGTGTAGGGGTCGTGCTGGGGCTGGTGTTTGAGGGTTTAGGGCAGTGCAGTGGTGTTCGGGCAGTGTAGGGGTCGTGCTGGGGCTGGTGTTTCAGGGTTTAGGGCAGTGCAGTGGTTTTCGGGCAGTGTAGGCGGTCGTGCTGGGTCTGGTGTTTCAGGGTTTAGGGCAGTGCAGTGGTGTTCGAGCAGTGTACGGGGTTGTGCTGGGGCTGGTGTTTCAGGGTTTAGGGCAGTGCAGTGGTGTTCGGGCAGTGTAGGGGGTCGTGCTGGGGGTGGTGTTTCAGGGTTTAGGGCAGTGCAGTGGTGTTCGGGCAGTGTAGGGGGTCGTGCTGGGGCTGGTGTTTCATGGTTTAGGGCAGTGCAGTGGTGTTCGGGCAGTGTAGGGGGTCGTGCTGGGGGTGGTGTTTCAGGGTTTAGGGCAGTGCAGTGGTGTTCGGGCAGTGTAGGGGGATCATGCTGGGGGTGGTGTTTCAGGGTTTAGGGCAGTGCAGTGGTGTACGGGCAGTGTAGGGGGTCTTGCTGGGGGTGGTGTTTCAGGGTTTAGGGCAGTGGTGTTCGGGCAGTGTAGGGGGTCTTGCTGGGGGTAGTGTTTCGGGGTTTAGGGCAGTGCAGTGGTGTTCGTGCAGTGTAGGGGGTCGTGCTGGGGGTGGTGTTTCAGGGTTTAGGGCAGTGCAGTAGTGTTCGGGCAGTGTAGGGGATCGTGCAGGGGTGGTGTTTCAGGGTTTAGGGCAGTGCAGTGGTGTTCGGGCAGTGTAGGGGTCGTGCTGGGGGTGGTGTTTCAGGGTTTAGGGCAGTGCAGTGGTGTTCGGGCAGTGTAGGGGGTCGTGCAGGGGGTGGTGTTTCAGGGTTTAGGGCAGTGCAGTGGTGTTCGGGCAGTGTATGGGTCGTGCTGGGGCTGGTGTTTCAGGGTTTAGGGCAGTGCAGTGGTGTTCGGGCAGTGTAGGGGGTCGTGCTGGGGGTGGTGTTTCAGGGTTTAGGGCAGTGGTGTTCGGGCAGTGTAGGGGTCTTGCTGGGGGTGGTGTTTCAGGGTTTAGGGCAGTGCAGTGGTGTTCGGGCAGTGTAGGGGGTCTTGCTGGGGGTAGTGTTTCAGGGTTTAGGGCAGTGCAGTGGTGTTCGGGCAGTGTAGGGGTCTTGCTGGGGGTAGTGTTTCAGGGTTTAGGGCAGTGCAGTGGTGTTCGTGCAGTGTAGGGGGTCGTGCTGGGGATGGTGTTTCAGGGTTTAGGGCAGTGCAGTAGTGTTCGGGCAGTGTAGGGGGTCGTGCAGGGGTGGTGTTTCAGGGTTTAGGGCAGTGCAGTGGTGTTCGGGCAGTGTAGGGGGTCGTGCTGGGAGTGGTGTTTCAGGGTTTAGGGCAGTGCAGTGGTGTTCGGGCAGTGTAGGGGGCCGTGCTGGGGTGGTGTTTCAGGGTTTAGGGCAGTGGTGTTCGGGCGGTGTAGGGGGTCTTGCTGGGGGTGATGTTTCAGGGTTTAGGGCAGTGCAGTGGTGTTCGGGCAGTGTAGGAGGTCTTGCTGGGGGTAGTGTTTCAGGGTTTAGGGCAGTGCAGTGGTGTTCGGGCAGTGTAGGGGTCATGCTGGGGGTGGTGTTTCAGGGTTTAGGGCAGTGCAGTGGTGTTCGGGCAGTGTAGGGGGTCGTGAAGGGGGTGGTGTTTCAGGGTTTAGGGCAGTGCAGTGGTGTTCGGGCAGTGTAGGGGGTCGTGCTAGGGGTATGTGTTTCAGGGTTTAGGGCAGTGCAGTGGTGTTCGGGCAGTGTAGGGGGTCGTGCAGGGGCTGGTGTTTCAGGGTTTAGGGCAGTGCAGTGGTGTTCGGGCAGTGTAGGGGGTTGTGCTGGGGGTAGTGTTTTAGGGTTTAGGGTAGTGCAGTGGTGCTTGTGTAGTGTAGGGGGTCGTGCTGGGGGTAGTGTTTTAGGGTTTAGGGTAGTGCAGTGGTGTTTGTGTAGTGTAGGGGGTCATGTTTTAGGGTAGTGCAGTGGTGTTTGGGTAGTGTAGGGGGTCGTGCTGGGGGTAGTGTTTTAGGGTTTAAGGTAGTGCAGTGGTGTTTGTGTAGTGTAGGGGGTCGTGCTGGGGGTAGTGTTTTAGGTTTTAGGGTAGTGCAGTGGTGCTTGTGTAGTGTAGGGGGTCGTGCTGGGGGTAGTGTTTTAGGGTTTAGGGTAGTGCAGTGGTGTTTGTTTAGTGTAGGGGGTCATGTTTTAGGGTAGTGCAGTGGTGTTTGGGTAGTGTAGGGGGTCGTGCTGGGGGTAGTGTTTTAGGATTTAGGTTAGTGCAGTGGTGTTGGGGTAGTGTTTTAGGGTTTAGGGTAGTGCAGTGGTGTTTGTGTAGTGTAGGGGTCATGCTGGGGGTAGTGTTTTAGGGTTTAGGATAGTGCAGTGGTGCTTGTGTAGTATAGGGGGTCGTGCTGGGGTAGTGTTTTAGGGTTTAGGGTAGTGCAGTGGTGTTTTTGTAGTGTAGGAGGGTCATGTTTTAAGATGCAACGCTCCAATACCTGACCAGTCTGCACTACATAAAACTACAAAAAAACTAAAAATAAAAAGTGTTTTGCACACTTTTGTCATTGGGCTATATGTGGGCTACATCTGGGTAATATTTGTGCTACATTTGGGCTCTTTTTTTACTGGTGGCCATCTTGGAAGACTTCTTTGTTATGAAGTTTCCTAATTTCCTCATTTACTGCAGTCTCCTCAGTAGGAAATGCTTTCAGTTTTTACTTTGATTCCATCAAGAAGGCATTCAGATGTGTCACACATTTGCCATAAATTCAGAATGTTATTACTCTAGTTGTTCATTAGATCACTGTAGTAAAGCTACTGCTCACCAAGGAGTTAACTGGAAGTCTACTGCTGGTATTGAAAGTGATTGTTTCAGTCTGCATGTCAGAATTTTCTAATGAAATAGAAGAGGATTTGAGATCTCACTTAAAACATGCACTAAATTTTCTTTTTGCAGCACTAACCATAATTTCTATGGCAAAATGAACCCCCTCATTTTGTTCCTTTTTAAATTAAATGTTTTAAGTGTTACCAGTTTATTCCAATCAAGATGGCTTCAGGTGTGCCATACTTTTGTCATAAGTAAGACTGTTAGCGCTCTAGTTGTTCTTTAGAACACTCTGGGAAGCTGCAGTAGAACACAAAGGCATCAACTGACAGGCTGCTCCTGTTGAAATATAGCAGGAAGATATTTGAGATCACACTTGAAACATGTCCTAATTTTTCTTTCTACAGCACTAACCATAATTTCTATGACAAAATGAACCCCATCATTTTGTTCCTTTTTAAATTAAATGTTTTAAGTGTTACCAGTTTATTCCAATCAAGATGGCTTCAGGTGTGCCATACTTTTGTCATAAGTAAGGCTGTTAGCACTCTAGTTGTTCTTTAGAACACTCTGGGAAGCTGCAGTAGAACACAAAGGCATCAACTGACATGCTGCTCCTGTTGAAATATAACAGGAAGATATTTGAGATCACACTTGAAACATGTCCTAATTTTCTTTCCAGAGCACTAACCATAATTTCTATGACAAGATGAACCCCATCATTTTGTTCCTTTTTAAATTAAATGTTTTAAGTGTTACCAGTTTATTCCAATCAAGATGGCTTCAGGTGTGCCATACTTTTGTCATAAGTAAGGCTGTTAGCACTCTAGTTGTTCTTTAGAACACTCTGGGAAGCTGCAGTAGAACACAAAGGAATCAACTGACAGTCTCTGCCCTTGTTGGATGTACATGTTTTACTGAGAATGTCAGACTTCATTCTCACATGACTGAGAAAGATAATGTGAATTTACAGAAAATATGCTCTCATTTTAGCTTCTGGGGCACCTTCCAAAACTGTATGGGACAAGCATGTGAAAATAGTTTTCTCTCAAACATGATTCATGATATCCCAGCAGAAGGTTTTTCACAGGGTAAAATCACCTTAGAACACACCACAATTCCTGAAATTAGTATGGTACCATCAACAAATGAATTCTAATGTAACTAAAGTCTGTTATCACTAACCCTGGGCATAATACTTTGCTACGCTCACGGAGCATGCAAAGTTTGTGTTACTACGCACTACGCAAATTGCACGTAGCAGAGTAAAAAACTCTACTAATCAACGTAGCGTAGCAGCAGTATATTAAACACATACAAATGCTTTGTTAAAGCAATTTTCTATACTGAAAAGCATATAACAAATTCACAAAAGTAAACTTTGACAATGAAAATATCAAGCAATGAGAGAGGTGATGATTTTGGGTTTCCCCTAACCTAGGGGGAGGACCAAGCAGATGCCTTGAACACAAAAAGCATATCATGTGAACGATTCAGTGGTGGTCCCTTCCTCCTAGGACCACCCCAAGCACAGTTATGGGCAAAAATACAATCCCAACCAAAGGCCCTGCAAAGCATTATGGGACGAGATTAGCAGTGGGCAGTGAATATTATAGTGTCCAATATCAAAATAATTCTACAAAGAGCTGCAGTTCAACTAGTCGTTACTAGATGTCCCTCACGAGTCAAATGCAAAAGCATTGAAATTATTAATACATCAAGCTGCAGTTCCACTAGTCGTTACTAGATGTCCCTCACGAGTCAAATGCAAAAGCATTGAAACCCTTTCATGAAGCTTTTGCATTTGACTCGTGAGGGACATCTAGTAGCGACTAGTGGAACTGCAGCTCTTTGTAGAATTATTTTGACATTGGATACTATAATATTCACTGCCCACTGCTAATCTCGTCCCATAATGCTTTGCAGGGCCTTTGGTTGGGATTGTATTTTTGCTAATAACTGTGCTTGGGGTGGTCCTAAGAGGATGGGACCACCACTGAATCGTTCAAAGATGTGCTTTTTGTTTTCAAGGCATCTGCTTGGTTCTCTCCCTAGGTTAGGAGGATACCAAAATCATCACCTCTCTCACTGCTTGTTAATTTATCAATTTTACTTTTGTGAAATGCTATATGCATTTTAGCATATAAAGACAGAGATACTTATTTTATCTTAACTTGCACTGTGCAAGATGCCTTTGGCAATTATTGTACAGGGCAGTCAAGCACACAGCTACGCACTACGCAATTTGCATATAGCTATGTGTAGTTCAAAATGTACTTCACGTAGCTACGTGAAGTGCTACTACGCAAACTACGCCCAGGGTTAGTTATCACCCTTTATAGTTCTCCTTTTGGTAACCCTCAAAATCTTCGATTCACTACAATGCATTTCAATGGTACTATCATTTATATTGGTCCCAAGATGGCTGCCAGCAATTCCAGGATGAAGTGCTGACAGCCAATCAGATCTCACGATGACATGTGTGGTTAGGCTCCGCCCAGATATATATGTGTTTTTACTTTTGATTTTCTCAGCAACTACTGAGCAGTTTACACCATTTAACAAAAGGGTTCTTTTTGAACCAAGAACTACCTCTTTGCCAAATTTGGTGTAATTCCGTTCAGCAGTTCGGGCTGTAGCCTTGCATAAAGTTTCCTATGGGAAATTGATTTTTGACTCTTATTTTTTAATTTCTCCGCAACTACTGAACGGATTTACACCATTTAACAAAAGGGTTCTTTCTGAACCAAGAACTACCTCTTTGCCAAATTTGGTGTAATTCCGTTCAGCAGTTAGGGCTGTAGCCGTGTCTAAAGTTTCCTATGGGAAAATGAATGGGGAAAACACGTTTTGGGACCCCCTTTTTTCTCGGCCCCCGCTTGACGAATCACCCTGAGACTTTCAGGGTAGGAGCGGACCGGAGCGGGCCATAAAGTTTGAAAATTTCGCGAAGATTCGTCAGCCGACGCAAGAGTTATTTCAAATAGAATGTCGCGGATTTCCTATGGAAAATAGGTCCTAACTATAACTATCTACTGGCGACCGCCAGTAGATAATATATTATCTACTGGCGGTCGCCAGTAGATAGTTATAGTTAGGACCTGTTATCCATTGGAAATCGTAACATTCTATTCCCAATAAGTTTGGCGTCGTTTGACGAATCATCGCGAAATTTTCAAAACTAGTGGGGCGCTCCGGTCCGCTCCCGTCTTGAAAGTTTTGGGGTGATTCATCAAGCGGGGGCCGAGAAAAGGGGGTCCCAAAACGTGTTTTCTCCATGTTAATTCCCATAGGAAATTTTAGACACGGTTACAGCCCGAACTGCTGAGCGGAATTACACCAAATTTTGCAAAAGGTAGCGCTTGGTTCAGAAAGCGACCTTTTTAAATGGTGTAAATCCGTTCAGTAGTTGCGGAGAAATTCAAAAAATAAGAGTGAAAAATCAATTTCCCATAGAAACTTTATGCAGGCTACAGCAAAAACTGCTGAACGGAATTACACCAAATTTGGCAAAAAGCAGTGCTTGGTTCAGAAAGCACCCTTTTTAAAAATGGTGTAAATCCGTTCAGTAGTTGCTAGAAAATCCAAAATAAAAGTTTCCGATATTTATGGCCGCGGTGGATCCGCGCACCCTCCCGACTTCGAGCTGCAGGCTAATTGGCTGTCAACACTCCAAATCAGGAAGTGTTGGCAGCCATCTTGTTCCTCGGTAGAACCGAGGAACAAGAACGCAGTAAAAAAAGTGCGTAAAACGCAAAAAGGGGGCAGGGTAGAAACACCCTGACCCCCTAGGCCTGCTCAGGGGGTCCTACAAGGACCCCCAGGCCCAAATTATTATTATTTTTTTTTAAATCGGCAAAAAATGCGCTGGGTGCGCGGATCCCGCAAGAAGAAAAAAAACGAAGCGCGGGCTCCCGCGCTTCGTGGTTAATTGGCCCCCGGGTGGGCCAAGTCCCGGGGGCATGCGGGTTTAATTTAATAATAATATGGGGGGCCTCTAAGGCCCCCCAAACCCGGGGACCGCCACCCCCGGGGCTTCTTTTTTTTAAATAACCTGTGTGGGGGGGCTCGAGCCCCCCCACACCCCACAGGGACCGCCACCTCCCCAGGGCACTAATTAAAGAAATGTGGGGGTCCGTTTCGGACCCCCAAAGCCCCAGGGACCACCACCTCCCCGGGGCTGTGCAATTCAAGGGAGGGGGGCCATGCGGCCCCCCTCCTGGAGCCCTTGATGGCCCTGGGGACCAACACCCCCCAGGGCCGGCTCCTGCAGTGTCCTGGGGTGACTATCCCCGGGACACTGAAGTTTGCCATGTCATTGCAAACTGCTTTGGATATTGGAAGCGAGAGCAGGGAAACCTGCTCTCCCTTCCAATATCCAAAGCACATTGCTTTTCCACACGGGGAGCTGCATGTTAGCAGGTCCCCATGTGAAAAAGCAATGCCGGCTCCCGCAGGACGCGGGGAGCCGGCAGGGTCCGTGGGGGAGTTGGGGTCCCCCCACGGACCCCAAAAGATAGGGCCAGCCCCGAGGGATGGGGTCCCCGGGGAAGAAGTGGCCCGGGAGGGGGGCCACACGGCCCCCCTCCCCAAAAATAATTTAAAAAATAAAAATAAAAAAATAAATAAAGGCCGGCCCCGAGGGATGGGGTCCCTGGGGCCAATAGAGGCCTTAGGAGGGGGGCCACGCAGCCCCCTCCTCCAAAAATAAGTTTTAAAAGTGGCCATGCCCGGGGGATGGGGTCCCCAGGGCCGGAATCGGCCACGGGAGGGAGGCCACGTGGCCCCCTTCCTGTACAGTATTTTTTTTAAAAAAAAGAAAAAAGGCATCAGGCCCTGGGGGATGGGGTCCCCAGGGCCCCAAAAGTAAAGAAAGGGGGCCACACAGCCCCCTTCAAAAAAACAAAAAGAAAGAAAAGAAGCGATCGAGCATCAGGCCTCGCCCCCTCCCTTAACCACTCTGCAAACGCGCCCTGTGGCGCGTTTTAAATTGGGGAAATAATTCCCATTCAATACTGGGTGTCCCTGGGGGCCAACTAGCCCACCAGGTACCTCCAGTAAGCGCCACAGGGCTGGGTTGCAGAGAGGTGGTAAAGGCCACGCCCCTTTTTACACCTCTCTGCAACGCAGCTCTGTGGCGATTACTGGAGGTACCTGGTGGGATAGTTGGACCCCAGGGACCCTCAGGATTCAAAGGGGACTTAATCCCCCAACTTACAACGCACCACGGGGCGCGTTTGCACAGTGGTGAAGGGAGGGGCGGGGCTAAGGTGACATGTGTGCAAACAGGCCCCGTGGCGCGTTTTAAAATGGGGAATTAAATCCCCTTCAATCCTGAGGGTCCTGAGGGCCAACTAGCTCAACAGGTACATCCAGAAAGCGCCACAGAGCTGCATTGCAGAGAGGTGCAAAAAGGGGCGTGGCCTCTGAACACCTCTCTGCAACGCAGCTCTCTGGCGCATACTGGACGTATCTGGTGGGCTAGTTGGCCCTTAGGGACCCTCGGGATTGAGGAGGAATTAATTCTCCAACTTAAAACGCACCACAGGGCGTGTTTGCAGACATGTTACCTCAGGCCCCACCCCCTTCCTTCACCATTGTGCAAATATTCCTCTAAAATCAGCCGAACTACGAATTCCGATTTACTCACCTGTTATCAGGAGAGACCTCAGTGCTGCATCTTTGAGCCCAGTACAGATCCTGAAAAGTAATTTTAACCGTACTTACCAGTAACTTCAATTTCCTTCCATAGGCTAACATTGACTGGTTTCACTTGGAAATTCTTCTAAGTGTGGAGTTTTGGAACTTTATAATATTCCTCTAAAATCAACCGAACTACGAATTCCGATTTACTCACCTCTTATCACGAGAGACCTCAGTGCTGCATCTTTGAGCCCAGTACTGATCCTGAAAAGTAATTTTTACCGTACTTACCAGTAACTTGAATTTCCTTCCATAGGATATCATTGCCTGCTTTTGCTGAAAAAGTTTCTAAGTGTCGATTTTGAAACATACAGATATTCCTCTAAAATCAGCAGAACTACGAATTCCGATTTACTCACCTGTTATCAGGAGAGACCTCAGTGCTGCATCTTTGAGCCCAGTACAGATCCTGAAAAGTAATTTTAACCGTACTTACCAGTAACTTGAATTTCCTTCCATAGGCTAACATTGACTGGTTTCACTTGGAAATTCTTCTAAGTGTGGAGTTTTTGAACTTTATAATATTCCTCTAAAATCAACCAAACTACGAATTCCGATTTACTCACCTGTTATCAGGAGAGACCTCAGTGCTGCATCTTTGAGCCCAGTACTGATCCTGAAAAGTAATTTTAACCGTACTTACCAGTAACTTTAATTTCCTTCCATAGGCTAACATTGACTGGTTTCACTTGGAAATTCTTGTATTTCCTTCCATAGGAATCCATTGTCTGGTTTTCAGCAGAAAAATTTCAAAGTGTCGATTTTCACAAACTACAAATATTCCTTAAAAATCGCCTGTATGACTTAAACGCATTCTTTCAACTGTTTACAGGAGATGCACCAGTGCTGGATCCAGGATCCACCACTGAGTAAGAAAAAGTAACGATAACACTACTTACCTGCTAAGTGAATTTCCTCCCGTAGGATAACATTGGTGATTCTATGTGAAAAAGTTTCTGTGTCAACTTTTAAAATACAATAATATTCCTTAAAAATCACTACTGTAACCAAAACGCTTTTACTCAACTGTTTACAGGAGATGTCCCAGGACTGAATCTAGGATCCAGTCCTGTGGTTAGAAAAGTAATCCATAAAGTAACTAATTGCATTTAACTAGAAATTCACATTGAGCTCAATGTTGCATTGTGTTTGAAATTGTGTTGCCCATTGCAACAACTGTAACTACTGTACTTAAAAGTCTATTGCCTATTTGCAAAGTATTTAAACTAAAGTAATTCATTCTGAGAAAGTATATTTTGTAATGTAATGTATAATGTAATTACAATGTTATTTAAAAATAAAATATCTAAAAATAAATAGTTAAAAAAAATGTAGTAAATCAGTATAAAAAAAAATATATAACAATTAATACATTTAAAAATTGTCATTTACAAAACCTTTGAAATTCACTGAAAAAACCATAGGTTTCAGGCACGTTATAGTTAGAAATAAGCATTTAAAAAACCTTACAAATTCACTGAAAAAACCATAGGTTTTAGGGACAGTTATAGTTAGTTGGACATTGCACTCATACAAAACCCGTGAAATTCCCCCGTTATAGTAAGTTCAGCTAACTATAACTCGTGCCCCCGCAATGCACTGCTGATGACGTCACATATTACATCACTCATGACATGGTCAGTGACATCACTGATGACATCTCAAATGACATCACTGATGACATCACTGATGTCATCATCCATGTGATAATTTGATGCATCTTTTCACACCCTAATATAACTTTTGATACACCCACTGTAAATTACAGACTGCCATTCTCAAAACCATAGACACTCCAACACCAATAACTACATACACACTCACTGATTCTTAGGTCTACACACACATCCACTCACTCACCTCTACAATCACTCATACTTACGGTCACTCAGTACACGACTTTCATATGCACTTATACACCTACATAGACACTCACACACCGCCACTCATCCATAGAGGTACTCACACACCTAGTCAGTCATGCAAATAATTAATCACACTTCCATTTACTCACCTATACAGTTATACACACACCAGCTCACTTACTCATACAAATACTAGCACATTCTTACGCTCTTATACAATCACTGATACAAGTACACACTCATCCATACAGCCACTCTCACAATCACACACTCTCACTTATAGCCATTTATATACTCCAACACACATATATACTGCCTTTGACATATTAGTTACTCACACATGTACCACTAAGATATACATTCACTCACTAACACACCCCTACACACACTCACCCACCCATACAGTCCATCACAGATGCACTCTTGAAACCATGCACCCAGTGAATCACCCACTCACAGATCTATGCGCAGTCACACACACCCCACACAAACACTCAGGCACCCATACAGATACTCAGACAACCAATCAAAAACCCATGTAGACACTCATGTAGCTATTCGCAAACCTATGCAGCCGCTTACACACCAACAGACAGACGGATACAGACATTCACACAGTTTAGTCACTAACCCATGCATTCAGTAAGATACGTTTAATCACTCACTTATAGAGTCAGTCACGCACCTACTAAATCATCCATCCAGACACTTATACACCCACTCATTCTTCAATACACCTTGGCATATATATTAAACATATTTAAACTTTATAGAAACACACAGTCACTGGATGATGTCATCAGTGATGTCATTTGAGATGTCATCAGTGATGTCATCAGTGATGTCACTGACCATGTCATGAGTGATGTAATATGTGACGTCATCAGCAGTGCATTGCGGGGCGCGAGTTATAGTTAGCTGAACTAACTATAACGGGGAATTTCACGAGTTTTGTACTGAGTGCAATGTCCAACTAACTATAACTGTCCCTAAAACCTATGGTTTTTTCAGTGAATTTGTAAGGTTTTTAAATGCTAATTTCTAACTATAACGTGCCTGAAACCTATGGTTTTTTCAGTGAATTTCAAAGGTTTTAAATGCTAATTCCTAACTATAACATGTCTGAAACCTATGGTTTTTTTCAGTGAATATATATATATATATATATTTATTTACACTAATAAAACCAAAGGTTGAAGCGACATTATAGTTAATTATAGTTATGTGAAAATGTCAGTTAGAACATACCTTTTTAAACAAACGAAAAAAGTTACTGAAATTTTCCAATTATAGTTAGCTCAAGTAACTTTAACTCATGTCCTAAAGTAACTATAACTTGCGCCCACTCCATGCTCAGTGTTGTCATCAATTATGTCATTTCAGATGTTACAGCAATGTTATCAATTATGTCATAGAACATGTTATCATTGATGTAATATGGAAGGTAATTAGCAGTGCTATACCATTTCTTTAACCTGTGTCTTCTTAAGTGAATTTCTATGTGTCCAGGCCCTGTGCCACACTACCCCGGTTGCGCACGGCTGACTATGGGCCCGATTTATATATTGGTGGTATGTATACGCCAATATGGAGGTCTACCCACCGATTTCTTCGGACCTTGAGTTTGGCTTTGGCAGAGGCTATTCTGTCTCCGCCATGGCCAAACTTCTTCAATGTTTTTGGGAGTGAGGGCAATAGGAGAAATGGCTACATGTCCTCCCACCCAATTTGGATGGGCAGACATGTAGTCATTAGGTCTCGCCTAGCGTTGCAGCGCGAATGCGCTGCCGTCACTTTGCGAGGCATGCAGTATACACTATAGTGTGGAAGCTTCGTGGAAGCTCCACTCACTGTCCGGCCCATCTTCTTCATTGGCTTATGTTATAAATGCTGCCTTCCGATTGGATTTAAGCTTATTAGTCCCGCCCCATGACAGCCATGTCAGTCATTTGTATCCTTCCATGGCTACTGGCCCCTTCACTGCACAGACTACTTTCCTCACGTCCCTCCCTACACCCCCCCTTGCCCCCTCTGCCCCCCTCCCGTGCACTCCCGGTCGTGCTCCTGCCTTCTCACGCCCGCCCGCACTCCCCGTTTTCAATGCAATGCCAATGCTTGTTTAATTTGCGTGCTTCTGAAATCGGTGTTACAACCGCGATTTATCAAATGTATAAACTGAATATTTAAATTGGTGGACGTCGACAATTTCTTTATTTCCGTTCCAGGGGCCGGATATTGGGCCCTGCAGCTGAGTGGTGTGATGTCATCGCGCGTCTCGTCCAGTATCTGAGATCGTCATACTGTGCAGCCTTACGCTCCGCGCGCTGTGTGCATTTACATAAGCACATCAAGTTATGAATAACTCAGTTCGGCAGCGCTGAAAGAGAGAATGGGGTAGGTGTTCTGTTCAAAGACCCTTCAGGAAACTACAAGTCCAATAAAGACTTCCCGGAGCTAACGATTATCCTGTTGTGCGCTGCATAACTACAGAGACCAGGATTGATTGCAGCCTCGAAATGATTTGTTTAAATGTCTCTCTCCGCGGCTGTCGACAGCGGGGCTGAGTGAGGAGGGCCAGCAGCCTGGGTGTTGAGATGCATGCGTTCTAGCATCCATGTGTTTTTATTTCACAGTTCCTTAGTATTTACA
Organism: Calotriton arnoldi; assembly: GCA_963921515.1. Classification (NCBI taxonomy): domain Eukaryota; kingdom Metazoa; phylum Chordata; class Amphibia; order Caudata; family Salamandridae; genus Calotriton; species Calotriton arnoldi. The sequence continues at coordinate 194,953 of CAWUFW010010278.1, read as the reverse complement.
AATTGTAAGTAGCCAGCTTTCCCACTTTCTGTTTCTCTTTCACTGAGCTAAGCTTTTCTGGTTTCAAGTCACATCCGCAAACATTAAGAGCTTAAAAGAGATAAATAGATCGGGGTCTTATATCAATCACCAACATACATTCTAGCGTGTTCTAAAAATGATGTGTTGGATAATTTTAAAGGATTGGTCTTTGCACTGACTAACAGTGATTACAGATCGATAACTGTATGAGTTTATATTTTTTACCTTGGTAATTGGTTTTTCGAAAACCATGTTTTTGGCAGATCACTGGAAAGGCGTTCAAAGTGCTTGCCTCTTGAATTTGCATTTTTTTTTACACCAAATGACAAAACGGCCAATGTGTAATGACGTTAACATAAACAAAGCTGTCAAATGAGCGTTAGGACGACTCGCAGCCTTGGCAGGAATCTAGAGAGGAGGCGAGGATTTCCACTGGTTGCTCTCCCCTGGCTGGAATATGTGGCGAGTGCGCGTGTTTTCACTGTGTTTCTTTCTCCTTTGCTAGAATGGCAGGACGTGAGGGTTTGCACAGTGTATGCTTCTCATTCGCTAGAATACGAGGCAGAGGTAAGGTATGGAACTGTGTTTACTTCTTTTCTAAAATTTGTGAAGGAGGCGAGGGTTTACACTGTTTGCTTCTCCCTGGCTAGCCTACATGGAGGAGGCGAGGGTTTACACTATTTGCTTCTCCCTGGCTAGCCTACATGGAGGAGGCGAGGGTTTACACTATTTGCTTCTCCCTGACTAGCCTACATGGAGGAGGTGAGTGTTTACACTATTTGCTTCTCCCTGACTAGCCAACATGGAGGAGGTGAGGGTTTACACTATTTGCTTCTCCCTGGCTAGCCTACATGGAGGAGGCGAGAGTTTACACTATTTGCTTCTCCCTGACTAGCCTACATGGAGGAGGCGAGGGTTTACACTATTTGCTTCTCCCTGGCTAGCCTACATGGAGGAGGCGAGGGTTTACACTATTTGCTTCTCCCTGGCTAGCCTACATGGAGGAGGCGAGGGTTTACACTATTTGCTTCTCCCTGGCTAGCCTACATGGAGGAGGCGAGGGTTTACACTATTTGCTTCTCCCTGACTAGCCTACATGGAGGAGGCGAGGGTTTACACTATTTGCTTCTCCCTGGCTAGCCTACATGGAGGAGGCGAGGGTTTACACTATTTGCTTCTCCTGGCTAGCCTACATGGAGGAGGCGAGGGTTTACACTATTTGCTTCTCCCTGGCTAGCCTACATGGAGGAGGCGAGGGTTTACACTATTTGCTTCTCCCTGGCTAGCCTACATGGAGGAGGCGAGTGTTTACACTATTTGCTTCTCCCTGGCTAGCCTACATGGAGGAGGCGAGGGTTTACACTATTTGCTTCTCCCTGGCTAGCCTACATGGAGGAGGCGAGTGTTTACACTATTTGCTTCTCCCTGACTAGCCTACATGGAGGAGGCGAGTGTTTACACTATTTGCTTCTCCCTGACTAGCCTACATGGAGGAGGCGAGGGTTTACACTATTTGCTTCTCCCTGGCTAGCCTACATGGAGGAGGCGAGGGTTTACACTATTTGCTTCTCCCTGACTAGCCTACATGGAGGAGGCGAGTGTTTACACTATTTGCTTCTCCCTGGCTAGCCAACATGGAGGAGGCGAGGGTTTACACTATTTGCTTCTCCCTGGCTAGCCTACATGGAGGAGGCGAGAGTTTACACTATTTGCTTCTACCTGACTAGCCTACATGGAGGAGGCGAGGGTTTACACTATTTGCTTCTCCCTGGCTAGCCTACATGGAGGAGGCGAGGGTTTACACTATTTGCTTCTCCCTGGCTAGCCTACATGGAGGAGGCGAGGTTTACACTATTTGCTTCTCCCTGACTAGCCTACATGGAGGAGGCGAGGGTTTACACTATTTGCTTCTCCTGGCTAGCCTACATGGAGGAGGCGAGGTTTACACTATTTGCTTCTCCCTGGCTAGCCTACATGGAGGAGGCGAGGGTTTACACTATTTGCTTCTCCCTGGCTAGCCTACATGGAGGAGCGAGGGTTTACACTATTTGCTTCTCCCTGACTAGCCTACATGGAGGAGGCGAGGGTTTACACTATTTGCTTCTCCCTGGCTAGCCTACATGGAGGAGGCGAGGGTTTACACTATTTGCTTCTCCTGACTAGCCTACATGGAGGAGGCGAGGGTTTACACTATTTGCTTCTCCCTGACTAGCCTACATGGAGGAGGCGAGTGTTTACACTATTTGCTTCTCCTGACTAGCCTACATGGAGGAGGCGAGGGTTTACACTATTTGCTTCTCCTGACTAGCCTACATGGAGGAGGCGAGTGTTTACACTATTTGCTTCTCCCTGACTAGCCTACATGGAGGAGGTGAGGGTTTACACTATTTGCTTCTCCTGACTAGCCTACATGGAGGAAGTGAGGGTTTACACTATTTGCTTCTCCCTGGCTAGCCTACATGGAGCAGGCGAGGTTTACACTATTTGCTTCTCCCTGGCTAGCCTACATGGAGGAGGCGAGGGTTTACACTATTTGCTTCTCCCTGACTAGCCTACATGGAGGAGGCGAGGGTTTACACTATTTGCTTCTCCCTGGCTAGCCTACATGGAGGAGGCGAGGGTTTACACTATTTGCTTCTCCCTGGCTAGCCTACATGGAGGAGGCGAGGGTTTACACTATTTGCTTCTCCCTGGCTAGCCTACATGGAGGAGCGAGGGTTTACACTATTTGCTTCTCCCTGGCTAGCCTACATGGAGGAGGCGAGGGTTTACACTATTTGCTTCTCCCTGGCTAGCCTACATGGAGGAGCGAGGGTTTACACTATTTGCTTCTCCCTGACTAGCCTACATGGAGGAGGCGAGGGTTTACACTATTTGCTTCTCCCTGACTAGCCTACATGGAGGAGGCGAGGGTTTACACTATTTGCTTCTCCCTGGCTAGCCTACATGGAGCAGGCGAGGGTTTACACTATTTGCTTCTCCCTGGCTAGCCTACATGGAGGAGGCGAGGGTTTACACTATTTGCTTCTCCTGACTAGCCTACATGGAGGAGGCGAGGTTTACACTATTTGCTTCTCCCTGGCTAGCCTACATGGAGGAGGCGAGGGTTTACACTATTTGCTTCTCCCTGGCTAGCCTACATGGAGGAGGCGAGGGTTTACACTATTTGCTTCTCCCTGGCTAGCCTACATGGAGGAGGCGAGGGTTTACACTATTTGCTTCTCCTGACTAGCCTACATGGAGGAGGCGAGGGTTTACACTATTTCCTTCTCCCTGACTAGCCTACATGGAGGAGGCGAGGGTTTACACTATTTGCTTCTCCCTGGCTAGCCTACATGGAGGAGGCGAGGGTTTACACTATTTGCTTCTCCCTGGCTAGCCTACATGGAGGAGGCGAGGGTTTACACTATTTGCTTCTCCCTGGCTAGCCTACATGGAGGAGGCGAGTGTTTACACTATTTGCTTCTCCCTGGCTAGCCTACATGGAGGAGGCGAGGGTTTACACTATTTGCTTCTCCTGGCTAGCCTACATGGAGGAGGCGAGTGTTTACACTATTTGCTTCTCCCTGACTAGCCTACATGGAGGAGGCGAGTGTTTACACTATTTGCTTCTCCCTGACTAGCCTACATGGAGGAGGCGAGTGTTTACACTATTTGCTTCTCCCTGGCTAGCCTACATGGAGGAGGCGAGGGTTTACACTATTTGCTTCTCCTGACTAGCCTACATGGAGGAGGCGAGGGTTTACACTATTTGCTTCTCCCTGGCTAGCCTACATGGAGGAGGCGAGTGTTTACACTATTTGCTTCTCCCTGGCTAGCCTACATGGAGGAGCGAGGGTTTACACTATTTGCTTCTCCCTGGCTAGCCTACATGGAGGAGCGAGGGTTTACACTATTTGCTTCTCCCTGACTAGCCTACATGGAGGAGGCGAGTGTTTACACTATTTGCTTCTCCCTGGCTAGCCAACATGGAGGAGGCGAGGGTTTACACTATTTGCTTCTCCCTGGCTAGCATACATGGAGGAGGCGAGGGTTTACACTATTTGCTTCTCCCTGACTAGCCTACATGGAGGAGGCGAGGGTTTACACTATTTGCTTCTCCCTGGCTAGCCTACATGGAGGAGGCGAGGGTTTACACTATTTGCTTCTCCCTGGCTAGCCTACATGGAGGAGGCGAGGGTTTACACTATTTGCTTCTCCCTGGCTAGCCTACATGGAGGAGGCGAGGGTTTACACTATTTGCTTCTCCCTGGCTAGCCTACATGGAGGAGGCGAGGGTTTACACTATTTGCTTCTCCCTGGCTAGCCTACATGGAGGAGGCGAGGGTTTACACTATTTGCTTCTCCCTGGCTAGCCTACATGGAGGAGGCGAGGGTTTACACTATTTGCTTCTCCCTGACTAGCCTACATGGAGGAGGCGAGGGTTTACACTATTTGCTTCTCCCTGGCTAGCCTACATGGAGGAGGCGAGGGTTTACACTATTTGCTTCTCCCTGACTAGCCTACATGGAGGAGGCGAGGGTTTACACTATTTGCTTCTCCCTGGCTAGCCTACATGGAGGAGGCGAGGGTTTACACTATTTGCTTCTCCTGACTAGCCTACATGGAGGAGGCGAGGGTTTACACTATTTGCTTCTCCCTGGCTAGCCTACATGGAGGAGGCGAGTGTTTACACTATTTGCTTCTCCCTGGCTAGCCTACATGGAGGAGGCGAGGGTTTACACTATTTGCTTCTCCCTGGCTAGCCTACATGGAGGAGGCGAGGGTTTACACTATTTGCTTCTCCCTGACTAGCCTACATGGAGGAGGCGAGGGTTTACACTATTTGCTTCTCCCTGGCTAGCCTACATGGAGGAGGCGAGGTTTACACTATTTGCTTCTCCCTGGCTAGCCTACATGGAGGAGGCGAGTGTTTACACTATTTGCTTCTCCCTGGCTAGCCTACATGGAGGAGGCGAGGGTTTACACTATTTGCTTCTCCCTGGCTAGCCTACATGGAGGAGGCGAGGGTTTACACTATTTGCTTCTCCCTGGCTAGCCTACATGGAGGAGGCGAGGGTTTACACTATTCCCTTCTCCTTGCGTGGTATATGTGGAAGATGTGAGGATTTGTGCTGTGTTTGCTAGCATAAAAGGGAAGGAAAAACATTGCTTATCTATAACGTAACTCGTGCAAAGAGAGAGGGCTGTCGAGGGAAAGGGAGTCAGGCTTCCTCTGCCTCTTTGGAAAGTTATAATTAGCTTGCCTAGCGTAGGAGAAGCAGAACAGACAGCCGAAGTTTCTGGGCCAAGCTGGACATGAGGGAGGGAGGCAGTCAAAAGGAGTGAGAGCTCTGGTCCCGGCCTGGGAAATGAGCATGAATAGGGAGGGAGAGAGTCGCAGAGGCAGCTCTTGAAGTGGGAGGCAAAATAGCTCAGTGGATTGTAAAGGTGCGGATGAGAATTGGAAATCGATACATAGTATATAAACATAGATACATATATTTTTTCCATCAATTCCTCCTTTTTGAGCGGGAAGCTCACTCAACAGTGTAATAATATATACGGTATGGAATATAATACTAAAAATAGAAAAGTAAAATACACAGCTTTTCAGGGCATTACCCAGCGATAATAAAACATATGCATACACATTGATATATTGGTATATATATGAGGTAATCAACAGTTAAGCATAGGCATAATGATATAAAAGTCCAATCAATCAATCACTAACTTTATTCGGCAGCATGCCATTAAAGTACAAAGTCAATACATTTAAAAGCAAAAAAGGAATACATACAATTTTACATAGATCCATCATTAAAATCCATATTAAAAAGTATATAAATCAATAAAACATGCAGTGGGGACTTCTACTGATCTAATTAATTAAGTCACAAATAACACTAGGAAATAAATCATTTCATATAAGATTGCCTGATTCTCTACATAGCCAACAGAAACAGTGAAACTGCAAATACTACACACTGACTGGAGTCACACTTCCAGGATTCTCAGGGCTGCCCTACACGTCCTGTACCCTAGGTTACGACACATTGGTCGGATGTACAAATTTCTAGGGCCTTGATATGCCGAACAGACAAATAAAACTTGCTCTATTGTTTGTCTTGTTAAGAGACAAAGACCACATTGTTGAGAAAAAGGCCTTGATTCAGCATCCCACCTGGCTGTAAAATAGATGAGGGGTAGGGACCCATACCTAAACTGCAAGTAGTGTTTCCTTGCCACTGTCGGCTCAGTGTTGTCCAAGAAGTGCTACAACCCGTACTTATCTTTTCATTGGAGGAAAGCTGAAGTTAGAGTTCCTCCTTGTGGCTGGGTATGCAATAAATGTAGCTTATATTGCCAAATAGGTGATTTTTATTTGGACCTTAGATATTTCACTGGACTCCAGGGGGACATCCCACAATTGCCCGAGGCCAATATTTGACAAGATAACCCTAACATATTTGAGCCAAGGGATATCAGTTGCATCCATACTGCATAGAATCTCCAGCAATCCTGCCTAATAAGAGACCAGCTCCGGAGTAGACCAGAACCTCTTCCAATATAATATGGGCTTTAGGCCGCCAACGTCTGTTAGTTTTTTTTGCCCCATGTCTAGCCTTAAGGGAAGCATCGGGGTACTGATGGGAAGCCATATTAATTCTCACAAAAAACGAATTTCAACAATCCCAAGGGGAAACATGTCCCTATTCTCCCAGAGCTCTATTCAACACAACCCTTGCAAAAAGTTTTGTGTGCAGTCAATTAGGCTAATAGGCCTATAATTGGCCAGGCTATCCCAAGCGCCCTTTCTAAAAATAAGAATGATCTAGGCTCCAAGCCAAGTTAGGGGTATAGGGGATCCTCTCATTATAGTACTAAAAACCAAAGAAAAGTAGGCCCCCCCCACACATCAGGTCTACCAAGAAAGAGATCTCCAGGGACCTTGTCGAATCCCAGAGCATTCTAGGAAACTATTTTATCAAATGCCACAATAACTTCTTTATCAGTGACAACTAAACAATCAAGAGAGTCGCCTATAGTGGCCCGTGGGGCCAAGTCAGTACTAATCTCTTGGGTAACACTTCTGCAAGGAATGTACGGTACATCAACAAATTGTAAACTACAATCTTGGAGAGAATACAAGCTAGAGAAGAGTGCAACCCAAGTTGCCATGGGCGTGTGATTTTCAATCGGGGGGGGGGGGGTTACCATCCAATATTCCGGTAGCAATTAGGCTCCAAACCAAGTGGGAATCCCTCCTTCTTGCTCCAGCCAGCCAACAGATTTGCCCAATTCATATTTTCCCAGTCTCTCTTGGCCTTAGTAATGCAACCTTTGTAGATCGCTATAGCCGCCTTTATGATAGAACGGTCTTGCACCCTTATGGCCACTGTCAGTGCTGCTTTAGCTGATCTTCACTGTTGGTTATACCACAAAGGGGGTTTAGGCCTCCTACCCAAGTGGCAAGATTCAACATCATTTTTTTTCTTCGTAATTTGCTAAACAATTGCAAATGTATATCTGTAAAGCTTGCCCAGTTTCCCAATTCTGGCTGAGTCTGATCTATTTGTGACAAGAGATCGTCAATTCCCCCCGTAACACATCTATAGATGTTACCAATGACCTCTTCAGATGAGATGATGGCACTCCAGCGCACCCGGCGCCTACTAGTGGACAAGACCAATCTTCCATTGAGGGGGGAAGCAGGGTTGGTACATGCTGGTTGCATTATCATCTTCAGTTCTAGCAATAAGGGACTGTGATCACTATCGATGCGAAGGATCACAGTCATATCTATTAGGCCAGCCCACAGCCTAACGTCCAATAAAATGTAATCCAAAAGGCTCGATCCCTGTTGGTCACGGACTGCAGCAGCCTTTGTGGGTGTTCAGAGTAATGGAGGCATACACATGCAGGGTCACAGTCTCTCGTTGAGAGTGCTGGATACTGTGACCTTTGCTGTTGAGGTGCAAGCACTTGTCGTGCAACGGAAAACGTGGGAAGGCTGCTACAAGCCCACGAGTCATGGAGAAGTCTCTTTCAGTTGTACAGTTGAAAAGAGACTTGGCAATCCACAAGGTAATGATTAGCCCCAGGCGTTTTTGATCTCTTCCTTAGGCTGCAACGGTGCCAATCAATAATGGGCCGCTTGCAGAGACAACTGAGAGAGCCAGAGGACCAGTTTCTCTATCAGTGCATCTTGGGAGTATGACAAGAAGCAACAGAACACTGATTTGAATAAGGCTCTTTTTCCACAGGCAGCAACTACTGGTGTTAAGGCTTTGAGCAACTGGGCCTTTTTGGTTCTTGGGATGAGTTTGTGAAGATTCTGCCTTTTTTTTCTCCAACCAAGGTAACATATGGCTTTCTTTCTTATTTTTAGAGCTTACTCTATCCCTTGAAGGAGGTCCTGCCCCAATCCGGTGCTTTCTCTGTGTTGATGGACAGAGCTTTAGTAGTGAGAATTGATCCACGGTGGTAGTGGTCCAGAAGGCCATCATTTATTTCAACATTGTGGCAGTCGGAACCAGGCCAGCGCAACACACTGATCCTGTGATACCCTTGAGAAGTTATCCTTCTTTGTTCACATTTCATTCTCATGATGGTAACGCATTGTATAAAGCTTGTAATGTTTAGGAACCCATAGTGACCACAGGCATTCTTTTATCAGTGACTCTGTAGTGTATATGGACGGCATTCCTCCTTGCGTAGTGTGACAGTTCAGGTTTTTATTTGTTTTTTTAACGTAAGGTTATTTTTATTTTATTAAAAGAGGAAAAAAACACTACACTTGGATACCATCTATCATCACTGGGGCTTGTTCAACTTCATAGTTTCTTTTAACTTAAATCTCCGGATTAAGGGAATCAAAACCTCCCATTCCGTAGCACCCACTGCAACCCCTGTGGTTGTTCTCAAATGTCGAAATTGATCCTTATATCAAAAGAAGACAGGATCATTTTACACATTAGAATCATATCCGGTCAAATCTGAAGTCATCCCAACAAAGTCCTCATGGATGTTGCTTTCCTCTCTGTCCTACCCACCCAAGTCCGATCCTTTAAGACCCAGGACCCTAAGCCTTGGCAACCATGCAAAGTTTAGTAGCACCCTACCTTTGACATATAGTCAAATAACCACTTCCCAAATGACACCCACTCTATTATACTCTCCTTGACTGCACTAATGAATGGTTTTATGGCCAAAATATTACATAATCATCAGTGCCATTGATTCAGAGAATGTGTGTCATCTTTTTTCCAGAAGCATGCCATGGCCCTTTAGTTACCCATAAGCACTTTAAAACTCCTGCCCCGCCCTTCTCAGTTTTTCAGATATACAGTGTCTGTGTTTCTTTAATAGCAGCTTTAACTTCTTAACTCCCTTCCATAAAGGAGCTATTTTAGGCAGGTGCAACATGTATGCCCATAGTTTGCCCACAGTACCCTCAACACTTATCACTCACACTGGGTAACATACAATGTCATTTTTCTAAGGTATTGTACTAGTCATAAAGGATCTTGTTCAAGACTTCTGTTTTGAATATTTATTGTTGTTCTAGCCCTGGCCATGTCTTAGTAAAGTTTGTTCCATTCTGGGCATAGAGTTTCAGAAATTCATCTAGTTATATAAAACCACTGAAGACGGAGTGTAAATCCAATAAGATAGAATACAATTACGATATCTGCCCCCTAGATTTGGTAGCGGATGTGAACAATTTTTCTATTTGTTTTTTAGGTCGAGCCTATATTGGCAGCGCGCATGCGAGGCAAGCAGTATTCAGTATGGAGTGGAAGTAGATGTTTCAGCACCCAGGCTAATATGCTGCATAGCTAAATACATATATGGTCCCAAAGGAGAGACCGATTGCATTGCAAATGCTTGTTTTTTACTGTTTCTTACCATCAGGTAAAACCTGGCAGTTTGGAACCGTAAAAACATTATAATGCTCCCCAAACTTGGGAGTATTTTTTCTTTTAAAAAAAAAATACAATTTTGGGATTTTCTTTGTGAAAAGAAAAAAGATTACGCTGTGTTACAGGGATGCGTCCTGCTGCTGGAGCCCTGTAGCTCAGAGTATTATGCATTGCCAGGGACCCCGTTATGGCAGTTGCTGGCAGTGCTTTTTTAAATGACCACCTGCTTGGTGGTAATTTATAAATTAGGTGGGCAGCCTCTCAACCGTGGACATGGAGTAATTTACTCCATCCTCATGGCACAATGGTGGCCCACCCGCTGTGAATTAAACCGGGGACCTGTCTCATTTAAAATGATAAAGGGTGTCATTTTACGTAATTCAGACCTACTGGGTTTATGAAAGAGTCAGAAAAACAAAATATAAAGGTCAGTGGGCCTATTAGCCTTGGTCAGTGGGTCAGTACATCAACATATATAAAGAAGACCAATTTGCTCTGTCAAAAAGTCACCAACAACTATGGTCAAATGTATATTATTTAAATTCACACATGACAATGTTTAATAATAGTGACTGTCACAAAATACTTTCAAAAAAAGCCCTTTTCACTAAAAATGATACCTGTCTTTGTCCCTTTTAAAAATATTTTTAGATCACAAAGTGCAGACATGGAACCAACCACAAGGAGTCCTTGCACTCCAAGTGAAGAGAATATAGCTGCATCTTGGAGTGCATAAAACAAAATGGTAAGTTCTCTTAGGGTCATGGATTCAATGACCAGGAGTCTTACTGTGTTTTATTTTTATTGTTACTGGGAGGCTGAGGTTCTTCCTGCAGCCCTCCAGAACATTAAGATTACATCCTGCACCTTCTATGGACACCCCCAGGTTAAAAGAAAATACTAACCAGCCCTTGCTATGCATTATATAATACTACTTGCCCAGAGCAGTGAATAATAAATCAGCATCTTCTATTGCTCATTTATTATTTGTTTGTTTAATATGTGGCTGTTCTAGTTACAATTGGGGGCCTCAGATACCCTGTTCAAAAAGAAAAGAAGACACATTTTTTTTTTAAGGATATTTGGGACCAGATTCATGAAAACTATAAGGGGCATATTCACAAGGACCTACCGCCGATTTAGCTCCACCTTAACCCATCAAAAGTGGAGATAGATTTAACACCCCATTCACAAGCGTGTGCAAACTGCAGACATCGCCAGTATTCCCCCGACAACTGCCCCAAATGTATCTCCACGGTGGACACCACCAACTAACCCTAATGAGATGCAGAGTAGGCGTTCCCGTGCAAAAACACACGAAAAAACCACTACACCACTTTCACAACGAACTGCCAGATCTGCGATGCGAACCAAAAACAGGCGATAAGCCGCGGTAGCACCAGTGATTTAACACCTGCCTTTTGCTGGTGTTAAGCAGGACGACTACCTGCAGCATGAAAGGGAGCCCAGCCAAGAGCCACACCCGAAGACCCACAGATGCCATGGAGACAAACATCATGCAGCTCGGATACCCATGAGGGCCACAACACCCACCGCCACCACCCCCAGCACCCCCAGCACCCCCCCGGCCCCACCCCTAGACATACACATACCGTGCACGACACAAGGGCCACAAAAAGCGCATGATGACGCACATTGTCCAAAAATAACACACACGTGTGGCCAGAAGAACGAGAAACAGTCACACCGCACTGAAGTAACAACCAAAAACTTTATTGAAATACAACACAAAACACCAATGCGGAAGACTCCTGTCCGGTCCGTCCGGGACAATCTCGATGTCACAGCCTGGAAAATAAAGCACAAAATCAGAACGTGTGCCCTGCGCACATCAAAGGAGCGAGACACAGAGAAGCAGAGAATGGAAGAAAGGCAGAGAGAGAAAGAGAGAGAAGGAAAGGAAGGGCGAGAGAGTGAGAGAGAGGGAAGGAAAGGAGAGAGAGTGAGAGAGAGGGAAGGAAAGGAGAGAGAGTGAGAGAGAGGGAAGGAAAGGATAGAGAGTGAGAGAGATGTAAGGAAAGGAAAGAGAGTGAGAGTGAGAGAGAGGGAGAGGGAAGGAAAGGAGAGAGAGTGAGAGAGAGGGAAGGAAAGGAACGGAGAGAAAGTGAGAGAGAGGGAAGGAAAGGAGAGAGAGTGAGAGAGAGGGAAGGAAGGGAGAGAGAGAGAGACACCGCTGCCCCTGCGCACCCAGGCCCCACTGTTCACCTGCTGCCACCGGTGTGTCTCCAATCACGTGCCGGGATACACTGCAAGCCACCAGGTCTGCAATCTGTAATCAAGGCCAGAATCAATCATGGCAGAGTCCATCACACAGCACACGGCAACAACGCCTGTCCATCCCTGTGCACGCATGCAGCCGCACCCTACCTCCTCCCACCGGCCAGCGCCTGGCTGTCCGCACTTGCGCACCCTGGGCCCACTGCTCACCTGCTGCCAATGGTGTGTCCACCAGTGGGCACACCACGTGCCTGTGCAAGCTCCAGGCCCGGGTCCCGCCAGCACGGCATGGTCCACATCATGTGGACCCACCCCGCGGCCCAGCAGGTCCCACACATGACGCTGAGTCCTGAGGCATCAATGGCAGAGACCACATCAGTGCACACGTCATCATCACAGGCTGCACACCCGCTCAGCTATTTCGGTGCCACTAACCCTGTGCAACCCCAGTCAGCGCTACGTGGTGGTAGGCCTGTGATGGATGCAAGGCCTTGGGTGCCACTAACCCTGTGCAACCCCAGTCAGCGCCACGTGGTGGTAGGCCCGTGATGGACGCAAGGCCTCGGGTGCCACTAACCCTGTGCAACCCCAGGCAGCGCAACGTGGTGGTAAGCCAGTGACAGACGCAAGGCCTCGGGTGCCACTAACCCTGTGCAACCCCAGTCAGCACCACGCGGTGGTAGGCCTGTGACGGGCGCAAGGCCTCGGGTGCGACCAACCCTGTGCGCCACAATTCATGGGCCCTTTATGATTGAGAACCGTGGAGCGTCTGTCATCCAGTCACCACCGGCAGTGGGGAATGTGACGTTGTCGGCCCCTTATATTGGCGGGGTCACATGGCATGTGACGCCTGTGCCGGATGGGTGTGGTGTGTGTGCAGACCTGCCCTCAGGGAGTGGCCGTGACATGCTGACAACTAGAACAGTGACCTGCATACCACCAGCGTGTACGCCTGCGACATATAGCTATGTGGGCCCCCCCTTGGAGCGTAAGCGGAGTGGTCTGGCCTGGCGTACGCCGGACCGGCGCAGGGCTTGCAACAATGACTCGGGGGCTCTGGGGGCGTGGTTCAGTCCATGTCCAGACAAGGAAGTGACTAATGCGTGTGTCCCTGTTGTAGTATCCACGGCAACCGGAACACAATAGGCAATGTAGCACACTGTGACTGGCATCCCACTAGATGAGCATCATTGACGTAAAGGAAATCACTGTCCCTACATTCATCCACACATTCATACATGAATGATGAATGACATGACACAGCAGTGCGTTTCTGGATGTTTATTGCACATCCAGTGGAGTTTTGCAGCTGGAGCGGTACAGGGCCATGCCAAGCACCCTACACAATATGGGCCTGTGGAGGGCCAGCCAGAGTCCATCCGGGGATGACAAGTACTGTGTCATTGGTCATCAAACAGGATATGTCAGTCCATGTCGCGGTCCAAGGTGAGTGCAGCGGAGTGTATCAGGGGTCAGTGGAAGGTCATGGGGCCATGTGCGGCACCAAGCAGAAACAGGCCAGGTGGCGGAAATGAATGCTAGTGCCTCCTTCTGAACTCTATCCCATCCACGTCCTCGGATGTGTGCCCTGACCCACCTGTGGGTGTTGCAGTATCCGCTGCAGCACTGTGTGCCACTGAGACATCAGGTGCAGGAGGAGGATTGTCTGCCGCACTGTGTGGCAGTGACACATCAGGTGCCGGAGTGGATATGTCTGCCGCACTGGGAGGCACTGACACACCAGGGGGCGGAGATGTGGATGGTGTGAGGGCAGCAGCATTCATCTGCGCCACGCCTTGTGGCAGCAATGCCATGATGAGGATCTGCAGGGCATGGTAGATCCCAGCTACATTTCGCTGATGTGCAGCGGTGGCTAACATCCTTTCCGCCTCCATCCGCACCATGTCCTCCATGAGCCTCTGCATGTGTGCCAGCTCGCGGCTGGGATCGCTGGAGCCACTCTGAGCGGACAGGTGTTCTTGTCTCCGAGTCATGACTCCAGCGATGTCAGTCAGGGCTCGTTGGAGACCATGGAGTGGGCCGTGGGTGTCCGTTGGGGACTGGAGCTGGTCCCTGATGGGACCTAGACACCCATGGATGGCGTCCAGTTTGGTAGCCATGAGGTCAAACCCCACCCGCACCTGCTCAGCCGTCTCCCTCTGGCCCTCCAGCACACGGTGTTGAAAGGCCATGTGTTGTTCCTGGGGGTCTGGAGGCTTCTGGGGCTGTGGGTGCCTCCTGCTGGGTGGTTTGGGTAGTGGGTGGGGTCTCCTCGATGCAGCTGGGCTGCCCTGATCCAGGAGGTGAGTTGCAGATGATGTCAATGATTTCTTGGAGGGCTTGGGTGTTGATGCTGGGGGTATCCTCCTCGTTATCAGTGAAGAGTGGCTGGGACTGCTCTGCAGGAGGTGTTGACGGTGCCCCTGCAATGTGAAGGGGAGATGGTGTATTACAATGTGTCCGCATTATAGTGGTTTTTCCCGCCTGCCATGTGTGTATTGCAGGCCTGGCGCTGCTTATCACTGATTTCCTCATCGCGCTTTGGCCCATCGCATGTTTTTCGCGTTGAAGTTTGTGTTTTTATCACGGTTGCGGTTGTTGTATCGCGGACATTGGCTGCGTTTCTGAGGACTATCGCATGGTACCGCTGTGTTGTGAATTCCACGTTAAAACAGGGTTATTTTCCCGCGATGGGCTGCGATGTGTAAAGTTGCGTTAACATTTTTGGAGATGTTTAGCACACGTTCTTGTGAATATCCCCCTAAATTTATACAAGGCTGAGTGTGTTATTTTGAATATGTAATGTTTCAGCAATCATTTTCCTTCAGGCTATCTTTTTTTCAAAAGAACATTAAAAAAGGTAATTAAATTTGAAACTTTATAGATATTCATGAAACAATCAATGATATAATTATTTTTCCACAGGCTAACAGCTAACCAGATTTCTAACTATAGAATAAACATTAATACATTTTTCTCCAAACAGGGAATAATTACCTAAACAGCAAATGACTAAATAATGAAATTGTTTTCATTTCGCCCCAGAAATACAAACAACATGCTGTCTCAATTGAAAAGCCGAATATCATGACAGGAAAACAGAACAACAAATAGTGACCCTAAACAACCCTCCTATTCCAGAGGTAAAAAAATAAATAATTAACATATAACATAGTGAACATTTAAAATATTTCAAAGATAGAAAAAATAAAAAACAGTTTTCTTCTCCTCTCAATAGATAATAAACAGACTAAGGAGGTCATTAGGATGGCGGTCAGAAAAGCTCTCCGACCGCCATGGTAGCGGGAAAAGACCGCCCGATCGGACCGCGGCATAACCGCCGGTCCCATTAAGATGCTCCGCAGTCGAAATCCGACCGCGGCGGTCGGATTTTGACATTTAACATTGCGGCGGGCGGTGCTGCTAGCAACACCGCCGCGATGTTCAAAAGGGCATGTTCTGCATTTCCCTGCACTGCGTGGCAGGCACTGCACAGTGCCTGCCACCTGGTACTGGGGAATGTAGGGGGGTACCATGGATACCCCCCCAGTGCACCCACACACCCTCCCAACACATTGGGGGTCCGCAATGGTCCCCCGGAACCCGTTTCCGCATGCCTTTCCATGGCGGTCTTACCGCCGCGGAAAGGCTGGCTACCGCCGACATCATAATCGCGCCGGCGGTATTTTAGCCTGATCCGCAACTATTGTAGCGGGCCAGTTCCGCATGCCAGGCATCGGGCGGACTACGACCTGCGGAAAAGTGGCGGGTGGAAAATCGCACCGCCGCGGTCACGACCGCGATCCTAATCTGATCGGCGGTTTTTCTTGTTTCCGCGGCGGGCGGATGGCCGCCGCCGGTCCGGCAGTTCCACCGCCGGCCCGGCGGTGGCAATCCGACCGCCATCCTAATGACCCCCTAAGTTACTTTCAAACAAAAATTTAAATGATTTATAATTAACATTTAATAATATGATTTTGTAAAGATAAGCAACAGACAAAATGCACCAGAAATGCATGAAGAAAACCACATTTTAAAATGAAAATAATACTTATCATTTTTCCAACAGAACACACAAAAATGGAGAATATAAATAAGGCAGAATATATATACTCTCCAAACGAGGGAAAAGATGACTAATATATTCAGTGGGTATATTTACTGTAAAAAAAGACATACTGATCCCATGAATCACTGGAGGTGCATAGAGTAGATCTCAACCCAATTCAAAGGCAAGGGGCCTCATTACGATGCCCGTCGGACGAGCGTTTGAACAGCATAGTGTCGGAAACGGACTGACCCACAAGCAGTCGGCAGTCCCTCTTCCCAAATTAGGAAGGGACCACCTTCACGGAGGTCGGAAAGTATATGTCTCCTATTGCAGCTTGTGCTGCAGGCTGAAGCACAACCCGAAATAGGCAACACACTTTTTAAACATCCATGCACCGTGTGTGGTGCTTACCACACGATGCATGGATGTTTAGGGTGGCACTGCAGGTACCCCCCACGGTCCATAGCAGAGGGCCACAAGTGACAGGGGCCATGTTGGGCCCCCAAAAGACGATTTCCACCAGCCTTTTCATGGTGGAAGAACCGACATGAAAAGGCTGTGGGAAAGGTGAATTGAAATCCCATTTTGGGGATTACAATCCACCCTCTGCTCCACAGGCATCGGTCAGACCCCCTGTATCATAATACGGAAGTAGGACCAATGCCTCAGATGTCGGGTGGCCGATGCCTGATGAGCTGTCGGATGGTCTTCAGCCCGACATCATAATGAGGCCAAAAGTTGTTACTTTTGATGATTTTGTTGAAAGGACACCAAGCATAGCCATCTTTGCAGCATAGTTGAAAGCAAAACAAAATGTACAGCACATTAAGATGCTTGGTGCTACCGCCAATGAGCCCTGCAGCTCAGTATTAAGTGAGGTCTTCTAAGATATGATATTCACATGCATGTGCTACCAGTATGCCCACAATACAAAAATGAAGAAGAAATAAACAGTAAAGTAATGATGAATAACCCCCTAAAACATTAAGGGGCTTATTTACAAACCCCTTGCGCCTAACTTTACTACTACCTAATGCCTTTTTTGAATACCGAAAGTTGTAAAGTTAGGATTTTGTCTCAGATTACTTTTGTGAATCGGGCCCAAAGTGTTTAAATATATACTTGTGTGTGTTTATATAGATATTGAATTATTTATGAAAAATTTAAAATCTATTTATGATTTATTAATGTTTTTAAAATATAGTTCAACTAAGAGATATTTTCTTAATTTTTTGATAACCAACTTTTATTGATTTTGCATACACTGACAACCAAATACAACCAAGACCACAGCAGACCCTTGCACAATACAGTAGAGTTCAAAGTGTAATTGAGTCCTAGACAATCCCTGCATCTAGGCCGTGATAGTCTCATCATTTGCCCCATATCCTCCTTTGTTTCCGGGGAGAGCCCTGGGCTTCATAGATAGTCTGTTCTTGTTGAGCACACCAATCCACCCCACTTTGCCATTCCGCCATAGAGGATGGTTTAGGAGACCTCCATTTGCGGGCGATATTCCCACTTGGCAACCATTGTTAAAACCCTAACAAAAATATGCTCTATTCTTTGCCCGCCCACATCCTCCAGCAGCTCAGCAAAGCAATGCTGGGGGTAAGTTCCAAGGGCCGGTCCAAGACTGATGAAAGCTTCCTCACTATCTGTAGGAAAGTGCCCTTTTGTATGGTCACCCACACACTTTTGTTTCTACAATGCTGATGGTTATGCCTCTGACAGTACACTTGAGCCTGCTGTTCAGGTCCCAGTGTGAGTGCTCTCTCCCTAAAACATGATGTAGCAAATTGGTACTCCACCCTTTTAAGTCCAGTGTAGAGTTGTACCAAGGGTACCTAGGGCATGGGTGCTAAAGGGGTCATCAGGGCTTGAAGCACTGTTTGTGCCACCCTGAGTGACCCAAGTAAACATATGACAATAGTCCTACCATTGCAGACTGCAGGAATAGTGCAAACTGCTCCAACTCAACTTTGCCCTAACCATTTGTGGCAAGGCCAATGCACTACCTTTATTATATGTCATTCACCCCTAAAGTAGGCCTCCTAAGCCCAGGAGGCAGGGTCCAGTATATTAAAGGTATGGACATATAAATGCAAGTTTATTTGTCCCTATTGCAGCCCTTTCCATTAAGGACAATCATAAGTGTTCAGCGGTCTGTAGGATAAAATGGGCTGGAACTGTGGTACCTTTGTGGTTGCCAGCTCCATTATGCTTCTGTTTTATATCAAACATGTGCCTGCCTCCTCATCCCTGACATGATTCCAGTGTCAAGGTTGATATGGCATGCACCCAGGTTGCTACCGTAGGGGTTGGCCACCTGGTGGATGTACCCTTTCCTGTGCTCTAGCTGGCAGCCCATGCTTGCTGCCACTAAGACATGAATCTGGCCTCCTGCCAGGCAGTGTGAACACTCCCTGGAGTCAGAAAGAAAGACCTGGTCAGGAAGGAGGGGACACCTCCTTCCTGAACAAGATGGCTAGTGACGTGAAACGTCAAGACGGGGAACTTCAAAGCATTCACCACCTCTGATATGCATGCAGGCTGACTCTCAAAGGAGGAAGTCACCGTCACCCTGCCCCAGGCACATTTGCACCTGGGCAGGTGGGAAAATTAGACAGTCAGAGGGTGTAAATCCCAAAAGGCTAGTCACACCCCAAGGGTGGGCACCCCGGTCTGTACAGCCAAGGAAGGTTTCTGTCATTTTTAGAAGTGACAGAATAGAGCGTTCTGAGTACTAAAGGTAACACACATCCCTGGATGTGATCACCTCAGGGGAAGATTAGCCACTGGGACAAGTTGCCAGTTGGCCACTGCTACCCACAGCCCTAATGCCCCTAAAGCTAGGATTTAAGGGGCACCTCTGACACCAGAACCTCAGATCTATGAAGACTGCAACAAAGGACAAAGAAGAGACCCTTGTCTGTGAAAACATGAGCTGCACAAACTAAAGGTGGGATACTCTGCACCGGTGGCAAAATTGCTGGAACAGCTCTCCCCAACAGAGGGACCACTATGAAAGTCCAAGGCAACTCCAGACTCCCTTGGACTAGTGGCACTAGTCCCCTACACACTGCAGGTAAAAACAAAGTCCCAGAACCAAAGTATCATTGGCCATCGGGCCCTGCTAAGGATCGGCCAAAAGTAGATGGTCCAGTGGATGGTGGGAAATGTAGCCCTGCCCTCTAGTGTCATATGTCCCATACAGGCCCATTGTCATTTTCCCTATGTTAGCATGAGCACGTTGCAGACTGCCCTCTGCTTTGCGCATGTGACTATACAAGCTTATTTTGCTTTGTTCCACACTGTACTTTCACACAGACCCAGCTTTTGTTTTTGTCTTCTGTTCTTTCATGAGATTTAGTCTAAACAATGCCCCTTGTTATTGTGTTCTGGTCAGGCCTTAGCACCTAGACAAAGCATGCAAATGCAGCTGTTGTTGGGGGAACTCATACTTTTGTCATAAAGGTATGCACAGATAGGTAACAACACACACTTGGAGAGGGATCTTTCCAGGGAAGAGATCATGACAGCACCTGAGATGTAGAACTTTCATCTGTATATGCAAAGGTGCAGGGTCTGCTGCCAATACCCAGAGGTCTTCTGATATGTAATCACTGTGTTTATATAGGCTACACTGTCTTTTATAATAACAGCTCCTTTTATCATTTATGGATTACTTACTATGCTGACCGTATTTGTGTTAGGCATTTTCTTACTTATTGTGGCCCGTATACTGCATACTAGAACTTTTCTCGTGTCTCTGTCAGATCTTATTGTGGACTAGTACGAGTGTGAGAGTGAAAGGGTGTGTCCTGGAACTGTGATTCCTTAGAGGGTCGGGGTGTGTTGTGTTCTTGGGTTTTTAATCACTTGTTCCTCTGTGGGAGGGCAAGTGAGACATTATAGTTAGTCGGTCCCGGGCTTATGGGTACTCAGGTGGTAGGATGACTCAGTCCCTGCCTACTAAGGTTCTATGATCCAAAACATAGTTCTGTGACTCTGCAGAATCCGTGCAACACCAGCAAGTTTCATGCAGCTACCATTTTACTCCAGACCTCTGGACGTCAAATTACAACATTGCTGGCCTTCTTGCTTCTAAGGCTTGTTAGTGACCCCCTTGGCTCAACACTGCATCAGAAGGGAACCCTGAAACACATTCAGCTGACCACAGCTGTGGTCCCATTATTGAGCTTTTGCAACTGTTTTCCCCCCAGGACCATATAGGCAGTAAATTCAGCACCCCTGAGGCTCTCATTTCAGCACCAAGGACAGCCAGGACAACTCTGCAACTAGGTCTTTCGGGCCAGGTAAAATCAAACTGACTGTTGTGGTTTGGTCCTGGGACCCGCAGAACCTTACCCTTCCGTGGGTTCCACGTAACTCGACCTACAAGTGACTGATTGTCACTGGCAACTTTTCTCCCACTGACCGCAATGGTATAGTTTCATCATTGAATTGCATTGTTTTATGATTTGTTCTAAAATCCATAACTCTGTTTATATGCATCCAATCTTGTTCGTTTTGGTTTATAAATTTATATAAATTTCTGCTTTATTGTTCCAATTGATGTTGAATTTCCTTCGAGTCGTATCAATAACTTATCTTCCATGTTGGTACTCTGAAATGCGCATCACATGTTCTTCTATTGAAGCCTGACTGCTCTTTTACACACTATCAGGACTGAGCTAAGCATTTATTATTATGAATGCAATGACCATCTTTGGGGTATTGTGCTAGTACTGCATTGTGAGGCCTAACGAGTATCACCACATAATAATCCACCTTTGTACACTATCCCATCCCAATAAGACTTGGGCAGGACCAGACCACATTAAAAAATTGTGCATCTGTCCAAGAGCACCAAAGCAGTTGGCCTGAGGATCTTACCAGTTCAGTGAAGCTGTAAGCAGGGTCATATAAGTAATGTGTAGGTTATTAACTTGAACAAGGCTAAGGAGCGTGAAGATAGCCAATTCCCAGGGGCCATTCTAGCCACGTGCCACTTGATATCATCAAGCTCTCCCACCCAAGACTCCCACCTCCTCCTTGGCCTAGAGAAATGGTTCAGGGTATTAACAACTAGGGAATGATATATCAGTGAGGTGGCATCCCTTTGTAGTTTTCCCATCAACAATTTAGTCAAAGAGGACTGAATCCCTGGACCTGGATGCTTGGGGGAATATTTGCAAACAGTGCATGGTGTATCTGCAGGTACTTATGGAACTGCATGTGAGAAAGTTGATACTGTTCTTGCAGGTTCCCAGATGTCAGTATGTGAGTATTCACGCACTTGTCTCCAAGGTAAGTAATGCTTGTCCTATCCCACTTCACAAAGCCTTCCAGCCCTGCCATGCTGTGCAACCATGTCCCTTGCCAGACGGGGGGTCATCCCTGTAAGACTATGAACCCAGTCCATATGGAGTCCAGAAGGAAGCGATGAATCGGGGCCCCATAGAGCGGGCCCAGGAGCCCATCAAGGCCATGAAAAATCATTGCCACATGATAGGTAGGGTCATCCCACCACCATGAAACCAATCATTAATCACCACTAACTGTGAGGCTAGGTAGTAACAATACAAATCAGCCATTCCCATGTCACCATCATAGAGGGATTGTCAGTTCCTAATCAAAGCTACATGGGGGCAACAATCTGCTCAAAGGAAAGTACAGACCATAGAAGTGAGAGAGTGGAACCACCACCTGGGAATGGTAGAGGCAAAGTTCGAAACAACATAAAGAAAGCACCCTCCCCAAGACTTAAAGCTGGAGACGCCTTGCCTTCTGCAGGTCCATCCTCATTCTCGCAACCATAGGGGTCAAATTAAGGCTCCACGCCAGATACGGTACGAGATATAAATGGGAAGGTATTGAAATGACAAGTGGCGCAATAGAATCTCAGAGCACCAGGCACCGACACTCAAATGCTGTGAAATAGGGACAAATGGGGATTTGGATTCGTCCACCTGGAGATAGGAGGCCTACTCATATATTACAAGGATTTCCAAACATCGTAGGCCTGAGGTCTGCAGGTTCCCTATGAAGAGCAAAATATCATCCACAAATAGCGCAACGTGCTCCTCAGGGCTGTTGTCCCATGACCATCCCTATACAGAAGTGACATATTGAATCAGGAGTGCCAGGGGTTCTATGGCCAAAGCAAATTAGAGGGGGGAAGGGGGCAGTCCTGCCAAGTACCTCTACAGATAGGGAAAGGAGAGGAGAGAATTCCATTGACCTGAACATGAGCGGTCAGGAGGGCATATAGGAGGCCAATAAGGGTATAAACGTTGATCCTCAACCCAGCCTTCTCTAACACAGCATTCAAGAAGGACCAATCAGCTTTGTCAAAGACCTTCTCAAAATCCAATAGGAATATGGCAGAGGGGCATTGAAGATGGTGTGCCTGGGAGAGGGCCACCTGGACCCTTCACATGCAATGTCAAGTATTGCGGATCGGCATATAGCCACACTGATTTGGAATGATAAAATAGGGCAGGGCATGGCACAAACGATTAACCAACATCTTGGAAAACACCTAAATCTCTGAATTAATAAGAGAAATAGGTATATTCGAGGAACAGTTCTCCAATGATTGTCCTTTTTTTGGGATCCCCACAATCATGACCTAATCCAACTCCTAGGGGAAGGCCCCCAACTCCACCACCTGGCTGTATATCGCCAACAGGTGGAAAAGCTAGAGACTCCAGAATTTCCAAAAGTATTCGGAAGGGACCCGTTGGGTCCGAAGTCTTGCCTGGTGCCTCCTTATTTCTTAGACTGTAAGCGGCTGCACAAGCTCAGTGGTCAATGACAGGGGAACAAAGGGGAGCGGAATTTCATCCAACACAGGGTGTACAACTTCATGGGGGAACCTAGACTGACAGACATACAATGTACGATTATAGTCAGCAAAGGCTTGCACAATGTCAAGGGTCCACTCATATAAGCACCCTCCCTGGCATTCCTGACCTGGGATACCACCCTGGAGGTGACCTCCCTGATGGCCAATCAAAAAAGAAATTTCCCAATTTCTCCCTATGCTCATGGACCCTCTGGGTTGAGACCGCTAACACTGCTGGGCTTCCTCTAGCAAGACTTGCCACAGGCAAGATCGCCCCTGTGTCAGCCGACGGTCAAGCTTGGTGGAGGGCAGTTGCTGCATCGGCCATTCCAGATGTAGGACCTGGGTCTCCAGGGTTGGAATGTGATCTATCTTGTTTTTTCATACTGCTATTGTGGACCTTAACCATACCTCAAAGCACAGGCTTGCTGGACACCCAAAAGATACCAGCCGACTTCACTGTGTCCCTATTGATCTCAAAATAGTGTTGTATCTCGGACTAGTTAAAATCAGAACAAATTTGATAAGGGAGGTACCAAGCATTGATACGCTACATAGGATGTGGGGCAGCGACTGGACAACCCAATGTGAAACTGGAGGGGAGCATGGTCCGAAATCCCTCAGGGAAAAAACACAGGGGCAGATTTACAAGAAACTAATGCAGCGCAGTGCTGCAAGTCATTTTGCTGTGCCGTGCTGCGTTAGTTTCGAGGCACAGAGATGCAACATATTTACAACAATATGTTGCATCTCTGTGCTTCCTCCTGCGCTGGCGCACAAATTGCTGCCATGCGCCGGCACAGACACCCTTGCACCATGGTGCAAGGATTACATCATGTTGCAAGGATGCCAGCGTCATATGGAGATTGTTTTTATGCAGGAAGGGTTACCTTCCTACACAAAAACAATCATTTGAGGTGATTTCCTCTTCCAATGTGTGCTGTAGAATGCAACGAGCATTGAAAGAGGAATAAATGAAGAGAAATAAATACATTTCTCCTTGTTGCACCTCGCTATGCCACCCCTTGGGTGGCGAAGCATTCTGACGCATTTACAGATTTACGATTCCTCATAAATCTGGAAATGCATCAGTGGACATGGGTGTTGCATGGGAACACCCACAGCAACACCCATGTCACACCCCTAACACGCAAAGTGCTGAATGAAAAGGGGGGATATTTGCAAGCACAGGTAAAGTCACGCAGGGTGGCTTTACCTGTGCTTGTAAATATCACTCAGCAGGTTGCGCCGCCGGTGCGTCACGCAACATGACACACCGGCAGCGCAGGGGGCTTGTAAATCTTCCCCACAATACCTGACACCAGTGGGAGATCCACTGCTGTGAGCCAAAGCAGACCAATATGCAACATTCTTTTTTGGACATCCAAACTGTGAGTATAAGCAATGGCATGGGGATACCATATTCTCCACGCATCACACAGTCCCATGGAATAAGTCCAGGTCAATAGGTGATGGGAGCGTGTCTGGTGGCTCTGCCGCTGTGTGCAAAAGGCATTCATCTCTGGATTAGGGACCACATTGAAATCCCCTCCCACCACAGTGACGTCCTGCAGAAGACCCAACAGGAGGCACCCAAGGGAGTACAGCATTACAGGTAGCTGGTTTTGCAGACATAAACCAACAAAAAATTGAAGTGCCTACCCTCCAGCTAGACCAGCTGGACCTCTAACCAATGCAACTCCATGAAGGGTCAACATGGGTGGCAGTCACCATCAACAAAAACGCATTATGCAATAAAATAGCTGCTTTCAAGGACACCCGGGTATACCCTGCATGATAGACTCTGTTGTATCCATAGCGGCTGAGGAAAGGGCAGTGAGCGCCCATAAAAGCACCCATAAAATGCATTTCCTGAAACATCAGAACCACCAGTTGGAATCACCTGGCATAGCAAAGCACAGTTTACCTCTTAAAGGGATCCAGCAAGCCATTCACATTCCAGGACATTAACTGTTCTTCTTCCAAGAGGGGAGAACACCAGGCAGACCAAAGTCAGGCACTGGGACGTGGGTAGACTGGCCCGAACACTACATGAGCGGCATGTGCAGTGATGGCTCAGAAGTAGTGCATCTGGGAATAGTTAAGAGTATCAGTGAGCTGCATGGTCAAACAACCCCGAACAAACTTAACAACTCAACCTCCCAACATCTCTCCTTATACTTCTACCCCATAGGCATCTGTTGCCTTAACTTTAAACATACAGTTATATAAACAAGACCGAGGCTGACAACCCCAGGTGTACCCTCTCCTACGGATCCTGGTACCTGACAGCTGTGTCAGTTTCAAACATGCTAAATAAATGGAATAGGAGCAATAGGAAGAACGATCCCAGTACAACCAAAATTACAAACAAAGCAGCGTTATGTGGCCGTTAGGGTCATTGTCAACATTGCTAACTTAGCATAAGCTTTGCTGCCATGATACTGCTTTTGCACACGTTACTACATGCTCTTTATTTTGCAAGACTCTGTTTATGCCTTTCACATGAGAACTGTCTCCTTTTCACATTCTCTGCTAAGTTCCTGGAGTTTAGTCTGAACACGATGTGCAAGGTCGATAAACAATGCCCCTTGTTATTCTGTTCTGGTCAGTCCCTAGCACCTAAACAAAACATGCTAAACACAGCTGCACTGCTGGAGACTCGTGCTTTGATATTACGGGGATGCATGTTGTTTTAACACACACTTGGAGAGAGCCCTTTCCATGGAGAAGAGCTATACTGTTCCTATGATGTAAACCTTCCATCTAGGCTTTAAGGTGTGGGGTCTGCTGACAAAGCCCAGAAATCTTCTTTTATATAATAAACTTCTTCCAGTCAAGGGGAGGGTGGTTAGGCCTTATAGTCATTTTCCCACTGTCTATATATAATGACATCCCCCTTCATATTCTATGGAATTGTAACAATGCTAATTGTTCTGAGTTTATGCATTTTGCTGCTGGTAGTGGCTCGTATACTGCATTATAGAGCACAATAGTTAAAATAAATATTTCAAACTATTACAGTGACTCTACCAATTCTTATTGTGGACAAGTACTAGTGAATGAGCAGAAGGTTATGTCTTGCTACCGCGATTCCTGAGAGAGTCGGGAGTGTTGTGTTCTGGGTTGTCTAATCATCTGTAGCTTCTTGATTTTGGAGGAGAAGGAATGAGACACTATAGATAGTTGGTTTTGGGATTTTGGGTACTAAGGTGGTAGGTTGGTATACCCCTATACACCGAGGTCCTGTTTTCCTGCACATAGTTCTGTGTAGGTGCAGAATCCCCGCAACATGGCACCCAATGTTTGGTCTGATTTGTATTGGCGAGACTCTTGAGTAGTGCTTGTGCTTGTCCACGAACCCCTCAATTCTGTTTCCGGAGACAGCTGTGACGGTGTAGCCTCCTATATGGTGATATATTATAGTTTTTTCAAGCTTGAATTTTAAAAGGTCTTTCGTTTTGTTTTAGCCCTTTGTTGCACTGCCACGCATAGGTTGTTATTCTCTCTTATTCATTATGGCGGTTGCCATAACAGCTCCTAACCGTGCACCGCTCAGGGCTTATTTAAATCAATACGGAGTACCTGATGCAGGTGTTGAGCTTATCTTTGTTGTAGAGGCGGATCCAGCTTTCCGCTTTGAGGTATTTTATTCTTGCGTCACCTTTCCGGCAGTCGATGGAACAGACATTTTGTTTTATAAGTTTACTGCCACCGCGACTCCATGGGAATATAGACCATATAGAAATCTTGAGGTTCCGCTCACAGCTTGGCAACACCAAATATGGTTTAATGGTGCCCTTCCTTGCCCAATAATGTCGGTCCATTTAGGCCCTTTATCGATAGAGGGGGCCACGTGGCCCGTTTTGGCTGGATATACCCCACACCCATGTTATCTAACAACTGCAACAATTGCAGCGTATTACATACTTTCTTGATACGTTTGCATAGGGCTGTTATACAGTTCATGTCGCGCAACCAGCTGGACCTGATGGTGTAACCATCAGTCCTCTTATGGTTAATTCAGTGATGGGCAAGCGTCCACAGAATAAGGATGAATTCCCTTATTGGCTTGCTGAAAAATTTGGACAAATCGAGGCTGTTTTTCTGAATACCACTCCTGTAGAGAAACACAGGATCTTAACCATAGGTTTGCGTAAAGACTTAGTTCCCATATTAGCTGCTTGTAACACTTGGGGTAAGGTGTTTGCAGCGGTATATTCGATGTGTTTTGGCACCCCCTCCATGACCGTACTCCCTTCTGTGATAAAACGTGTTCAGGATGAGCACGGAGCCAAAGCGGCTCTGAAATTGGGAATGTGACTGGTGGGGGTGTTCGACGTAGTTGCTGAAATGATCCTTGCTAATGTTAAGGGTGATGCTGTAAGCATACAAGTGGCTAACCGCTTGGAGGCTGTGGCAGAAGCAGACAAGCTGCGCAAATTACCGAAGATTATTGCAAAGGCTTATAAGGCCATAGGCCGCAATAGTCTGGGAACTAAGCCTTTTACTCAAATGCAGATGCAATCTCAAATGCAACAAAGAGCCCAGCCTGATAAAGACGGGCGCCTGTTCTTTCCTAAAAAGAACTGGAAAAATAAGAAACAGGGGCAGCAACAGCTGAAGCAAGTTTTGCATGCTGGTTCACCGACAACTGAGTCTTCAGAGCGTACTTATGACTTGCGCGAATGTGCAAAAATTAATACTCCTGATAGCTTACAGGTCCCTGATCAGCGCTCTCCCCATTCTTTACAGGACACATCGGACTCTAAAATAGGTGGAGGGGAGCTCCAGGATCGTGGTAAAGGTCCAACTAATCAACAGGGACACGATCTACCTCGAAAGTTTGATGTTAAAGCCAAACAAGAGGATCTGCCTTGTTTTCGACCCCCGTTTCAGAAGAAAAAAGTTGCCACTTTAACAGCGAAGTATGCCTCAGACGGTGAGAAAACGACTCCTGGACTGGACATGGGCAGTGACTCTGCTCAACAGCGCAGTGGAGGTTACCATTGTGCGGGAGGCACTGCGTCCCTGTCTGGAGCCGACAGCAACTGATACATTCTTTACAGTAGAAACTGCAGATCCCCGGGTTGCCCCACCGGATAGGCTCTATGAGATTGTCTTTCAAATTGAATGTGATATACAGCGTCCAATCAGAGCGTTTTTCTGGGAAAATCTTACCTCCTCATATGACATTTTGTTGGCGGAGGCAGATTAGCCTCCACCTTTTGTGCTAGCCGCTTCTAGAGGGGAGGACATGATGCTTCTGAGTTTTTCGCATTATGTCCCTGAAGAACATGCAAAGGCTTACTCAGCTGAGTGGGCTTTGGCCCTTGCCCCAGCAGTGTACTGTAATCAGGTCGGCTGGGATATTGATTCACCGGCAGATGAGATACCTTTACTGTCCATGCCTCAGCCACAACGGCAATATCCAATCAGACGTGAGGCTAAGGCTCACGTTTGTGACGTTCTAACACAGTTAGATTATCAAGGAGTGATTTAACCATGTACTTCACCCATGAATAATCCTCTCTTTACGGTATCAAAACCTGACGGTTCATATCGCATTGTATTGGATTACCGAAATTTGAATAGTCATTGTCGCACTTTTGCAGAACAAAACACACACAGCTCTGAGCTGCTGAACAACCTTGTTCGTAAAAAATACAAAACTACGCTAGACATTTCCAATGGTTTCTACAGTCATAATCTGGCTCCTGAGAGCCGTGACTTGACAGCATTTACCGCCGTCGGAAATCAGAAAGAATTTATGCGTTTGCCTATGGGGTATAAAAACAGCCCCGGGGCATTTGCTGCATGTGTTGTGTCTTTGTTGCAGGACATAGAACCAGATGCGTTCTCGTACGTTGTTGACATTTATCTGACGGACAACGAATTTATGCCGCATTTTGTCCGAGTCGACCGCATCATTTTATTGTTTGCCGACTATGGATACAAGTTCAATTTTGCAAAATCACACATCGCTCATTTGGCTGTGCTCTTTTTGGGCTATGAGCTAAATAATGAAGGTAGGGGGTTAGCCCCTCACTTCCTGGAGAAATGTGCACAATTGCAACCTCCCTCTATGCTGAAGAAACATCAGTCTTTGCTGGGATTTTTGAATTTTGGGAGGACTGACATTCCCGATTATGCCCAGTGTATCAAACCGCTTTATGCGTTGATACAACCAATATATTATTCTGCCAGCTGGCTTCAGGAACATACCACTATCCTACAATCTTTGCAATCTGACATGCTTGCAACTGATGGAGCAGGGTAAATAAAATAATTTGCACCCCCCCTTGGAAAATTAACCCCTTGACCGCGATCGGAATTCCGCCCAGGTGCTGGACATTCCGATCGCGGGTGTGGTCGTGATGAGCTCAGCTCGTCATGCGCACAGCGCGACCGCGCAGCATGACGAGCTGAGCTCGTCACGAGCATCGAAGGTGTTAATGAACTTTTAATAAATTAACAATACTAATTGTTTGAAAGAGCATGAAATAACCAACAAATGCACTTTTAGTAAACACTATATAAGGGTAACCCGCAATTTTGTGCAAAATCTAATTTATTTACAATTGTGAAGTTGATGAACCCTAATATTGTGATTTGCATACTAATTAGAGTAAAATCGCATGATTTATGCTATGTAGTAGATTTGTATTGTGGCAAAGAACGCAGATGGTAAATAAAATGGCTTTAAATGTCGCTTCTGCTAGGTAACACCTAACACGGGTCTTTAGAATGGCTTATTTTCTTTGTTTTAATTTTGGTTGTGTTTGTTCTTATGATAGTTTTGTTCGGGCCTGTTAGGCCATGCTGCGAAAATGGCTGCCGAAACAGATGAGGTCACGTGAAAAGCCAAAGATGGCCTCTAAGCAGAAGAAATAGAGAAACTAAATCACGTGGGTGAGGCCTGTGCACGGAGTGAGAGATGTCAAGGTTGTACTGACCTACCATAAGGAGGGTGCCAAGAAAGACTCAGCACGTATTTGTGGGAATGGAAGAGAAAAGTACTGAGCAACAATGGACTAACTAAATTGTGACCATCGAGATTGCAACAAAATGAATGCACGAATTGGACTGCTTTTAACCCAGAGGTCATGAGACTCATTGTATGTTTAACAGTCCCCAAAACCAGTTTGAACAAGGAGGGCGATGAGGTGATCATCACCACCCCTCAAATGGACCAATTAGCGTGATTCTTGCCCCTAAGGATTGCAACTTTTTGTGTTGTAAGCTAGAAAGTAAGGTATAAGAGGGACTACTCTTATGTGGGGTGGTGTTGCTCCTTTTGCTGCTGCTGTGGCCGCTGCTATAGATGCTAGTGCTGCCGTTGGTGTTTTCTTGCCATACCATTTTTCCTATTTTCCATTTTTCCACCTCAATATTGTGAAAGGACTCTGTCATTTTTGGACTTCGAACTTGACTGGGGAAGGAACGAGATCGTTGCGGGAAATCTGCATGGGAGGTCCGATCGAGGAGGCATTTAGCGGGACAGTCAGTCAGTTTGGGAGTTCTATTCTGTGATCTGCGGTTTATCTTCTTTTTGGTGAACCATTCCTATCCGTATCTAAATGGGTAAATGCATAATTTTCTATTCTTTATTAGACTTTTCACATAAATGTCATTAATGTATTAAAAGTGATTAATAAACAAAGAATTTCACCCGTGCAATTGAGAAATTAGATAAAATGTCATTCTAACTTAAAATGAGTCCGTGGTTCTTTAGTTCATTAATATGTTTAAAGGTTAACAGGTTTTAAGAGTGATTGAGCTGGTCTTAATCACCATCAACTTATTCTACTAGTTGGTCCATCGACCAAAGAGCGGAATACCTTGATGTTTAGAACTGACAGGATCAAAAGTTGATGTATATGATGTCTGAGGTATTCTTCTGTCAAATTTAACAAGGTATCCCGTTCCTCCAGCAACACATTTTCTCCTTTGTGTGTAATCCAGTGAACGAATGAATGTATGATATGTGGTGTCATGGGCCCCACCGACATATGGTTTAAATAGACGTGAATGTTTTACCTGGATTCGTGCCCTAAGGAGAAATTTATATTAGCCACGCTGGATCAGATTTCTTGGTAGCAGAGTTATGGTTACTATAGATTAGTTTGGTGATTACTGGTTATTGATTTATTAATTTTTCATGTTTAACACTTTGTGTTGAATTGTATTATGTTATGTGTAAGTCAAAATTTTGAAGCTTCCGGGAAGTAGGAAGTGGACACGTGTGGCAAGAGAAGTCACACGGAATTGTGCATTGTCTCATTTTTCAAATTGGTGATAACACAGCATTGTGTTATGTTAGGGACATTTCATGTATGAAAACGCGTCTGAGTGAAATAGCAACAGGTTTTCTTGTGAAACTCTGGCCTTAATTCTCAGGAGCAGTGTAGTCTCCACAAGTGTTTTATCCCCAGAGAAACGGGTTTACCCCTTGCTTGAGAGAAGGGTAAGGTAGAGAGAAGTTCTACACTTATCGAACGAAACAGTATTCTTGCAAGATAGAGCAAACTATTTCTTTCGTTTAGCGAAAACAGACAATGGTAATGTGTTCTACGTTGTAACTAATAAAATTTTGTCGAGAAGAGAAGGTAAGAAAACTGCCGATAATTTCTGTAAAGGAGGGGTCAGAAAAGACAGGAGTAGAACTGACGTCAACAAAGACTGCGCTGGTATTGGCCAGTTGTGGGAAAGCGAAGAGCTTCTTCATTGGAGCATTAGTGTGAAGATGCGCTGGTATTGGCCAGTTGAGAGTGACGTAGAGCTTTTGGATTAGTGCGTTGGTGTGAGACGCGCTGGGATAGGTCCGAATAGCCAAACAGTAGAAAGAACAGAGTAGTGAAGAATTCTCGTGTGTTTGTTTGAGAGAAAGAACAGTGCAATATGGCTTATTATGAGTATGGTAGAGAGAAACCGGCATGGATTGCGAAGATTAAAAACTTCTTCAAGAAGGACAAAAAGGTAGTGACTAGGGAAGGAGAAGTACTTCCTCCGCCGAAAATGCCAGCTTCTCATATGATGTTGAAATATGGCTATCATACTTGCATTTGGTTGGAAAATTGGGCAAAATATACCCAAAACGATGGAGTATTGGCGTTTACAGAAAATGGTTCGTTTAGCACAGCTGTACTTCGAAATTTAAGAGAGAAAATGATGAAACTTGAACCGAGACCTAGACCAACACAGTTCGAAGTGTTAGGTGAATGGGAAGATGAAATGTATGAAAGAGAAAGACACAGAGGTGCAAAGAATTATAGTTTAGTCCATGGAAGAGAATGGGGAGTGAATCATGAAGACAGGATGAGACGATGGTGGTACACTAATATGACGGATGGTTTGTTTCCTGTCAGAACAGTTGAAGAAGTTACAGGGAGAAAGTGTATGGAGAAAAAGAAACATGTAGTAACAGAGAGGTATGGGTATGGAGGTAGCGACACAGAGGATGAATTGCTGGCAGACATTTTAAATAGAAAACCCCCTCCATATCAACAGAATTCTGCGGTGGTGACTCCAAATGCACCACCAATGGAAACTGTAAGGAATCAAAGTCCTGAACGAAATTATGAAATAAATAGGTCTTATGAAAAATTAGAAACTCCACAGAATGCGAAGCCTGATAGTGGTAATACAACTGAGTTAGCCAGAACCACAAGAGAATTGACTGAGAAGATAAGAGAATTAACCATAAACATGGAAGCTGTGACTGTGCCAGTGACGATAGGGCCAGTAATACCGGTATTTGAAAACCAAAGAATAGATGAGCATTCCTTTACAATTCCAATGAACTCGAGTATGCAAAGAGTGAGAGAAGGGATAATTCCAGAAACTAGAGAGACAAGAGATTTGGTTGGCTCATATAGATCGAGTCCACCTACAAATTTGACGGTTAATGAGAGTCAGATAAATAGGATTCCTATGGGAACTGAGTCAGCAACTGAGACCCCAGAGAGAAGTGCAAATTGGGTAGAGATAAATAATACCCCTGTGGGTCCGACTCCAGAAGAATTAAATGAGTGGATGAGGAATTTACAGAAGAAAGATGCTGAACCGCAACCATTGGATGTAATCAGACTAAAAATAGACATGGAAGAGTTAATTTTAGAGTCTATTGGTACAGATAGATTGAAATCCTACCAAGATGATGAACTCATGTTCATGTGCAAGAGTGTTATTTGGAGAGCTAGCAATTTGCATGAAAAATTGAAAGAAACAGCGAATGAACTAGGAGTAGAATTTGGAAAAATCAGAGGATTGCAGAAACCGTACAGGGTAGACTTTAGGAAAAGGATATAGAAAATCTGAACACATCAGAACGATTAACACAGATAAAGGAACTGATTGTGTTATTGAGAAAATTGGGAGATGTGGACAGATGGAGAAGCAGGTGGATAAGAAGAAAGGCGGGAACGACCGATAACGCGGGAGCCTCGGCCAAACTCCTGAAACGACTGCAACGCATACAGAACGGCTCTGCACACCTCATCCTCGACATCCCTTGCCTCAGCCACATCTCACCCCACCTGAGAGACCTGCACTGGCTCTCCGTCAACAAGAAGATCAGCTTCAAGCTCCTCACCCACGCACACAAAGCACTCCACAACACCGGAAAGGCATACCTCAACAGACGACTCACCTTCTACACCCCGAAGCACCAGCTCCGCTCCGCCGACCTCACCCTCACCATCGTCCCCCGCATCCGAAGAGCGACCACCGGCAGAAGATCATTCTCCTACCTCGCCGCCAAGACGTGGAACACCCTCACAATCCTCCTACAGCAGACCCAGGACCTACTAACCTTCAGGAGGCTACTCAAGACCTGGCTGTTCGAGCAGTAGCAGCACCTCCTCCCCCCCAGCGCCTTGAGACCCTCAAGGGTGAGTAGTGCGCTTTACAAATGTTCTGATTGATTGATTGATTGATTGATTGATTGATAAAGCATCATTGGCTTTTCCGGTGAAGGAAAAGGAACCAATAGTACTGGAATATCCAATGAGGGAAACTCCAGGAGGTAGCTATGTACATGTTCCATGGTCCAGACAAGATATATTGTCATTCACAAATGACTTCCCAAGATTGAGAAAGAAACCCGTAGAATGGCATAGACAGGTAGAAAGATTTGTAAAGGTTTCAAAGGTGTTATGGGAAGATCTGGATGGATTGTTTGAAATTGTAGTACCAGCAGATTTATGGACAGAATGTAAGATTACAATTGACTGGCCGAAGGAAGAATATCCGAGAGATGCAAAAACTGGAGCCCCAGGTCCAGAAGTAATGAGAAAGTATGAACAAGCCGTCCGTTTTTGAAAAATAATATTCCACCGAAAGAGACAGATTGGGTAAAGATTGATAGAACAACTCAGGAAAGTAAGGAATCTGTACACGCCTATTATGAAAGGTTGCTTTTGGATTTTAAACAGTATATTGGTTATGAGACTTTGAGTGAAAAGGACATGAGTCATTTTGTATATAGATTTGTATATGGATTGAAATCTGAAATAAGTGAAAGGATTAAGCAGTGTTAGACCTGGCACCATTGGCGTGGGTCTCCCTTCCAGTTTTCGCTGTTGTCTCCTCTGTTTTTGCTGGTGTTAGATGCTCTGGGCGCTGTGCCACTGCCATTCAGTGCCACAGCGCGAATGCTCCCTGTGTAAATATGACATGTGAATTGGTATATCCATGATTGGCTTATTTGGTTTGCCTGTTAGTCCCTAGTAGTGTGGCCTGTGTGTGCCCAGGGCTGGTAAACCAAATGCTGGTGGTGGGCCTGCAGCGCTGGTTTGCGCCACCCACAGAAGTAGCTTGTAAAGTGTGTCTCAGACCTGCCACTGCAGAGTCTGTGTGCAGTCCAGAACTGCCATCTTGGCTGTGAAGTGTACCCACTTCCCAGCCCCTGAACCTTC
Source organism: Calotriton arnoldi (assembly GCA_963921515.1). Lineage (NCBI taxonomy): Eukaryota > Metazoa > Chordata > Amphibia > Caudata > Salamandridae > Calotriton > Calotriton arnoldi. Next base: position 159,963 of record CAWUFW010010278.1, on the reverse strand, counting down.
CCTTGGCATCATGTAAGTCACCCCTATGGTAGGGTGCATTGTATGTGTAAGGTAGGACATGCCTTGGTGTGTGTAGCATGTCCTAGTAGTGAATTACACCCAATTTCGTTTTTCACTACTGTAAGGCTACCTGTTCCTCATAGGCCAGAATGGGCAGTTTGACTAGTACATGCTATAGTCCTAACTGACCCCAGGAACATGGTAGAAAAACGAATTTAGTATGCCTGAGCTCAGAATATTAAAATACATCTTTTAGTGAAGTTTATTTTTATATTCTGTGTTTGAAAATACCACTTTTAGAAAGTAGGTATTTTCTTGCCTAAGCCTTCCAGTGTGCTCTGCTGTTATGTGTATTGGCTGTCTGGTTTTGGAGGGACAGGGCAGGCTGAGTCAGACCTGGGTTGAATAGAGAGATCTGCATTTAGAGTATGGGGAGGGGTAGTTCCTTGACCTGAATAGGGCTGTGCCTGGCAAGGTGAATGCTGGCTCCACCTCCTACTGTGCGTCTGATGATAGACCCCCTCTTTCTGAAAGGAAGGATGCAGCCTGGTAAACAAAGTGCTCCAGGACTGAGCAGAACTGGTTATGGCTGGGTTCAGTGACTTGTAGCTTCTGAGAACAAAGACTTTTGCGGTATAAATATCTGTGCTCAAACCCCTACAATTGGTATTGCTCCTGGATGTCAAGACGAACCTCTGTCCGTGTAACTGAAGGAATCTGCAGGAGGTGACTGTCCTTGTGCTTGTGTGCTGTTTCCTGGATTGGCCTGCAGTAGTTACCATTGGACTTGGAAGAAGAGGGAAAAGGACTTTGAGAGAACTTTTATTAATCTTGAGAAAGCAATCACCCAAGGGCTAGGAGAAGAGCTAGCCTCCTGCTGAAGTCTCAGGCACATCAGACTTCACCACCAGCCTCCTGATTCCTCCCAGCGAGGATTTCTATCTGTAGGTGAGGCTCCTGTGAGTTCCAGGGCCTCTAGTTCTACTACAGAGAAGAGAGTGCTGAAATCGTCGCTAACGCACGTTTGCGAGCCGCCGCAGCCGAGAGCGCCCGAAAAATCATCGCGCTGCTGCCGCCGAGCGCTCGCAACCGAAGATCACCGTAAACGCACGTTTGCGAGCCGCCGCAGCTGAGAGCGCCCGAAAAATCATCGCGCTGTTGCCGCCGAGCGCTCGCAACCAAAGAGATCATCGCTTCACGACATCGCAGCGCGGACGCCGTGCGTCCGCCATTTTCATCGCATCCGGATCGGCGCTCCCTCGCGGAGCGCCATCGCATCGCAATATGATCGCACACGCAACAGGATCGTCGCATCGCCTCCTCCCTCGCGGCAAGGAGTCATCGCATCAGCGGCCTAGCGTGCAGAAGTTGGTTGCATCGTCTCCGCACGCATCAGCAGATCGGCGCATCATCCTCCCTCGCGGCAAGAATTTAACGCATCGCCGGCCTCGCGTGAGGAAAATCATTGCTACCACTTCTTTGCGACATTTTGTTGGTTTTGCTACGAAATTCAGGTACTTTGTGAGTAAAAGGGTCGCCGAGACCACTGCTTTGAACTGAACTCCTGTTTGCACACTTTGAACTATTTTTACAGCATTTCAAGAATAATCCTATTTTACAGTATTGTGGCTTTTTGATCGTTATTGGTCTTGTGTTAAGTCTATATATAAAGATACTTATTTTTTATAACTACTTGTGTGGTGTCCCTTTGTAGTGTTCCTCACTGTGTTACTGTGTATGGTCATAAATGCTTCACACACTGCCTCTGAGATAAGCCTAGCTGCTCGTGCTACGTTACCACAGGGTTGAGCAGGGGTTATCAAAGGGTGTGGCTCTCTTACCCTGACTTAGGAAGAAGGGTCCCTACTTGGACAGTGGCCAGCCATTGCCAACTAGAGACCCCCATTTCTAACATTGGTGGACAGCGGTGAGGATCTGGACTTGCATTTATGATTGCATACTGTAATTATAGTGTACACTACTAGTGAGTGCAGACCATAACGCAACCACATACGTTTTTGAGGTTTTTTGATTCTATTTTTGATTAATATTGCCAGTTAGTGCTACAATGGGTAAGCCCAGATCCAATGCCTCGGAGGATCTCTCCTGGGAAGAAGAGAAATTAGAAACCTACAATGCCAAGCAGCTCAAATATTTTTGCAAACACTTCACAGTCCCTATCACAGGTCTCACTAGAAGGGAGGAGTATTACAAGGCACTGAAGGCCTGGCTAGAAGCCAGGGATGCCCCTAAGAATATGGGAGAGCTTGTGGAGGGGGAAGAGAATGCAGGAGAGCAGCAGGGTGAAGTAGTAGACTTAGTAGGAGATAAAGCAATTTCCAGCCCGGGCACTAGTGTGTCCGCTAAGGGTCTGTCCCCAGAGGAGATGGAGGACAGGGAGAGAGATAGGCGGCATAATATGGAGATGGCTAAGCTTAAAATGGATGGTCAGAGGGACCTAGAGAACAAGAAGTTAGAAGTTGAGATTATGAAAATGAAACTTGAGCATGAGAGAGTATTGAGGGAGTTGGAGATTAAAGCTAAGAGTATGGAGATCTCCCCTCTGTTGGCAGCATACCTGTAGTGCATCCTGAGAGTAGGGTGTATATACCCAAGGAGGTTATTAAGGATTTCCACAAAAGTGAAGATATTGGGCAATGGTTTGCCGCTTATGAATTAGCCATGGTGTCCCACCGGGTCCCTGAGAAGGATTGGGGAGCGGGGTTGTGGGGACACTTTGTGAGTGAGGGGAGGGATACCTTGTTGGACCTGCCCCCAGAAAGTAGAATGGTTTATGCCCACATGAGGGAAGCGTTGATGACCTGCTATGGTTTGACCCCTGAGATGTATAGGCAGAGGTTTAGGACTTGCAAGAAGCTAGAGGGTACCACGTGGGTTGAATATGTGTCTTTTTTTTGCAGAGCAATGGAACGCTGGGTAAAAGGTAGCAAAGTAGAAACTTTTGAGCAGCTTTATGATTTGATTGCATGGGAGCATTTATCTAGTAACTGTTTTCCTGAGCTGCGCCAGCACCTGATTGATTGCAAGCTAACTAACCCTAGGAAGCTTGCTGAGGAGGCGGACCGCTGGGTGAGCACCCGGGTTCGCCAGGGTCCAGTGGGAGACTTCGCCAAAGGTGGGCAGGGTCCCCAGCAGAGAAGTGGGGGGGACAGGGGTAAACCGAGGGAGTTCCAAAGAGGGCCCCAAAGTAATTCCCAAGGGAACCAAGCAGTGGTGTCCCAGCCTCCCCAAGAGAAGAAGTCAGTGCCCCCGACAGGTAGGCCTGTTCAGAGGGGGCTCCTTACTTGTTTTAAGTGTGGTCAAGTGGGCCACCGGTTTTATGATCCCCAGTGTCCTCAGAGGGATACCAATGCACCACCCCGTGCACCACCCCGCCAGCTTGCTAGTGTAGCCCTGGGAGGGGAGGAGATGGGTGCCCAAGGTGGGTGGGATCCCGTAGAGTTGACCCTTGTCTCATTAGGAGACTTTGAGATGGTCCCTAAGCCTGCACAGCCTGATAACACTAAAAAGTACAGACAGTGGGTGACAATCAATGGCCATAAAGTGGAGGCTTTAAGAGACACAGGAGCCAGTGTAACTGCTGTCAGCTCCCGGTTGGTGTCCAAGGAGCAGGTTGTCCCCCATGCATTCTACCCAGTAGTGTCCGCAGACAACTCAGAGAGCCAGTGTGAGGTGGCTCAGGTTCCCTTTGAGTGGGGGGGGGTCTCAGGAACTCTTCAGGTGGCTGTGAGGCCCGCCATGCCTGTAGACTGTCTGCTGGGCAATGATTTAGAGAGCTCCCCGTTGGCTACGGTGGAGAGGAAGGCTCACTTGGAAATGTTGGGTCTACCTGAGTGGGCGTGTGCTACCACTCGGTCCATGGCAGCCAAGGAGGGTGTTGAGAAGGACCTGGAGCCTGAGAGTATGGCCCAGGTCCCTGCCTTAGAGAGAAGGGGCAGGGGGCACGGGAAGCCGGCCCCCTTGGTTCCCACGGCCCAGGAAGGAGCCGACCCTGAGGGGGATGCCCTGGAGCCTAGCGGGGAGCAGATCACCGAACTGGGGGACCTGCCTGAGCTGACCCATTGGCAGCAGGAAGGGGGACCCACCAGGGAGGAATTTTGTGAGCAGCAAAGAGTTTGCCCCTCTCTTGAGGGTATGCGGCGACAGGCTGCAGCCCAGGCAGAAGGTGACATGTCTGGTTCACATCTGGTTTATTGGGAGAACAGTCTCCTGTATAGCGAGCCTAAGGCTGCTGAGCCGGGGTCAGCCCGTGTGCTGGTGGTACCCGAGTGCTTCAGAGCCTTCCTACTGGGGTTGGCTCACGACATTCCATTGGCAGGACATCTGGGGCAGACCAAGACCTTTGAGAGGCTGGCTGCCCACTTTTATTGGCCCCAGATGCGCAAGAGTTCAGACACTCATTGAAGGACATGTGAGACTTGCCAGGCAAGTGGGAAGAGTGGGGGGAAGATCAAGGCCCCACTCCAACCCTTTCCAGTTATTAGTACCCCATTCGAGCGAGTGGGCATTGACATTGTGGGGCCTCTGGACCCCGAGACAGCCATGGGCAACAGGTTCATCCTGGTCTTGGTGGACCATGCCACCCGGTACCCTGAAGCCATCCCGCTCAGGACAGTGACGGCCCCCGTGGTGGGACGTGCACTGATGGGGATTTTCTCCCGTGTGGGGTTCCCCAGAGAGGTGGTGTCTGACAGGGGGACCAACTTCATCTCCCAGTACATGAAGTCTCTGTGGAAGGAGTGTGGGGTAACTTATAGGTTCACCACTCCTTACCACCCTCAAGGTAATGGTCTGGTTGAAAGGTTCAACCGGACCTTGAAGGGCATGATCATGGGCCTAGAGGAGCCCCTGAGGCGTAAGTGGGACGTCCTCTTGCCATGCCTATTGTTTGCCTACCGTGAGGTGCCACAGAAGTCCTTAGGGTTCAGTCCCTTTGAACTGCTCTATGGCCATCCGGTTAGAGGACCTCTGAGTCTGGTCACGGAAGGCTGGGAGCAATCTCCCAGGAAACCTCCCCAAGATGTATTTAGCTACATGTTGGCCTTCAGGAACCAGACTCGGCGTTTCAGAAAGATTGCTGAGGCAAATCTGGAAGCCAGCCAGGAGGAAATGAAACGTTGGCACGACCAGAATGCCACTCTGGTCGAATTTCAACCTGGTCAGAAGGTTTGGGTACTGGCCCCAGTGGAGCCTTGTGCGCTCCAAGATAAGTGGACCGGTCCATTTGAGGTGGTGGAGCGCAAAAGTCCAGTTACCTACTTGGTGGACTTTCAGTCTCCCAGGAACCCCTTGCGGGTCCTGCATGTGAACCGCCTGAAGCCCCACTTTGAGAGGTCTGAAGTGGGCATGCTTCTTGCCACAGATGATGGGATGGAGGAGGAGAGTGAGCCTCTTCCTGACCTCCTGTGTGCAGGAGAGAAGGATGGGTCAGTGGAGGGTGTGATCCTCTCCACCACACTGACCCCTGAGCAGCAGAGAGATTGTCACCAACTGTTGGGGCAATTTTCTGATTTGTTCTCCCTGGTGCCTGGTGTCACTGATTGGTGCGTCCATGAGGTGGATACCGGGACAGTCCTCCTGTCAAGCACAAGGCTTACAGAGTGACTGACAAGGTCAGGGCTTGCATTAAGGAGGAGGTCTCCAAAATGTTTGCCCTAGGGGTGGTTGAGTCCTCTAGCAGCCCCTGGTCCAGCCCCGTGGTCTTGGTACCAAAAGCTGCGACGCCTGGTGCCACTCCTGAACTTAGGTTCTGTGTGGACTACCGAGGTCTCAATTCGGTCACGAAGACCGACGCGCACCCCATCCCCAGAGCTGATGAGCTCATAGATCGGTTAGGGGCTGCCCGGTACCTCAGCACGTTTGATCTGATGTCTGGGTACTGGCAGATCGCCTTAACTGATGGGGCAAAGGAGAGGTCAGCATTCTCCACACCAGATGGGCACTACCAGTTCCGTGTGATGCCCTTTGGGATGAAGAATGCCCCTGCCACCTTTCAGAGGTTTGTCAACCAGGTGTTGGTTGGGATGGAGGATTTCAGTGCCTCCTACCTGGATGACATTGCAGTGTTTAGTTCCTCCTGGGAGGACCACTTGCGCCACCTCTGGGAAGAGTTGATGGCACTGCGCAGAGCAGGCCTCACAATCAAGGCCAGTAAGTGCCAGATTGGGCGGGATTCTGTGGTGTACTTGGGACACCAGGTGGGGAGTGGCCAGATGGCACCCCTGCAGCCCAAGATTGAAACCATCCTGGCTTGGGAGCCCCCCAAGGACCCAGACCCAGGTGAGGGCCTTCTTAGGACTCACGGGTTACTACAGGAGGTTTGTCAAGGGGTATGGCAACATTGTTGCACCCTTAACTGAGCTAACTTCCAAGAAGCGGCCAAAGATTGTGAACTGGACTGACACCTGTCAGAAAGCCTTTGATGCCCTCAAAACTGCCATGTGTACAGCACTTGTACTCCGGGCGCCCAATTTTGCTAAGGAATTTGTTGTCCAGACAGACGCTTCAGAGCATGGGGTGGGGGCCGTTCTGTCACAGATAAATGAGGAGGGACTAGACCAACCTGTAGCCTTCATCAGTAGGAGGTTACTTCCACGGGAACAGAGGTGGAGTGCAATTGAGCGTGAGGCATTTGCTGTGGTCTGGGCACTGAAGAAGCTGAGACCATACCTGTTTGGGACTCACTTCCGGGTTCAGACAGACCACAGGCCCCTCAGATGGTTGATGCAGATGAGGGGTGAGAATCCCAAGTTGTTGAGGTGGTCTATTTCCCTACAGGGTATGGACTTCACGGTGGAACACCGCCCTGGTACAGAACACGCCAATGCTGATGGTCTGTCCAGATTTTTCCGCCTTAGTGATGAGAACTTCCAAGGGGATGGGTAGTTCTCCCCACATTTCAGCTGGAGGGGACACATGTTAGAACTGGCACCATTGGCGTGGGTCTCCCTTCCAGTTTTCGCTGTTGTCTCCTCTGTTTTTGCTGGTGTTAGATGCTCTGGGCGCTGTGCCACTGCCATTCAGTGCCACAGCGCGAATGCTCCCTGTGTAAATATGACATGTGAATTGGTATATCCATGATTGGCTTATTTGGTTTGCCTGTTAGTCCCTAGTAGTGTGGCCTGTGTGTGCCCAGGGCTGGTAAACCAAATGCTGCTGGTGGGCCTGCAGCGCTGGTTTGCGCCACCCACAGAAGTAGCTTGTAAAGTGTGTCTCAGACCTGCCACTGCAGAGTCTGTGTGCAGTCGAGAACTGCCATCTTGGCTGTGAAGTGCACCCACTTCCCAGCCCCTGAACCTTCCCTTGGCATCATGTAAGTCACCCCTATGGTAGGGTGCATTGTATGTGTAAGGTAGGACATGCCTTGGTGTGTGTAGCATGTCCTAGTAGTGAATTACACCCAATTTCGTTTTTTACTACTGTAAGGCTACCTGTTCCTCATAGGCAAGAATGGGCAGTTTGACTATTACATGCTATAGTCCTAACTGACCCCAGGAACATGGTGGAAACACGAATTTAGTATGCCTGAGCTCAGAATATTAAAATACATCTTTTAGTGAAGTTTATTTTTATATTCTGTGTTTGAAAATACCACTTTTAGAAAGTAGGTATTTTCTTGCCTAAGCCTTCCAGTGTGCTCTGCTGTTATGTGTATTGGCTGTCTGGTTTTGGAGGGACAGGGCATGCTGAGTCAGACCTGGGTTGAAGAGAGAGACCTGCATTTAGAGTATGGGGAGGGGTAGTTCCTTGACCTGAATAGGGCTGTGCCTGGCAAGGTGAATGCTGGCTCCACCTCCTACTGTGCGTCTGATGGCAGACCCCCTCTTTCTGAAAGGAAGGATGCAGCCTGGTAAACAAAGTGCTCCAGGACTGAGCAGAACTAGTTCTGGCTGGGTTCAGTGACTTGTAGCTTCTGAGAACAAAGACTTTTGGGGTATAAATATCTGTGCTCAAACCCCTACAATTGGTATTGCTCCTGGATGTCAAGACGAACCTCTGTCCGTGTAACTGAAGGAATCTGCAGGAGGTGACTGTCCTTGTGCTTGTGTGCTGTTTCCTGGATTGGCCTGCAGTAGTTACCATTGGACTTGGAAGAAGAGGGAAAAGGACTTTGAGAGAACTTTTATTAATCTTGAGAAAGCAATCACCCAAGGGCTAGGAGAAGAGCTAGCCTCCTGCTGAAGTCTCAGGCACATCAGACTTCACCACCAGCCTCCTGATTCCTCCCAGCGAGGATTTCTATCTGCAGGTGAGGCTCCTGTGAGTTCCAGGGCCTCTAGTTCTACTACAGAGAAGAGAGTGCTGAAATCGTCGCTAACGCACGTTTGCGAGCCGCCGCAGCCGAGAGCGCCCGAAAAATCATCGCGCTGCTGCCGCCGAGCGCTCGCAACCGAAGATCACCATAAACGCACGTTTGCGAGCTGCCGCAGCTGGGAGCGCCCGAAAAATCATCGCGCTGCTGCCGCCGAGTGCTCGCAACCAAAGAGATCATCGCTTCACGACATCGCAGCGCGGACGCCATGCGTCTGCCATTTTCATCGCATCGCATCCGGATCGTCGCTCCCTCGCGGAGCGCCATCGCATCGGAATCTGATCGCACACGCAACAGGATCGTCGCATCGCCTCCTCCCTCGCGGCAAGAAGTCATCGCATCGGCGGCCTAGCGTGCAGAAGTTGGTCGCATCGTCTCTGCACGCATCAGCAGATCGGCGCATCATCCTCCCTCGCGGCAAGGATTTAACGCATCGCCGGCCTCGCGTGAGGAAAATCATCGCTACCACTTCTTTGCGACATTTTGTTGGTTTTGCTATGAAATTCAGGTACTTTGTGAGTAAAAGGATCTCCGAGACCACTGCTTTGAACTGAACTCCTCTTTGCACACTTTGAACTATTTTTACAGCATTTCAAGAATAATCCTATTTTACAGTATTGTGGCTTTTTGATCGTTATTGGTCTTGTGTTAAGTCTATATATAAAGATACTTATTTTTTATAACTACTTGTGTGGTGTCCCTTTGTAGTGTTCCTCACTGTGTTACTGTGTATGGTCATAAATGCTTCACACACTGCCTCTGAGATAAGCCTAGCTGCTCGTGCTACGTTACCACAGGGTTGAGCAGGGGTTATCAAAGGGTGTGGCTCTCTTACCCTCACTTAGGAAGAAGGGTCCCTACTTAGACAGTGACCAGCCATTGCCAACTAGAGACCCCCATTTCTAACAAGCAGCATATGTTGTGTTGGCAGAATAGCACTGTAGATGAGGTATTAAGGTATGCAAAATATTGTAGTGATGACATCGAGTGTAGACAGCGCAAACTAAAAGAAAAGGCGATGTGGGCACAAGTAAAGGTTGCAGAAAATTAAGAAGCTCAGATGAATAATCAGTCTAGTGATGCAGGACAGACTAAATCCAAACCGAATATAGGTAAGGGAAAAGGTCAAATGAGTATAGAAGAGGCTAAAAAGAAATGGCCATGCCATAATTGCAGAAAGTTAGGGCATTGGAGAAACGAGTGTAAATTTCCTCCAAAAGCTAATACGGAAAATCAACCATTAAATCCACAGGTGCTGAATGAGGTGAGTTACCAACAGCTGCAACAACCGCAGGTAGTTACTCAACAGAGTCAGGTGCCACAACCACCTCTTCCAAAGAGTGTAAACCCCCAGAGATACAGTGCAGAGGAAGGATTCTACGGAGGAGCGCAGGTAACAAAATTGCCGTGCGCAGCTGCAGTGTCGCAGTATTGGTTACGGCAGGATGGAAATGAATCGGATGAAAGTTCATGACGGTGCCTAGGAGAGGAAGAAGAGTGCGTGCTTGGCGCAACTCTAGAGGTAGATCAGTCAGGTCCTTTTGTGGATGGAGAAGTGAATGGTGTAAATGTTACATTCCTTGTGGACACTGGAGCTACCCGTTCTACTGTTAGATCAGTGGAAATTCCAAACCTTCCTCTCTCAGGAGAATATATCCAAGTTGTAGGTGTTTCAAACAGACAGATTAAAGTGCCTCTTACCAAACCAGTAGAGGTGAAAGTTGGACCATTCAAACAGATGAATCGGTTTGTGGTATGTGATTGCAGTCCTGTAAATTTGTTAGGACGCGATCTGCTTTGTAAAATGAATTGCACCATCTATTGTACCCCAGATGGTATTGCTTTCCAGACACCAGATGAGGATGTCCTGTATAAAATGACAATGGCAGAACTAGAACCAGGAGTGAATGACATGTTTCCTGTGTTTGATGCAGAGAAAATCCCAATTGAATTGAAAGGAATAGTCAGATCTGATGTATGGGATTTCACAGGCGAAGACATTGGGCTAATGAGAGGAGTAGACCCTGTAAAAATTACTGTAAGGGAAGGAACAAATTACCCAAATACTCCACAGTACAAATTAACGCCAGAAATTATTGAAGGAATAACACCTGTAGTTAATAAGATGATTGAACAAGGAATTTTGAGAGAATGAATGAGTAGCCCATGTAATTCACCTATAATGGAATTGAAAAAGCTGAATGGGACATATAGGATAGTACAGGACTTGAGAAAGGTAAATAAGATCGTTATCCCTTGTTGTCCAATTGTGCCAAACCCCGCTGTAATACTGTATCAGATTCCACATGATGCAGAATGGTATACAGTTATTGATTTGTGCCATGCATTCTTTTCTATTCCATTGCACCCAGACAGCCAGCCATTATTTGCGTTCCGGTTCGGAGAGCGTATTTTAGCATGGTGCCAAATTCCTCAAGGGTATAAAGAAAGCCCCTCAATCTTTAATCAGATCCTAAAGAAATCATTGGAAGATTTAAAAATGCCTGAGAAATCTGTGATTTTCCAATATATTGATGACCTATTAGTGGCATCAAAGACCAAAGAAGCATGTGTTACAGACACAATTGCTTTACTGAATCATTTGGCAGAAGGAGGGCACAAAGTGTCCCCGTCAAAATTGCAATTTTGTCAACAGGAGGTACAGTATCTAGGTCATAAGATTGAGAAAGGGATGCGAAAGGTGACGACAGAAAGAATAAGGATTAACCAAGGAATGAGAGCCCCGATGACACAGAGAGAGGTGAGAATGTTTCTTCGGATGGTTGGTTATTGTCGACAGTGGATAAGTGGATTCTCATTAATTGCAAAACCTTTACAGCGATTGACAAAAAGGGATGTCAGAGATCCGATTGAGTTGAATGAGGAGGAAATGAAGGCTTTCAAGGAACTGAAAACAAGGTTGTGTGAGGCACCAGCATTGGGAATGCCTGATTCCCTAACGGCAGCCATTCGTAAGCATTGGCAGATGGGGATCGCAGAACCACCGATCTCCCTGCCTTGCCAGTATGTGGTGACCGCGGCTGGGACGGTCAAGGCAGTGACTTGCCTCTATAGGCGACTTACTCAGGAGTTGCGACGCCCTCTAGATAGCCTACGCTTTAAATGGGAGATAGATCTTGGTGTGCCCATCGAAGAGAAACCATGGGAAGCGATGGTAGAAAGAGCATGGAAAACCTCCAGGAACGCGAGGTTCCAATTAATACACTTCTTTGTCCTTCACCGTGCGTACCTCACTCCTCAAAAAATTAACAAATATTTTGGGACCCGCGCGGTTTGCCCGAGATGCAATCTAGACAATGCTGAGTTTTTACACATGCTCTGGGCCTGCCCATCACTCCTGGGGTTTTGGAGGGAGATACTGACCAGACTGAATGGCATAACGGACCGGGAGATCGAGCTGACGCCGGGGACTTGTCTGTTACACTGGTTTCCTCACACTGCCAGGAACAAGATCACCAGTAAATTTATCGATCTAGGACTAGTATTGGCCAAGCGAGAAATTACCTGTCATTGGAAGGCGAGCACCCCCCCAAGTACCTTGAGGTGGACGCGGGAGCTTACAAAGTGGGCGGATAGTGAGGGTACCTTTCGGCTCCAAATGGCACACAGAACGGGTAACGACAAGACATTGGAGGCCGCAATGGCGTGGGTGGCGTTGGTGGAGGAGCTCAAGCGCCCGAGTGAGGATGATGACAAACCCTCAGTCGACTGAGCAGGGTAATACGGGGGTCTGACATCCTGCCCCAACCAAACTTCCTCCGGGCCTTCTAGCGGGTTGGCGGATAAAATTTCCACGCGAGAGTGTGCTTCCACTTTTTAGCTTGTCCCTACTGAGCGGATACTGGGGTGTTAGACTACCTGACAGACGGACTCTGTCTTTCCACGGGAGTTCCCATGGGTGAACGACATGCCTGAGGGGAGGGATAGGGGGGTAGAGTTGCGGGAAAGGGAGGGAGACTGCGAGGGTGGGTGGATGGGTATTGTTTTTGCATTTCTTATTGCGTTTCCTGTGGGCCTCACCGGAGTTGGCTTGAAGGATGTGAAATATTTATTGCGGGGACGTGGGATATGATTTATTAGCAGATTCTGGTTGAGTTGACAGACATTACCACCAATGTTTGCTATTTATGTGGGCTGCCCAAAATAGAGGTAAATGAGGCACGCACGGCAAACGCCGACGTATAGGGGTGGATGGCTTACTGTCTGCACGTTGACATCCAGTGTGCAGTTATCAATGTATGCTCACTGTCCCCGTACAGTGATTGTTTGAGTTGTAACGTCAACTGAATAAAATTTGTTTACAAAAAAATTTGGGAATGCCTGATTATGAAAAAGAATTTGAGCTGTATTGTAGTGAGAGAGATGGATGTGCACTTTCGGTGTTAGTGCAAAGGCATGGAAAAATGAAAAGACCCATCGCTTATTTTTCAGCTGTTTTAGACCCGGTAGCAAAGGCATTGCCTGGATGTCTGAAAGCAGTAGCTGCTACTTGTGTGAGTCTGGAACAGAGTGAAGGCATTGTGATGGGGTATCCTCTGAGAGTATATGTTCCACACTCTGTTGAAATCCTTCTGACTAGAACCAAAACCCAATTCATGACACATAGTCGGCTTACTAGTTACAAAAAGTGATTTTGAGTGCAGATAATGTATTTTATTTATTTTTATTTTGAAGGTTTTATATAGCGCGAACAAGACCCTTGCGAGTATCAGAGCGCTTTACAAGTCATATGTAGAAAACAAGATATAGCACACAAAGATATGGGTGAAACAGCTATAAGCAGCTTATACACGTACAAATAAGCTAGCGTAAAAACAAAAGAACAACTATGGAGCGTAAAAACAGAACTAGTAATAATATACAGTAAAAGGACAAGAGTTCATGTGAATATAGCCATGAGGATTGCTTTCACTTCTTTTTGAAGGAGGCAGTGGACGGGTTCATTCTTGTTTCAATGGGCAAAGCGTTCCAGATCCTAGGAGCCATACCAGAGAAGGATCGGTTATAGGTTTTTTTCTTAGCGAATCGTTGTGGTTTTAGAAGAAGAGTCTTGGAACTCCTGGAGGCTCTGATGCCCGCAGAGAGCACCAATTTCTGAGCTAGGTATTGCAGGGAGTTGTGGTGTAAGGCCTTGTGCGTCATGCAAGCGATTTTCAGATGAATTCTAGCTTCAAACGGTAGCCAGTTGAAGGCTCTCAGGTCAGGGTATATGTGAGAGTTTCTCTTTGAGCCCGTGATGAGTCTCGCAGCTGAGTTGATAGTGGCTCTTAGTGGGGCTGTCGATGACCTTGGGCGGCCGCATAAGGTTACCACCCCAGATTCCACTCTATGGATTACTAGGGCTTGAACTGCTTGTTTGAAATCGTACGCTGGCAGAAAGGGTTTTAGTTTTCGCAGGGTCTTCAAGTGAAGTTAGCTCCTTTTGTGGAGGCGCTGATATGCTTCTGCATCTTTAGGTTGCTGTGAAGCGTTACACATAGCGATTTCGCTGAGTCGACGATGAGAGGTTGTCCTTTGAGAGCTGTTAAGTGCTTCAGCCAATCCAGGATAGTGGGAGTTTTGTTAGGGGGAGCGATTAAGAGGAATTCCGTTTTGAGGGAGTTTAGTTTCAAATGGTTTTCAGCCCGCCATGTTTGGGTTTTTTGTAGTGTGGTGTTGAGCGATTTGATGTCATCAAGTGAATGGATCTTGATGTAGATTTGGGTGTCGTCTGGATACATATGGAAATGAATCTTGGCGAGGCTGAGAAGATCGGTAAGAGGTTCCATAAAAACGTTGAAAAGGGTGGGTGAGAGGGAGGAGCCTTGTGGAACTCCTAATGTGACTGGCATGGGGTTGGACAGGGATTGGTTGACCTTGAATCTTTGGGATCTATTTTGGAGGAAAGAGGCAAACCAGTTAAATACAGTTCCAGACATTCCCATTCTGTGTTTCAAGAGTTCAAGCAGGTTGCCGTGTTTGACGGTGTCAAATGCTGATGACAGGTCGAGTACTATAAGTAAACACGCTTTGTTTTGGTCCAGGATTTTTAGAGCGTCGTCAATTACATGTGTCATGGCTGATTCGGTACTGTGACCTGCTCGGAAGCCTAATTAAAATTGGTTAAGCAGGTTGAATTGATCAATGTGGCTGTTCAGCTGTATGTTAACGCATTTTTCCAGGAGTTTGGCTAGCATAGGTATGTTAGAAATTGGACGGTAGTTATTTTGGTCTGAGGGGTCAGCTGTTGTTTTCTTTAGGATAGGCGACACCTGACCTGTTTTCAGGATTCTGGAATGGATCCTTGAAGGAGGGATGTATTTATGATCTTGGTCCATAGAGGTAGTAACAGAGGAATGAAGTCTTTTAAGTAATTAGCCGGGAGCGGGTCTGTGAAATGATTGGAGGGTTTCAGAGCGGTTAGCGTCTTTAATATGGAATCTTCACTGTAAGTGTTGAAGTGGGACCAAGTTGCGTTGTTTTTGAGTTTGAATTTTGGGAGGTCGTTAGCTTGTGCACCAGCAGGGGGCAGTGATGAATTCTTTCTCATGTCTGAGAGGGATAAGAGGTCCTTGAGTAGATCTGATTTTATGGATTCTGTTTTAGAAGCGAAGTAGGAGGCAAATTCATCACAGTTGGGTAGAGTAAGTGGGATAGCGTTAGGGAGACTGGGTACGCTCTTGGTTTGGGTTTTGATAAGATCGAATAGCTTTTTGGGGTGGTTCTTGGCTTGGTCTAGTTGAGTCCTGAAGAAGTCGGTTTTAGATTTTCTGATCTTTCTAAAATAGGAGTTTCTGGCGATTCTTAGAAGCTTGAGGCGGTCAGCTGAGGGTGCGGCTCTCCAACGTCGTTCAATTACTCTGAGAGAGCGTCTGTCTGCGTGAAGCCTCCCATCATACCAAGGTTTTGAGTCTTTTGTGGAAGTTCTTTTCAGTTGAAGCGGGGCTATTTTGTCTAGTGGGTTGTTCATGGAGTGAAAGTAGTGATTGGTCAGCCCCTGGACATCGGCTAGGTCTTCCGGGGGACATAGAAGGTTTGAATTAGCTGATGCTGTAAGGTCAGAGCCGACGTTTTTCAGGTTTCTCTTCCAGATCTTAGTTCTCGGGGGTTGTGTTGGGAGTCGTCTAACCGTTTCCAAGATTTGGAATGTAATGATGTGATGGTCAGACCAGTCACAGGGGAGGATCGAGTCGAGCTGTGTAGAGACCACTTTAGAGATTACTAGGTCGAGAATTGCGCCTTTGTCGTGTGTAGGGCTGTTACATATTTGGTCAAGATTAAGGTCGGCGAGGAAAGCTTTGAGGCTGTTTACCCCAGGGTCGTTCTGGTCATCCCAATGAAGGTTGAAGTCCCCCAGGAATATTTGCTTATTTTGTTGGCTGTCATTTGACGCTAGAATATCCATGAGGTGTTCTATGAATGTGAGGTTATCACCAGGAGGGTGGTAGAAAGTGTGTAAAGAACATATTTGTTTGTTATTACTGGCGATGTTTAAGCAGAGGTATTCACATGAGGATAAAGCGGGTGCATTGGAGTTGGTCACTGTTAGGCTGATCTGATGTATGCAGGCTATCCCACCTCCTGGCCTGTCCGTTCTGTCTAGTCTGGTGATGTCATAGTTAGGGGGTAGCAAGATGTCCATGATGGGAGTAGATGCTTTATTTAACCAAGTTTCCGTCAGGATCAGAATGTCTGGTTCGTTAGTGAGAAGTAGGTCAGCTATCTCGGCTGCATATCTAGATGCGGATCTGCAGTTTAGGAGAATACAATTTAGTCGTGTCTTGTTGGATATTGTGGGGGGTTCGATTGTGAGGGGGATTCTAGTGAGGTTATTTCCAACTAGGCCTCTGGAGTTGTGTCTGGTGGCTCTGTATGTGTTGATAGGGATAGATTGTATTCGGGAGTCTGTATGTGAGATAACTGGGAGCCCAGCGTTATGTGGAGGGTGAGGTAGCTCGTATGAGCGAAGGAGAGCCCCTAATTCTATAGCAGATAGAGGGTTTATCATCCTGATAGGGCGGGATAAGGCATTAGGGTGCGGAACTGTGCTCCAAAGTGGAGACCCCTGCGTCTGGGAGCTTGCAAGAAGATGTTGGGTGCGACTAGAGTTCTTGGAGTGTGGGAAGGATCTGTATTCCTGTTTAGTGCTAGTGAATTTGGGTTGTTGTATGATAAGGTCGTGTAGGGTTCGGATGTCAGTTTTGACTTGCTGAATGTAGGAAGGTGGAATCTGACTATATGGTTGCCCCCACTTTTTTATGGTGTTTTGCTGGTTTATGACTTAGTTGGACTGGGATCCTGCTATTCAGGGCCCCAGTCTATCTGCTTTCTCTGTAAAATGGATTCCATGTGCCTTAGGCACATCTCTGATTGGGATCTGGAGTGCCCTTATAAGTCCCTAGTATATGGTATACTATGTACCAAGGGCATAGGTACCTCAGAGGACCTGCCAGGGGCTGCAGCATGTATTATGCCACCCCTGGAAGGCCATACAAACTGACACCACAGGTCTGCTACTGCAGCCTGGGTAAGGTGGTGCATGCACCCCTTACTGTGATATAAGTTACCTATATCACGAAATACATACACACCTAGAAACCTATAAGTCACTCCTAAGGCAGGCCTTATCAATCCTAAAGGCAGAGTGCATGGTTCCTATGTGAGAGGGTGCCCCTGCATGAGCAGGGCCCCTCTGCAGCGTTCGGAGACCATCTCTGATGCTGTTTGTAGTGCAGCCTGACCATATACTCTTAAGCGCATTATATCCTCGCGGTAAAATGCTAACTTTGGAATGGCTGCACCTAAACATGTCGTGTTTGGTGTCAAACATCTTGGAATACTACCCCCCGCCAATCCTGGCGGCGGGGGTAGCATTCCACCCTTCTAGAGGGAAAGACATGTTAACTCTGGCTTACCCGGTAACTTCTTTCTGAAGCCCTGGCATCACAAAATGGATGCTGCTGCCACAGACACAAGTCTGGCCTCCTGCTGCTGGACGAAACTCCGGCAGGGGAGGCCTGGACAATAGGTTTCCTGTTGCAGGGAGGTGTGACCACCTCCCCAGACAGGATAATGTGTATTGGGGCTGGGTGGGTGCACTCTTAGAGTGCTTTGAAGTCCTGCACTGGGGGAGCAAAAGGCTCCTCTGTGCATATGCCAGTTCAAACCAGCTCAGGGGCTACCTTCCCCTGCTCTGGCGCGAAACTGGACAAAGGGAAGTGGGTGTAGCCACCCCTCCCTTGACCCTCCCATAGGTGGGGTCATAGAGTTAGTCCCTCCCTGTTTTACTAGTTAAAATGGGGAACCCTTGCCACAGCAAGATTAGATAACCCCTGGACAACGCTCTACAGAAGAATCCTGGCCCTTCGACGTTCCACTACCTTTGGAAGACAGAAGAATCTCCCTTGGGGTCAAGGAGTGACTCCCCTGCTTGGCAGGCACCAAAAACGATAACGACGGTCGCAAACTACGCCGCTCCCGCCGGAGTCCGAAGTCCCTGCAGCCCAAGAAGTGGATTTCCTGACTTCTCCAAGGCCATCGTGAGTCCCCAGCGAAGCTGAGGCAAGTGGACCCCACGAGTGACGAGGAACCGCGACCCCTGGGTACCGTGCACTATTATCGAGTGCAACCCCTTCACAACGTTCTACGAATCTGTGCTTTGGACCACGTGTGGTCCCAACCTCCAGCAGGAATCCCTCCGAAGATCAGAGGCCTACACCGTTCTGAGTGACCGTGGGCCCCTGTTGAGTGATTCTGCCCGAGGTGTCTTCGCGATCCCTTGCCAGCCAGCTCGTGGGTCCCCAGAAGACTTTCTAAAGAAACCAAAGGGCTCCCCTGGTTGCTCCTCGCCTTCCCTGACTTACCCTCACTGGGTGAGTTCCCCAGACCTTGCTGGTCTGCACCATCGACGATCTTCAGCTACATCGAGACTTGCCGTTGCCAAGGCTTGTTGGGTCCAATCCGGTCGCCGACACCGCAGCACTCGACAGACATCGTGTACCAGCCCGAATCCTGCTCCTGGTTGCCAACAACGCCTCCTGGACCTCGTGGCTGCAGAAACGAGACGACCATCAACGCACCTGAAGCACTCGACATCGGTGGGCATCTGTCCATCGCCTTCCTGGTCACTGGCTAGTGACCCAGACTCTGTCCCCTCTGCTTTCAGGTTCTTCAGAACTCCGATCCACTCTTGGATCCACCCGGACACTTTTCTCCTGGTCGCCAGCAGCACTTTGCAGCAGATCGCCATAAGAACCGACGACGAAACCCGACCCCGAAAGGCACCTATGCACCCGGCTTCCCTGGGTGAGGTAACACGAGTACTCCGGTGCTCCCGTGGGTAGAGACTCTTCAAAGTCCTACATCTCAAGGGGTTTTGTCCTAGTCCTCTTTTAAGTGTCCCTTTCCTCTATTTTCCCGATCCCGACTTTCTCCATAGAAGTTAACGGCGTATCGCGGTTGTGTATTTACACTGCACGCGTCTCCAGTGGGTCCCTTGTGTCACTACCTTGGGTGGTTCCTTGTGGTCCAAGCACTTCTAGAGGCTCTAGGCCTAGTGTCTAGTTCAGTCGTGGTTCGCATACCACTTTATTGGTATATGGTTTGGTACGCCCCTAGGGCCCAAACGTGTATTTGTGCTATTACTGTGATTTAAGATCTTATAACCTATGTACTTCGAACTCTAGCCTCATAAAGAGACTAGAGGGGTGTGTTTAGTAATAAATACATATATTTTGAATATATACCTGGTGTGGTGCTCTTTCATTTGGTCACTCAAGAGATTATAGACTGGTAAAACAAGCTGCTTTACATTCCTTCAAGACTTAGCCTGAAGGCTGCTCTCCATAGCTACCACTAGGATAGCTTTCAATAAGGTTGTCTTTAACCTACCTACCATAAGAGTCGATTTGGACTGGTGCAAGGTGCCCACTACAATTAGTGGACAGCATATGCCAGGCCAACTTCTCACATTGGTGTGCAGCGTGTGGGATTCCAGCTTGCTATTGTTTTACCAGATAATCTCAATTGAATTGATCAACTGAAAACCACTAAAGGTACCTAAGGTACATATAATTTAAGCTTAGAATATCAGTAAGTTCTACTGAACTTAGAGTTGTGTGTTAAGGGATAGCACAACCCTTTCTACAACTCAAGAGAGTTTAGTAGGCCACACTAGAGTAGGTAGTGCATACACCACACCACACTAGTAATGTCTTTAAAAGCAGGATCCAAAGATGCCCTGCAGGAAGCCATTGAGCTTCCCCTCCAAGTATGACACACTCCCATTCTTGGAACTGAGAGCTTTGTGTAACGTGAGGAAATTAAGGACAGGCCAAAGTCCCACCACCCAACACCTCCAGGAGTTGTTGGTGGCTTATGATCTTAGTAAGTCCTCAGAGACTGAAGGGGTAGGAGCAGAGGGTGGGCCAGCAGATGAGGAAGGGGCCAGGGGTACTACTACCCCCAGCCCCCTCTGAAACTGACCAGGAGGGTGACAATGACCCTGACCTGGAAAACCCAATCCCTTCTGGGGAAGATGAAGATGAGGATCTAGAGAACCACACCTTTGTCCCCCCAGGAAGGATTATGAGTGTGCTCAGAAAGTCTAGGTCTCCTTCTCAGGAGTCTAACCACTCTGGCACCTCAATAGGGAGCTCTGTTTCTTCTCACAGGAGGGAATCCTCTCATGAGAGAAGAAAGAGACTGGTCCAGTATGAGGAAACTCAACTAGAGATCAGGAAGAAGCAATTGGCTTTAGATAGAGAATCCCTAGATCTCCTTAGAGAGAGAAGAAAGTTGGGACTAGAGTCCCATGGTGGCAGCAATATCCCTAGAGATAGGGACAGGTCTTATGACCATAGAAACCTAAACAAGATTGTCCCTCCCTACCAGAGTGGGGATGACATCCACAAATGGATAACTGCACTGGAGAGGGCCTGTAAAGTTCAGAAGGTCCCCCAGAGGCAGTGGGCAGCAATCTTGTGGCTCTCCTTTGCAGACAAAGGTAGAGACAAGCTCCTCACTGTAAGAGAAGAGGATGCTGACAATTACACAGTCTTGAAGAGTGCTCTGATAGATGGGTTTGGCCTAACCACTGAACAGTATAGGTTGAAGTTCAGAGACACCCAAAAAGCTCAGACTCAAGACTGGTTTGATTTTGTAGATTGTGCTACAAAGGCTCTGGAAGGTTGGATACATGGCAACAAAGTGCATGACTTTTTAGGATTGTACAATTTGATTATGAGGGAGCAGATCCTTAATAATTGTCAAAACCAGCTTTTGCACCAGTATCTGGTGGACTCTGATCTGACCTCTCCCCAAGAATTGGGAAAGAAGGCAGACAAATGGGTCAGAACCAGAGTAAAAACTAGAAATCAGGGTGGTGACCAGAAGAAAGATTCTACTAAGTCCCAAGAGAAAGGTGGGGATAAATCTAAGGATAAGTCCCCTACAGGGCCCCAAAATTCCTCTTCTGGGGGTGGGTCCCAAACTCCTTCCTCTCCTGAAAAGAAACCATATTGCCATGTCTGTAAAAAGCCTGGGCACTGGAAAACTGATCCCAGTTGCCCCAGGATTGGCAATAAAGAAAATGTTCTTCCCACAACTACTACCACCCCTCCTGGTACTACCAGTAGTAATCCTCCAGTTGGGAGTAGTGCACCCAAAAAGTTGGGTGCTTTTGCAAGAGGAACAGAGGTGGGCCCTAGTTTAGACAGGGACTCCTCAACAGACTCCTCTGGCTCTGATGGTGGTATAGGATTTGCCACCTTTACCATGGGTCCCATAGCATTGGGCAGGTACAGATTGGAGCCAATAATTAATGGTCAGAAAGCTGTGGCATTTAGGGACACAGGGGCTAGTGTCACCATGGTGGCAGGGAAACTAGTCCCCCCTCACCAGCTTTTACCTGAGTTTAAATACCAGGTGACCAACATTGATGGTGTCAGAACAGATCACCCCATGGCCATAGTCAATCTCAGCTGGGAGGGGGTCACAGGCCCAAAAAGAGTGGCAGTGTCCCCAACCCTACCTGTAGATTGCCTGATGGGCAATGATCTGGAAATTTCAGCCTGGGCTGAAGTGGAACACCAAACCCATCTTAGGATGTTGGGCGTCCCTGTAAAGGTTAGTGGGGCTGTGATGGCCACAGCCCCAGCCCAAGAATTTGGAGAGATGGAGCCTGAAAGAATGGCCCACTCTCCCCCAAAAGAGAGCACAAGGGTTGAAGAAAAGTCTTCTTCCCCCAGACAGTAGGTAAGGGTCAGCCTCCCCAGGGAACTGACCCTACCCCTAGTGAAGGAACTGCCACAGAGGTAGTCAGGCCTGGCCTTGGCACACCCCTGATGGCAGAGGACCCTTCCAAGGTGGTACCCTGTCTGGAGCAGGTAACCTGCCCCTCTCTACCCTGCCTCAGTCAGCCCAGGGCTGGAGAGGTCAGGGAGGTCAGTGGACCCCCCAGGGCCCCCTGTCCAGAGGAAGCCCCCCATCAGCAGATTAGGGGCAGCCAGTCTAGTAGCCCTAGCCAGGTGAAAATTCCTCTACACACTGAGGGATCCCCCATACCTTTATGTAGGGACCTCCCCCAGAAGGACTCTGGGAGGCAAGGGCAAACCTGGGACCAGAAGGTTCCAAACCTGCCATGTCCCTCCAGTGTTCCATCCAAAGGGACCCAGCCCCCAGCTGTAGGCAGCCAAAGGTTGACCCTTAGAGCAAAGTGCAACTCAGTCATGGAAAGACAGGCATACATGGTGACCAGTGATCTGAGGAAACTGAGGCCAACATTCCTAGGGCCTCACTTCCCTACTCAGACACCTCACCAGCCTTGTACTTTACCTAAGCACACCAGAGGTAGTGATTCCCCATGGTGGAGACCCTCTCATACCCTTAGGGTGAGGGATTGCTTAGTGGACCATAACATAGGGGGCAACCATGCTAGTGCAGGTGCTTCCTTATATGGCCACTTAGTCAATATAGGCTCAACTGGCCAAGGTTAGCCTTATCTCCTTTCGTTTGGGGGGGTTATGTAGGAAGGTGGAATCTGACTATATGGTTGCCCCCACTTTTTTTATGGTGTTTTGCTGGTTTATGACTTAGTTGGACTGGGATCCTGCTATTCAGGGCCCCAGTCTATCTGCTTTCTCTGTAAAATGGATTCCATGTGCCTTAGGCACATCTCTGATTGGGATCTGGAGTGCCCTTATAAGTCCCTAGTATATGGTATACTATGTACCAAGGGCATAGGTACCTCAGAGGCCTGCCAGGGGCTGCAGCATGTATTATGCCACCCCTGGAAGGCCATACAAACTGACACCACAGGTCTGCTACTGCAGCCTGGGTAAGGTGGTGCATGCACCCTTACTGTGATATAGGTTACCTATATCACGAAATACATACACACCTAGAAACCTATAAGTCACTCCTAAGGCAGGCCTTATCAATCCTAAAGGCAGAGTGCATGGTTCCTATGTGAGAGGGTGCCCCTGCATGAGCAGGGCCCCTCTGCAGCGTTCGGAGACCATCTCTGATGCTGTTTGTAGTGCAGCCTGACCATATACTCTTAAGCGCATTATATCCTCGCGGTAAAATGCTAACTTTGGAATGGCTGCACCTAAACATGTCGTATTTGGTGTCAAACATCTTGGAATACTACCCCCCGCCAATCCTGGCGGCGGGGGTAGCATTCCACCCTTCTAGAGGGAAAGACATGTTAACTCTGGCTTACCCGGTAACTTCTTTCTGAAGCCCTGGCATCACAAAATGGATGCTGCTGCCACAGACACAAGTCTGGCCTCCTGCTGCTGGACGAAACTCCGGCAGGGGAGGCCTGGACAATAGGTTTCCTGTTGCAGGGAGGTGTGACCACCTCCCCAGACAGGATAATGTGTATTGGGGCTGGGTGGGTGCACTCTTAGAGTGCTTTGAAGTCCTGCACTGGGGGAGCAAAAGGCTCCTCTGTGCATATGCCAGTTCAAACCAGCTCAGGGGCTACCTGCCCCTGCTCTGGCGCCAAACTGGACAAAGGGAAGTGGGTGTAGCCACCCCCTCCCTTGACCCTCCCATAGGTGGGGTCATAGAGTTAGTCCCTCCCTGTTTTACTAGTTAAAATGGGGAACCCTTGCCACAGCAAGATTAGATAACCCCTGGACGACGCTCTACAGAAGAATCCTGGCCCTTCGACGTTCCACTACCTTTGGAAGACAGAAGAATCTCCCTTGGGGTCAAGGAGTGACTCCCCTGCTTGGCAGGCACCAAAAACGATAACGACGGTCGCAAACTACGCCGCTCCCGCCGGAGTCCGAAGTCCCTGCAGCCCAAGAAGTGGATTTCCTGACTTCTCCAAGGCCATCGTGAGTCCCCAGTGAAGCTGAGGCAAGTGGACCCCACGAGTGACGAGGAACCGCGACCCCTGGGTACCGTGCACTATTATCGAGTACAACCCCTTCACAACGTTCTACGAATCTGTGCTTTGGACCACGTGTGGTCCCAACCTCCAGCAGGAATCCCTCCGAAGATCAGAGGCCTACACCGTCCTGAGTGACCGTGGGCCCCTGTTGAGTGATTCCGCCCGAGGTGTCTTCGCGATCCCTTGCCAGCCGGCTCGTGGGTCCCCAGAAGACTTTCTAAAGAAACCAAAGGGCTCCCCTGGTTGCTCCAGGCCAGCCCTGACTTACCCTCACTGGGTGAGTTCCCCAGACTTTGCTGGTCTGCACCATCGACGATCTTCAGCTACATCGAGACTTGCCGTTGTCAAGGCTTGTTGGGTCCAATCCGGTCGCCGACACCGCAGCACTCGACAGACATCGTGTACCAGCCCGAATCCTGCTCCTGGTCGCCAACAACGCCTCCTGGACCTCGTGGCTGCAGAAACGAGACGACCGTCAACGCACCTGAAGCACTCGACATCGGTGGGCATCTGTCCATCGCCTTCCTGGTCACTGGCTAGTGACCCAGACTCTGTCCCCTCTGCTTTCAGGTTCTTCAGAACTCCGATCCACTCTTGGATCCACCCGGACACTTTTCTCCTGGTCGCCAGCAGCACTTTGCAGCAGATCGCCATAAGAACCGACGACGAAACCCGACCCCGAAAGGCACCTATGCACCCGGCTTCCCTGGGTGAGGTAACACGAGTACTCCGGTGCTCCCGTGGGTAGAGACTCTTCAAAGTCCTAGATCTCAAGGGGTTTTGTCCTAGTCCTCTTTACGTGTCCCTTTCCTCTATTTTCCCGATCCCGACTTTCTCCATAGAAGTTAACGGCGTATCGCGGTTGTGTATTTACACTGCACGCGTCTCCCGTGGGTCCCCTGTGTCACTACCTTGGGTGGTTCCTTGTGGTCCAAGCACTTCTAGAGGCTCTAGGCCTAGTGTCTAGTTCAGTCGTGGTTCGCATACCACTTTATTGGTATATGGTTTGGTACGCCCCTAGGGCCCAAACGTGTATTTGTGCTATTACTGTGATTTAAGATCTTATAACCTATGTATTTCAAACTCTAGCCTCATAAAGAGACTAGAGGGGTGTGTTTAGCAATAAATACATATATTTTGAATATATACCTGGTGTGGTGCTCTTTCATTTGATCACTCAAGAGATTATAGACTGGTAAAACAAGCTGCTTTACATTCCTTCAAGACTTAGCCTGAAGGCTGCTCTCCATAGCTACCACTAGGATAGCTTTCAATAAGGTTGTCTTTAACCTATCTCCAATAAGGGGTTGTTTGGACTGGTGCAAGGTGCCCACTATTATTAGTGGACAACATATGCCAGGCCAACTTCTCACAACCCATACCTGGACTGTCTGTATCTATTACATATCAGGGGACCTCTCTTCTCAATAGTGTGGACCCATAGAGGCAGATAGAGTCAATAATATATTAACCCCTACCCAGACTGTCTGTATACAGTACATACCTGGGACCTCTCTTTCACATGTGAGGACCCACAGAGGCAGATATTGTCAATAATACTTCAACCCATACCCTGACTGTCTGTATCCAGCACATACCGGGGACCTCTCTTCTCACAAGTGGACCCCCAAGGCAGATAGAGTCAATAATACATTAACCCATACCCCGAAAGTCTATATCCAGTACATACCAGGGACATCTCTTCTCACATCTGGACCCACTGAGGCAGATAGTGTCAATAATACATTAACCCATACCCTGACTGTCTGTATCCAATATATACGGGGGACCTCTCTTCTCACATGTAGACCCCCAGAGGCAGATATAGTCAATAATACATTAACCCATAACCTGACTGTCTGTATCCAGTACATACCGGAGACCTCTCTTCTCACATGTGGACCCACAGAGGCAGATAGAGTCAATAATACATTACCCCATACCCCGGCCGTCTGTATCCAGTACATACCGGGGACCTCTCTTTCACATGTGTGGACCCACAGAGGCAGATAGAGTCAATAACATATTGACCCATACCCAGACTGTCTGTATCCAGTTAAGTACATATTGTGGACCTCTCTTCTCACATGTGTGGACCCACAGAGGCAGATAGAGTCAATAATACATTAACCCATACCCAGACCATCTGCATCAATTACTTACCGGGGACCTCTCTTTCACATGTGTGGACCCACAGACGAAGATAGAGTCAATAACACATTTTCCCATACCCAGACTGTCTGTATCCAGTACATACAGGGGACCTCTCTTCTCACATGTGGACCCACAGAGGCAGATAGAGTCAATAACATATTGACCCATACCCAGACTGTCTGTATCCAGTACATATTGTGGACCTCTCTTCTCACATGTGTGGACCCACAGAGGCAGATAGAGTCAATAATACATTAACCCATACCCAGACTGTCTGCATCAATTACATACCGGGGACCTCTCTTTCACATGTGTGGACCCACAGACGAAGATAGAGTCAATAACACATTTTCCCATACCCAGACTGTCTGCATCAATTACATACCGGGGACCTCTCTTTCACATGTGTGGACCCACAGACGAAGATAGAGTCAATAACACATTTTCCCATACCCAGACTGTCTGTATCCAGTACATACAGGGGACTTCTCTTCTCACATGGGTGGACCCACAGAGGCAGATAGAGTCTATAATACATTGACCCATACCCAAGCTGTCTGTATCCAGTACATACCGGGGGACCTCTCTTCTCACATGTGGGCACCCATAGAGGCAGATAGAGACAAAAATACATTAACCCATACCCTGACCGTCTGTATCCAGTACATACAGGGGACCTCTCTTCTCACATGTGGACCCACTGAGGCAGATAGAGTAAATAACACATTGACCCATACCCGGACCATCTGTACTCAGTACATGCCGGGGACTTCTCTTCTCACATGGGTGGACCCACAGAGGCAGATAGAGTTTATAATACATCAACCCATACCCCGACCGTCTTTATCCGGTACATAACGAGGACCTCTTTTCTCATATGTGGACCCACAGAGGCAGATAGAGTCAATAATACATTAACCCAAACTCCGACCGTCTGTATCCAGTACATACCAGGGACCTCTCTTCTCACATGTGTGGACCCACAGAGGCAGATAGAGTCAATAACATATTGACCCATACCCAGACTGTCTGTATCCAGTACATATTGTGGACCTCTCTTCTCACATGTGTGGACCCACAGAGGCAGATAGAGTCAATAATACATTAACCCATACCCAGACCATCTGCATCAATTACTTACCGGGGACCTCTCTTTCACATGTGTGGACCCACAGACGAAGATAGAGTCAATAACACATTTTCCCATACCCAGACTGTCTGTATCCAGTACATACAGGGGACCTCTCTTCTCACACGTGGACCCACAGAGGCAGATAGAGTCAATAACATATTGACCCATACCCAGACTGTCTGTATCCAGTCCATATTGTGGACCTCTCTTCTCACGTGTGGACCCACAGAGGCAGATAGAGTCAATAATACATTAACCCACACCCAGACTGTCTGCATCAATTACATACCGGGGACCTCTCTTTCACATGTGTGGACCCACAGACGAAGATAGAGTCAATAACACATTTTCCCATACCCAGACTGTCTGCATCAATTACATACCGGGGACCTCTCTTTCACATGTGTGGACCCACAGACGAAGATAGAGTCAATAACACATTTTCCCATACCCAGACTGTCTGTATCCAGTACATACAGGGGACTTCTCTTCTCACATGGGTGGACCCACAGAGGCAGATAGAGTCTATAATACATTGACCCATACCCAAGCTGTCTGTATCCAGTACATACCGGGGGACCTCTCTTCTCACATGTGGGCACCCATAGAGGCAGATAGAGACAAAAATACATTAACCCATACCCTGACCGTCTGTATCCAGTACATACAGGGGACCTCTCTTCTCACATGTGGACCCACTGAGGCAGATAGAGTAAATAACACATTGACCCATACCCGGACCATCTGTACTCAGTACATGCCGGGGACTTCTCTTCTCACATGGGTGGACCCACAGAGGCAGATAGAGTTTATAATACATCAACCCATACCCCGACCGTCTTTATCCGGTACATAACGAGGACCTCTTTTCTCATATGTGGACCCACAGAGGCAGATAGAGTCAATAATACATTAACCCAAACTCCGACCGTCTGTATCCAGTACATACCAGGGACCTCTCTTCTCACATGTGTGGACCCACAGAGGCAGATAGAGTCAATAACACATTAACCCATACCCCGACCATCTGTATCCGGTACATAATGGGGACCTCTCTTCTCACATGTGGACCCACAGAGGCAGATAGAGTCAATAATAAAATAACCCATACCTGGACCGTCAGTATCCAGTACATACCAGGGACCTCTCTTCTCATGGTGTGTGGACCCACAGAGGCAGATAGAGTCAATAATACATTAAACCATACCCCGACCGTCTGTATCCAGTCCATATCGTAGACCATTCTTCTCACATGTGTGGGCCCAGAGAGGCAGATAGAGTCAATAACACATTAACCCATTCCCCAACCGACTGTATCCAGTACATAACGGGGACCTCTCTTTCACATGTGTGGACCCACAGAGGCAGATAGAGTCAATAATACATTGACCCATACCTGGACTGTCTGCATCCAGTACATATCGGGGACCTCTCTTCTCACATGCAGACCCACAGAGGCAAATAGAGTCAATATTATAATAACCCATACCCTGACCCTCTGTACATACTGGGGATTTCTCTTCCCACATGTGTGGACCTAAAGAGGCAGATAGAGTCTATAATAGATTGACCCAAAGCCAAGCTGTCTGTTTCCAGTACATACCGGGGACCTCACTTCTCACATGTGCAGAAGCATAAAGGCAGCTAGGGTCAATAATGCATTAACCCATATCCCGACCATCTGTACTCAGTACATACCGTGGACTTCTCTTCTCACATGGGTGGACCCACAGAGGCAGATAGAGTCTATAATACATTGACCCATACCCAAGCTGTCTGTATCCAGTACATACCGGGGACCTCTCTTCTCACATTTGGGCACCCATAGAGACAGATAGAGAAAAAAATACATTAACCCACACCCTGACCGTCTGTATCCAGTACATACAGGGGACCTCTCTTCTCACATGTGGACCCACTGAGGCAGATAGAGTAAATAACACATTGACCCATACCCGGACTGTCTGTATCCAGTACATACCGGCACCTCTCTTCTCACATGTGGACACACAGAGGCAGATAGAGTCAATAATACATTAACCCATTACCCGACCCTCTGTACTCAGTACATACCGGGGACTTCTCTTCTCACATGTGTGGACCCATAGAGGCAGATAAGATCAATAATACATTAACGCCTACCAAGACTGTCTGTACCTAGTACATACTGGGGACTTCTCTTCTCACATGTGAGGACCCATAGAGGCAGATGAGATCAATAACACATTAACCCATACCCTGACCGTCTGTATCCAGTACATACAGGGGACCTCTCTTGTCACATGTGGACCCACTGAGGCAGATAGAGTAAATAACACATTGACCCATACCCGGTCTGGCTGTATCCAGTACATATCAGGGACCTCTCTTCTCACATGTGTGTACCCATAGAGGCAGATGAGATCAATAACACATTAACCCCTACCCAGACTGTCCATACCTAGTAAATACTGGGGACCTCTCTTTCACATGTGAGGACCCACAGAGGCAGACACAGTCAGTAATACATTAACCTATACCCCAAACGTCTGTATCCACTATATACCGGGACCTCTCTTCTCACATGTGGACCCACTTGTGAGAAGTTGGCCTGGCATATGCTGTCCACTAATTATAGTGGGCACCTTGCACCAGTCCAAATCGACTCTTATGGTAGGTAGGTTAAAGACAACCTTATTGAAAGCTATCCTAGTGGTAGCTGTGGAGAGCAGCCTTCAGGCTAAGTCTTGAAGGAATGTAAAGCAGCTTGTTTTACCAGTCTATAATCTCTTGAGTGACCAAATGAAAGAGCACCACACCAGGTATATATTCAAAATATATGTATTTATTACTAAACACACCCTTCTAGTCTCTTTATGAGGCTAGAGTTCGAAGTACATAGGTTATAAGATCTTAAATCACAGTAATAGCACAAATACACGTTTGGGCCCTAGGGGCGTACCAAACCATATACCAATAAAGTGGTATGCGAACCACGACTGAACTAGACACTAGGCCTAGAGCCTCTAGAAGTGCTTGGACCACAAGGAACCACCCAAGGTAGTGACACAGGGGACCCACGGGAGACGCGTGCAGTGTATGTACACAACCGCGATACGCCGTTAACTTCTATGGAGAAAGTCGGGATCGGGAAAATAGAGGAAAGGGACACTTTAAAGAGGACTAGGACAAAACCCTTTGAGATCTAGGACTTTGAAGAGTCTCTACCCACGGGAGCACCGGAGTACTCGTGTTACCTCACCCAGGGAAGCCGGGTGCATAGGTGCCTTTCGGGGTCGGGTTTCGTCGTCGTTTCTTATGGCGATCTGCTGCAAAGTGCTGCTGGCGACCAGGAGAAAAGTGTCCGGGTGGATCCAAGAGTGGATCGGAGTTCTGAAGAACCTGAAAGCAGAGGGGACAGAGTCTGGGTCACTAGCCAGTGACCAGGGAGGCGATGGACAGATGCCCACCGATGTCGAGTGCTTCAGGTTCGATGACGGTCGTCTTGACTCTTCAGCCACGAGGTCCGGGAGGCGTTGTCGGCAACCAGGAGCAGGATTCGGGCTGCTGCTCAATGTTTGTCGAGTGCAGAGGTGTCGGCGACCAGATTGGACCCAACAAGCCTTGGCAACGGCAAGTCTTGAGTAAGATGTAGATCGTCGATGATGCAGACCAGCAAGGTCTGGGGAACTCACCCAGCGAGGGTAAGTGAGGGCAGGCCTGGAGCAACCAGACTGCCAAGTAAAGAAAAGATTGGCCTTCGTTAAGGGCTACTAGCCAACGGGCTAGCGACCGCGAAGGAGCCTCGTGACGCCGCACGTGGAGCTGGCTTACAGGACACTCGTGGAGTGGGGGCCAGTGATCTTCGGTGCAGGTGGTGCTGGAGGCTAGGGCTACTCGGAGCCCAAAGCACGACTTCTTGGGAGACCCAGAAGATGGTGCACTTGCAAATGTGCTCGGTGTCCAGGGGTCACGGTCTCAAGTCACCCACGATAGCCACGGGCCTCAGCTTTGCTGGGCACTCAGGGTAGCCTCGGGGAAGTCTGAGAATCCACCTCTGGTGATGCGATGACTTCGGCGTCCGACGGGAGCTTCAGTGATGCGAACCGGACAGATGCTTCTTTGGTGCCTGCCAAGCAGGGGAGTCACTCCTTGACCCCAAGGGAGATTCTTCAGTCCTCTAATCGTGAGTAGAGCGTCGAAGGTCCAGGATTCTGTTTCAGAGTTTCGTCCAGGTATAATCTAAAGTCCTAGGGACTGGGTTCCTACCTTTATTCTAAAAATAGGGGATGGACTACTCTGTGGCCCCACCTAGGGGTGGGTCAGGGCAGAGGGGTGGCTACACCCCTTTCCCTTTGTCCAGTTCGCGCCAAAGCAGGGGCTGCAAGCCCCTGATCCGGTTTGAACTGGGGTATGCACAGGGACACCAAATGTGCCCCCAGTGCAGGACTTCAAAGCACCCGAAAGTGCTCCCGCCCAGCCCCAATACACATTGTCCTGTCTGGGGAGGTGGTCACACCTCCCTGGGACAGGAAACCTATTGTCCAGGCCTCCCCTGCCGGAGTTTCGTCCAGCAGCAGGAGGCCAGACTCGTGTCTGTGGCAGCAGCATCCATTTTGTGATGCCAGGCTCTGGAAAGAAGTTACCGTAATCGTCAGGGTTAACATGCCTTTCCCTCTAGAAGGGTGGAATGCTACCCCCGCCGCCAGGATTGGCGGGGGGGTAGTATTCCAAGATGTTTGACACCAAACACGACATGTTTAGGTGCAGCCATTCCATAGTTAGCATTTTACCGCGAGGATATAATGCGTTTAAGAGTATATGGTCAGGCTGCACTACAAACAGCATCAGAGATGGTCTCCGAATGCTGCAGAGGGGCCCTGCTCATGCAGGGGCACCCTCTCACATAGGAACCATGCACTCTGCCTTTAGGAGTGACTTATAGGTTTATATGTGTGTAGGCATTTAGTGATATAGGTAACCTATACCACAGCAAGGGGTGAATGCACCACCTTACCCAGGCTGCAGTAGCAGACCTGTGGTGCCAGTTTGGATGGCCTACCAGGGGTGGCATAATACATGCTGCAGCCCCTGGCAGGCCTCTGAGGTACCTATGCCCTTGGTACATAGTATACCATATACTAGGGACTTACAAGGGCACTCCAGATCCCAATCAGTGATGTGCCTAAGGCACATGGAGACCCTTTTAAAGAGGAAACAGCTAGGCTGGGGTTCTGAATAGCAGGGCCCCAGCCAGACTAATGTCGAAAACCAGTGAAGTATCAGCAAAAAGTGGGGGTACCCCTGTGAAGCAGATCCTACTCTCCTACACAACCCCCCCAAACGTAGGGACATTAAACTAACCTTGCCCAGTTAAGTCTTCATGTTCTAAGTGGAAATACCTAGAGAGTCCATCTGCATTCGCATGGTTACTCCCAGGCCTATGTTCCACTGTAAAGTCCATCCCCTGTAGGGAAATGGACAACCTAAGCAGTTTGGGGTTTTCACCCTTCATTTGTTTTAGCCATAAGAGGGGCTTATGGTCTGTCTGAACCAGGA
Organism: Calotriton arnoldi; assembly: GCA_963921515.1. Lineage (NCBI taxonomy): Eukaryota > Metazoa > Chordata > Amphibia > Caudata > Salamandridae > Calotriton > Calotriton arnoldi. The sequence continues at coordinate 127,404 of CAWUFW010010278.1, read as the reverse complement.
AGTGTGTACCAAACAAGTATGGCCTCAACTTCTTCAGAGCCCAGACCACAGCAAAGGCCTCCCTCTCTATGGCTGACCAACGTTTCTCTCTAGGGGTCAGCCTTCTGCTAATAAAAGCTACTGGCTGATCCTGACCTTCTTTATTCAATTGTGACAGTACAGCCCCTACCCCCAATTCAGATGCATCAGTTTGAACAATGAACTTCTTGGAGTAATCAGGACTCTGCAGAATTGGAGCAGTGCACATGGCCTGCTTGAGGTCATCAAATGCCTTTTGACAGCTAACTGTCCACTGAACCTTTTTGGGCATTTTCTTAGAAGTTAAGTCATTCAAGGGTGTCACTATTGATCCATACCCCTTGACAAATCTCCTATAGTACCCAGTCAGGCCTAAGAAGGCTCTCACCTGAGTCTGGGTAGTGGGAGCAGTCCAGTCCATGATGGTCTGGATCTTGCTCTGCAAAGGTTGAACCTGGCCTCCACCCACAAGGTGGCCCAGGTACACAACCTGACTCTGCCCTATCTGGCACTTAGTGGCCTTGATAGTCAGGCCTGCCTTTTGCAGGGCCTGTAAAACATTCCTGAGGTGGACCAGGTGATCCTCCCAGGTGGAGCTAAAGACAGCAATATCATCTAGATAAGCTGCACTATAGGCTTCCAGTCCTGTGAGAACTGTGTTCACCAACCTCTGGAAAGTGGCAGGTGCATTTTTCAGACCAAAGGGCATCACCACAAATTGATAATGCCCACTAGGGGTTGAAAATGCTGTTTTGGGCTTTGCAGCATCAGCTAGTCTGATCTGCCAGTAGCCAGCTGTTAGGTCAAATGTGCTGAGATATTTGGCAGAGGCCAAAGTATCTATGAGCTCATCTGCCCTGGGTATTGGATGGGCATCAGTCCTAGTGACTGCATTGAGGCCTCTGTAGTCTACACAAAACCTCATCTCTCTTTTCCCACCACTGGTGTGAGGTTTAGGTACTAGGACTACTGGACTAGCCCAAGGGCTATCTGAGGGCTCAATCACTCCCAATTCCAACATCTTCTGGACTTCAGTCCTGATACAGTCCCTGACATGGTCAGGTTGCCTATAAATCTTGTTTTTAATAGGCAGACTGTCCCCAGTGTCCACTTCATGAGTGCACCAGGTGGTCTGACTGGGTGTCAGAGAAAACATATGTCTAAACTGATTGAGGACTTGCCTGCAATCAGTTTGTTGCTGGGTAGTGAGGCTGCCTGCCAAGGCTACACCATCAACTGACCCATCGTCAGGGTTCTGTGAGAGCAGGTCAGGGAGTGGGTCACTCTCTTCCTCCTGCCCTTCATCAGTAGCCATGAGCAAGCCCATGTCTGCCCTGTCCACATATGGCTTAAGTCTGTTGACATGGAGAACCCTGTGGGGACTCCTGGGTGTTCCCAGGTCTACTAAGTAAGTGACCTCACCCTTCTGCTCAACAATAGTGTGGGGTCCACTCCATTTGTCTTGGAGAGCTGCTGGGGCCACTGGCTCCAACACCCACACCTTCTGTCCTGGCTGGTAAACAGTCAGAACAGCCTTTTGGTCATGCCAGGCCTTTTGAAGTTCCTGGCTAGCCTCAAGGTTTTTGGTTGCCTTTTTCATGTACTCAGCCATCCTGGAGCGGAGACCAAGTACATAGTCCACTATATCTTGCTTTGGGGGCTTGAGAGGTAACTCCCATCCTTCCTTCACCAAGCACAGGGGACCCCTCACAGGGTGGCCAAACAGAAGTTCAAAAGGGCTGTAACCAACCCCCTTCTGAGGCACCTCCCTATATGCGAATAAAAGGCAGGGCAAGAGTATGTCCCATCTACGCCTAAGCTTTTCTGGGAGCCCTTTAATCATGCCCTTTAAGGTTTTGTTGAATCTCTCAACTAAACCATTGCATTGTGGGTGATAGGGTGTGGTGAACTTATAAGTAACTCCACACTCCTTCCACATTGCCTTTAAGTACCCAGACATGAAGTTTGCACCCCTGTCTGATACCACCTCCTTAGGAAAGCCCACTCTTGAGAAAATTCCCAGGAGGGCCCTTGCCACCACAGGTGCTGTAGTGGTCCTAAGGGGTATAGCCTCTGGATACCTGGTGGCATGATCCACTACCACCAGTATAAACCTGTGCCCAGACGCTGTTTGGGGATCCATGGGACCAACAATGTCAATCCCTACCCTCTCAAAGGGCACCCCCACCACAGGTAGTGGTATCAGGGGGCCTTTGTAGTGCCACCTGCTTTGCCACTGGCTTGGCAGGTTACACAGGAGCGACAAAACTCCTTACTGTCTTCAGACATGTGGGGCCAGTGAAAGTGAGGGACAATTCTGTCCCAAGTCTTGTTCTGGCCCAGGTGTCCTGCTAAGGGAATATCATGGGCTAGGGTCAATAGGAAGCCCCTGAACTTCAAAGGTATTACCAACCTCCTGGTAGCACCAGGCTTGGGGTCTCTACTCTCTGAGTACAGGAGTCCATCATCCCAATACACTGTATGGGGACCACTAGCTTTCCCAGCAGCCTCAGCAGCAGCTTGCTGTCTGAGGGGTTCAAGGGAGGGGCAGCTCTGCTGCTCCTGGCTCAGATCTGCCCTAGAAGGTCCCCCTGTCCCCAAGAACTCAACCTGGTCAGGTTCAAGTTCCTCTGGGACAGTTCCTTCTTCAGGGCTGAGATCATCCCCCTCAAGGGACTGATCTTCCTCCTGAGCCAAGGGGAAGGCACTGCCTTAACCCTACTACTCCTCCTCTTGGAAGGCACTTGGTCCATTCTTCCAGAATCCAAGGCCTGTTCAGTTTTAGACAGTTTAGCTTGTGACCTGGTCACAGCAAACACATCTGCAGGGATCCCCAGCATTTCTGCATGGGTCCTGAGCTCCACTTCTGCCCAAGCAGAAGTCTCTAAGTCATTGCCAAGCAAGCATTCGACTGGTAGGTTTGCACTTACCACAACCTTCTTAAGGCCAGTTACCCCTCCCCAGGAGAAGTTAACAACTGCCAGAGTATGGTCTGTTCTGACATTGCTAGCATTGGTCACTTGGTACATCTCACCAAGTATAACTTGCCCAGGTAGCACAAGGTCTTGTGTCACCATTGTGACACTTGCCCCTGTGTCCCTAAATGCCAAAGCCTCTCGTCCATTGATTAAAGGCTGTTGTCTGTACTTGCCCAGATTACTGGGACTCACAGTGGAGGTCACATCCATGCCTCCATCACAGACTAACACAGCCTGAGTCAGTTCCCTGACTAAGTCAGAGCCCAACTCAGTTCCCAGGGTGAACCCTACTAAACCCTTTGCTGGAGCACTTCCACCAACTGTACTAGGGGGAACAGGTGCCTTAGGGGCATTGGTGGGTGCTGGACTGGAGTCTTTGGACTTGGTGCAATCACTGGTCCAGTGGGTCTTTTGCTTACAGACCTTGCACCATGGTTTTCTTTGGCCTTTACCCTTGGTAGACTGGGAATCCCCACCAGAAGAAGATTTTTGGGGGCCTGATGAAGACTTTTGATCTTTACCCTTCTCCCCACCCTTGTCAGAGTTCTTAGCATCTTGCTTCTTGGTTTCCCCACCTTGGTTCTGTACCTTCTGCTTCACCCTGGTTCTGACCCATTTGTCTGCCTTCTTTCCCAATTCTTGGGGAGAGGTCAGATCAGAGTCAACCAGGTACTGATGCAACAGCTGGTTTTGACAGTTATTAAGAATCTGCTCCCTCATTATCAGATTATACAATCCTGAGAAGTCACACACCTTACTGCCCATCAACCAGCCTTCCAGAGCCTTGGCAGAACAATCCACATAGTCTACCCAGTCTTGAGTCTGTGCTTTTTGGGTGTCTCTGAACTTCAACCTGTACTGTTCAGTGGTTAGGCCAAACCCATCAATAAGAGCACTCTTCAAGACCTTGTAATTATCAGCATCCTCCTCTCTAACAGTGAGGAGCTTGTCTCTACCTTTGTCAGCAAAGGAGAGCCACAAGATTGCTGCCCACTGCTCCTGAGGGACCTTCTGTACTTTACAGGCCCTCTCTAAAGCAGTTATCCATTTGTGGATATCATCCCCACTCTGGTAGGGAGGGACAATCTTGCTCAGGTTCCTATGGTCATAGGACCTTTCCCTATCTCTAGGGACATGGCTGCCACCATGGGACTCTAGTCCCAACTTTCTTCTCTCTTTAAGGAGATCTAGGGATTCTCTATCTAAAGCCAATTGCTTCTTCCTGATCTCCAGTTGAGTTTCCTCATACTGGACCAGTCTCTTTCTTCTCTCATGAGAGGATTCCCTCCTGTGAGAAGAAACAGAGCTCCCTATTGAGGTGCCAGAGTGGTTAGACTCCTGAGAAGGAGACCTAGACTTTCTGAGCACACTCATAATCCTTCCTGGGGGGACAAAGGTGTGGTTCTCCAGATCCTCATCCTCATCTTCCCCAGAAGGGATTGGGTTTTCCAGGTCAGGGTCATTGTCACCCTCCTGGTCAGTTTCAGAGGGGGGCTGGGGGTAGTAGTACCCCTGGTCCCTTCCTCATCTGCTGGCCCACCCTCTGCTCCTACCCCTTCAGTCTCTGAAGACTTACTAAGATCATAAGCCACCAACAACTCCTGGAGGTGTTGGGTGGTGGGACTTTGGCCTGTCCTTAATTTCCTCACGTTACACAAAGCTCTCAGTTCCAAGAATGGGAGTGTGTCATACTTGGAGGGGGAAGCTCAATGGCTTCCTGCAGGGCATCTTTGGATCCTGCTTTTAAAGACATTACTAGTGTGGTGTGGTGTATGCACTACCTACTCTAGTGTGGCCTACTAAACTCTCTTGAGTTGTAGAAAGGGTTGTGCTATCCCTTAACACACAACTAAGTTCAGTAGAACTTACTGATATTCTAAGCTTAAATTATATGTACCTTAGGTACCTTTAGTGGTTTTCAGTTGATCAATTCAATTGAGATTATCTGGTAAAACAATAGCAAGCTGGAATCCCACCGCTGCCACCAATGTGAGAAGTTGGCCTGGCATATGCTGTCCACTAATTATAGTGGGCACCTTGCACCAGTCCAAATCGACTCTTATGGTAGGTAGGTTAAAGACAACCTTATTGAAAGCTATCCTAGTGGTAGCTGTGGAGAGCAGCCTTCAGGCTAAGTCTTGAAGGAATGTAAAGCAGCTTGTTTTACCAGTCTATAATCTCTTGAGTGACCAAATGAAAGAGCACCACACCAGGTATATATTCAAAATATATGTATTTATTACTAAACACACCCCTCTAGTCTCTTTATGAGGCTAGAGTTCGAAGTACATAGGTTATAAGATCTTAAATCACAGTAATAGCACAAATACACGTTTGGGCCCTAGGGGCGTACCAAACCATATACCAATAAAGTGGTATGCGAACCACGACTGAACTAGACACTAGGCCTAGAGCCTCTAGAAGTGCTTGGACCACAAGGAACCACCCAAGGTAGTGACACAGGGGACCCACGGGAGACGCGTGCAGTGTATGTACACAACCGCGATACGCCGTTAACTTCTATGGAGAAAGTCGGGATCGGGAAAATAGAGGAAAGGGACACTTTAAAGAGGACTAGGACAAAACCCTTTGAGATCTAGGACTTTGAAGAGTCTCTACCCACGGGAGCACCGGAGTACTCGTGTTACCTCACCCAGGGAAGCCGGGTGCATAGGTGCCTTTCGGGGTCGGGTTTCGTCGTCGTTTCTTATGGCGATCTGCTGCAAAGTGCTGCTGGCGACCAGGAGAAAAGTGTCCGGGTGGATCCAAGAGTGGATCGGAGTTCTGAAGAACCTGAAAGCAGAGGGGACAGAGTCTGGGTCACTAGCCAGTGACCAGGGAGGCGATGGACAGATGCCCACCGATGTCGAGTGCTTCAGGTTTGATGACGGTCGTCTTGACTCTTCAGCCACGAGGTCCGGGAGGCGTTGTCGGTGACCAGGAGCAGGATTCGGGCTGTTGCTTGATGTTTGTCGAGTGCAGAGGTGTCGGCGACCAGATTGGACCCAACAAGCCTTGGCAACGGCAAGTCTCGAGTAAGATGTAGATCGTCGATGATGCAGACCAGCAAGGTCTGGGGAACTCACCCAGCGAGGGTAAGTGAGGGCAGGCCTGGAGCAACCAGACTGCCAAGTAAAGAAAAGATTGGCCTTCGTTAAGGGCTACTAGCCAACGGGCTAGCGACCGCGAAGGAGCCTCGTGACGCCGCACGTGGAGCTGGCTTACAGGACACTCGTGGAGTGGGGGCCAGTGATCTTCGGTGCAGGTGGTGCTGGAGGCTAGGGCTACTCGGAGCCCAAAGCACGACTTCTTGGGAGACCCAGAAGATGGTGCACTTGCAAATGTGCTCGGTGTCCAGGGGTCACGGTCTCAAGTCACCCACGATAGCCACGGGCCTCAGCTTTGCTGGGGACTCAGGGTAGCCTCGGGGAAGTCTGAGAATCCACCTCTGGTGATGCGATGACTTCGGCGTCCGACGGGAGCTTCAGTGATGCGAACTGGACAGATGCTTCTTTGGTGCCTGCCAAGCAGGGGAGTCACTCCTTGACCCCAAGGGAGATTCTTCAGTCCTCTAATCGTGAGTAGAGCGTCGAAGGTCCAGGATTCTGTTTCAGAGTTTCGTCCAGGTATAATCTAAAGTCCTAGGGACTGGGTTCCTACCTTTATTCTAAAAATAGGGGATGGACTACTCTGTGGCCCCACCTAGGGGTGGGTCAGGGCAGAGGGGTGGCTACACCCCTTTCCCTTTGTCCAGTTCGCGCCAAAGCAGGGGCTGCAAGCCCCTGATCCGGTTTGAACTGGGGTATGCACAGGGACACCAAATGTGCCCCCAGTGCAGGACTTCAAAGCACCCGAAAGTGCTCCCGCCCAGCCCCAATACACATTGTCCTGTCTGGGGAGGTGGTCACACCTCCCTGGGACAGGAAACCTATTGTCCAGGCCTCCCCTGCCGGAGTTTCGTCCAGCAGCAGGAGGCCAGACTCGTGTCTGTGGCAGCAGCATCCATTTTGTGATGCCAGGCTCTGGAAAGAAGTTACCGGACTCGTCAGGGTTAACATGCCTTTCCCTCTAGAAGGGTGGAATGCTACCCCCGCCGCCAGGATTGGCGGGGGGTAGTATTCCAAGATGTTTGACACCAAACACGACATGTTTAGGTGCAGCCATTCCATAGTTAGCATTTTACCGCGAGGATATAATGCGTTTAAGAGTATATGGTCAGGCTGCACTACAAACAGCATCAGAGATGGTCTCCGAATGCTGCAGAGGGGCCCTGCTCATGCAGGGGCACCCTCTCACATAGGAACCATGCACTCTGCCTTTAGGAGTGACTTATAGGTTTATATGTGTGTAGGCATTTAGTGATATAGGTAACCTATACCACAGCAAGGGGTGCATGCACCACCTTACCCAGGCTGCAGTAGCAGACCTGTGGTGCCAGTTTGGATGGCCTACCAGGGGTGGCATAATACATGCTGCAGCCCCTGGCAGGCCTCTGAGGTACCTATGCCCTTGGTACATAGTATACCATATACTAGGGACTTACAAGGGCACTCCAGAGCCCAATCAGTGATGTGCCTAAGGCACATGGAGACCCTTTTAAAGAGGAAACAGCTAGGCTGGGGTTCTGAATAGCAGGGCCCCAGCCAGACTAATGTCGAAAACCAGTGAAGTATCAGCAAAAAGTGGGGGTACCCCTGTGAAGCAGATCCTACTCTCCTACACCACTGAGGCAGATAGAGTAAATAACACATTGACCCATACCCGGACTGTCTGTATCCAGTACAAATCGGGGACCTTTCTCCTCACATGTGTGGAGTCTGTGGACCCACAGAGGCAGATATTGTCAAAAATACTTTAACCCATTCCCTGACAGTCTGTATCCAGTACATACTGGGGACCTCTCTTCTAACATGTGTGGACCCACAGAGGCAGATAGAATCAATAATACATTAACCCATACCTCGACCGGCAGTATCCAGTACATACCGGGGACCTCTCTTCTAACATGGGTGGACCCACAGAGGCAGATAGTGTCAATAATACATTAACCCATACCCTGACCGTCTGTATCCAGTACATATTGTGGACCGCTCTTCTCACATGTGTGGACCCACACAGGCAGATAGAGTCAATAATACATTAACCCATACCCAGACTGTCTGCATCGATTACATACTGGGGACCTCTCTTTCACATGTGTGGACCCACAGAGGAAGTTAGAGTCAATAACACATTTTCCCATACCCCCACCATCTGTATCCAGTACATACCGGAGACCTCTCTTCTCACATGTGGACCCACAGAGGCAGATAGAGTCAATAACAAATAGACTCACACCCAGACTCTCTGTATCGATTACATACCGGGGACCTCTCTTTCACATGTGTGGACCCACAGAGGAAGATAGAGTCAATAACACATTAACCCATACCCAGGCTGGCTGTATCCAGTACATACAGGGGACCTCTCTTCTCACATGTGGACCCACAGAGGCAGATAGAGTCAATAATACATTAACCCATAACCTGACTGTGTTTATCCAGTACATACCGGGTACCTCTGTTCTCACATGTGTGGACCCATAGAGGCAGATATTGTCAATAATACATTAACCCATACCCTGACCATCTGTATCCAGTACATACCGGGGACCTCTCTTCTCACATGTGGACCCACAGAAGCAGAGAGTGTCAATAACAGATTGACCTATACCCGGACTGTCTGTATCCAGTATATACCGGTTTCCTCTCTTCTCACATGTGGACCCAAAGAGGCAGACAGAGTCAATAACATATTGACCCATACCCTGACTGTCTGTATCCAGTACATACTGGGGACCTCTCTTCTCACATGTGGACCCACAGAGGCAGATAGTGTCAATAATACATTAACCCATACCCCGACCGTCTGTATACACTACATACCGGGGACCTCTCTTCTCACATGTGTGGACCCACAGTGTTGCGGGTATTCTGCACCTACACAGAACTATTCGCAGGAAAACAGGACCTCGGTTTATAGTGGTGTACCAACCTATCACCTTAGTACTCAAATTCCCAAAACTGACTAGCTTTAGTGTCTCATTCGTTCTCCTCCATAAATCACGAAGCACAAATGATTAGACAACCCAGAACACAACACTCCCGACTCTCTCAGGAATCGCGAAAGCAAAACATACCCTTTCGCTCGCTCACTCATACGTTTCCACAATAAGAATTGGCAGAGTCACTGTAATAGTTCAAAATGTTTATTTTAACTATCATACTCTACAGTACAGTATACGGGCCACTACCAGCAGCAAAATGCATACATTCACATCAATTAGCATTGTTACAATTCCATAGAGTACAAAGGGAAGTCATTTTATAAAGACAGTGGAAATGGGACTATAAGGCCTAACCACCCTCCCCTTGACTGGAAGAAGTTTATTTATATAAAAGAAGGTCTCTGGGCTTTGACAGCAGACCCCATACCTTAAAGCCTGGATGTAAGGTTTACATCATAGGAACAGAATAGCTCTTGTCCCTGGAAAGGCTTTCTCCATGTGTCTGTTAAAGCAACATGCATCCCCGTAATATCAAAGCACTAGTCTCCAGCATTGCAGCTGTGTTTAGCATGTTGTGTGTAGGTGCTAGGGACTGACCAGAAAAGAATAACACGGGGCATTGTTTATCGACCTTGTACAACGTGTTCAGACTAAACTCCAGGAACTCAGCAGAGAACGTGAAAAGCAGATAGTTCTCATGTGAAGGCATAAACAGAGTCTTGCAAAAATAAAGTCATGTAGTAATGTGCGCAAAAGCCGCATCATGGCAGCAAAGCTCATGCTAACTTAGCAATGTCGACAATGTCCCTAGGGGCCATGTAACACCCTCCCCTTGGTAAGGTCATAGGGCATAGACAAAGGACCAACACAGAGTTCAAATGCCAAGCAGAGTTCAATGCGCTGGGAAAGGAAAAAACATATAAAACAGAGTTGGCGAAATAAAAAAAAAATCCAATAAAGCGTTGTCTCCGCGATAATGTTATTATGAAGGAGGTGGTAAATCCATCAAAGTACTTGAACTCATGAAAGCAATTCCCTCCAAAAGATCATCCCTATCGTTAGTAGTAAAAAGGGATGCCATCCAATCCAGTAGGTCGAAGGAACAAACGTGCTCGTCGTAATCTGATGCTTCCAAAAGCATAACTGGACAACATGCGTGATATTCGATGAAACTCTGATGCAGGAGGTTCTGTGCAGCCACACAGATGTCCCATTCAGCCAATACTCCAAGTACTGCCGCACGCGCCATACGGCCATCCCCAGAACAAGCCTGGTCATGAGCCTCTAAGGGACCCATCAACTGGTTAAAATCCGGGACTGGATATGACGTATTGGAGAGGCATAAATCCATAGCCCAATAGAAGGGGCATCGCCGACAGTAGAACACTGGTTGCACGCAAGTAAAGTAGGCAAAGCGAAAAGTTAATCCATAACTCACGCCAAGTGTTGCTAATGTCAAGCATCCAAAAACCTGTCGCATTCAATCACGGTACAGTTGCAATTGGCCTGGTCTGTGCATTATCACAAGATGAGCAGCCATTGCACAGCAGGAACAGAAGAAGCAGGATTCTACCAGCTAACGCTAGTAATAAGGGGAATCCTCCGAAGACGCTGGAAAAAATAGATTGAATAAAAGCTGGTATTACTCCAAATATTGTATGAAAGGAAGTCACAAGGCCGGATCCCACACATTTAAAAAAATGTGCAAGGCCTTTAGTGTCAGACGCATTAAATATTTGATGTATAAGTTCCCCAAAGTAAAGTGGGAGGTTAGTGTTCAGAAGTGACTGTATCTCGCTAGATGTTCTAGCCACCTGTAACTCGAAGGTCTCTTGAGCCGAAGTGAGAGCCACCTCTTGTAATAATAGCGCTTTGAGCCTGCTCAATTTGTTGAAATCTGTTTTCAAAGTCGGAATGGAAGGCCAAATTGAACTATCTACACTCCCATGCGGGGGCGGAAAAAGCACATTGCTACAACAAGTTACACGCTGTGAAACTGTTACTAAATACGGGATTCCTGTCCGTAAACCACAGCAGTCTTGGATGTTTAAAACAAGATAACTGCCGTTAGGAAGCAAGGTAAAAGCGGGAATTATTGACGGGACTGGAGCTCCTTTTAAAAAACATGCAAGATTAGGCGCTGATACATTACAATTGCTGTGCAATTTAACGTGTTTACAAATCAGGGAATGCCCAACTGTAGAATCGCAGTCCTCCCCTGTTAGGAAAACTTCCTTATCCTCCCGTTAACATCTGTAAGTGAAAGGTAGGGACTATAATTCATGGAGAAATGCACTACCCAGAGGTTCAAAACGGCCAATCAGAAAATGTTGCATGCACGATTTAAATTGAAAAAGTGAAAAAGGGAGAGAGATAACCCCATGAATTAACCTAACAGCAGAGTCCTTTTCCGCTACCGAGAACGGCAAGGGCTCTAATTGTTCAATATGCAAGAGTGTATATGCAGCATCTTTCATGGATATAAATCTCTGTTTATCAGTCAGATTAAACGGTAGAAACAAAGCAGCAGCATTCAAATAATCCCAAGGGACTTTTCCCATTTTAAGGGTCTGTAACGTCCATGCAAACTGAATAACCTATCTTAATTGATTTTGACCATGATACAACACAGATACATCACTTTAAACAATATCAATAACAGATGAAACAATATTATCCAATGTATAAATGCGTGATGAAAGTGTATTGTTGCTATTGTCGACCACGGCAAGAACTTTTTCTAAATTTGCTTGATCAATTTGGCACAGACAAAGAGCTGCCTCAATCTGCGAAAGTTTCCAAATTTTGTTGAAAGCGGCATAAATAAACCTCTTAGATCTAGGAGTCCTAGGTCCTAAGATGAAATTCGCCAAATTGATGTCATTCGACAAGAGTGTGAGGATTTGTTTCACTGATGCTTAGGTGGAACGTTTCAACCATTGTTTGTATAATTTACCCACCGAGTATGTGGTGACCGAATGTGTAAGTGGATAACGAGGATACGGTCTAGTCTGTGTGAAACCAGGTGTTACATTATAAAAACACAATTGACATGCATTTGTATTGGTTTGCCACACCAACCATCTGGATGAATCAATTTCAGAGACATTGAAAGTGGCATTTCGAAACAATGCCTGCAAAGCATCGATAGTATATTTCGTGTGAGCACGCCAATTGTCATATTCCGCTAAGCACGGAATGCATGGGATGTTTAAATTTTTCACAGTGGCCAAGCCGAAATAAGTGGTTTGGTACACTGTATCATTCAAAAACAAAATTTGAGTTGGGCTCAGGCAGGTACGATGTAATGCTTCAGTTCCCTGAACGTGCCATTGTTTAGTGCCCCAGATTAATTTTAAATCAATGGTCTCTTTCCAGTGATCATAACCCTGTCTGGCAAATTTAGTCCTAAAAGAATTTGACTAAATCAATTTAGCGTGGGTCAATATAAATTTTGATTGAGATGACAATTGTAGTTTAAAGAAGTAAGATTCCGGATTAGATGTGTCATAATCTGTAAAATATGTGAATTTATCTCTATGAGTTTTAGAACTCCCTTGTACAGGAGTAGGACAATGTTCCCATTGAATGTAATTAAGAACAGGTCTTATTGTATTTGTTTTGTGCAGAAAATGATGGCCATAATGTTGATAACAAAAGAGATCAGCATAATTGGCAGAATTGAAATACAAATCTTCAGCATTAAAAGCAGCATAATATTTTGAATCTGAAAACAATGAATGTACTGCTTGCACATCCCACTCGTCAGAATGTATGCCCCGTGTTACCACATCTCCTAATGAGACGCAAAACAAGTATGGCACCCTTAGCACATCGGTTGACCGTGAATTTCAAAAGCTACTTTGTCCCAAACGATGCCATCTGCAACCGGGAATGCTGAAATGTTCACAAGTGTCTGATTACGTTTCATGATATGGGACGATGTGTGAGGGACCAGAATTCCATCGACCAAGTTCACAGCAGAGCGTTCTGGCAAATAATGACCAATGATGAGTAAAAAGAACACTGTCACAAATCCAAATGACATGAAGAGGAAAATCAGGATAAGCACCAACCAAATGTAGGTCCACGGAGGGACCATATAAGTCTTTTTGAACCAAGAGAAGAAAACACTTAATTTAGTCGGTGGGACTGCCAAACTGGAAGTCGAGGCGGATGAGTCATAAGAGAAGCTGGCATGGTCCCCAAACTAACCATTTGCATCCCTCGGTATTAAAGGTGGGTGGGATGATGTTGTCGAGGATTGCTCGGCACTTCCCTCTGGGACTCATCTGTGGGACACGTAAACTTAATATCTGCGCCGGATGAGGTTGGAGGTAGAACAGGCGAAAGGTCAATAGTAGTTTCCATCTCACCCACACCGGTACGGGCTTGAGTCGTAAACGTTGAGGTCACGGGATTCAAAGAAATAGTGTTGCAGGAAACATCTGGTGTTATTCTATTCTCAATCGGCCAGACAGTGTAGCTTGACATTGTCCACTGAGATGTATCTGTTGTCTTTAGGACCAGGTAAAGGTGGTAAAATGACTGTATGAGTACCCTTCAATCCAAGTACTGGAAATGGTGCATGATATGAGGGACCAAATTCTATTTTGTTCTCCAGCTTTTCTCGTACCAGATCTCCAATCTTGGGAAGCCAACCGGCAACCGGAATCAGCAATGCTGCATCATTGGAAGAGGGTAAATGTCCAGTGGCGTAGCTGTCACAGGTCTTTTGGAGAGCCTGTAACACAGTAGAATGGTTATCTACGTCAAAGGTTGCGGCTGCCACCACAACGTCTAGACCATCAAGGTCTGGCACAAACATTTTAATGCCAAAGAGCATTTCGTATGGGGTCTGCCCACTCAGAGATCTTCTAGGGAGATTATTGAGTGCACGTTAAACACATACAAGTGGGCCAGCCTGCTCCTGCCAGTACCTAAGACTCTAGCTGTCAAGGATCGCTTTAAGTCACGGTTCATTCGCTCCACAATTGAATTGCCCTCAGGCCTGTATGGAGATGAAAACTGTACCAGAACAACCATTGATTTAATTGCATCCTTGTACGCCTTAGAGGCGATTGCTGGACCTTGGTCTGTATGGAAGGTTCCACAGGCAAACATCCCGACAAAGACACGCAAATCCCTGATGACATTTCGAGCATCAGCACTGCGTTGTGGCCAAACCCAAAGGAATCTAGAGCACGAATCAACTGCAACAAATATATATTTATACACAGTATCAGAAGAGAATGGACTTCAGTGATCAAGATATACACCGCCAAATTGTTGATTAGAAATACATAGCTCTGTTTGAGGTGGGCGTGTGACTGTAGATGATTTAATTTGTTGACAAATGTCACAAGTGAGTACATAATTACGGGTCTGTTTATATAAACCACGCCACCAATAGCGTTGCTGTAAAATTGAGACTGTCGCTGACACCCAGGCATGTGCAGAAGCCATGCCCTCGTGTGCGGCTCTGATCAGAGCAATTCTGCGGTCCAAGTTGGGAATCAGCCGATCCTCAACTGAAGGAATCTTAGCATAAGGAACTTGTTCGGGAGATATATGATAAGAGTATTTCGAAGGGAAACCCTGAGGATAAACAGTTCCCTACCTCGCTGCAGCTACCGCTGCCAAAATATCATTATCTATTTTAGTCATGGACCTTGTAACTGCTGCTACTGAACACGTGGCTACAGCAGATTTGGCTGCTTCATCAGCCAAAGAATTACCAAGAGCATGTGCTGCCACACGCTGATGGCCAAGAGTATGGATAACCTGTGTTAGGGGCAGACGCTGTTTAAGGTCTGGCACTCGAACCCAAAGCGTTTTATGCCTAATTGCTCTGCCTTTAGAGTCTCGATAGTCATTTTGAGACCAAAAGAATAAGTTGTCATTAAAAGACTGAACACAGTAATAAGAATCAAATACAATAGGAGTATTCACATTAGGATCAGTGAACTTGAGAGCAAGAACAAGAGCACACAGCTCCGCCAATTGTGCTGTACAGTCTCCAAGTGCCTGAGTATGCACTATG
The DNA here is from genome assembly GCA_963921515.1 of Calotriton arnoldi. NCBI lineage: Eukaryota > Metazoa > Chordata > Amphibia > Caudata > Salamandridae > Calotriton > Calotriton arnoldi. The sequence continues at coordinate 112,319 of CAWUFW010010278.1, read as the reverse complement.
GAAGACTTAAACTCTCCATTGACAATTGAGCCAGCAACAATTGCGCAAGCCGCTGAATAAGCGTGTTTGGAGCCGGTGGCCGGTTGAGCCGAACCATTGGTATAAATGATACATTCATACTCATGTAAAGTAATCAATGACAACGGAGGAGGATAAACATGTTCATACTGTAAAAACTCCTGTGTCTGAAGTGCAGGGTCAAAGATAAACGTGACATCAGAGAATGTCAAAGACGTAGCCCATTGTATCCAACAGGGATGTAGTGCCTTCGAGTTAGGTACACTTTCCTTAGTCACTGCCTCCAAAGCAGGGAAGGGCGTGACCATAAGAATGCGTTTACCTTGCGCCAGTGAGCGTTCTTTCAGAACTGCGATCTGGGCCACTGTCAAAATCTTTTCAACATTTGAAAAACGCATTTCAGCTGCAGTGAATAATTGTGATTTGTATGCAGTTGGGACTGTGTCTCCCTCATTGAACGTCAAGTAAGTGAAACCCACTGCCCCTGGAACTATATGTATCACCAGGTTTGTGGTGTTATCATGCGTCAACAAGTAGTTAGTTGCAAGCATGTCAGATTGCAAAGAATATAGGATAGAGGTATGTTCCGTAAGCCAGCTGGCAGCAGAATATGTGTGTTGTATCAACGCATAAAGTGATTTGATACGCTGGGCATAATCGGGAATGTATGTCCTCCCGAAATTTTAAAATCCCAGCAAAGACTGAAGTTTCTTCAGAGTAGAAGGGGGTTGCGATTGTGCACATTTCTCCAAGAAGTGGGGCGCTAGCCCGTTTCCTTTATTATTGAGCTCATAGCCCAAAAAGAGTACCGCCAAATGAGCGATGTGCAATTTAGCAAAATTGAACTTGTATCCATAGTCGGCAAAAGATAAAATAATCCTATCGACTCGGACAAGAAGCGGCATATGTTTGTCGTCCGTCAGATAAATGTCATCAACGTATGCGAACGCATCTGGATCTATGTCGTGCAACAAAGACACAACTCGTGCCGCAAATGCCCTGAGTCTATTCTTATATCCCATAGGCAGACGCGTAATTTTTTTCTGATTTCCGACGGCGGTAAATGCTGTCAAGTCATGACTCTCAGGTGCATGATTATGACGGTAGAAACCATTGGAAATGTCCAGTGTAGTTTTGTATTTTTGATGAATTAGAGTGTTCACCAGCGCAGAGCTGTGTGTGTTTTGCACCGCAAAAGTGCTGCAATGACTATTCAAATTTTGATAGTCCAATACAATGCGATATTAACCGTCAGGTTTTGATACCGTAAAAAGAGGATTATTCATCGGTGATGTACATAGTTCAATCACTCCTTGATACTCTAACTGTGTTAGAATGTTACAAACGTGAACCTTAGCTTCACGTTTGATTGGATATTGTGGTTGTGGCTGCGGCATTGATCGTAAAGGTATCTCATGAGCCGGTGAATCAACATCCCAGCCCACCTGATTACGATACACCGCCAGGGCAAGGGCCAAAGCCCACTCAGCTGCGAAAGCCTTGGCATGCTCCTCAGGGACGTAACACGAAAAAATCAGAAGTATGACGTCCTCCCCTCTAGAAGCGGCTAACATAAAGGGTGGAGGCCAATCCGCCTCCGGCAACAAAATGTCATATGAGGAGGTTAGATTCTCCCAGAAAACCGCCTTGATTGGACCCAGTATATCACCTTCAATTTGGAAGATAATCTCATAGAGTCTATCCGGGGGGGCTGTTTCTACTGTAATGAATGTATCATTTGCTGTCGCCTCCAGACATGGACGCAGTGCCTCCCGCACTATGGTATCCTCCGCTGCGCTGTCGAGCAGAGTCACTGCCCATATCCAGTCCAGGAGTCACCTTCTCACTGTCTGAGGCATATCTCGCTGTTAATGCTGCAACTTTTTTCTTCTAATACGGGGGTCGAAAACGATGCAGTTCCTCTTGTTTGGCTTTAACGTCAAACTCTCGAGGTTGACCTCGTCCCTGTTGAGTGGTCGGACCTTTGCCACGATTTTGGCGCTCCCTTCCACCGACTTGAGAGTCCGATGTGTCCTGTTAAGAACGAGGAGGTCGCTGATCAGGGAACTGAAATCAATCAGGAGTCTGAATTTTCGCGCGGTCGCACAAGTCATAGGTACCCTCAGAAGACTCAGGTGTCGGTGAACCAGCATGCAAACCTTGCTTCTGCTGCTGCTGCACCTGTTTTTTATTTTTCCAGTTCTTTTCAGGAAAGAACGGGTGCCCATCTTTATCAGTCTGGGCTTTCTGTTGTGTTTGAGATTGCGTTTGCGTTTGAGTAAAAGGCTTAACTCCCAGACGATTGCTGCCAATGGTTTTATAAGCCTTTGCAATAATCTCTGGTAATTTGCGTGGTTTGTCTGCGTCCGCGACAGCCTCTAAGCAGTTTGCCACCTGAAAGCTCACAGCATCACCCTTGACATTAGCAAGGATCATATCAACAACCACGTCGAACACCCCCACCAGTCTCATTCCCAACTCTACAGTCGCTTCGTCTCCGTGTTCATCTTGAACGCGTTTTATCACGGAAGGGAGTACGGTCATGGAGGGAGTGCTGAAGCATTTCAAATGTGCCGCTGCAAACACCTTGCCTCAGGTGTTACAATCAGCTAATTCGGGAATTAAGTCTTTAGGAAAATTATAGTTAAGATCCTGTGTTTCTCAACAGGAGTGGTATTTGGAAAAACAGCCACTAGTTGTCCAAATCTCTCAGCAAGCCAATAAGGGAATTCGTCCTTATTCTGTGGAAGCTTGCCCATCACGGAATTAACCATAAGGGGACTGATGGTCACACCATCAGGACCCGCAGGTTGCGCAGCAATGCCAGTTGGTCCCACCTGGAAGTTGCGCGACATGAACTGTATAACAGCTCTATGCACACATATCAAAGATGTATGCAGTATGCGGAGGTCTGCAATTGCAGCCGTCAAATAACGTGGGTGTGGGGTACACCCAGCCAAAATGGGCCATGTGGCCCCATCTATTGATAAAGGGCCTAAACGGACCGGCGTTATTGGGTGAGGAAGGGCACCATTAAACCATATTTGGTGTTGCCAAGCCGTTAGCGGAACTTCAAGAGCCTTATAAGGCTGATGAACTTGAGGAAGGGCTGTGGCAGTATATTCGTGAAACAAATTATCTGTTCCATCCACTGCCGGAAAGGTGACCCAAGAATAAAACACCTTGAAGCGGTAAGCTGGATCCGCTTCTACAACAACAAGCATTGGCATAGCCAATAGGTCTCGCCTTTGGGACCTTGTAAGTGTTTAACCAGAGCTATTGGTTTTGCCAATGTCTTTAAGCTATGTTGTAGAGCATTGTGGCTTCTGTACACCATGTTGAAAAGTTATAATAAAAAAATGTTATGAAAGGTGTCTTCGAGCACGACACAAAGTAGAGTAGAGTGAGAGAGCAAGAGTCATAGGAAGTTAAAGAAAGAGTAAAAGAGAGATTCTAGATGGAGGAAGTAAGCAAGTGCATGAGGCTGGGGCCTGGAACAGTATTGGAGCTAGGTCTGCAAGGTATAGTCGAAGTACTTGGCAATGGTAAGTGGGACAGGCAATGCCAGGTAGTGTCTGTTTAATGGCTGGTGAGCTGCAGCTGAAATTAAGTAGCAACGTGACTAGGAAGGACTTCCGGGGGCAAGGGGCAGGACTGGAGTGGGCAGCAGGAAAAGCAGGTGGTAGTGCAGCGGTGGGAAAAAAATTGGGACGTGGCGGGCGGTGCAGAACAGAGAGCAGGAAAAGCAACAAAAAAGGCTGAAGCAGAGGTTAATCTTTTGCTACTGCTATTTATACTTGAGGTAATTTTAGATTTTTTTATTAGCATTTTTAGTGTTACCTCTAGTAATTATATGCCTTCTCCAGATTAGAAATAGTCCAGGGAAAAAGCGTTTGAATACCAATGTGCATTGGTGGTTGCGCTCACAGTTTCATGGCATTCCCACTAGTGCAACACCCATCTCTCTATAGGAGAATTACACACACGAAAATATTTCTGCAAATCTTTCTTGAGTGTAGATGTAGAACACGCTTTTTGAATGTCAAGTGGCTGTCCGGCTGTAAAAATTCTATCTTCACCTGTACACTAAACTTACACTGCTACATTGTTTTGCACTTAAACCAAGACTCGTTTCAAGTTGTGGAAGGAGGCCTAAGCAGATTCAACATGGAGAGTTCTGCTATATCTAGTACATCGATTCATTTATTGAATACATGATGGAGAGAAGGGGGAGAGACTACAGAGGAGGTGGACATAAAAGAGAATCGAAGGGCTAGTTACACTGCAGAATGGTTACGCCAATGGAAAAAGGAGAGAGTGAGGTGGTAGCGGATAGTTACATGTGGAAAATGGAGGCAATCGGTGGAAGTAGCGAGATACAGAGGAAGGGAGAATAAAGAAAAGGAAGGATGGGTGGAAACAGGAAGAATGAGGAATAAACGGAGCGTGAAGGGGTACGGTGGGAGAGGAGGGACAAGGAAGGCAGGTGAAAAGCGAGAGCGGAAGGAAGATATGCAGTGAGAAATGGAAACATCAGCGGACAATGGAAAGGCATGAGGAGTGTGGAAATGAAGGAAGGGTAATAGCAAGGGAGGAGAGGAAGGGGTAGGAGACATTCAGGGAGTGATACAGGAATACGGGAACCAGGAGATATAGGGGAGCAGGGGCGCAACTATCATTAGGGCCGCGGGTGCAGTGGCACTGGGTCCAGGGTGTGAGGGGGGCCCTACACATGCCAGTACTGTATAATCAAATAGAATAGGGACGTTTTCCTTACATTCATTAGGGCCCACAGCATCTTTGCTGCATTGTAGCAACTTCCCCACTGTATCCGATCAAACTGCTCCGTTTCCTACTGCAGCCTCATTTCAGATAACTGCGCCTGCTAGCGTTAAACAGGACATCTTGTTCTAAATAATAAATCCTGTGTGTACGTGAGGTGTCCGCACTGTTGAAATGTGAGAGCCAGGAATGACGCTAGAGGGTTAACAATATTTTTTACTTAACCACAGAAGCCAGAGATGAGTGGTTGTCACAGAAGAAGGAACTGAAGGGAAGGTTTGAAACGGATGCAATGGGACCGAAAACAAAAAGTAAAGATTTAGGATCACCTATGTACGTTTATACTTGAGATTAAATGCGTATCTTCCGAGTCCGCACATTTAACTGCCTCTTGTACTTTTCAGTCACCACCTGAACGGCGGGGAATCCACGTCAGCCCTAGAAAACTGGTATACGCGGAAATTGAGGAGACCGGTTGCTTTTAAATACCGACTATGAGCGTCGCCCGGGTGCGGTTGGAAAATGAAAGGACCCTGTAGTGTAGATGTTGGTAGTGGTATCGCGTTCGGGGAAATATCGATAGTGAAAAAGAAGCGCCCTCTACAGGGTTAGGGTGTGAGGTGCAGCAGTAATGTATATGCGCACTAAAAGGACACTGCGTCATTATAAATAGCTGCTGTATGTTATTGTGGTATGTGTAAGTATTACGCGTCCTTCTTGTAGCATTACCGGTATTTGTGTTCTATCATAGTACATTTTTTAATTGGTGGCCATATTAGTAATGGCATATTTGTACATTTTATTGTGATGATTATATTGTACGACACTGGTCTTTAGCCTCCCTTTATTCTCATCGCCGCCCCCGGGGTTAGAAGCACGGACTTGACCCAGCTCGGCTTTGGAAAGCGAGCTTCGAAGTCCGTGCACGAAGCGCTGGAAGGTGAGCAGGCCGCTGGGGGTGCCGCCCGGCGCAGGCACTCCAACACCCCACAGGGCAGCTCCAGTGTGTGTGCCCCCCTGCCAATGGGACTCAATCTCCTGTATGTGGCACTGCGCCCCAACGCCCATCATGCAGGATATGGAAGAGCGTCCGCGGGCTGTGCAGGAAGGAGGGAGGTAGCCTCTCCGTGCCTTCCGGCGGCTCGAGGCCGAGGAGCACCGGCCAGTGGGGATCTGTGCTGAGAGCAGTAGACATGGAGCCAGGGCACAAGTCCTAAACAAGCATTGGCCGCGCAACAAGCAAGACGTGCGGCCGCGAGTTGTGTGCGCGCGCGCAAAAAGAAAAAAAAAGTGAAAGCGTTTCACTTGAGGGAGCGAGCAGCGCCAGGAGCGATAATTGCTACCATATGGCGCCGCTCGCTCCCGCAAGTGAATCGCCAAACGTGCACGCGTTGCCATTGAAGGCAATGGAACGCGTGCACGTTTTTGGCTGAAAAGCCTTAGCGATTCCAAAAGGTCTTTTTGCCTATGCAGCGCATGCGCGCTGCGTAGGCGAGACCTAAAAATGAGCACAACACCAGGATTAGGGACTCCATTTTGAGTCAAATAAGCAGTGATTAGAGCCCGATTAGGCAGTGTAATCACAACTGCCATAATGAATAACAAAGAACAACAACCTAAAGCGAGGCAGCGCAATAACGGGGTAAAAGTAAAGAGAAAGAACCTTTTAAAATTTCAAGCTTGAAAAAACCTAGAAAACAACAATATAGGAGGTTACACCATCACAGCTGTCTCCGGAAACAGAAGTGAGGGGATTGTGGACAAGCACAAGCACTACTCAAGAGACTTGCAGATAAGAACCAGACCAAACGTTGGTGGCGCCATGTTTCGGGGATTCTGCACCTACACAGAACTATGCACAGGAAAACAGGACCTGGTGTATAGGGGTGTACCAACCTATCACCTTAGTACCCAAAATCCCCAAACCGACTAGCTATATGTCTCATTCGTTCTCCTCCAAAAATCACTAAGCTACAACTGATTAGACATCCCAGAACACAACACTTCCGACTGTCTCCGGAACCGGGTTAGCAAGACATAGCCTTTCGCTCGCTCACTCGTACTTGTCCACAATAAGAATTGGCCGAGTCACTGTAATAGTTCAAAATGTTTATTTTAACTATCTTGCTCTACAGTACAGTATACGGGCCACTACCAGCAGCAAAATGCATCAACTCAAAACAATACGCATTGTTACAATTCCATAGTGTACAAAGGGGGGAGTCATTTTATAAAGACAGTGGAAAAGGGACTATAAGGCCTAACCACCCTCCCCTTGACTGGAAGAAATTTACTTATTTGAAAGAAGATCTCTGGGCTTTGACAGTAGACCCCATACCTTAAAGCCTGGATGAAAGGTTTACATCATAGGAACAGCATAGCTCTTCTCCCTGGAAAAGCTTTCTCCAACTGTCTGTTAAAACAACATGCATCCCCCTAATATCAAAGCACAAGTCTCCAGCATTGCAGCTATGTTAAGCATGTTGTGTGTAGGTGCTAGGGACTGACCAGAACAGAATAACAATAGGAATTGTTTGTCGACCATGTACAACGTGTTCATACGAAACTCTAGGAACTCAGCAGAGAACGTGAAAAGCAGATAGTTCTCATGTGAAAAGCATAAACAGAGTCTTGCAAAAATAAAGTCATGTAGTAACGTGCGCAAAAGCAGCATCATGGCAGCAAAGCTCATGCTAACTTAGCAATGTCGACAATGTCCCAAGAGGCCATATAACAACAGAGGCAGATAGAGTCAATAATACATTATTCCATACCTGACCGTCTGTATTCAGTACATTCCGGAGACCTCTCTTCTCACATGTGGGACCCACAGAGGCAGATAGAGTCAATAACACATTGACCCAAAACCCGACCGTCTGTATCCAGTATATACCTGGGACCTCTGTTCTCACATGTGTGGACCCACAGAGGCAGTTTGAGTCAATACCACAACAACATAAACCCGACCGACTGTATCCAGTACATACAGAGGACCTCTCTTCTCACATGTGTGGACCCACAGAGGCAGATAGAGTCAAAAATGCATTAACCCATACCCGACCGTCTGTATCCAGTACATACCGGGGACCTCTCTTCTTACAATTTGTGAACCCACACAGGAAGATAGAGTCAATAATACATTATTCCATATGTGACCGTCTGTATCCAGTACATACCGGGGACCTCTCTTCTCACATATGTGGACCCACAGAGGCAGATAGAGTCAATAATACATTAACCCATACCCCGAAAGTCTATATCCAGTAGATACCGGGGACCACTCTTCTCACATGTGTGTACCCACAGAGGCAGATAGAGTCAATAATACATTGACCCATACCCAGACTGTCTGTATCCAGTACATACCGGTGACCTCTCTTTTCACATATGGACCCACAGATGCAGATAGAGTAAATAATACATTAACCCATATCCGACCATCTGTATCCAGTACATACCGGGGACCTCTCTTCTCACATGTGGACCCACAGAGGCAGATAGTGTCAATAATACATTAACCCATACCCCGACCGTCAGTATCCAGTACATACCCGGGACCTCTCTTCTCACATGTGTGGACCCACAAGACAGATAAAGTCAATAACACATTAACCCATACCCCGACAGTCTGTATCCAATACATACAGGGGACCTCTCTTCTCACATGTGTGGACCCACAGAGGCAGATACAGACAATAAAAAATTAACCCATACCCTGACTGTCTGTATCCAGTACATACCGGAGACCTCTCTTTCACATGTGTGGACCCACAGAGGCAGATAGTTTCAATAATACATTAACCCATACCCCAACCGTCTGTATCCAGTACATATCGGGGACCTCTCATCTCACATGTGGACCCACAGAGGCAGATAGAGTCTATAACACATTGACCCATACCCGGTCTGTCTGTATCCAGTACATACCGGGGACCTCTCTTCTGACATGTCTGGACCCACAGAGGTAGATAATGTCTATAATACATTAAACCATACCCCTACCGTCTGTATCCAGCACATACCGGAGACCTCTCTTCTCACATGTGTGGACCCACAGAGGCAGATATTGTCAATAATACATTAAGACATACCGCGACCATCTGTATCCATTATATACCGGGGACCTCTCTTCTCACATGTGGACCCACAGAGGCAGATAGAGTCATTAACACATTGACCCATACTCGGACTATCTATATCCAGTACATACCGGGGACCTCTCTTCTCACATGTGGACCCAAAGAGGCAGATTGAGTCAATAACACATTGACCCATACCTGGACTGTGTTTTATCCAGTACATACCAGTGACCTCTCTTCTCACATGTGGACCCACAGAGGCAGATAGAGTAAATAACACATTGACCCATACCCGGACTTTCGGTATCCAGTACATATCCGGGACCTCTCTTTCACATGTGTGGACCCACAGAGGCAGATAGAGTCAATAATACATTAACACATACCCTGACTGTCTGTATCCAGTACATACCGGAGACCTCTCTTCTCACATGTCTAGACCAACGGAGGCAGATAGAGTCAATAATACATTACCCCATACCCTGACTGTCTATATCCAGTACATACCGGGGACCACTCTTCTCACATAAGGACCCACAGAGGCTGATAGATGAAATAATACATTAACTCATACACCGACTTTCTGTATCCAGTACATACCGAGGACTTATCTTCTCACATGTGGACGCACAGAAGCAGATAGAGTCAATAACTCATTAACCCAAACCCCGACCGTCTGTATCCAGTACATATCGGGGACCTCTATGCTCACATGTGTGGACCCACAGAGGCAGATAGAGTCAATAATACATTAACCCATACCCAGACTGTCTGTATCGAGTAGATACCGGGGACCTCTTTTCTCATATGTGGACCCACAGAGGCAGATAGAGTCAATAATACATTAACCCATACCCCGACCGTAAGTATCCAGTACATACCGGGTACCTCTCTTCTCACATGTGTGGACCCACAGAGGCATATAGAGTCAATAACACATTAACCCATACCCGACCGTCTGTATCCAGTACATACCTGGGACCTCTCTTCTAACCCTGGGCGGAGTTCACGGAGTCGTGCTACACAGAATTCCGCGAAGCCATAAAAAAACTCTGTGAGCTAAGCGAATTTCCGCGCGTAGTTGCTTGTTCCGCCCATTCACGATGTGTTTTTCCTGTTCGGGAACACGTATTGCGTGTTCGGGGACGCTTTTCATGTGCTCGGGGAGAAATATCGCGCAAACTTCACCACATGGTCGCCAATGGGCGTGGACATCTTGTTTTTCACTTTTTGCTATGGTTATAGGTCTGTTTTTCTATCCTCCCTATATCTTTTCAATCCTTTGTTTCTAGAAACTTTTTTGGGATCTTTTTTACTTATTATCTATCCCTCTCTATTCCTGATTGTATATTTTGCGTTTTTTCCTACTTTTAGTGTGTTTTTTACTGCGTTTTTCACTCTTTCTCTATTACTTGCTTTTTTCATTTCTTTTACTTACTTTCTTAGTTCCTACCTTTTTTTTTCTGCCCCCGCCTACCCAGAACCATGGCAAACGTCTTGGGGAAGACTAAGAGGAGGGCTCGGAGTGTGAGCCTTGACCGTCTTCCTTGCGGAAGGCGGCGCCCACAAGGGGTGCAGGCACGGGCCTTATTCAGTGAGGCGGAGGTGGCCGCACTGTTTTTTTTTGTCCAGCGCCACCTTCCCTTAACCCTGGCAGCAGGTGGAAGGCCTGGGTCCGGGTGCGGGCTCCGGGAGTGTCACCGGCGGTAGGCAAGGGTGCACCGGGCACTGTTTCGCTGCTCTGGGGTCCGGCGCACCCATAACCAATTGACGCACCGGTGGTCCGATGTCCTGGAAAGGGAGCATGACCTGCTGTACCTGCTAGGTGTTGAGGTCCCGGGGCTTGGTGAGTAGCTATTTATATTATTATTTTGTGTTCTTCTATTCTGTGTTATTGCTAATATTATTTTTTTCGCAAATAGCTAACATGCTGCTGCTTACATGCAGGTAACCTATGTTTAAAAATCTTATATTATGTGATTGTTACTTCCAGACAGGTGCTCGGTGCTACTAACTAATTGTACTTGTTTTCAACTTTGCGCTCACTTGGGCTGGTTATGTAAGAGAGGTTAGAGAATTTAAGTTAGGTAGGAATTTAATCCACATAGGAAAGACTCCAGTCCTTTCCTTTGTCCTGTCAGGCTGTCCTTTCTCCTGTCACTAAGATAGTAGCCTGCATCGTGACTCGTGACATGTCCTATCACATGACTTCAGTCCTAGTAGAACCTTTTGTAGTTCTTATAGTGAGTGGAATAGCAACCAACCAATTTGGTGTATGCAATATTCATACGTCCATCTATGCATTAAGAAGAATAAATGCAGACTTAGTAATTGGCCCGTCAAAGGGGGTTGTTGGAGTTGAGACTGAGAGATGATTGGGAATGAGATCTGAACTTAGAAGCAAATATAATTTTTTTGCAATTCATTCCAAAGTCAGGAATAGGCGGGCTAGGTATGTTTAGGATTCAGGAATCGGAATTGAACTGTGGAATAATAATGATCGGATGGTACTCGACTGCGATACATACTAGTCGACTACTACTAGTCCAATAAGTCAATCTGATTGATTTAGCATAGGTCACTGTTATTGCAATTGCCGTTTCCTGTCTAAAAATATTTTTAGAGCAATTATATTTATATATTTAACACAAATCATTTTTTGTCTGTTTACATGATCAGTATCGAGGGGCAAGAAGAAGACTGGGGCAGCTGGCAGTGCGGCGGGTGATAGAACTGGAGGGACCTCCCAGGAGCAGCAGGAAGCGACCTCAGGCACAGATGGCTCTGCTGCTGGCCCCAGTAAGTCCTCCTGGTGTTGTAATATATTAATATTTCCCTAACTTTTACCGCTCTATTATTCCCATTTTCTAATTTTAATTTATCCAAAATCCTCTTCAATCTATCTGTTTCTAAATTCTTCTTTTTGCTCAATTACCTACTACTAAGTACTAGTACTAACATTGTTTCTTCTAGTGTCTGTTTTTATTTTTACATCAAATCAAACTGCATCTGACTAACCTCTGCTGTGACTCTGTATTAGACTGTCTGTAGATTGCTCTCTTCTAGGTTTCACTGAGCTTTCTCTCTCCCCTTATATGGATTGCCTAGTAGTGGTACTGTAAGACTCAGAGAACCCATTGGTCCTAGGCTACTACTAGTACTAGTGAGGACTCCTTACTACGACTAGTAGCACTAATGTGCTGTGCAGACTGCAGATTGCATGCCCAAGACAAGTAAGGTATAGCCTCAGGTTTGTGAATTGTGAGATGAGAAGGCTTTATTTTCTTTTACTGTCTCATCATGCTCAATCAGTAATGGTGGTCACTCATGTTGGACAGGAGCAGGACCCCCCAAAGTGGTGTATTTTACTTTTTGTAATCCAGGCCTAGTACTTTTTTTAGTAGTAGCAATTGATGGTGAACACTGAACTATTACCGTGCACCATGGCTGGAAGGAACTATGAGGACTGGAGTAGAAGGATGGCACCATTATTTTCCAACTAAGAGAGACCTCATGTCCGCCCAGTTGGCCACTCTTTCTTGTTTTCAAAAAATGAGATGCACCAATAGCTCTAGTCACTGAATCCAGTCCTATGGATTGCCCTCTTCTTGAGAGGCTTTGCAAAAATCGCTAAGGGTGGGTGGTGAATTCCGCTCCGCTCGCGGAATTTGCAAAATTTCGGCAATTCTGCGTTCCGCGCGAAACGCGGAATTGCCGAAAATTCCGCGGCGTAGCGGAATTCGTGAGCATGGTGAGGAGTAGAGGTATTGCACAAAACGGTGTCATCTTCTTGGATAAATATGCTGGGTAGGATTCATTCTGGCATGATGCTCCTGTCACAAAAATTAAACCTCAACAGGAAGCACTCACAGATATAAATAAAGCAGGTGCCCGAGTTGAAGCTCAAATCCTGTAATGCATTAATCAGCACAAAAAATTTGTGAGCAAGGGCGAGGCTAAGCAGGAGTGCTTTCTGCCCATATCTACCATCAAACATTAGCTGTAATCCTTGATGGAGGTCGTTGCATCCTTGATTTTCTCGTGCGCATTCCTCGTGTAGTTCCTGTGACCAGGAGGTTCCTTCTCCATCTCCTCATCTACTGCTCAGATCGTGCTCTGACCCTTTATAAACAAGAGGCATGTGAACTCGCATGGAAGCCCCGCCCATTTGGCCCCGCCCCACACACACTAGCGGTATGCAACCTCTTCCCGCCCTTTCCCCACTATGATGGACAGCTTACTCAAAGGACCCCGGTGCCTTCCCGGTGCGATGGCAAAGTTACAGACACACAAGGTCCCTGGAGACAATTCTTCTGGCCCTTTACGCAGCTGTAGTGTAGGAAAGGCACTATACATTTACCCAACGAGGTAGCACTTACTGATTAGCCAGTAGAAAGTACATCAGTTGAGTAGAGGTATTGCACACAACGGTGGCATCTTCTTGGATAAATATGCAGGGCAGGATTTATTCTGGCACGATGCTCCTGTCACAAAAATTAAACCTTAACAGGAAGCACTTACAGATATAAATAAAGCAGGTGCCCGAGTTGAAGCTCAAATTCTGTAATGCATTAATCAGCACAAAAGATTTGTGAGCAAGGGCGAGGCTAAGAAGGAGTGCTTTCTGCCCATATCTACCGTCAAACATTAGCTGTAATCCTTGATGGAGGTCTTTGCATTCTTGATTTTCTCGTGCGCATTCCTCGTGTAGTTCCTGTGAACAGGAGGTTCCTTCTCATCATCTGCTGCTCAGATCGTGCTCTGACCCTTTATAAACAGGAGGCATGTGAACTCGCATGGAAGCCCCGCCCGTTTGGACCCACCCCACACACACTAGCGGTATGCAACCTCTTCCCGCCCTTTCCCCACTATGATGGACAGCTTACTCAAAGGACCCCGGTGCCTTCCCGGCGCGGTGGCAAAGTTACAGACACACAAGGTCCCTGGAGACAATTCTTCTGGTCCTTTACGCAGCTGTAGTGTAGGAAAGGCACTATACATTTACCCAACGAGGTAGCACTTACTGATTAGCCTGTAGAAAGTACTCCAGTTGAGTAGAGGTATAGCACACAACGGTGGCATCTTCTTGGATAAATATGCAGGGCAGGATTTATTCTGGCACGATGCTCCTGTCACAAAAATTAAACCTTAACAGGAAGCACTTACAGATATAAATAAAGCAGGTTCCCGAGTTGAAGCTCAAATTCTGTAACGCATTAATAAGCCCAAAAATTGGTGAGCGAGGTTGTGGCTAAGCAGATGTGCCTTCTTTCCGTTTCCACCCTGAAAAGTTAGCTGTAATCCTTGATGGAGGTCTTTGCATCCTTAATTTTCTCGTGTGCAATCCTCGTGTAGAATTCGTGAGCGTGGTTAAGAAGATGTGGCTTCTTCCCATTTCCAGCCTGAAAAGTTAGCTGTAATCCTTGATGGAGGTCTTTGCATCCTTGATTTTCTCGAGCGCAATCCTCGTGTAGAATTCGTGAGTGTGGTTAAGCAGATGTGCCTTCTTCCCATTTCCAGCCTGGAAAAGTTAGCTTTAATCCTTGATGGACGTCTTTGCATCCTTGATTTTCTCGAGCACAATCCTCGTGTAGAATTCGTGAGCGTGGTTAAGCAGATGTGCCTTCTTCCCATTTCCAGCCTGAAAAGTTAGCTGTAATCCTTGATGGAGGTCTTTGCATCCTTGATTTTCTCGAGCGCAATCCTCGTGTAGAATTCGTGAGCATGGTTAAGCAGACGTGCCTTCTTCCCATTTCCAGTCTGAAAAGTTAGCTGTAATCCTTGATGGAGGTCTTTGCATCCTTGATTTTCTCGAGCGCAATCCTCGTGTAGAATTTGTGCGCGTGGTTAAGCATATGTGCCTTTTTCCCATTTCCAGCCTGAAAAGTTAGCTGTAATCCTTGATGGAGGTCTTTGTATCCTTGATTTTCTCGTGCGCATTCTTCGTGTAGTTCCTGTGACCAGGAGGTTCCTTCTCCTCGCCTGCCGCTGAGATCCTGCTCTGACCCTTTATAAACAAGAGGCATGTGAACTGTCCGAGAAGCCCGGCCCGTTTGGCCCCTCCCCACATACACTAGTGGTATGCAACGTCTTCCCGCCCTTTCCCCACTATGATGGACAGCTTACTCAAAGGACCCCTGCACCTTTCCGGCGTGGTGGCAAAGTTTAGTTACAGCTGTAGTGTAACGGGCGGAACAAGAAATTCCGCAAGCTCGCGGAATTCCGCGTGCTCGCGGAGATTTTTTGCCGTTTCGCGTAACTTTGCGTAGCGCGACTACGCGAATTCCGCCCACCACCAACAAAATGCCCAACCGGATATTATTTAGTTATTTTTGATAGACATACTGTCTACTGTACTCTAGTAACCGCATTGTAGATAGTGATGTGTGTGGTGTATATGTATTATTAATTATGTATTTTCAATCTTGCTAATGAAAAAAATAAATAGGGGAAGCGTATATGGCATCTAAAAAAATGGGAATTTGTTTTCCAGGCGTACCGACCACCAGTGCCGGGGCCAGCGGTGAGGACCATACCACTCCAGAGGGAGTGGATGTGGCAGCCACAGGGGGTGAGCCAGCAGCAGTGGTGGGCGGTGGTAAGTCATATTCCTTTCATATTGAGAATGATGAATACACTTGCTGCAAGGGTGTACACTCAGTGCTAGTAGTACACTGTACTTCTGCTGAGGCTAAATTGTTGCTTGTGAGAACACTGAACAGTTGAAGAAGACACCCTGGCCTTTACTTAAACATTAGCATTAGTGGCGGGGGTTGAGTAACTAATGGCATATTCTATCTTCAACTCAGCAAAGACAGTTTTATGATGAAGACAAACAGTCAGACAACATGTATGACTGACAGAGAAGGATGCGTAGGTGAAGGGAGGGGCCCCGGGATACATAGGTGGCAGATGAAGATGATAGGAATAGGATGCATGGGTAGTTGAAGGATGGGTGAAAGGTGAAAGAGAAAGTAGAAAGGATGCCTTTTCGGGGTGGGTGAAACTGTATGGGTGAAAGGAATCCTCCGGGGGGGTTTGAGGGGTCAAACTCTAAGGCAAGCAAGGACGCATGGCATGGGTGGTGGTTGGTTATATCTAAATGTATGTTGTTGTCGGTGAAAGCCGGTTTATGATATCCATGTTTGGATTGATGGATGGATGCCTGGATGGTATCATATAGTAGGTGAAAACAGAGTCAGACTGGATGAAGAGAATGTAAAAGAAAATTAAACCGTGCCAGAGTACCAAAGCCAAGGGTGAAGAAGATTACGAATAAAATAATAATAATAATGCTAGAAGAGCAACGCACTGAATGTAAATGAAAAAACAAGCCCTGGGAAGAACAAGGACTGTTTTTTTGCAAAGTTTTTGATTCAAAGGTTTGAAGTTGCACTTGTGTTTCAGAAGGGAATACTCCCTTGACTCACAGTAGTTTGCAAGCACAACATATATATATTGCATGACTATTATTATTTACCCTGCCCATAATCGCCTCCCTCCGACTCCGATGCCCACTTCCGCTCCAGTCCCCTCCCTGTGTCAGCCATGAGTGGCCTATCAGCTGCATTGGTAATTAGTACTTACAAATCACTCAGTATGTCATCATCATGTGAGTGACATGATGTTTTGCCGCCATTTCTCATGACATCCATAAACATGTCATCATTAACCATCATCATGTGCCTTATTGCAGTAGTGTAGTCAGGGTGAAAGTGAAATTGCCTGAGCATTTGTTATTGATTTTACAGAGTATGGCCATAATGGAAATACATAATTGTGTAGTACAGCTGCCAACATGCAGACAGTAGTAAAGTACATGTGTCTGCGGCACGAGTATGTCTGTCTAGGCAGGGCACAAGCTGACTGAGCTGGCATGCCTACAAGATTAATTGTGCTAAACAAGAGAGAGAAAAAGAATACTTCTACTCTACTCCATACTTAGTGCCTGAAAGTATAATCATCATATCCAAATCTTAGGGGCAGAGGAAGGGAAGTGAGGAGGATAGGAGGATACAACAGCTGCTAGTGCTACTGCTACTACTGTGCCACTATAATTTTTATGTGTGTAATTTAATTTTGTGTTACTGTTTTGCTAAGAGTATTAGTTACAATTCTCTTTTTTTTCCTTTCTTGATATAGCTACTCCGTCCCAAACCACTAGGCAGGAGTTGTCGGTCAGGGCCCGGCAAAGGAAGCTGGAGGCCATCCGGGATGAATTTCGCCGGCTGGTTGTCCTGGCAGAGGAGGAGGAGGAGGGGGCAGCGGCAGCTTCTATCTCCAATGCCCCGGGGCCCAGCCAGCCACCCCGTGCCTCCGGTGGTACGGCACCGTGTTCTGGTAGCCACCCATGGCCCATTACCAACATCTACTGCTGCCCACCCCTGTTGTTCCTGCAGGAACTTTTGGCACAGTGTGCTCCTCAGTGTGGGGCACCTGGAGGCCAAGCTTGAGGTGGTCGTGGAGAGAACTAGCGGCACCCCCGGTGCTAGACGTCATCATCATCACCAACCTCAGTCTTCTTTGACTCTTGCCCCTTTTTTAATCTTTTTTTTGGTGGGTGGGATGTTGGGACTAGTTGGGGAACCTTGGGGTTTACTTTTACTTGAACTTGGACATGGAAATTTATTTAATTTACTGGACATTGGTTGGCGTTAGGGAGAGGGGTGGGTCAGGTGTTGTGGGTTTTTCTTCTAGTTTATATTTGTTAGGGTAATAAATTTATAGTTTTACAATACATATGATACAAATCTTTTCTGGGGGGGGTTACTCTTTTAGGTCACCTTATTTGTTTTTGTTTCCTTCTTTTGCTGCAGGGCCGCAGCCACTTTTTGAAATCTGCCAATAGTGTAACACACCGACAGATAGATGCAGTGCCTCACTTGTCCTACTACTGTCAGTCTCTCCTCCTTGTCTATGCATTCTGCAACTAAAACCCCTTTCTAGCATGTACTCGGAAGGATGTGGGTGTGTGAATTAATTCATTTCCATAGTATATACATTATTGACTCCCCACACTTCTTCTCTTATCTGTGATTGATGTTTATGCGAAGCAATTTCTGCATGGTGATTGTTTGGTTTCTTAAGGTGCCATGGTGGGTGGTGGTAGCAGTAGTAGACAGTTGCATTTGCAAAAAAAGAAAATGAGACAAGTCAGTCACCTGAGGGAGACTAGGGAACGAGTAGTAGAAGTACAGTAAGTAGTAAGTACACAAGAAGAAGACTGCCAAACAAGAAGAAAGTGATGATGAATGATATTGATATTAAGCAATGCTAAAGTAAAATAAAACATAACGGTGGCAAGGAAAGCCTAGTACAAGTTACAACAAACTGAAGTAGAGGAGAACATGGCGGCCGGCTAGAGGCGGGTCGCGGGAGCTCCACCAAGTGTGCATGCGGTGGTGTTATGCAGGAGGAAAATCACTGAAAATGTTAGAGGGCAGAATGGAAAGTAACTGAGAGTAAGTCGGGAAGATCGTCATCTGGGGCCATACCTTGAGATAAATGCGAGCTTTGAGGTTGAGCGCTGTCTCTTTCTAGTAAGGGAGAGGAGCTGGCTGTGTTGGTCGAGAGGCTCTGGGCTAGAACGCCGGAGCGCCGCAGCTGCGGTGTTGGTTTGAGGAAGGCACTGTGACCCATATGTTTCTCTATTGGTTTGTTTCTTTCATCTTTGAGATTTTTGCAGGTAAAAAAAGGACACTCATAAGCGTGAACTCTACTTAATCGGATATACATTGCAAGTTTTTTCAACAGAGCTGCAGTGTTGGTTTGAGAAAAGTGCTGTGACCCGGATGTATTTTTTCTGTCGGTTGCGAAGACCTGGATTTGGTGTTTGAGGAGCAGCAGCATTCTGGGGAGAGAGAGTGTATTTGGACATCCCTGACAGAGCAGTGAGGATACTGACTCTGGTGTGAAGGTGCCGTAGTTACAGAGCTGACTGGGGAGAGTGACGTTAACCCGGGGTGAACCTGGAAGCTATTGGAAGTGATACGAGGCTGAAGGTGGTGGAGAGGCAGCAACAGAGGGGGATGAGGATATCAAGCAGCACTGGTCAAGAGCCGTGCTGAAAGTAAGGAGAGGGAGAAAGGCTGCAGCAAGGATCTCCTTCCGAGGAGGCGGTGGAGGCAGCCTTAGAGGATTAACACGGACCGAAACAGGGGTACCTGAAAGTACAGAGAAAAACGCAGCAAGTCAACAGGGGCCACAACAGGGCGTTAAACTGAAAGGAGAGGAGGGAAAGTCGGGAGAGGGGCAGGAAGATCTTAAGGGATTGAACAGTAGAAAGGCAGCCAGCAACAAAAATGAGCCCAAACAGCAGGGGGTGGGGAGATATACACTAAGGAGTGCTAAGAGAGGAAAAGTCTTGTTTGACCAGTGTGCAGTGGGAACACCCTATCTGGGTGGAGGAGCAAAAGGAGGAAGTAAAGGAGCAAGGACCCCAGCACTTAGAGCCCCAGTAATTAGGAATCCGTTGGTGAAAGAACAGAAAACAGGTGGTCAAGAGGGGTTGGTAAAGAAGTGTATGAGTAAGGATCGGAAGGTTAAGGTCACCCCATCTCTTAGGACCTTTTTCAAAGTACTCCCAAAGACTTTAATATTAAGAGAGGTTGGGATGGCAGATAAGGAGGAGCACAAGGGAAAGATCATGAAGGGGCTGCAAGAGAATCGAGCTGATGAAACAGCGGCTGACTGGGGGAATGTATGTAGCCCAAATAGGTTTTCACCACTTCAGGTAGAGGATATAGAGGGATTGGAGTACATGGAAAATCAAACGGATTTAAACGACGGAGATGTTACCCCTTTAGATCCAGAAATAGGGGATACAAGTAGAAACAAGGCAGTAGAAGAGCTTGGCCCAGAGCACAGCTGCAGTACTGAGGGGAGGAAGGACATGATGCAGGGGAGCAGGTAGAAGTAAATACTGGGGGAGCAGTGTTGGGAGATTTAATAGCAGCACTCACGTCGGAGATCAGGAGTAGATTTAAAGTATCGGAGGAGAACCAAAAAGAGATAAAGTTAGCTTGTGAGGCTTTAGAGAAAAAGTTTGATGATTTGGCGGGAAGAACAACAGCCCTAGAGGTGATGGTTGAAGAGCTCAAGGGTAAGGTACAAACAAACAAGGAAGAGATAAAAGTCTTAAGGTTGAAAGAACAGGGGCATCAGGATTGGGAGGAAAGGATGGAAAACAATCAAAGGAGAAATAATCTATGGATCCTCAATGTGCCAGAAGGGGTGGAGGGAGACGATTTGAAATTTTTTGTAGTTAGGCTGATCAAAATGGGGTTACAGCTGGAAGAGTCTGATCAGGAAATTGACAAGGATATACAGAGAGTTCATAGGGACCCCTTTAGGCCCAATCCCAATAGAAGTAAACCCAGGAGGATCCTGGTGAATTTCCTCACTTACTCCCTGAAAGAGAAGGATTTATTCAGAGCTCTAAAAACAAAAAACAGTGAGGATGGAGGGGCTCTCCTGTGAAATTAGGTCTGATGTTTCAAATATCACTTCCAACAGGCAATGGGAGCTGGGGAAGAGAATGGATCAAGAGTTAGGGGCCTCGGTGCAAATGAGATTTCCGGCTGATTAAAAAGTTATGATGAATAACAAGATGCATAACTTCAGAGGAGTGAGTGAAGTAGATGCCTTTATAGCATCTTGTAAATAGGCAAAAAGAGAAACAATGTTTGTTTTAAGAGTTAGTACTCCTGTAGTAGAATCATTGTTGGGGTCAAAGCACACTTGGGGGGTTAACCCATAGAGTAAGACCATCATTAAGGGAGTAGGTTCTCCATGGGGGGGAGGGAAGGGGTAGGGGTCACTAATGGGGAGTTCTTAGGGAGAAAAGTAAAAAAAAATCCTCAGTAGCCACTGATTTACCTTTAGAGAAGGGCAGAAGCTGGAATTGAAGATTCTATCTTGGAATGTTAATGGGTTAAGGGTGAGGTCTAGGAGAGAGCTAATTATGCAATATATTAAAGATTGTACTGCCCAGGTCTGTATATTACAGGAGACACATCTGACAGAGAAAGAGTGCAAAGAGGTTTTTGAGTCTAGAAGGTGGGTGCAGCAGTTGGTGTGTACTAAACAAACTTTTGTTACCAAAGGGGTGCCGATACTGGTAAAAAGAGACCCAAAAGTTGCAATTATAGAATGTATTTCAGATAGTAGAGGTAGGTGGATTATAGCAAAATTAAAATCTAGGGACCATGTTTATACTTTAGTAGGATATTATTGGCCAAATCTACAAGAATTGTTGGTGGAGTTGGCTTTTTTCTAGGACCCAATAATTTGGACAGGGGACTTTAATGTAGTAATAGATAGTATCCTTTATTGATCGATTAGTAGTAGAGCGATTGTTAACCATAAAATGAGAGCACAAGTAAAATTAATGATGAATCAACTGGGATTGTGTGATATATGGAGATGGAGAATGGGGGACAAAAGAGGTAACAAATATTCTAACAGGAAGTACCATCATCAGTCTAGGATAGACTATTTTTTGTTGGACTCTGGCTTAAGGGAACAAGTAAAAAATATTGCACACATAAGGATTCATTTGTCAGACCATTCAGCGGTAGTTTTAGACATTTTTCTCACGGAGAATAACATCCCTACTAGGTGGACTTTGGATCGTACCTTATTGCTGGATCAGGCAGTAGTAAAGCGATTGAAAGAGGAGACGGTTGATTCTTTCAAGGTTAATTGGGGTTCGGCCCCTGCAGGAGTGGTATGGGACTCTTATAAAGCCTATTTAAGGGGGATCTTGATAAGTTGTGCAGCAGCTAAGAGCAGGGTCTTTCAGGGGGACATTATAGAGGTGGAGGAGAAGATAAGAGCAGCTGAAGAAGACCAGGTTAGCAATAATCAGATAGAATCCAGACAACTCGAATTGTTGGACTTGAAACTTAAACTAGCTTCTAGCCTCGAAAAAAGGGTAAGGGAGAGATCGGAAACAAGTAAACTAAGATATTTTAAGTATGGGTAAAATTGTGGCAAGTTATTAGCCTGGCAGATTAAGAAGGATCAGGTAAAGAATCTAATACAGGAAATAAAGTGTCAGAGTACGGGGAGGATTCTAACAAATAGAAAAGATGTGGAGGGGGCTTTTTATAGTTACTTCAAAAAATTGTATGAGGAGGATCTAGTGACATCAGAAGAAGAGAGGGATAGGTGGTTGAGTCAGGGCTTGGAGGACGTTTTGGAGGTGAAAAAATCTTGACTCTGAACACGGAATATCAGGACGGGGAAGTGGAATGAGCTATGAAAAAGGGTAAACGGGGGAAAGCTCCTGGCCCAGATAGTCTACCATTGGAACTGTATAGTGCACTAGCAGATACATTGTCCCCGATTTTAACTAAGTTGTATAATGAGATCTTTATGGCAGGGGCACCTCAACCAGAATTGTGGGCAGAAGCCACAATTTCTCTAATCCTGAAACCTGGCAAGAGCAAGAACAGCTGCGACTCATACATGCCAGTGTCACTTTTGAATAGTGACTATAAAATGTTCTCGAAAATTCTAGCGGAAAGGCAAAATGGAGTTATGGGGGATTTGGTGCATGATGACCAGAAGGGGTTTGTGCAAGGAAGGTCACTACATGAGCTTACTTATTTCCTTATAGGGGCAATAGATTTGGCTACAGCAAATAAAGCTTCTTTAGCAGTGATTGCGATGGACGCAACCAAAGCGTTTGATCAGGTCAATTGGGAATTTTTACTATCAGGTCTGAAAGCTGCTAAGTTGGGGGATAGATTTTGTAGAGCAATAGCAGGATTCTATAAGACCCCAAAGGCAAAAATCTTAGTAAATGGGATATTAACGCCAGCCTTTACCATCATGAGAGGGACGAGACAAGGATGCCCTTTATCCCCTTTATTGTTCAATCTTTATATCGAGCCATTCGCAAAAAAGCTGAGGGCAGATCAGAGGATTGTTCCGTTTCAATGCGAAGGTTGGGAAAAGAAACTGGCATTGAATGCCGACGACGTGCTGATATATACTGCAGATTTGCAAAATACAATGGTGCAGGTAGTAAGAAGAGCTGAGGATTTTTGAAGAGTTTCTGGGTATGAGATAAATAGGGGAAAGACGGAGACAATGATTTGGAATTTGGATAGTGGGGAAGAAAGACCCACAACTGAGATGAGATATTGGGGAGTTAGAGTGACCCAGGACATTAATAAAATGGCGGAAACAAATTTTAACAGAGTTAAGAAAGAAGTATGTGATTTGATGGCAGGTTGGGCACACCTACCCCTTACAATATTTGGGAGAGTGAACTTAGTAAAAATGATTTTCTCCTGAAGCTCACTTTTCTATTTGATACTTTGCCCTTTAAAGAAGCATGGCTTATGAAATTACAGGGAAAGATTGGTTCATTCATATGGGCAGCTAAAGGCTCACGTATCTCGTGGAAGAAACTGCGGAGGAGGAGAGAAAATGGGGGTCTGGCTCTCCCGGATCTGCAATTATATGCGTGGGCCTTCCAACTTAAAAATGGCAGGATGCTTTTGGATAAACCTTGGGGATCAGAATTTGGAAGGCTATTCTCTGTATTGCTAAAAGGAGTAGAGGGAGGTGATTCAGGCTTCATGATGAAGTTCTCAGATCCAAAATACTTCAAAAAGGTTAAGTAAAAATTCTTCAAGGTTTGGCGGAAACCTGGTATAAGATAAGAAGGAAACTAAAAATCCCATACTACAGTAATATGGCCCCTATTTGGGATTCACCAGGGTCACCCAACTGGACGAAGGACAAATTGCCAGGAGCTTCAAGGAATGCTGGTATAGAGAAATGGGAAGACCTATTAGAGGGAGAGCAACTGATTTCCTGGGAAAGTTTTCAACGCACAACGAAATATAAAGTCTCAAGATTTAAATATTTACAAATTCAGAGTTGGTTTCAGTCTTTGGACAATAGGGAAGGAGGTTCAAGTGATTTCAAAGAAGCTCTGATCTTTGATGGACCTAAGAAAAAGGAAACATCACAGTGGTACTGGCGGCTGATGGAGGAAGTAGAGGGGGAGTTTACGATGCCTAGTGATCAAACCTGCCTATTTAAGGAGGAACTATCTTTTCTCTATCGACAGGGTATATTGGATGCCACATAAGTTGTCAAAATTCGGAAACAGAGTGGCGTGTCTTAAATGTGGTCAGAGGACGGCAGATGATTTACACATGTTCTTGAGATGTTCAAAGATTCAGGTATTTTGGGGTGAGGTGAATAAGGCATTGATCAATATTTTGAAGATAGAGTTTCAGGTAAGCCCTATACTTGTTTTCTTTGGTGTGGCCCAGGAAGTTAGCGAATATGACAAAGATAAGCAAAAATTATTATTTTATGCAGTGCTGTTGGCACGTAAAGAAATATGCAAAAAATGGACTAACTCGAATCCTCCCATGTATATAGAGTGGAGAGCATCCTTAGAATACATTTTTAGGTTGGATGCAGTCTCTTTAGAAAAGAAGAGATATGCTTTTTGGCTCCCGATGGTGGAATGGCTGGAACAGTATAGATAGTGATTAGGATGAGGATAGGAAGGGACGGTCCAATGATGAAGCCTAAACCAGACCTCAGCAAAGCACATATCACTCCCATTCCTTTATCGTCCTCACATTTCGGTTTCACTTTCTCCATGGGTGTTTAGTAGGGAGAGTTGAATATAAGGGAAAATGCGGTGAAGTGCAACTGGCAGGGTTTTTGGTCAAGTGTGGCAGTATCAGACGCTCCTGTCCTGGCACAAGGGAATGCTTTTTCGGATGGAAGTGCTGTGGATAGTGAATCTGAGGCTAATGAGGACAAAAAAAAAAATGAAGTTGTGGAATCGACCTATGAAGTGGACAAGCATAACCTTTAGTGCTGGAAGGATGATAAATCCATGACGGCAATTAATAATTAATAATGGGTTAATATAATTATGTTCCTCTGGAAAAAAAGAGAATAGCGAATACTACTGAGCATGGGTGGGCACTGGGCAATCTAATCTGTTGCCAGTGTGGCCGATAATATATATAAATATATACTTAGAGCAGAAGAAGATCCTCGCCCTGCCTTGAGTTAGTGTTGCTTTCACCACATCCGCCCCAGCAAGTGTGTGATCAATTATTGGTGTAAATTTAATTTAGTCACACCTCTATACATCACACAGCCTGGGGGAAGAGGGTTAGGGTTTGATGAATCGTTGAGAAGGGGTATTTGAGGGAAAGGTTTGTCAAAGACAAAAACTACACATGGACAACACACAATCTTGGCAGACGACCATCATATTCATAAATCTGTTAAGGGAGAAAAAGGAAATGCATGCATGATGTGGTTAATGATAAGTAGTACTAAGCAGACTAGTAGACAGTACAGGGCAGCGGTATATTATTAATTATTATTATTATTGTGCAATTGCCTTGCCTGTCTGCCCTCAGAGAGACCCAAATTACATACATTTTATTTATCTTCTGTTGTACCGGGCTTCCTTTTAAAGCTAGCAAAGAAAATTAACAAGCATTTGCAATACAATAGGTCTTGCGTTCACGCGAGTTTGAGCTATTGGCATTGTAAATGACAATGCCTTTTATTTATGTTTCAGGTTTTAAAACATAAATAAAAGGCATTGTCATTTACAATACTAATAGCTTAAACTCTCACAAATGCTAGACCTATTGAATTGCAAATGCTTGTTAGTTAATTTGCCATGTAGAAACGCAGCCTTTGAACAACATAAATACATATGTTTAAAAAGCGCATAAACACTCCTTTAAATAATAATTTTTGTTTGTGAAAGTTTCCCAACACTCCCTTATGAAGAAATCACCACGTAAAATGTTAGCAACCCCAGCGCCTTGAGACCCTCACGGGTGATTTATCACGCTTTATAAATCCGGATTGATTGTTTGATTGATTAGTCATTTGTTTGAACTGAGACTTACTTTACATCATCAGATTTTGAGACAAAAAAACCCTCCAAGAAAGATGAAGGGGGGCAGCGTGATAGAGGCATGAAGTGAAATCAAGACTGGACAAGGTATTCAGCAAGCCCGACATTCGGCGGCAACAGGCTTGGGAAGAAAGGTTTGGGTCCTGGCACGTATTCTTTTAGACATTAAGCAGTGGCTTTGCATTGCCTTCTAGTTCCCACCCCTGTCGACGAGCATTGAACATGGGAGCAACTGTCATCAGTGTCCTGCCAAAATGTCAACTATGAAACAGTCCAACTTGAGTAAACTGTGTCTTCCCACTTCACCACAATTTGTGATCTTGGGCAAATCACAGTATTAAGGGCCTTAAAAACAAAGCTTTTTGCACTTTTTAATAATTAGCGTTGTACAACTGTGTGTAATGCCATCTAACGTGCTTTTCTGCGGGTAACATGATTTGTACAAGATCCATATGGTCTTAAAACAACTTAAGAAATTCTTTAATTGTAGTACTTGGCTATGAAGAACATGCAAAGTATTTTTGTTCATATGATGCTTTCCACGCAGTGTTTAAGAGATGTTCTATTTATGGCCAAGTGGAGAGGTTCCCATTGTCCTTGTCCTACTGTGAGATACATTTTAAGAGCATTGTTTGGGAGATGCTAATAGAGCCACTAGGGCCAGGTAAATAAGAAAACAGAATGGGAGGGATATAATGACATGGGGAGTGGGGCCTGTGACAGAGACTAGATGGGAGAAAGGGAGGGAGAGACATGGAGACAGGATTATAGGAAGGGAGGGAGAGACATAGAGACAGGAATATAGATTGAAAGGAACTGTTTTTTATTTAAGAATTTTAAACATACGCAAACTAGCTGATGTGGCTTTTTTGTTTTGTTTTCACTGTCCTTTAAGATAAATTATTTTCATCTGTTTGAACTAAAAAGTGTATTATTCCATTTCAGACTTGAAAAATAGTATAAATGTCACATTAAAATGTTGAAATAATGGCAAAATAATTAAGCCAGGACCAAGGATTATATATATTGGCCCTCAGTCTTCTTAAAAAAAAAAGCAGCATGGTAAAAATGGCAGCCAGATTCTCTTCTTTATAAAATTTTATTTACGCCACTTCTGGCCACCAATATAGGACGTAACCCCTTCATTAGGATTACTTTAAGATAAATTAGTCATACAATTTTTTTTAATACGATTCACCTATACAAACAGTATTTTATTCGAACATATCTGCTGGCGAGTGTTGGTAATACGGTAGCGAATGATTCTTAAATCACTGACACTGCTTCATTTCCCATTTGGTTTTATATGTGACTTTTATTTGAGGGACAGGGTTTAGCGAGGTATGTTGATGCTAAATGAATAAACTAGAAATGCAAAACACCGAACGAAAACAATGGCCTAAGTGGCGAGGCAGAGAGTGAGTTATAGTTCATTTGGCTACCTTGGTCTTTGTTTTTTTGTTTTTTTGCAGTTTTATATAGCGCCAACTCGACCCGAAGGTACCTGAGCACTTTACATGAGCACTAGTTGCATTACAGATGGACACATTCATTTTTAGGCATGGTCAGGTTAAGGGGTTTGCCCAGAATCACAGGATATTTGAGCCTCCCACCAGACTTGAGCCTGGTTTCCCCACCTTCAAAGTCGGCTGCTCTAGCTGTTAAGCCACAGAAACGATGGGGGACATTATTAGTGCGTCAGCATAGTCATGGGGAAGACACCTTGGCATTATTTCCCAAAAACCCCTGGGAGCTGTGGCATTGCAAATAATAGGCAAAAAACCAGATGGAAATGAAAACATTATGGAATGGCCCACCCCACAGGCGTACTTCTCTCCGTGCATAATCTGTCAGGGATACAGGCGTTGCGGCGCCTGCCTAGTTCCCTGAACTACAACTCCCATATTGCCCGGCCACGGAAGGGAATAAAAGCCGAAGAGGGCGCACAGGAAGTTGCGCGTAATTCTGTTGCTTTTCTCTCTCTCTCTCTGCCGAGAGAGAGCTGCCTGCTGAAGCGCCGGAGGATTAAGCGCTAGGGGTACTGTCCTGTGTCTGGATGGGGTTCGCAACACCTCGATGCGGAACCAGTGAGTACAGTGTACGTTCCTAGTGGGAATCCTGTTTAAATTTCTTGTGTTACACGGAATACTGCGGTGCTACCGCGTATTGCCGTTTCTTGATTGTTTTCTTCTTGGCTCGTATACTGCGGGCGGATTGCAGACAGTGCGAGCGGAATACTGCGGTGTTACCGCGTATTGCCGTTTCTTTATTGTTTTCTTCTTGGCTCGTATACTGCGGGCGGATTGCAGACAGTGCGAGCGGAATACTGCGGTGCTACCGCGTATTGCCGTTCTTTGATTATTACCGTGCCCTCATACTGAAGGCGGATTCTAGAAGCACTGGCGGAATACGGCGGTTCTACCGCGTATTGCCGTTATTGTGCCAGAAGTTATCTCTCGTTTACTGTTGTGTTCTATCGGAATACAAGCGGGCTACAGCGGTGAAGGAACCACGTAGCGCCGCAGGTGTACTGGAAACTTCGTTCTTTTCATTTATACTTTCTGGGGTGACGGGACTTGTTCTGTGATTCAGTTCTCAACTAACAATATATTTCCTCAGTAAAAGCACAGGTGATGTAACCTTGTGGAACTGCCAAACTGTATTCAATCTTTACTTTCATGCATTGGGATAGGTTGACTGCCATCACTACTTTTCCTTTGGTGCTTATAGGTGGGTATGCATGACGCCTGTGTGAGTCCTAGTGACAGGTGAAGTGTTGTGGTACTTACCCTGGTTAATGTTCTGGTGTTCTTTATCTTAGGCGGAAAGAGTGTTATTCATGACGACCTGTGTTGAGTCTCAAGGGTTGTACCAACAGCAGCATCTAGTTCAGGTACATATATCTCCTAGTGAGACATTATTGAGAGTAGCCATTATTTCATGCATATATAACCTGTGTTTCATTTATTCTTTCAGGTCCTATTCCACTGCAGTCCTATTCCCTCTCCTTTTCCCCCGCCTGATCGTTCGAACACCCTGTAGGCAATTGCATCAGGGTGTTGGTGAGATCTGGAGGTGGACCCTTTTTTGCTGCAACTGGACCCTGCGGAGCTGGGCCTGACAGAATTACGCGCCCACGAAATTAGCTTTGCCCGGTTCAGTTGTAGTAAGGAATGGCCACACTGGAGGACGTGCTGCAGGCATTGGTCCTGGTCCAGCAGGAATTGGCCTCTTCCAAGGCTGAAACAGCCGCCTTAAGAGAGAAAGTTGAGAGGCTATCTAGGAACCCTTTCGATATTTCTACCGCTGCCCCGCAAATACAGGTGACTGTACCTCCACCCATCCCCTTAGCAAGTCCTGAAAGATACGCCGGGGACCCGGCAAAGATACAGGTGTTTCTGACGCAGATAATGTTGCACTTCTCTTGTAGACCAGCTTCTTTTCCCAATAACCATTCCCGGGTGGCCTTCGCTATCTCGTATCTAGTGGGGGACGCTGCCAATTGGGCCGTTCCATTGGTTAGAAATAACGATGCAGTTTTGTCAGATTGGTCAGCGTTTAGGACTGAGTTTGAGAGGGTGTTCGATCGTCGGACCACCACCTTTAGCGCCGATAGAGAACTGCTGGACCTTAAACAAGGGAGAAATGACCTAGTAACATATCTGACCACGTTTAACAGATTAGTGGCCGAGACTGCTTGGCCAGAGGAGAAGAGAATGTCTTTGTTTTATCAGGGACTACGGGATGAGCTAAAAGACATACTGGCTCAAATAGACCCGCAACCCACTGCTTGCGTGGACATGATCAATTTAACATTGAGGTTGGATGGGAGGTTGGCCGAGAGAGGGGGTGAGAGGAGAAAGTGGGATAAGGGATTCTTTAGACCAGAGAGACCCTCAAGAAGGCAGGTGTCCACCCCTGAGACGGCACATGAACCCATGGAGATCGGGGCGGTTCGTTCTCCTCTGTCCAGAGAAGAAAGAGAAAGCCGAAGAGTACAGGGGTTATGTATGTATTGTGGGAAGAAAGGCCATTACGTTAGGGAATGCCCTACTAAACCCAAATCTTCAGAGGTGTGGTCTCGGAATAAAAGGGTGGCTGTATCCACTACTCTACCTGCTGTAATGCCAGGGACTTCCCCAGGTGTTGGTGAAACCATCAAGGGCTGGCAACTCCCCTCCTTGGCCACCTCTGGTTTGCTGGACACCGAATCACACATAGTACTCCCTATGATAATCGGGAGCCATGATCAGTTCCATCAAGTAAAAGCTATGGTGGATTCAGGCGCCACAGGGAACTTCATAGACAGTGGACTGGTTGATCGCCTTGCCCTATTGAGAGTACTCAGGTCGCAACCAGAAGAGGTTTTCGCTGTGGACGGAAAACCATTGAAATCTGGTTTGATTACAGAACAAACGGAGGTACTATTCTTGTCCTTGGTTATGGCAGAGGAAACACATAAGGAGGGGTTATCCTTTAACATCATCGATGCCCCCAGTATGAGGTTATACTGGGTATGCCTTGGCTGTGCCACCACAATCCCACCATCGACTGGAAGGCTAAAACACTTCTGTTTCAGTCAGACGATTGCAGAGGTCATTGCAGTCCAAACGGTCCCTCACAAGCTGCCGCGCTATTACATCCCTATGTGGTGGCAACAGCGGTTGAGAAGGAGACCCTGTTGCCCATGGTGTACTCTCAGTTCACGGACGTGTTCAGTGAGGTCCAAGCTGAACAGTTGCCCCCTCATCGGGAGTATGACTGTCAAATAGACCTGGTGGAAGGGGCCACGGTCCCGGCCTGTAGAGTGTATGCATTGTCTGTGCCAGAAACAAAACACTTGCGCGAATACCTGGACCACTATCTAGAAATAGGGTTTATTAGGCCTTCGCGGTCCCCGGCTGCCTCTCCGCTTTTTTATAACTAAGGCCAATGGTGATCTTAGGGCTTGTGTGGATTACCGCGTTCTGAACAAGAACACCGTTCGAAACAGATACCCTTTACCCCTTATTTCTGTGTTGCTTGATCAGGTGAGAGAAGCCAAGATTTACACAAGATTAGACCTAAGGGGTGCGTATCATTTAGTGCGTGTCAGAAATGGGGATGAATGGAAAACGGCGTTCAAAACACGATACGGATTATTTGAGTATACTGTCATGCCGTTTGGCCTTTGCAACGCCCAGCGGCATTTCAGTATTTTCTTAATGACGTGTTGAAGAACTTTGTGGACTTGTTTGTTGTTGTGTACATAGACGACATCCTTATCTATTCCGATACAGCGGAGGAGCATGACAAACATGTAATAGAGGTACTGACCGCGCTGCAAAACCACAAGTTGTTCTGTAAGCTGAGTAAATGTGAGTTTGGGGTACGCAAGGTGGAATTTCTGGGGGTTATGCTGTGCCCAGAAGGATTACACATGGCTGAGAGGAAGGTATTGGCCGTGCAGGAATGGCCTATCCCAAAAACAGTACGTGATGTACAGTGCTTCTTAGGCTTCGCGAACTATTATCGCAGGTTTATCCTTCATTTCTCACAGGTAGCAGTTCCCATTACCAGAATCCTTAGGAAGGGCCTTCCTTTTCATTGGTCGAGAGAAGCTGAGGAAGCCTTCACCTTTCTAAAGAAGGCATTTACCACGGCTCCAGTACTCGCACATCCCAGACCTGAACATCCTTTCGTGGTAGAGGCAGATGCCTCCGATGAGGCCATTGGGGCCATCCTGTCCCAAAGGAATCCGAGCACGGGACAGCTGCATCCTGTGGCTTATTTATCCAGGAAACTGAACCCTGCGGAACGAAACTACACCGTCGCAGAGAAAGAGCTACTGGCAATAAAGAGGGCGTTCCAAGAATGGAGGCACTACCTATGGGGTGCTAGCCATCCCATCACGGTGTATACTGATCATCGGAATCTGCAATACATGAAGTCTGCGCGTCACCTTTCTCAGCGCCAGATGAGATGGATGTTGTTTTTGCCGAATACGACTTCATAGTCACCTTTCGTCCAGGGGCGGAGAACCGAAAGGCAGACTCTTTATCTCGACTGGAAACGATGGAACCTGCCA
Organism: Calotriton arnoldi; assembly: GCA_963921515.1. NCBI lineage: Eukaryota > Metazoa > Chordata > Amphibia > Caudata > Salamandridae > Calotriton > Calotriton arnoldi. The sequence goes on along the minus strand of CAWUFW010010278.1, from coordinate 80,446 downwards.
CACAGGACCAGAACACAGGGGCTATCATCGAACCCTCTAGAGTGATATGCGTCATCCGTGCGGAAGCCTTTTTGGATGTAGTAAGACAACATAAAACCCTAGCCGAATGGGAAGCATGGGCAGCAATGGGGACCGAACGTACAGTAAAACATGGTTTACCGTTCCATAAACAACGATTGTTTATTCCCACTCCTGAGCTACAAAAGAAGGCTTTCCAATGGTGTCACATGTCGCCCTTGGCGGGACATACTGGTGTGCGGAAGACCGCGCACCTGACACAACGTCACTTCTGGTGGGGGTCCCTTAATGCTGATGTTGCTGCTTGGGTGGCTAGGTGCGAGGAATGCGCCAGAGCAAAGACCGAACACATCAAGATGAAGGGAAAACTCATCCCTATGCCCACTCCACACCAACCTTGGCGAAGTATCAGCCTGGATTTCATCACGGGGTTACCTTTGGAGAAGGGGTACTCAGCCATCCTAGTGGTGGTGGATGGACTCACGAAGATGGGACATTTCATCCCTTGTGTGAACCTCCCTACGGCCTCCCAAACAGCACAGCTGTTGCTTGACAACATCGTCAGAATACATGGACTGCCCGAAAACATTGTGTCAGATAGGGGCCTCAGTTCATTGCGAGATTCTGGAAGTTGTGGTGCAAAGCCCTGCACGTAGACTCCTCTTTGTCTACTAGTTTCCATCCTCAGACCGATGGACAGACGGAGCGTCTGAATCAAACACTCAAGAAATATCTCAGGTGTTACTCTAAAGATGCCCAGGAGTCTTGGGTAGATATGCTATGGATGGCGGAACTAGCTTACAACAATGCCTGGCACAGTTCTGTCGGGTTTTCTCCTTTTCGTGCCAATTTCGGATATGATGCTCGCATATTGCCCATTACCATTCCAGAGGAGGTGGCCAATCAACCTATGGTGCTGATACAGGTACGAAAGCTCCGCACGCTACATCGTAAAGTCAGACGCCATCTGTTGCAAGCAAAACAGACTTACAAGAAATGGGAGGACAGACACAGAACGGAGGGACCGCAATACCAAGTGGGAGACAAGGTTTGGTTGTCTACCAAGAACATCCGGTTCAAGTTGCGTAGCATTTTCCATCCTAGGTTCATCGGTCCGTACACAGTAGTGAAACAACTCAACCCCGTCACCTATAGATTGAAATTGCCTGGGACCCTTCGGATACACCCTGTATTTCACTGTAACCTCTTGAAACCTGCCTTGGGGGCACGTAGGCGTGCTCCGCCCCCTGTGATTTGTGACGGGGGTATGGAATACGAGGTTAAGAGCATTCGAGATTCCAAACTACGAAGAGGGATGCTCTGGTACCTGGTGTCATGGAAGGGTTATTCAGCAGAAGATGATTCCTGGGAACCTTGGAGGAACGTCCATGCCCCTGCGGCCGTCCGTTCGTTCCATAGAAGATATCCGTCGAAGCCTGGGCCTAGGAGGCGCTAGGGAGGAGGACCTACTGTCAGGGATACAGGCGTTGCGGCGCCTGCCTAGTTCCCTGAACTACAACTCCCATATTGCCCGGCCACGGAAGGGAATAAAAGCCGAAGAGGGCGCACAGGAAGTTGCGCGTAATTCTGTTGCTTTTCTCTCTCTCTCTGCCGAGAGAGAGCTGCCTGCTGAAGCGCCGGAGGATTAAGCGCTAGGGGTACTGTCCTGTGTCTGGATGGGGTTCGCAACACCTCGATGCGGAACCAGTGAGTACAGTGTACGTTCCTAGTGGGAATCCTGTTTAAATTTCTTGTGTTACACGGAATACTGCGGTGCTACCGCGTATTGCCGTTTCTTGATTGTTTTCTTCTTGGCTCGTATACTGCGGGCGGATTGCAGACAGTGCGAGCGGAATACTGCGGTGTTACCGCGTATTGCCGTTTCTTTATTGTTTTCTTCTTGGCTCGTATACTGCGGGCGGATTGCAGACAGTGCGAGCGGAATACTGCGGTGCTACCGCGTATTGCCGTTCTTTGATTATTACCGTGCCCTCATACTGAAGGCGGATTCTAGAAGCACTGGCGGAATACGGCGGTTCTACCGCGTATTGCCGTTATTGTGCCAGAAGTTATCTCTCGTTTACTGTTGTGTTCTATCGGAATACAAGCGGGCTACAGCGGTGAAGGAACCACGTAGCGCCGCAGGTGTACTGGATACTTCGTTCTTTTCATTTATACTTTCTGGGGTGACGGGACTTGTTCTGTGATTCAGTTCTCAACTAACAATATATTTCCTCAGTAAAAGCACAGGTGATGTAACCTTGTGGAACTGCCAAACTGTATTCAATCTTTACTTTCATGCATTGGGATAGGTTGACTGCCATCACTACTTTTCCTTTGGTGCTTATAGGTGGGTATGCATGACGCCTGTGTGAGTCCTAGTGACAGGTGAAGTGTTGTGGTACTTACCCTGGTTAATGTTCTGGTGTTCTTTATCTTAGGCGGAAAGAGTGTTATTCATGACGACCTGTGTTGAGTCTCAAGGGTTGTACCAACAGCAGCATCTAGTTCAGGTACATATATCTCCTAGTGAGACATTATTGAGAGTAGCCATTATTTCATGCATATATAACCTGTGTTTCATTTATTCTTTCAGGTCCTATTCCACTGCAGTCCTATTCCCTCTCCTTTTCCCCCGCCTGATCGTTCGAACACCCTGTAGGCAATTGCATCAGGGTGTTGGTGAGATCTGGAGGTGGACCCTTTTTTGCTGCAACTGGACCCTGCGGAGCTGGGCCTGACATAATCTTGCTTCTCAGCTGACAAAAAACGGCATACATTTGTGGACAAAAGAAACATCTCAATAGTTCTTACCTGAGATGTGCAAAGTGGCACACCCTGCAAAAGATGGCTATGTGACAAAGGATGTATGAGCTGCCTGTATTAGCATAAGAAGTACATCTTCGCAATATTAAAGCATTACGTGGCAAAACGGTTTTTTGGAAAAGGGAAAGGTGTAGAAAAAAGTAAATAAATGGAGCTTGTGAATCACATTCTTCTGTTTTAAACATAAGCCTGAGCCTGCATGGAGCCGGGACAGCAAGGGTGACAGGCTGGTGCGGCTACTGCTCGCCCGGGGGGTCGCCGTACTGTGAATAGCGCTCGGGCTCTGGGTCGTTCTGCTTCTTGCCCAGAGTTCCGGCACTGACGTTGGTGCGATGGTGAGTGTGCAGCTCCTGTGAGAGCTTGCCCAGCACACATCTACTCCAGTACAAGCACTCACCGCTTGGACATGAGTCTATCTAGGCTGCAGGGATAGAAAAAACATGTCCGCAGGAGGAAGAGAACGCATGCGCTCCTGCACTTTTGCTAACTATACATTGTTAGTGCATATTGTTTATTTTTGTAATAGGACTTCATGCGCCGGCAGTAAGACTTTATAAAAGAAGACTGCAGAACTGTTTATATTGTTTAAAAAACATGCATCAGCAGTCGTGTATGCAAGAGTGCAAGAGCGCTTTGTTTTCCCTCTAATCAACCTCTTGGTTGTAAACGGCGATGAACCCAACCGGATGACAAGCTGACAAACAGTGTTTACTGGTGGCGCACAGGAGCAGATCAGATATTCTTCTCAGCCAGAGCTGACTAGTAAACTGTCACTGAGAGATTTCAGTATTAAGGTTGGCCAGGAATTACTGCTGCTGCTCCCTGCTGCCGCCTCCTTCAATCCCTGAAGCAGCCACCACCCGAGAGGTTTGTGTTTAAATAGTGGGCTGCAATAGCACAAGCTGCTTACTTCACCGGAGCCCGCAGCTGTTTACAGCCTCTTTCCATAGCCCAGCCCCTGCTAAATGCTCAATATGGCTGCAGCGCTGCTATCTGTGCAGCATGGAAAGCACCCGGCCTCATGCACACGTCACAGAGCGAAAACCCCAGCTTGGAGACCGGCAGCTAAAAATAGACAAAACAGCTTAAAAGGGGGCGCCACGCCTTAGTACATAAAAGCTGTGTGTGCGGCAGTCCATGAAGTGGGCCCATGATGAATAAATAAACACACAAATGAAAATAAAAGGCGCAAGGTACTACAAATAAGCACTCATATTTTGGAACATGCGCCCATGTCCATAAATGCTGTGCGTGTGGCAAGCGTGAAGCGAGCGCCGTGATTAGCGTGATGAATAAATACACCTAAATGAAATAAACAGCGCACTGTATTACAAACTATACTACCTATAGTGGAACACGAGCCGCAATTAAAATTTGTAGTCCGCAAAGGTACACACAAACGTGTTCACTGTAAGGAAACTGAAGTTGGCTGGGGCTCCCGCGTGAAACAAGAGGAACAAGCCCAATCCTCCCTAAAACAAAGCCCAAAACCAACTAACATCCTACTAAAAAACGCCCAAATGACGGTCAGCAGCGAAAATTGCTAAAAGCCTAAAAAATATAACCAAGGAAGAGGGAGGCATGGAGAAAGACATACCCCAATAGAACTGTGGAATTAGGAGGAGGTGGGAGGGAGGAAAAGTGCATTTAAATGTAATCAGCTATAGTGCCGAAACTACACACAGGCAAACAGAAACAGAGCAGGAAACCAAGAAAAAAAGTAGTCCCCCAGAGAACAGACAAAGAACTGTAGTGTGATGAGACAGTACTTAGTCCCTGCTGCATGGGAGGAACGGAAGAGAAAAAGGAGGGACAAAAAGGCAGGACTGACCACTGGCAAGCAAGGATTTTTGAAGGACACTGCAACAAACAAATCAAAAGCAGAGGGATGGCTTTAAGCCAACATAAGAAATTACAATAGGTCTTGAATGTTCGACCTAAAAAATAAGGATATAAGCAAAGACTAAGAGCAAACATAATAAACAACAACACACAGTCATAATGATTGAAGATTAAAAATGAATCAAATTAATTATAAGACAATGAATGATACTAAGTTACTGTATGGTATTATCCTGGTCAAATTGGGAAGTTGCATCTCGGTATTCCTCTTGGTCCTCCCTTCCATGGACGCTCCGTCCATCAATCTTGGGAGCCACTGCCTGCCTGGCGGATGCGGATTGGTAAGGTAAGTGTGAGTTGTTTTTCCCAGTATAGCACAGGTAAAGGCCAGCCTGTAAGTGTAGATGGAAAAACAAAAGGGATATTGAAAAATCAAGGAGAAAAGTAAAGTTAAAATGCATAAATTAAGGAGGAGGTCAACAAGAACACTTTCTGAGGCGGTATGGCTAAAGCATGTCTACTCTGTTTCCAGCATTAACCACGCTACTACAACAACAGGACAGAGCAGGCCCATGGCACCCACCCAACCTCTACTTAGCTTAGATTTTGACTGAGCCAAACAGAGCCCACATATACAGCAACATAGCATTTTCCAAAATAAGTAACTAATTCAATGCACCGCTGTCAGTCATACCACTACACTCGACTCCACCACTACACAGAAATGTAGGTCTTCTGTGGCTGTTGTTGACTTGTTCACCTTTTATGCCACTTCATGAAACACCCCAAGTTATTCCATCAATCATCGCCAATCCTACTGACTGACTGCGAAGAGTATAGTATGTGGTCATCATCATCATGGTATCCAACTCAGTCTGTAGTGTACCGAGTGAGTCCAGATTCCATATTCAAAAATGCAATGGATCGGCCTGCAGTAGAAGTACAATTTTATTATTAAACAACAAGAAGGGAAACATTGACTTGAGTCACTTTTAGTGTGTAGATTAAATACTAGTACACTTCATGCACAACAACAACAACAACACAAACACCAATCACTCAGAGTCAGCGTCCAATGCATGCCATCATTAACTGTTCTCATCTTAAGGGGCGCTCCCTATCGGCTCGGAAAGGAGGATAGCTATAGTCATGTTCTTTTGGAGGGACTCGACGAGGCAGGCACACATTTCTTGTTCTATTCTCTCCATCCAATGTCTGGCTTGAGGGAAATAGATTTAGGGCGAGTCAGGATGAATGGAGCAGGACTTGGAGGAGTGGACTTCTTTAATAAATGCACACAGTTGCAACTCCAATACGACAATAAAAAGACAAGACGGTGGTGATGGATTTGTTGTGATTCGAACCAGAAAGACAGAAAAACACACAAATAATAAAAGTAAATAAGGAAGAAAGAAAGTAACAAGTTGAAAGCCTAGTTGTCAGGGAAGTAGAGCTCGTCCTCAAACTCTGGTGGTTCACCCAGAAGTAGGTCTTCTACCACACTACTTCCATCACCTAAGTCACTTTCCTCCTCTTCCTGCTGTGCTTCAGGAATGGTGTAATCCAGTGGTATAAAGTGCTGATTCATTTTAATCGTGGTTAACCTCTCCACGTTTTGGGATGAGAGACTGGTCCTTTTCACTATTACAATGGCACCAGCAGCACTGAAAACACGCTCAGAAGAGATACTTGAGACAGGGCAAGCCAGATAGTTCATCGCCAGCCTGCTGAGCACTGCCCAATGATGACTTTTCCCATACCATTACAGCAATGGGTTTTGATCAATGTAGACCTCTGTTGGGTCTTCCAGACAGGCCTGGACCATCCGCTCAATGCTCAGGGGTGCTCCACTTTGCCCGGCCTCTTTTGCCTTTGCATTTGCATCAGCACTGGACCTAACAAGCCCTTGCTGTAGAAACCATTCCTGTGCCAGTTTTACTGGGGCTGATGATCCTGTTCTTTCTGTTGTTGATGTTGGTGGTTTTGACTGCTGTGAGCCAATCGCACTGCCCTCAGGCTCTGAAGTTGAACTTGACGCCGGCTGCCCTGCAGTACTTGTTGTGGGCTGGAGTAGCGTGCCTCTAATTTCCAGCAGGTCTTTTTCAAAGTGACTAACTACCACAGCTATCCAAGTTTTGTACTTGCCAACAACCACTTGTGAAAAAGGAATTAATGTGTTAGCGTTCAGTACTGCTTTGTACCGTGGATCCAGAATTGTGGCAGAAATGTAATAGTTAGATGACACAATCTCAGTTTGCACCCTTGTATTTTCAGCTAAGCGAAGGGATAAGCTCTCCACCAACTCATATGCTTCTTTTTTTTCCTCCACACCTGCGTACATTGCAGACACCCCCTTCAGCTCTTCCTGTAGCATGTGCAACAATGGGATAGCTTGCCCCACAGTACAGCCCTCCTTGCTGACTTCACGGGTGAAGAGCTCGAAAGGAAGTAGCATCTCTGTCAGGCATTTAACTAGGCCCCAATTGTCCATCTTAACGGTCAAGCCTTTCACAGTAGCATCCCCCTTCTCATGACAAATTCATTGATTGGTCTGTACTGCTCAAACAGACGGTCAAGCATGTAATAATTTGAGTTCCAACATGTTGGTACCTCCTGGATGAGTGCTTTAACTGGCACCCTATACTCATGTTGAATGATCCTCAGCTGCTATCAGGCTTTAAAAGAATGGCTGAAATGTGTGCCTATTCTTCTGCAGGTGGTCAGTAAGCTGCTGACTCGGTATTCTTTTTTCAGAAAGTCTTGAACAATGATGTTAATGCAGTGAGCCAAACACAGGGCCCTGAAATAGCCACCATCGCCCATGGCCTTAACTGTATTACTGCCATTTTCCGTGGCAACAAAACCAATGTTAAGCCCTCTTGGGTGCAGCCATTCAAAGACCTTGCTGTTAAACTCTTCCAAAATGTTTGCAGCAGTATGAGAGTTCTCCATGGCGAACATGGCTACATTTGCATGTTTCCAAGTGGCATTAAAAATCTCAGCAGTGTCAACACCTGCAGATATCTTTTCGCTAGCCCCCACAAAAGAGATCCAGTGTGCAGTGATGCACATGTAATCAGTGACTTGGCAACTGGTCCACATGTCTGTTGTCATGTGGATACTGTGAACAGCACTGTGCCGCAAAGCTTGTCCAAGCAATTCCAGCAACTCCGGCAAAATAGGTCCGTCTGGAAACCTTCCATTTTGGGCAGATGGTTGTCACAAGTTTAAGAAAACCCTCCCCTTCCACAAAAGAAAAAGGGAGAAGGTCCAGCGCTAACATTTTAGCCAGCTTTGCATTGTACAAACGTGCCATTGGGTGGTTGCGTTCGTACTGCCCCTCCCACATAAACATGCTGAGAATGGTAGGCTGGATTTATTTTCTTTCTGGTGCCACTGATGCAGGTGACTTCTTGATGCCAGATGTTGTTAGGCTCAACGCCGCACTTTTTTTCGTGGCGGTACTCTGTTGCCTTGGTGTCTCACTCTCAGCCTGACTCTTACTCTTGTGCCACTGAGATGTTGCTGAGGCTGATGAGGATGTGGGCGGTACCACTGCACTGCTGGGGACAGGGCTACTTTGTGTTCCAGAGAAAAGGTCTCCCTCTTGTTCACCTTCAACCGCGATCATATCTTCTACTTCTTCATCACCACCAACAGCAATGGGTGCAGTTTTACTTTTTTGGCCTTTAAGGTGTTCCTCCAACTGGATCAAGTGGTGTGTTTTCAGATGGGTTGTTTGGCCTCCGGTACCATAGTTTGTACCAAGCTTACCCCGACTAACACCTTGTTTACAAATAGAGCATATAGCAACATTCTCCTCACTACTGCTAACCGAAAAGAAGTCCCAAACTGGGGAGGTGAACTTTCTGGAGCTGCTGGAGGTGCCACTTGCAATGCCGTATGAACTGGAGGCTGGGCGTGGAATTTGACTCTGTGCACTACCAGTACCTACTTCTACTGAGGTAGTTGTGCTGGATGTAGGTCGCTGCCAGGCCTTTGTAAATACAAATATGGAAGCTGGAGGTAGTGTTGGTGTTACCTGTGTTGGTGTTATCTGTGCCACATCTCTCACAGCAATTTGGGATAGGGTAATGTCGGTCTCCACTGGGGCGGTACTGATGTCCATGATGACTGGCTCGTCATCATCCTCCTCTTCTACATCTAACTCAATAACTCTGAGGCTTTCTGGAACCTTCCTTTTCCCTAACCTTGTCTCGTGGCGTCTCTCACTCTCAGACTGAGGTGGTGGCTTCCAAGTGGCATCTAGAACATCAGAAGGGGGGCTTGCAGAAGAACTTGATGGACTAACCCTCCTTTTCCTTGCTGGGGATCTGCAAGACAATGGATCTCTGTAAGAGTGGCTTGCTCTTTTTCCTCTGCAGGAAGCTAGATTTCCTGAACTGCCCCTACTTCAGGAGGAAAACCTACTATTGTGGGCAGTGGTTGTGGCTGTTGTTGTCCACTTATCTGAGTTTCCTGCGTTGATTGGGTACTACTTTGTGATAACGATAAGTCAATTTCAGCATCGCTGCTCGTTGGCCTGATGAGACTGGCTGCCTCTGTGATAGACATGGGCTTGGGCCTAGGTTTGAGGGGTGGGTCCACTGATGCGGGGATGCTGCTCCCAGCTTGATCCCCAGACACTGCTGCTGCAGGTGCAATTTTTGGTTTCCCAAAAAAGATCTTGGTCGGCACACCAGAAGTGGTAAGTGGCACTTCCTTCTTCTCACCGGCAACTTTCTTGGTACTGGAGGACCTGGGACCTTTCTTTGGGGCCATCTTCTTCAGATGTCAGCAGCACGCAGTGGCACAAGTTGAAGAGATATCTGTGGTCACACGTCACGTGAAGTTGTGCGCAGCAGGACTTCTGTCTGGCAGTACAATGGGCGATGACGGCTCCTCCTCTTTTGTGCACCTAAATGCAAAGAAGCAAGAAGAACATCAGTGAAACGTGGCATTTATTGTTGTGGTTCAATTTACTACTGTACAAACAAACAAATGTAATATATAACTTAGTGTGTGGTCACACGTGTTAGTGTTATTATTAATATTATTAAATTGTATTAACTCAGTTATTAAAAAAACATAACAGCAGTGTAGCCATTTGTGAGACTTTGACAACAAGGGCTTTCATGGTGTACTGTGTACACTCAGGAAGGATAGGAAAGAAGAAGAACAAAAACACAAATGTAATGGAACCTTTTTGGCATTGTGAATGTGATTGTGCATCACGTGGGATGCAGCATCATTCAGGAAGCTGCAGCTGGCAATGGGGATGGAAGCGGTAAGCCAAGAGGAACAAAGGAAAGACATGCAGGTCTATGGCAAAAGCAGCACACTAACTACCACCACAAAATGGCCACCAGCCACACGGTCACTCACACAACAACAAGCAGGAGGCCTGTAAAACAATGAACTCAAGCAGGCTTATATGGCCAGACAAAGGAGGCATGCTAAACAACACAGCTTTAATGCAACAATGCAAAAACGAAAATCCACAGGGCTAAAAAAAGGTTTGCTAGTTACACAACAACCACACCACACACATCCCATAAAGGCATTTATTTAACACACTCAAAAAAAGTGAAATATACCCCAAAAAACACATTTTGCAATTCAATCCAATGCCATCCATGCCACAAATGATTTGTAAATTCAACAGACACCACAGAAGCAGTTATTTCATGCACACATGAGTAGCTCTGGGCCTACTGGCTGAAAGGACTATTGGCAACTGGGCTAGTGAATTAAATAAATGTTGCAAATTGATTGCAAATGCTGGAGAAAATGTAGTGAACTTTGCAACATGTTCCCTTTATAAAAGAAAACTAGTAGAAACATTACATACAAAGAAAAACAACTAGGCCCCTACTGAACCTACAGGCCACCCACAACAATAAATTTTTTAAAAACGATGAAAAGTACAAAAAAATGCAGGTGTAATGCCCCAATCAAGCAAACAACACCAATTTTCCAACTTACTTGTAAAATCTCAAATCCAAAAGTCCTCAAATCCAATATGATATATCATGCAGCAGACACAAAGAGTGATCCTTCCAGCTCCAAATTCAAATGAAAAGTGAACAGGACATGGACAAAGCACTGGGAGGAACCTGCTGGACAGGAACAGGAAGTTGGAGACTCTGGGGCACTTCCTTCCTCTTAAAAAAAAGTAAAAAAAGATAAAGAACTCCTTGCACAAAAAAGTACAGCCAAATGTCAATCTGAGGAATTTTTTTCATCCAAATCATCATTTCGAGAAGGTTTTTATGCTGCTAGAGCGATATTCTTCTCCAGCTTGCAAATTCTACGTGTTCGGCATCGCAATCTTCACAGAACTTCCGCCGGAAGTCAGATGGCACGTCCAAATGACCTGTTCGCGATCGCACACTCTCGCGGGTCTATGCGGCCGGCTACCAAATCTCGTGGTGCACGCAAATGGATAGGAAATTCCGTTGGCGAACGCAGGCATCCCGGTAATTCGCTACTGCATGCATGAAAACACATTTTGAATGTACAAAACAAAAAAGCCCGGCATTCCGTTGTGGAGCGCCGAGTTTTCGGTAACTCCGTGTTCTACGCGGAACGTGGAGTTGCCAAAAATCCACAAAGAGCAGAGTTTTCCACCCAGGGTTACTCTCTTCTTACATATGGACCCACAGAGGCAGATAGAGTCAATAATACATTAACCCATACCCCAACCATCTGTATCCAGTACATACCGGGGACCTCTCTTCTCACATGTGTGGACCCACAGAGGCAGATACAGTCAATAATAAATTAACCCATACCCTGACCCTCAGTATCCAGTACATACCGGGGACCTCTCTTTCACATGTGTGGACCCACAGAGGCAGATAGTGTCAATAATACATTAACCCATACCCATACTGTCTGTATCCAGTACATACCGTTAACCTCTCTTTCACATGTGTGGACCCACAGAGGATGATAGAGTCAATAATACATTAAAGCTAAGCAAGGAGCTGAACCCCTCACACCTCTTCTTTAAATGCTGCCTACAGTGACTTAAGTCATGTGAACTAACTCAAGATAAGGGCTCCCTACAGTCACTCATACAGGACAGCAAAATGCTTGTGACAGAGACCATCCTGAACCTCCAACACTTTCACAACCCAGCGACAGTCCCCTCTTCTACTTGTCTGTGTTAGCACCTTGTCAGGGGTATGAAGCACTACACAAATATAACAGCACTGCAATAAAATACCTCTGTCGCTTTTCTTGTTATACAATTACATATGTATACTATATCATGGTGGTTCCAACTGTTCATCGGGCACACACTGGTACATGCATGTTCTAGTACATTGCAACATGTGCGCAGGTATATACAAGCAACTACCAGTACACATGTACATCTTGACACAAACTCCTAGTAAGTGGTTAGTGTATTGCATGAGAGATATCACACAACAATAACTGAGTATCTGCAACATTGAACTTCCACTACATTCTCAGCAGGAATATAGTCACCACTCTTAATTTAAGTTATTCTTGTGACTTGCAACCATACTGGTGCATACAGGTGAATAATGTCCCTTGTGTGTGCATATTGCTTTCTGTATGTATTCTGGTATACACTGATCAATAACAGCCCTTGTATGTTCATACTGCTTCCTGTATATATTCTGGTGCACAGTGATTAATAATGGCCCTTGCATTTGCCTACTGCTTCTGGTATATATTCTGGTGCATACTGATCAATAATGGCCCTTGCATTTGCCTACTGCTTCTGATATATATATTTTGGTGAACACTGATGAATAATGGCCCTTGCATGTGCATACTGCTTCTATTATATATTCTGTTGTATGCTGATCAATAATGGCCCTTGTCTGTGCATACAGTTTCCAGTATGTACATCCAGTGCATACTGATCAATACTGGCCCTTGCATGTGGATAAAGCTTTCGGTATGTATTCCGGTGCATACTAATCAATAGTGGTCCTTGCATTTACATACTGCTTCCAGTATATATTCTGGTGCACATTGATCAATAATGGCCCTTAAGTGTGCATACTGCTTCCAGGATATATTCCGGTCTCACTGTTCAATAATGGCCCTTAAGTGTGCATACTGCTTCAAGTGTATATTTCGGTGCACACTGATCAATAATGGCCCTTGCGATTGCATACTGCTTCCGGTATCTATTTCAGAGCATATTGATCAATAATGGCGCTTGCATGTGCATACTGCTTCCAGTATATATTCCGGTCCACACTGATCAACAGTGGCCCTGGCCCTTATGTGTTTTGTACATACTACTTTCAGTATATATTCTAGTGTACACTGATCAAAAAAGGCCATTGTGGTGGCAAACTGCTTCCAATATTTATTCCGGTGCACAGTGATCAATAATGGCCCTTAAGTGTGCATACTGCATCTAGGATATATTCCGGTGCACACCGATCAATAATTGGCCCTTGCATGTGCATACTTTTCAAGTGTATATTCCGGGGCACACTGATCAATAATGGCCCTTGCGTGTACACTGCTTCCAGTATATATTTCTGTGCATGTTGCTAGCTACTTTTACATGGTGCTCACTGGATTCAAGATTATGGTATAAACTATAACCTTGTGACCAAATCCTGCCCAAGCTGTGATGCTTTTGTTAGAAGTTTCCTTTGTGAAGTGGTCATGTTATCTCTATTTGACGTGATAACATCTGGAAAACACTCTTCCCATTGGCAGACTTCCAGTTGTGTACAACTAAACAGTTGCAATTGTGCCTTCCACTGTTAGTTCCAAACACGCTGTAGAAGTGCTTCATACAATGGTCCCCACCTCTGGTATGATGCTTGCACTGTAATAATGGTAGTAATTATCGATACATTTCCATGATGCCTTGCTATGGTGTAATAAATACACTTGTAAAATATTGGTGATTATTGGTGCATTTACACATTATTGTATCTGCTGTTGGAGATCTACAACTGCACTGTTGGTGTATCCTAGCTGAATCCATGAAGGTACGCACTCACTTATTCATCCATTCATGCACATACCAGTCCAAAGAGATTTCGATCCACGCATTCATGTATTTGACAACTGATTCATGCAAGTTTTCCATTGTTTTATTCATGTAATCACTTATTCAACACTTCATACTTGAAGTTTCCTATTCATCCGTGCATTCACAGCCATTATTACCCAAGCACTCTGTCACTTACTCATCCATCCAACTGTTGATTCATTTCTCACAGTCTCCAGGCCACAGGTCCATACGTACACACACTCGTAAATACACAGAAAAGAATATTCTCCTATAAAGAAGGCAGACCTAATAGCTTTGCCAATGCTTGTTTTTATTACTGACACTCCACATCTCACTCCACCTGTTCTATTACCCAATGCACAGATGCCCCATTATTGAACACATACATTTCCCTTTAGTCCATGCATAAACGTTCCACTGCCATGCGCACGTCACAGTATTCAGCAGTTACAAGTGCTATCATTTATCACATATCTTGCTGAAGCTTTAAGTCCACATATTTCCTACTATGTATGATAGACCTGTTAGCCTTAGTGTGGTCTTCCCCCAAACTCTTTCCCTGCTTACCTCCTCTTCTTTCTGATTCTTTTTGTTGGCCTTAGGACTCTGAGGACTTTACCACTGCTGACCCGTGCTAAAGTACTTGTGCTTCTCGCCAAAAACATGGTTAAAATTGGTATTTGTCCTCGAATGGGACATTTAATTTATCTGTAAGTCCTTAGTAGAGTGTACTACCTGTGTCTTGGGTCTGTAAATTAAATGCTTCTCTTTGGCCTGCAGCACTGATTGTGCCACCGACACAAGTAGTCCATTAAACATATCTCAGGCCTGCCACTGCAGATCCTGTGTGGCAGTTTACTACCACTTCAACTTGGCATTTAAAACCCCTTCCCAAGCCTTAAGGTAGGCCCTAAGTAGCTCATAGGGCAGCATACTGTGTACATAAAAGGTAGGACACGTACGTTTAAGTTTTGCAGGTACTGGTAGTGAAAAACACCTACATTTGTTTTTCTCTACTGTGAGGCCTTCTCCTCTCATAGGTTAACATTGGGAATTCCTTATTACACTTTTAAGCTGTAATGCCTGATTAGAAAGGAGCATCTCTGTCATATTTTATATCTTTGGAATGGTAATGTTACACTTCTGGGGTTGGTGACAGCTTGACTTTGTGCTTTCCCTATAGACATCCACAAATACAGGAAGGTTATGTGTGTCTGAGTGCCCATCTGTACCCTTATGGCTCATCCTGGGCAGGATGGGAAGGAGGAGCTGCCACTTACACTCAAATAGGCAATGTCCTGTCCCCACACAAAGAGCTGATTACCCCCACAGATAGTCTTGAGCCATTGCTGGGAAGAAAGGACTTCTGTGAATTTCAAAGACCCTTCTTTGAAGTCAACTCTACTTCAAAGGCACAACTGGGTATAAGTACTGGGTCTCTGATCCAACTAAGTCAGACACATCTGGACCTGTAAAGAACCTCTGTCAGAAGACCTTCTGTGCTGCTACAAATGACTGACACTCTGATGGACTGCTGACCTGGAAGACCTGCTTTTCTGCTGTGCTGTTCTGCTGCCTGCTACTCTCTGACCCTGCTGAGGGAGAGCTGGGCTCTGCCTTGCAACCAAAGTGTCCTCCAAGGGCTTTCTGGCTTGCCTCCTGTTGCGTGAGACTCAGAGATATCAAAGTCTCTACTCCTACTCCTGTGCTTGGTCCATTGGAAGTGGACCCAGATACTTCTTCCAGAGAAATCGATGCCTCTTCAGTCTGCGTGTAGGAGAAGCGGCAAATTGACCATGTTGCAGGAGCATAATTGGTGCATCGCACTCAGAACTAGTGCATCACATTCAGAGCATGACGCATGGGAACCGCGCATCGCTGCCGCAGCAGTGTGGAGAGATCGATGCATCCCCTCAACTGCATTGGAGAAACCCAGCTCAACTCACTCGGAACCAATGCATCTCGGATTCGGCGCTTCGCCTTCAGAACAGACGCATAACCTCGACTCTGGGATTGACACAAAGGCATCACTCATTTGCACCCCGCATCTTGCTGGTGCAACCAGGATCAGGTTACTTTGTTCATCGGGCCTGCGTGGCTCCTGTACTTGGCCAGTGCTCCATCATGGTTGGCCCGAACTCTTGACTTTGCCCCAGTCTAGCGTGGCCAGATAACCCCCATCTTTAAAAATGTATATCTCGACTTTTACTTATTGGATTTTTGTAATTTTGGTCTTAATTTATTTACAACATTATTCTTTATTTTTCTAACCTGGTGTGAAGTCTTTTTGTGGTGCTTTCACTGTATTACCGTGTGTTGTGTTGCACAAATATTTTACACATTGCTCTTTAGATAAAACTGACTGCTCTGTGCCAAGCTACCTGCACAGGTTATCTGTAAATATGTATCTGACTTACCCTGAGTAAGATTGTGATTCTGCTTGGAAGGGTGCATACCTCTGCAAACCATAAATACAATTTCTAACAATGTAACATACATGTTTATCTCTATAACAGAACACTGCTGTGCTTCCGAGACAGACAGCACCAGGTTATTGATCAAGATTCCTTGATTAGAAAAAAAGCCTGTTCAATAAACTGATCACTCGTCAGATGAAAAGTATTTTCAAATATGCATGTTGTCCAGGTGTGAGCAGGGCCCACCAGGGAGCTCTCACCAGGAGCCTTCCTGCATGCTGAAATTAATGTTATTGAAGACACCTGTCAGTCTCCAGACAGAGGTTATTTCTGATGGCGGCAGCTGGCAAGGAGGAGGGCTTGTTAGAGACACCAATGGGAGGGAGCATCATGGGAGGGCTCATTTTTGTGAACAAGAATCACAACAACTTGTTAAAGATGCCAGGAGGCGGTAATGTCTGGGGAGAGCTCACCTGTGTGAACAAGAATCACAAAAAACAAAGAGAAAACCTTCCAAAAACAACATCTTTTCTTGTGCCTTCCATCTCCCAGAGCTCCCTGGGCCTTCGGGAAACATTCTTCCACCACAGAGAAGCATTCAGTACAGCATCTATCACACTGCCACAATGAAGCATTCATCTATCAGTTGTACATCATGTATCACACCGCCACATTGAAGCTTTCACCTGCATTGTACTGTAGCTAGCATACTGCCACAGTGAATCGTTCACCTATGAGTTGTATACTACCACACCGCCACAGTGGAACGTTCACCATTGAGTTGTATACTACCACAACACTACAGTGAAGCTTTCACCTATGAGTTGTACATCATGTTTCACACCGCCACATTGAAGCTTTCACCTGCATTGTACTGTAGCTAGCATACTGCCACAGGGAAACGTTCACCTATGAGTTGTATACTACCACACCGCCACAGTGGAACATTCACCTATGAGTTGTATACTACCACACTGCCACAGAGAAGCGTTCACCTATGAGTTGTACATCATGTATCACACCCCCACAGTGGAACATTCACCTATGAGTTGTATACTACCACACCGCCACAGTGGAACATTCACCTATGAGTTGTATACTACCACACTGCCACAGAGAAGCGTTCACCTATGAGTTGTACATCATGTATCACACCCCCACAGTGGAACATTCACCTATGAGTTGCATACTACCACACTGTCACAGTGGAACATTCACCTATGAGTTGTATACTACCACACTGCCACAGAGAAGCGTTCACCTATGAGTTGTACATCATGTATCACACCCCCACAGTGGAACATTCACCTATGAGTTGTATACTACCACAACACTACAGTGAAGCTTTCACCTATGAGTTGTACATCATGTTTCACACCGCCACATTGAAGCTTTCACCTGCATTGTACTGTAGCTAGCATACTGCCACAGAGAAGCGTTCACCTATGAGTTGTAAAGCATCTGTCACAATGCCACAGTGAAACACCCATCAATCAGTTGTACCTCATGTATCACACCACCACAGTGAAGTCTTCATCCGTGGATTGTACATCACCTGTTCCAGCTCTCCAGTGAAACATGAATCGGTAAGTTGGCCAGTTTCTATCATGACGTCACTGTAAAGCATTCCCTTATAGGTTGTACAGAATCTCTCACACGTACCACATTGAATCAAACACCCGCGTGTTGTACAGCATCCATCACACTGCCACATTGAAGCATTCATCTATGAGTTGTGCACCTTTTATGACACCCCCACAGTGAAACATTCACCTCTGAGTTATACAGCATTCATTGCAATGCCACAGTGAAGCATTTATCTATGGACTGCACAGTGTCAATCACACCACCACTGTGAAGCAGTCACCCATGAGTTGTACAGCATCTACAACACTACCACAGTGACGCGTTCACCTGTGAGCTGTAAACTATCATACCACCTCAGTGAAATATTCACCTCTGAGTTATACAGCATCAATTGCAACACCACAGTGAAGCATTTACCTGTGAGTAGCACAACATCTATCATAGTGCCACAGTCTACCACTCCCCTATAGGTTCTACAGCATCTACCACACCACCACAGTGAAGCGTTCACCTGTGAGCTGTAAACTATCACACCGCCACAGTGAAATATTCACCTATGGGTTGTACAGCATCTATCACAGTGAAACATTCAGTATGAAATGTACATTATCTTTCACATGCAGCACTGCATCTCCCCATCCAAAGCATTTGGTTATCTGTCCACCTCAGACCACTGATGCATGCACAGTGCACCAGTACATCCTCCATTCCGCAACAGTGCATTCTGTATCTCCACAGAGTGCAGTTTCCATCCATAGAGAGCACTGTTAGGCTGCCACATTGCAACACTCATACATGCACAGTGCACTAGCTGATCTGCAATACACCTTCCATACAACAACAGTACTTTGTGTGTCTCCCAGAGTGCAGTTACATCCATAGAGCTCACTGTTAGTCCTTCCACACTGCAGCACGGATGTGTTCACAATGTGTCATCCAATCTGCAGTGAAAAGTCTATCTGCCTGCACTGCAGAGTCCATCCAAAGACAGCCCTTCTGCCCTGATACACTGATGCATCTACAGAGCATCAATGTGCAGTACATTTGCAGTGCAAAGTCCTGTAAATCCATAAACAGAGCTCTTCCCACTCCTCAGTGTACACCATCTGTCCACCTACAGTGCAGTGTGTGTTACAATGCAGTCCAGTGTCCATCCACACAGAGTGCACTAATGTGCCATTTGCAATGCACCATTGATGGAATTGCAGTGCATAGGCGTGTCTGTAGTGCATCCTCCATACCTCTATAGTGCACTTAGTCTGTCACACTGCACCAGTGATATATCCACAGTTCATCAGCCTATCTGCAGCACATCTTACATACCTCTACAGTAGCACGGTTTGTCTCCCCACAGTACATTGTCCATCCTTAGAGTGCACAGTTTGTCATACTGCACCACGATGCACCACTGTGCATCAGTCTGTCTGTACCAAACGCCGTACATTTACAGTGCATTATATCCCCACAGTGATGCACTCCCCTGTCTGCAGAAATCCTCCATACCAGTACTGTGGATTACCCCCCAGAGTGCAGCGCATCGGTACTGTGCACTGTTAGTCTGCCACACTGCACCAGTGATGCACTCCCCTGTCTGCAGAAATCCTCCATACCAGTACTGTGGACTACCCCACAGAGTGCAGCGCATCGGTACTGTGCACTGTTAGTCTGCCACACTGCACCAGTGATGCACTCCCCTGTCTGTAGAACATCCTCCATACCAGTACTGTGGATTACCCCCCAAGAGTGCAGTGCATTGGTACTGTGCACTGTTAGTCTGCCACACTGCACCAGTGATGCACTCACCTGTCTGTAGAACATCCTCCATACCAGTACTGTGGATTACCCCCAGAGTGCAGCGCATCAGTACTGTGCACTGTTAGTCTGCCACACTGCACCAGTGATGCACTCCCCTGTCTGTAGAACATCCTCCATACCAGTACTGTGGATTACCCCCCAGATTGCAGCGCATCAGTACTGTGCACTGTTAGTCTGCCACACTGCACCAGTGATGCACTCCCCTGTCTGCAGAAATCCTCCATACCAGTACTGTGGATTACCCCCAGAGTGCAGCGCATCGGTACTGTGCACTGTTAGTCTGCCACACTGCACCAGTGATGCACTCCCTGTCTGTAGAACATCCTCCATACCAGTACTGTGGATTACCCCCAGAGTGCAGCGCATCGGTACTGTGCACTGTTAGTCTGCCACACTGCACCAGTGATGCACTCCCCTGTCTGTAGAACATCCTCCATACCAGTACTGTGGATTACCCCCAGAGTGCAGTGCATCGGTACTGTGCACTGTTAGTCTGCCACACTGCACCAGTGATGCACTCCCTGTCTGCAGAAATCCTCCATACCAGTACTGTGGATTACCCCCAGAGTGCAGCGCATTGGTACTGTGCACTGTTAGTCTGCCACACTGCACCAGTGATGCACTCCCTGTCTGCAGAAATCCTCCATACCAGTACTGTGGATTACCCCCAGAGTGCAGCGCATCGGTACTGTGCACTGTTAGTCTGCCACACTGCACCAGTGATGCACTCCCCTGTCTGTAGAACATCCTCCATACCAGTACTGTGGATTACCCCCCAAGAGTGCAGCGCATCGGTACTGTGCACTGTTAGTCTGCCACACTGCACCAGTGATGCACTTCCCTGTCTGTAGAACATCCTCCATACCAGTACTGTGGATTACCCCCAGAGTGCTGCGCATCGGTACTGTGCACTGTTAGTCTGTCACTCTGCACCAGTGAGGCACTCTCTCTACACCACCCTGTCTGTAGAACAACCTCCGTACCAGTACTGTGGATTACCCCCCCAGAGTGCAGCGCATCGGTACTGTGCACTGTTAGTCTGCCACACTGCACCAGTGATGCACTCCCCTGTCTGCAGAAATCCTCCATACCAGTACTGTGGATTACCCCCCAGAGTGCAGCGCATCGGTACTGTGCACTGTTAGTCTGCCACACTGCACCAGTGATGCACTCCCTGTCTGTAGAACATCCTCCATACCAGTACTGTGGATTACCCCCAGAGTGCAGCGCATCGGTACTGTGCACTGTTAGTCTGCCACATTGCACCAGTGATGCACTCCCTGTCTGCAGAAATCCTCCATACCAGTACTGTGGATTACCCCCAGAGTGCAGCGCATCGGTACTGTGCACTGTTAGTCTGCCACACTGCACCAGTGATGCACTCCCCTGTCTGTAGAACATCCTCCATACCAGTACTGTGGATTACCCCACAGAGGGCAGCGCATCGGTACTGTGCACTGTTAGTCTGCCACACTGCACCAGTGATGCACTCCCTGTCTGCAGAAATCCTCCATACCAGTACTGTGGATTACCCCCAGAGTGCAGCGCATCGGTACTGTGCACTGTTAGTCTGCCACACTGCACCAGTGATGCACTACCCTGTCTGTAGAACATCCTCCATACCAGTACTGTGGATTACCCCCAGAGTGCAGCGCATCGGTACTGTGCACTGTTAGTCTGCCACACTGCACCAGTGATGCACTACCCTGTCTGTAGAACATCCTCCATACCAGTACTGTGGATTACCCCCCAGAGTGCAGCGCATCGGTACTGTGCACTGTTAGTCTGCCACACTGCACCAGTGATGCACTCTCCTGTCTGCAGAAATCCTCCATACCAGTACTGTGGATTACCCCCCAGAGTGCAGCGCATCGGTACTGTGCACTGTTAGTCTGCCACACTGCACCAGTGATGCACCCTCTCTGCACCACACTGTCTGTAGAACATCCTCCGTACAAGTACTGCGGATTACCCCCCTAGAGTGCAGTGTGCATCGGTACTGTACACTGTTAGTCTGCCACACTGCACCAGTGATGCACCCTCTCTGCACCACCCTGTCTGCAAAAATCCTCCATACCAGTAGTGTGGATTACCCCCCAGAGTGCAGCGCATCGGTACTGTGCACTGTTAGTCTGCCACACTGCACCAGTGATGCACTCCCCTGTGTGTAGAACATCCTCCATACCAGTATTGTGGATTACCCCACAGAGGGCAGCGCATCGGTACAGTGCACTGTTAGTCTGCCACACTGCACCAGTGATGCACTCCCCTGTGTGCAGAACATCCTCCATACAAGTACTGTGGATTACCCCCCAGAGTGCAGCGCATCGGTACTGTGCACTGTTAGTCTGCCACACTGCACCAGTGATGCACTCCCCTGTCTGCAGAAATCCTCCATACCAGTACTGTGGATTACCCCCCAGAGTGCAGCGTATCGGTACTGTGCACTGTTAGTCTGCCACACTGCACCAGTGATGCACTCCCCTGTCTGTAGAACATCCTCCATACCAGTACTGTGGATTACCCCCCAGAGTGCAGCGCATCGGTACTGTGCACTGTTAGTCTGCCACACTGCACCAGTGATGCACTACCCTGTCTGTAGAACATCCTCCATACCAGTACTGTGGATTACCCCCAAGAGTGCAGCGCATCGGTACTGTGCACTGTTAGTCTGCCACACTGCACCAGTGATGCACTCCCCTGTCTGTAGAATATCCTCCATACCAGTACTGTGGATTACCCCCAGAGTGCAGCGCATCGGTACTGTGCACTGTTAGTCTGCCACACTGCACCAGTGATGCACTCCCCTGTCTGTAGAACATCCTCCATACCAGTACTGTGGATTACCCCCAAGAGTGCAGCGCATTGGTACTGTGTACTGTTAGTCTGCCACACTGCACCAGTGATGCACTCCCTGTCTGCAGAAATCCTCCATACCAGTACTGTGGATTACCCCCAGAGTGCAGCGCATCGGTACTGTGCACTGTTAGTCTGCCACACTGCACCAGTGATGCACTCCCCTGTCTGCAGAAATCCTACATACCAGTACTGTGGATTACCCCCAGAGTGCAGCGCATTGGTACTGTGCACTGTTAGTCTGCCACACTGCACCAGTGATGCACTCCCCTGTGTGTAGAACATCCTCCATACCAGTACTGTGGATTACCCCCCAAGAGTGCAGCGCATCGGTACTGTGCACTGTTAGTCTGCCACACTGCACCAGTGATGCACTCCCCTGTCTGTAGAACATCCTCCATACCAGTACTGTGGATTACCCCCAGAGTGCTGCGCATCGGTACTGTGCACTATTAGTCTGTCACTCTGCACCAGTGAGGCACTCTCTCTACACCACCCTGTCTGTAGAACAACCTCCGTACCAGTACTGTGGATTACCCCCAGAGTGCAGCGCATCGGTACTGTGCACTGTTAGTCTGCCACACTTCACCAGTGATGCACTCCCTGTCTGCAGAAATCCTCCATACCAGTACTGTGGATTACCCCCAGAGTGCAGCGCATCGGTACTGTGCACTGTTAGTCTGCCACACTGCACCAGTGATGCACTCCCTGTCTGTAGAACATCCTCCATACCAGTACTGTGGATTACCCCTCAGAGTGCAGTGCATCGGTACCGTGCACTGTTAGTCTGCCACACTGCACCAGTGATGCACTCCCCTGTCTGCAGAAATCCTCCATACCAGTACTGTGGATTACCCCCCAGAGTGCAGCGCATCGGTACTGTGCACTGTTAGTCTGCCACACTGCACCAGTGATGCACTCCCCTGTCTGTAGAACATCCTCCATACCAGTACTGTGGATTACCCCACAGAGGGCAGCGCATCGGTACTGTGCACTGTTAGTCTGCCACACTGCACCAGTGATGCACTCCCTGTCTGCAGAAATCCTCCATACCAGTACTGTGGATTACCCCCAGAGTGCAGCGCATCGGTACTGTGCACTGTTAGTCTGCCACACTGCACCAGTGATGCACTACCCTGTCTGTAGAACATCCTCCATACCAGTACTGTGGATTACCCCCCAGAGTGCAGCGCATCGGTACTGTGCACTGTTAGTCTGCCACACTGCACCAGTGATGCACTACCCTGTCTGTAGAACATCCTCCATACCAGTACTGTGGATTACCCCCCAGAGTGCAGCGCATCGGTACTGTGCACCGTTAGTCTGCCACACTGCACCAGTGATGCACTCCCCTGTCTGCAGAAATCCTCCATACCAGTAGTGTGGATTACCCCCCAGAGTGCAGCGCATCTGTACTGTGCACTGTTAGTCTGCCACACTGCACCAGTGATGCACTCCCCTGTGTGTAGAACATCCTCCATACCAGTATTGTGGATTACCCCACAGAGGGCAGCGCATCGGTACAGTGCACTGTTAGTCTGCCACACTGCACCAGTGATGCACTCCCTGTGTGCAGAACATCCTCCATACAAGTACTGTGGATTACCCCCAGAGTGCAGCGCATCGGTACTGTGCACTGTTAGTCTGCCACACTGCACCAGTGATGCACTCCCTGTCTGCAGAAATCCTCCATACCAGTACTGTGGATTACCCCCAGAGTGCAGCGTATCGGTACTGTGCACTGTTAGTCTGCCACACTGCACCAGTGATGCACTCCCTGTCTGTAGAACATCCTCCATACCAGTACTGTGGATTACCCCCAGAGTGCAGCGCATCGGTACTGTGCACTGTTAGTCTGCCACACTGCACCAGTGATGCACTACCCTGTCTGTAGAACATCCTCCATACCAGTACTGTGGATTACCCCCAAGAGTGCAGCGCATCGGTACTGTGCACTGTTAGTCTGCCACACTGCACCAGTGATGCACTCCCCTGTCTGTAGAATATCCTCCATACCAGTACTGTGGATTACCCCCAGAGTGCAGCGCATCGGTACTGTGCACTGTTAGTCTGCCACACTGCACCAGTGATGCACTCCCCTGTCTGTAGAACATCCTCCATACCAGTACTGTGGATTACCCCCAAGAGTGCAGCGCATTGGTACTGTGTACTGTTAGTCTGCCACACTGCACCAGTGATGCACTCCCTGTCTGCAGAAATCCTCCATACCAGTACTGTGGATTACCCCCAGAGTGCAGCGCATCGGTACTGTGCACTGTTAGTCTGCCACACTGCACCAGTGATGCACTCCCCTGTCTGCAGAAATCCTACATACCAGTACTGTGGATTACCCCCCAGAGTGCAGCGCATCGGTACTGTGCACTGTTAGTCTGCCACACTGCACCAGTGATGCACTCCCCTGTGTGTAGAACATCCTCCATACCAGTACTGTGGATTACCCCCAAGAGTGCAGCGCATCGGTACTGTGCACTGTTAGTCTGCCACACTGCACCAGTGATGCACTCCCTGTCTGTAGAACATCCTCCATACCAGTACTGTGGATTACCCCCAGAGTGCTGCGCATCGGTACTGTGCACTATTAGTCTGTCACTCTGCACCAGTGAGGCACTCTCTCACACCACCCTGTCTGTAGAACAACCTCCGTACCAGTACTGTGGATTACCCCCCAGAGTGCAGCGCATCGGTACTGTGCACTGTTAGTCTGCCACACTTCACCAGTGATGCACTCCCCTGTCTGCAGAAATCCTCCATACCAGTACTGTGGATTACCCCCCAGAGTGCAGCGCATCGGTACTGTGCACTGTTAGTCTGCCACACTGCACCAGTGATGCACTCCCCTGTCTGTAGAACATCCTCCATACCAGTACTGTGGATTACCCCCCAGAGTGCAGTGCATCGGTACTGTGCACTGTTAGTCTGCCACACTGCACCAGTGATGCACTCCCCTGTCTGCAGAAATCCTCCATACCAGTACTGTGGATTACCCCCCAGAGTGCAGCGCATCGGTACTGTGCACTGTTAGTCTGCCACACTGCACCAGTGATGCACTCCCCTGTCTGTAGAACATCCTCCATACCAGTACTGTGGATTACCCCACAGAGGGCAGCGCATCGGTACTGTGCACTGTTAGTCTGCCACACTGCACCAGTGATGCACTCCCCTGTCTGCAGAACATCCTCCATACCAGTACTGTGGATTACCCCCCCAGAGTGCAGCGCATCGGTACTGTGCACTGTTAGTCTGCCACACTGCACCAGTGATGCACTACCCTGTCTGTAGAACATCCTCCATACCAGTACTGTGGATTACCCCCCAGAGTGCAGCGCATCGGTACTGTGCACCGTTAGTCTGCCACACTGCACCAGTGATGCACTCCCCTGTCTGCAGAAATCCTCCATACCAGTAGTGTGGATTACCCGCCAGAGTGCAGCGCATCGGTACTGTGCACTGTTAGTCTGCCACACTGCACCAGTGATGCACTCCCCTGTCTGCAGAAATCCTCCATACCAGTACTGTGGATTACCCCGCTGAGTGCAGCGCATCAGTACTGTGCACTGTTAGTCTGCCACACTGCACCAGTGATGCACTACCCTGTCTGTAGAACATCCTCCATACCAGTACTGTGGATTACCCCCAGAGTGCAGCGCATCGGTACTGTGCACTGTTAGTCTGCCACACTGCACCAGTGATGCATTCCCCTGTCTGCAGAAATCCTCCATACCAGTACTGTGGATTACCCCCCAGAGTGCAGCGCATCGGTACTGTGCACTGTTAGTCTGCCACACTGCACCAGTGATGCACTCCCCTGTCTGCAGAAATCCTCCATACCAGTACTGTGGATTACCCCCCAGAGTGCAGCGCATCGGTACTGTGCACTGTTAGTCTGCCACACTGCACCAGTGATGCACTACCCTGTCTGTAGAACATCCTCCATACCAGTACTGTGGATTACCCCCCAGAGTGCAGCGCATCGGTACTGTGCACTGTTCGTCTGCCACACTGCACCAGTGATGCACTCCCCTGTCTGCAGAAATCCTCCATACCACTACTGTGGATTACCCCCCAGAGTGCAGCGCATCGGTACTGTGCACTGTTAGTCTGCCACACTGCACCAGTGATGCACCCCCCTGTCTGCAGAAATCCTCCATACCAGTACTGTGGATTACCCCCAGAGTGCAGCGCATCGGTACTGTGCACTGTTAGTCTGCCACACTGCACCAGTGATGCACTCCCTGTCTGCAGAAATCCTCCATACCAGTACTGTGGATTACCCCCAGAGTGCAGCGCATCGGTACTGTGCACTGTTAGTCTGCCACACTGCACCAGTTATGCACTACCCTGTCTGTAGAACATCCTCCATACCAGTACTGTGGATTACCCCCAGAGTGCAGCGCATCGGTACTGTGCACTGTTAGTCTGCCACACTGCACCAGTGATGCACTCCCCTGTCTGCAGAAATCCTCCATACCAGTAGTGTGGATTACCCCCCAGAGTGCAGCGCATCGGTACTGTGCACTGTTAGTCTGCCACACTGCACCAGTGATGCACTCCCCTGTCTGCAGAAATCCTCCATACCAGTACTGTGGATTACCCCCCAGAGTGCAGCGCATCGGTACTGTGCACTGTTAGTCTGCCACACTGCACCAGTGATGCACCCTGTCTGTAGAACATCCTCCATACCAGTACTATGGATTACCCCCAGAGTGCAGCGCATCGGTACTGTGCACTGTTAGTCTGCCACACTGCACCAGTGATGCACTCCCCTGTCTGCAGAAATCCTCCATACCAGTACTGTGGATTACCCCCCAGAGTGCAGCGCATCGGTACTGTGCACTGTTAGTCTGCCACACTGCACCAGTGATGCACTCCCCTGTCTGCAGAAATCCTCCATACCAGTACTGTGGATTACCCCCCAGAGTGCAGCGCATCGGTACTGTGCACTGTTAGTCTGCCACACTGCACCAGTGATGCACCCTCTCTGCACCACCCTGTCTGTAGAACATCCTCCATACCAGTACTGTGGATTACCCCCCAGAGTGCAGCGCATCAGTACTGTGCACTGTTAGTCTGCCACACTGCACCAGTGATGCACTCCCCTGTCTGTAGAACATCCTCCATACAAGTACTGTTGGTTACCTCTGGACAGTGCAGTGTGCGTCGCTCCTAAGAGCCTATGCTTTCTCTAACCCAGCTGTCTAAGACAGCTAGGTTACAGCTCTTTAAAATGCACATGTCTGGCTGGCTTTTAGAGCACACAGCTTCCTGCAGCTGCCACTCGGCAGTAGTGGCCCCACCCTGTCCTGGCACTTAGAGGCATCTTTACAAGCCCCTAACGCCACAGGAGCATTCATGACGTTCCTGTGGCAATAGGGGCTTGTAAATAAGGCACCCTTTCACACTACACTTAGCGTGAAAGGGGTGGGCAACATGTGTTGCGCTGGACACCTTCCTGCACATAAACAATCATTCCCACAATGCAGGCATCCTTGCACTATGGTACAAGGGTGCCTGCGTTGGCGCTAGGCAGCTACAGTTAGTGCCAGCTCAGGGAGAAACGCAGGGCTGTGCTGTATTGTTGTAATTTAGTTGTAAATATGCCCCTTAGTTCAGGACGGGTACCTGAAAAATAAAGCGGAAATACATGTTTTATGTTTCAGCTCTGGGACTTGTGGGGCGGCGCCCCAGATTGACTCTGGGTAGAAGATTAAAATGATGCTTTTCTGAAGACAATAAAGTGTATGCGGGCTTATAATAACTGATAGAGGCCCTTCATCACCACATTCCGGCGCGTGGCACCTCTTTCACTGTAATGTCTCATTCCCTCTAGTCTTCCCTGGCCAGTGAGTGTTCAGGCAGGACAGAGTGACTGGGGGGTCTTAGTGACTGTTCTCAAGATTTGAAATCCGAACTAAAGTCCATGCAAGGCGGCAGGAATGCCTTACAAGCTCCCTCCTTTTAAATCACTCCGATGATCCACCCTTCTCATTTTTAAGCACTTCCCTGAAGTCCCAAGAAAGCTCAGTGAGTTAAACTCTCACTGCTGAGATGCACTGTACGCCCTACATCAGGAGGACAAATACCAGCGTGACCGAGCTCGCATTTCCCCGTTTGAGGTTGGTATACTGAGTACATTAAATTGATTAATAGTAAACCTTATTGTTTATAGTGCTTTAAAACGAAAAATTAGATATGTAGCACGACAAAAAAAATCACATTATTATACAGACACACTGGAGGCAACATCTTGACACCCACGCTGGCTCGGCCTGCTTCACCTGCATCATAAAATGAATAACAGTAAACCATATTACTTATAGTGCTTGGAAACGGCAAAGTTAGATTTGGAGCGCTATATAAAAGCAAACTATTTTCCAGACACAAATGAGTGCTACATCTTGTCTCAGTGCCGCGTCAGCTACAAGACGACAAAAGGTGAACTGCAGGGAAGGGTCTTTCTGCAGATAGCGCTGCATGTCTGTGGCCTGAAGAGACGTCCCTTCAAGGAGCTGTTCCCAGGACGTCATATACTATCCGCCATCAATGGATATTGATCAGCGAGTTGATAAGCGAGGAGGAAGAAGGCAGAGACGGCCTCAGTACTCAGGGCCCATTCTCTGCACACACAGAGCTCCTCCCTGGAGGACACAAGGCACTTTAATGATGCTCTGTGTGGCCACGTGAGCTTTCTCTTCACGACCCTGATTGGGCGTCAGCCCACTCATTCAGACATTCACCCAGTCATTTGCCCGCAGTGAGCCATCTGGCCAGTGGTGGCTGGTGACATTTGAAAGTGGTGGGGCGTAAAAGTTCAGAATGTTTGGACTAGTTTGCATCAACACTCTAACATGTAAAAATGACATACAACATGCCACATACACTGCCTTTACTCACAAAACCTTCTGCGTAATAAGCCTTTTTCTTGCCACAGATTTTAGTCTACCATGCCACAGAATTTCCTCTTGTAGTTGTAACGCTGCTTATTTCCAGTACCTTGGTTACAAAGATGGCGAGTAGTTCTTGGGTCAGAGAAAGCTGACTTTGACATAACATACTACAGATATAGGACATACAAGTTGACTTGCAATGAGCATTGCAAATTAAATACTGTTCTGTGATCTGCATAGTTTAAGTTGTTTGCTGCAGGCCTATTAACCTCCTGCGCTACCTCAGCTGAGTCAATACTGCCACTAGACAAAAATCCAATTTCTCTTGAGCAGGTAATTAATCACAACATTTATCTTGACACTTTTATTGTTGCCTGTGGCATGGTTTCTTTTATTTGACTACATTTTGCTTTTGGGTTTTCTCCCATATAGTGTAAGTTATAGTTTTTTGTTGTTTTTGGTGACATTAAACTGTAAGCGAAGTCATTAAGGAAGCCGCGATACCACTGGGGAGGTACAAAATATCTTTCATAAATAACAATAATGAGAAATTATGGAAAGAAATGTTACAAACCAAATATGCATCTACAAAACACCTTTTGATTTTTATATTTTTATTGAATTTTGTAATGAGAGGAATAAGAGCTAGTTTTGAACAGTTTTACTTAACTGTGTCATGCTTTTTCATTTGCTGAAAACTGTTAGGTACAATGACATCTTTAGTGCTTGTAAAACGCACTGCTACAAACCCGCTCTCCCCCTCCCCATGGACCTGCTTTACTGATTTCGGCGCTACGACGCACTTTTGCCGTTTACCGCTCTTTATAACAAAAGGGGAAATTACATTAAATGCAAACACTCCTTCTACGGTACCCCAAATACCAATGTCACTCGAGGACGTCCTTCAATTCCCATAAAGAGACACAATCGCCACACAGAGATTTCCACTGAGCTATTGTTGGCTTCATTCTGGCCTGTATTGCATGACGGGCAATTCAGCGCGTGGGTTACATTAACATTTTGGAAGTACCATATATTATTGATAACAATGCTATAAGTGTGTGTGTGTGGACATATAATACTAAAATTAAAAAAAACAGGGCTGTGTTTTTTGCAAACTGCGCCTGCTTTAAAGCTAGAACGCAAACTGACATGAAATTCATAGGTTTGTGATGCGAAGCTAAAATGGACTTCGTTTCATGAACTTTTTCGGCTAACATAGAGATTGGTTGCTTTAACATATATTAAGCGAACATTTCTGGAGTTTTATGACATGAAATGTGCCTGGCCGCCACAAAAAACAGCATTCCCCGGCCAAGATAGAAAGAACCCCAACGGTAAATGTGACAACCGCTAAAAAGTCAAGGCGGCAACAGCTTGGAGACCTCTACCTGGGGTCACAGTTGGAATAAGCAAAATGTCAGGATTTCTTTGAATTAGAGCTTTTCAAATCAACAGCTGTTTATATGCGAAATAAAGTGGGTTATACTGAAATAAAGAAAAAAACATACAATGCAAACAGAGAATGGAGTCGAAAAGTATCTGACCGTTAAACCCACCTCACGGGAGGAAAACAGACCGATGTATCCCTGCAGGAAGCGCTGATATAGGAGGTCCGGGGGACCGTTTTATACGCACAAAACCTCAGCTCACTGAGATGAACGCTCGCACTTAAATATGCGGAGATCTGGAGGCAAGAGGCAAGGCCGACACAGACATCCAGTCGCGGCCGGTAAACTCGGGGCCCACGAGTCAGAATGCCGCCTTGCTGCGACTTTGGGAGCCAGCCAATCACAACGCTGCAATGGGCGCAGCAGGAGAGCGCCCCAGCCGCGCCATTTTCTACAGGTAGGAAAAAGGGAGAGTGGGCGGTCCTGCTCGCGGGCAGGGGGGGAGTGGCTTACCCACTGTTGTGGGTACTGACTGTTTGGTCGGCTCCAGGGCCGACCAAACAGTCAGTACCCACAACAGTGGGTAAGCCACTCCCCTGCCCGCGAGCAGGACCGCCCACCCACCCTCCCACAACCAGGCACTCCAGATACTTCTGCTTTCTCGCAGTGCGAGAAGCAGAAACATAAAATGGTAGTTTTTACCATTTTATGTTTCTGCTTCTTGCACTGCAGAAAAAGCAGTGGGGCAACGCCCAAACGCCCCTATGGAGGAGCCGCCACTGCATCTGGCCCCATCCTGGGGCTGCGTGCTTTTCAGCGTTCTCTGTCCTCCCTCGTTTCTGGGAGATTTTTCTTCTTTTACATGTCTCCAGCAAGACATAATTGAAATAAACAAGCATTTTATAATGCAATAGGGCTCGAAATTGCTCGATTTTGAGCCATTGGCGATGTAAATGACAATGCCTTTTATTTATGTGTTTAAAATCCTGCAATTATAGAAGGTATTGTCATTTACAACACCAATAGGTTAAAGTTTCTAAAATGCGAGATCTATTGCATTGCAACTGCTTGTTTTTGGTAGGCACGGGAAGATTAAGTGATTTGACCAGAATCACAGGATGCTGAGCCGACGCCAGGCCTCGAACCTGGCTCCCCAACTCCAAAGTCGGAAGCTCTGGCCGTTAGGTCACATCCTTCTTTAAAATATCCCTAGTAATGACGGTGCAGTGTACCATAAAAAAGGGCTCTTGAGGAATAAATACATGTAGCGCAATAAGATGTGCTGAGGCTGATTGGCACACAACAGAACACGCTGCAGTCCCATATCTCATAAAACCTGGATGGAGGAGTGGGCAGAAGCATTTGGCTACGAACAGAGATGCCGACTTGGAACTGACGCCCCCCACTGTGAAATGTTTTACCCACAATCTATATATGAATGGTGAACAAAGAGGAAACATTTAAATTCCAGTCAACGCACACCTCTGAAAATTATTTCAAATTCTATTTTTAAATGCACGTCACTTTTGAAATGTTCTTCTCATGAGGTAGCGGTACCAAAATAAAAAAATACAAAGTGAGAACTGCAAGGTGCAATTTTGGACAAAAGGCAAATTTGCTTCAGAAATAAAAATTTCACATTATCATCAGATGGGAGTTGCTGTACAGTGCCTGGCGCGTCAAGGGTGGGGTGCATTATAGAAGATGGGTGTGATTTATAGGGTGATCGAGTGTTGTGACGTGAACCCCAGGGGAGTTCTGGACACTGCATCCATTGCGTATTTTCGCAGCTACTTAGGCAGACAAAGGAATCCGCGAAGGGTCGCACGTGGCACTCTCCTTCCTTAATCTATGCAGAGAGGCACGGGAATGAGATTTTTTCTGCCCAATATCCCCCTTCACCCACCTCGAAAATAACACTGATTGCACAAGCGCCCAGATGCGGATTACAATGAAGCACTATCAATGGCCTATCACAATTTTCTAAGCCACACCCTTTAGATTAGGCATTTCAGATTCAACCACAACCTTCGTGCCCGTATCACACCCCTGCCGCGCCGCAGGTAGAGTCCTGTGATTTTTTTAGGTCTTGCCTAGGCAGCGCTTGCGCTGTCTCTTTGAGACTTGCTGTATTCAGGATATGTGCAAAAGAAAACTATGGATTTAGGCCCAGATCTCTGTACTGGGGTGAATGTATGACATTGTTCTGCATTCTGTCCATCAACTGTTGTTTTTGCATTTGTCACCCTGAGTGGGACGGGTATGCCCAGACGTGGGTCCCGTGCTCTCCATGCCACTGAAATCAAGCTATCCTGGCTGAAGAGGGGTGAAACCCCGAAACCGGTCCTAGGATGCTTGTTTCCAGTCCAGGGAGGACCTGGCTTGGCAGTTCGGGCTGGACTGTTCCCATGAGGCACAGGGTCAAGACTGATTTGCATATTCCTGGGTTCAAACTGGAATGGCATGGTGAGCAAAAAAACGATGGATTTAGGCCCAGATCTCTGTACTGGGGTGAATGTATGACATTGTTCTGCATTCTGTCCATCAACTGTTGTTTTTGCAGTATTCAGGATATGGGCATAAAGCTCTGCCCACTTTCTATCCATTTTTTTAATTGGCTCCTGTCCCTGTCCTTTGTAAAAGGCAGCTATTCATTGGTTAATAGGCTTAGTAGTATCTCCTTAGTACCGCCTTGTCTCTTCTTGTAACCTCCCATGAGAACACCCCTGTTATATGTGTTGTTGCTCCCTAGGTTTTAATTACAGCCTCAAGGCACTATTTTCTTAAAAGACTTCAGGCAGGACACACACTTGGTCCCAAGCTAGGCTGGCAGTGGTTAATTCACTTACTAGAACATCTCACATTTATATGAGACCGTCTATAAATTTCCCTTCATCAGCTCCACACAGAGTACAACCTAAATCAAAATTAATGTAATAATTATTTTGTCACATTTCAAAGCTACTAATTGTATATATGGACATAGCTATTTGAATGTTCTCGTAGTACTGTCTTGCATGCAATGCATTATGGGTAGGGTGGATTTACCATATCTTCTGCAGGGTGCAGTACCATATGTGACCAAAAGAGGTCCCCTTTTGGCCACATATGGTACTGAACCCTGCAACATGGCTAGGTAAAAAACATTGCCATTTATAATGCCAATAAGTCCACCTTTGTAGCCATGCAGTACTGGTGCCTTGCTCACTAAGGACCTCTAGGAGCAGCGTGCGGTACTGCACCTAGACATGCCATGCTGGTGCCTTGCTCACTAGGGACCTCTAGGAGAAGCTTGCAGTACTGCACATTAGACATGCAGTACTGGTGCCTTGCTCACTAGGAACCTCTAGGAGCAGTTTGCGGTACTGCACCGAGACATGCAGTGCTGGTTCCTGGCTCACTACGCAAGCATTTGTAATGCACTAGGTCTTGCATTACTGAAAGTATGAGCTATTGGCGTTGCATTATTATTTGCAACACCAATACCTCAAACTATCAGTATGCATTATGGGTAGGGTGGATTTACCATATCTTCTGCAGGGTGCAGTACCATATGTGACCAAAAGAGGTCCCCTTTTGGCCACATATGGTACTGAACCGTGCAACATGGCTAGGTAAAAAACATTGCCATTTGTAATGCCAATAAGTCCACCTTTGTAGACATGCAGTGCTGGTGTCTTGCTCACTAAGAACCTCTAGGAGCAGTTTGCGGTACTAAACCTAGACATGCAGTGCAGGTGCCTTGCTCACTAGTGACCTCTAGGAGCAGCTTGCGTTACTGCACCGAGACATGCAGTGCTCGTGCCTTGCTCACTAGGGACCTCTAGGAGCAGCTTGCTGTACTGCACTGAGAC
Source organism: Calotriton arnoldi (assembly GCA_963921515.1). Taxonomy (NCBI): domain Eukaryota; kingdom Metazoa; phylum Chordata; class Amphibia; order Caudata; family Salamandridae; genus Calotriton; species Calotriton arnoldi. The sequence continues at coordinate 45,913 of CAWUFW010010278.1, read as the reverse complement.
ATACCATGCTGGTTCCTGGCTCACTACGCCAAGCATTTGTAATGCACTAGGTCTCGCATTACTGAAAGTTTGAGCTATTGGCGTTGCATTATTATTTGCAACGCCAATACCTCAAACTATCAGTACTGTGAGACCTATTGCATTGTAAATGCTTGTTTTTGGTTTAGCCAGTCCTTATTTACTGTGCTGTGAGACAAGAAGGGGGTCGGCAGCGCTATATACAAACATAATTTTTTTAAATTACTGAAGACCAAGACTGGAAAGGCTATCCCTATGACACAGAGTGAGGACCCAGCAGTATTGGGTAACCGAAGCATGAGTTCCCAATGTTGTAACACCTTAAAGCAGAATCTAGAATGGATTAGAAGGCGAAAAAAACGCATCCAGTATAAAAACAAAAAATGCCATATGCTCTCTATTCTTCTTGAAATGCCTATGGTGCCCTGTGCAGGTTTAACGCTTGTAACGGGCAGTAGTGTAAAAGGAAAGATTATGCAAGAAGACACTCTGAGCAAACTTAAAACAAGAGCTCAAACTCTCGCAAATGCAAGAGCACTTTAATGTTGCCTGTGATCTTTTTTTTAGATGCTGCTCACATATTCGGGTTACAGTGAGCAGCGTCCAAACAAAGGGGTGCGGCCAACATTAAAGTGAAAGCAGGTATGGTGCTTTCACCCAATGTGATAAACAAAATAATTAACTTCTAAAGATTCTGTAGTGTGGCAGCTAAAGGGAAAGCAACCGCGCTGGTAATTAAATAATTGAATAGGAGCGGCTGCTAAAGTGAAAGCGGACCGCATCGTATATTAAATAGTTACATAAAAACCGCTGTTAAAGTGAAAGCGGACCGCACCGTATATTAAATAATTAAATAAGCGCGGCTGCTAAAGTGAAAGCGGACAGCGCTGTAATTTGAACAAAAACATTACTAATAAAATAAAAGCGGGTAGATGCTGCAAAGTAGTGGGTGGACTAGGGGAAAAGCATTAAAGAAAATAGTGCTCACCAACTTATATAGCAGACCATGTAACAACACCAGTAAAAGGTCCAGTCGTTATGGAAGGTAACAGAAGCAGACAAGGCGGAACCAAGGGATGGAGTAACAAGCCTAATAATGAGTGGGAAGCCAGCAATTATGAAGGACAATGACACAAGTCAATTAAAAATATGGGCGGCGAGTGGGCGGGGCTTCAAGTCTATACTCCACTACTGCATGCCTCGCAGCAGCACATCCGCTGCCCAGGCTCGACCTAAAAGAGCATCTGGGGCCTTCAGCATTGAAAACAGATACACATGATGCACATTAGCAGCTGCTTTGGTACCAGCGTGAAAGCGTCTCACTGCTGTGTGCAATTTACAAATAAAGGGTTTATCAGAGCTCAGTTGCACCAGAGAAGCAAGCGGTGAGAGGTCGGTTAATGAATTAGACCCTTTAGAGCGCGCAGTCACATTCTCTGTCTTACTAACTACTGATAAACAGCGGCTTGTCATATCTCAGATGACTCGCTTCGATCTACTTAATCAAACAATCTTTTTTTTTGCTGTAAAGGAACTCCGTGACTCTGGAAACTGAACGCTGCAGATGACAAACTATCCCAAAATGTATGTATTTGCTTTTGATAGCGCTGGATAATTAATCACACTTTAGGGTGGGGGCAAACTCCACCATGCAGCGGTCGGTGGAGTTTTTGCAGAACTCTGCGCTCCAAGCATAAGGCAGAGTGGCAAAACCCAGTGAACTCCACCATCTGAGCGGAGGTTACCACCCACCCCTAGTAATAAGAAGAAAACTCTGCTTAAAGTCAATCAGGGACGTCTGAGATATTGTGCACATGAGATATTGGGACAGGTGTAAAAAGCCTTTTTGCATTCACAAACAGCCAGATTCTCAAAATCAGGCCATTTGTGAAGGCAAAAAAGCATTTTTGGATGTACCAAGACCTAGTTGCGATTTAATAACCTGTTACCAAATTGCAATTTGGGTTTGTGACTCGGTATTAGGAAGGGGGCGTGTTTAGAGAGTCGGTTCCTATACTCAATCGCAGTGGTATGTATGAATGTTTAAGGACCGGTTGCAAACTTGAAGTTGGTGTAACCCATTGTGAATGATTGTAAATATACTTCCCCACGGACCACTGCCTACTCATAAACAAGCATTGGTAAATGTATTAGGTTTCACCAATGCGAATAATAATACTGTATTGATTACACCAGACCAGGTAAGTGTAAGAGCACATACTTTATTGATTGTTCATCTCCACAGCTTCCAGTAACTGACTTTCCTGGGATTCAAACCATAACATTCTATGGCCCTGACAATGACATCATAGGTGGTACAGAGTGAATAGATAACAAGAGGATAACAAGTGCAAGGAGAAACTACTACAAATATGCTGTTATTTGTTGTAAGTTGTAGCTTCCTGAGTAGTTGTACAATATAAGTTACAGAAAGTCTGTTAAAGTCTTATGACTTGTTTATCTACTAAAAGGCAATATATTGTGTTGTTACTAGTGGTATAGTGCGGGTAAGTAATTGCAAAATTTTGAAAAATGAAATGAAAGAGGGGAATTATATAATTAATTGTTTTCCTTATGCCAAGGACGTGAGCTGGGAGCATGAGCAGTGAGCAGCATGTAGCCGAAACAGTAAGTAGGGAGGCGGCCAGGAGCAGAGCGGGAGATCAAGAGGCCGGAGCCCCGGGAGCAGGCGGCCCACATCGTTGCAGGACCACGGATTAGCACATAGCAGGAAGCTGGGAGGGGCCGGGAGCCGAGCCGAGGGGGAGATAAAGGGGCCGGACCCCCCAGTAGCCAAGCAGCTTACAGCATTACAGGACCACAGTATCTGATGTGGGAGTAAAAGGTGCTGTGAGCCAGGCGGCTCGTACCGCTGCCGCTCTGGCTGCTGCCTCTGTTGCTGTTACGAATGCTGTCGGCCTGTCTGGTTTGCTGGCAGTCGGCAGTAATTAACTTCAGGCTGCAGGTAGACCTACAGCAGTGCCTTTTAATAATAGTGTTCTCCCCAAAAGTCTGCAACCAGCCAACCGGATCAAGGCTCACATACTTTCCTCTGATCCATCTTCACCTGTACCTGCACTTTCCTCATACTGATGTATCTGGCCACGCCAGTTCAGCAGTCTTGGTGGTCCGTCCACCAAGAGGGTGGTCAGTGAGCCCGACTATCTAACAGTTTGTCTGCATCCATTCCTTCCTTCATACTGCTGTATCTGGCCGAGCTGCCACGCGAGTTCAGCAGTCTTTGTGGTCCGTCCAACAAGAGGGCGGTCAGTGAGCTGAGTTAATGAACAGTTTGTCTGAAGGATTATCCTCCTTAGCTGAGCAGGAGAAAGGAGAGGTAAGGTCAGAGGGTGGTTGTAGTAGCTACAACCTGCTGAGAGTGAGCCCGGGCCTTCGCGGAAGCGGTCCAGCTAAGTCTGGGTGTGGCTTGTAGTCCCTGTGAGCTCCCACTCAGGGGCTGCCTCCCCCCTATTTTCCTCATTGTATCCGAGTTATCTTGATAGTGTTGTCTCTCCTGCTCCAAAGTCTGTCCAGGGCTTGACATTCTCTCTCCTGGAGCATTGTTGGATCAACCCCACTGCTGGCTAGAACAGACCCTCTGGTCTTAGAGTTGCAATGCAGCAGGCAGTTTATAAAAAAAGTGTACCTACAGCGACCCACTATTTACTGCGAGCAGTAATTTATTCTAGTCACTAGCAAAAATCAGTGCCTTTTTGGGGCAGAAGCGGCGAATCCAGGAGAGAGAGTAAGAAAAGCAATTCTCAATCAAAGGCTAGCGAAAGGGGTGCCCAAGAGGGAGGATCATGACTACTAAAAAACTTTGTTCAGGGAGATTGGTTTTCCTAAGAGCCTGCAAGAAGAATAAAGATTAACCCTTGCGAAATAAGTCGATACAGCCAAACATCGTGAAAGGTCTCAACAGCATTTCCACCTTCTTCTCCAAAAGAGCACTCCACCTGAAGATTTCACCCTCCCTGATGTAAATATGGATTTTGTCAATAATCGCCGTCAGGTATTTAAACTACCTTCAGATATCTCTCCATGTATGACATTTGGGATACTTCATCTGGCCCCACAGTTCAGGTGAAGCTTTTTAGCAGCACACTGAGTGGATTATCTCTATCTGACTCTAGGGCGTCAGTTACCCGTGATCTATGCCTGAGTCCGCATTCGCCAAATAGCCAACCTGAGAATAAAGTTCTTCTTTCCGATTTCTTGCACTGTTTGAAAGAGTCTTGTCCTGTATACTGGCCCTAGTGGAGAGATCTGTAGCCAATTCCGACAGCATTTTGGACTCTCTCCTTTCCCTGACCAAACTTGTCATATCTAACAGACAAAGATACTATACCTCCATCTAAAAAGAAGCCTGCCTCTTCCAAAGAAGCCTGCCTCCTCCAAAGAAGAGCGCCTCCTCCAAAGCAGAGCGCCTCCTCCAAAGAAGAGCGCCTCCTCCAATGAAGAGCGCCTCCTCCGAAGAGCGCCTCCTCCAAAGAAGAGCACCTCCTCCAAAGAAGAGCGCCTCCTCCAAAGAAGAGCGCCTCCTCCAAAGAAGAGCGCCTCCTCCAATGAAGAGCGCCTCCTCCAAAGAAGAGCGCCTCCTCCAAAGCAGAGCGCCTCCTCCAAAGAAGAGCGCCTCCTCCAATGAAGAGCGCCTCCTCCAAAGAAGAGCGCCTCCTCCAAAGAAGAGCGCCTCCTCCAAAGAAGAGCGCCTCCTCCAAAGAAGAGCGCCTCCTCCAAAGAAGCCTGCCTCCTCCAAAGAAGCCTGCCTCCTCCAAAGAAGAGCGCCTCCTCCAAAGAAGCCTGCCTCCTCCAAAGAAGAGCGCCTCCTCCAAAGCAGAGCGCCTCCTCCAAAGAAGAGCGCCTCCTCCAATGAAGAGCGCCTCCTCCAAAGAAGAGCGCCTCCTCCAAAGAAGAGCGCCTCCTCCAAAGAAGAGCGCCTCCTCCAAAGAAGAGCGCCTCCTCCAAAGAAGAGCGCCTCCTCCAAAGAAGCCTGCCTCCTCCAAAGAAGCCTGCCTCCTCCAAAGAAGAGCGCCTCCTCCAAAGAAGCCTGCCTCCTCCAAAGAAGAGCGCCTCCTCCAAAGAAGAGCGCCTCCTCCAAAGAAGAGCGCCTCCTCCAAAGAAGAGCGCCTCCTCCAAAGAAGAGTGCCTCCTCCAAAGAAGCCTGCCTCCTCCAAAGAAGCCTGCCTCCTCCAAAGAAGAGCGCCTCCTCCAAAGAAGCCTGCCTCCTCCAAAGAAGAGCGCCTCCTCCAAAGCAGAGCGCCTCCTCCAAAGAAGAGCGCCTCCTCCAATGAAGAGCGCCTCCTCCAAAGAAGAGCGCCTCCTCCAAAGAAGAGCGCCTCCTCCAAAGAAGAGCGCCTCCTCCAAAGAAGAGCGCCTCCTCCAAAGAAGCCTGCCTCCTCCAAAGAAGAGCGCCTCCTCCAAAGCAGAGCGCCTCCTCCAAAGAAGAGCGCCTCCTCCAATGAAGAGCGCCTCCTCCAAAGAAGAGCGCCTCCTCCAAAGAAGAGCGCCTCCTCCAAAGAAGAGCGCCTCCTCCAAAGAAGAGCGCCTCCTCCAAAGAAGAGCGCCTCCTCCAAAGAAGCCTGCCTCCTCCAAAGAAGCCTGCCTCCTCCAAAGAAGAGCGCCTCCTCCAAAGAAGCCTGCCTCCTCCAAAGAAGAGCGCCTCCTCCAAAGCAGAGCGCCTCCTCCAAGAAGAGCGCCTCCTCCAATGAAGAGCGCCTCCTCCAAAGAAGAGCGCCTCCTCCAAAGAAGAGCGCCTCCTCCAAAGAAGAGCGCCTCCTCCAAAGAAGCCTGCCTCCTCCAAAGAAGAGCGCTCCTCCAAAGCAGAGCGCCTCCTCCAAGAAGAGCGCCTCCTCCAAAGAAGAGCGCCTCCTCCAAAGCAGAGCGCCTTGTCGCAGTCAAATCTTCAAATATAATTAATTGATGTAATAGCAATATTATGTGTCTAGAGGAGCTCAGAAAATTTTTGGGCCGGGTGCCACTGTACCTGCTGTACCATTAAATTCATGGCCCTAGTGCGTGCTAGATAACTGCACTTGTGACTGCCTGTTTAGTAGTAAAATATAGCAATATTCACTGTTTAGTGGGGTGCCTAGAGCTTTTGGTTCCGGTGTCACTGCACCAGCTGCACTATTGAAATCATGACCCTAGTGCTTGCTAGATAAATGCACTTGTGACTGCCTGTTTAGTTGTAAAATATAGCAATATTAGCTGTTTAATGGGGTGCCTAGAGCTTTTGGTCCTGGTGCTACTGCACCTGCTGCACCATTCAATTCATGACCCTAGAGCTTGAAAGGTAACTGCTCTTGTGACAGCCTGTTTAGTGGTAAAATATAACAATAAGCGGTGTTTACTGGGGTGCCTAGAGCTTTTGGTTCTGGTGTCACTGCACCTGCTGTCCTATTGAAACCATGACTCTAGTGCTTGCTGGATAAATGCACTTGGGACTGCCTGTTTAGTTGTAAAATATAGCAATATTAGGTATTTAAAAGAGTTCTGATAACTTTTGGGCCCGGTGCCACTGCACCTTCTGCACCATTCAAATAATGACCCTATTGCTTGCAAGATAACTGCACTAGTGACTCTCTGTTTAGTAGTAAAATATAGCAATATTTGGTGTTTTGTGGAGTTAAGGCATCTTTTGGCCCCAGCGCCACTGCACCTGCTGCACCATTTAAATCAAGCCCCTTTCAACTGCAAGGTAACTGCAATTGTGACTGCCAGTATAGTAGTAACATATAGCAATATTAGGTGTTTAGAGAAGCTCTGACAACGTTCGGGCCCGGTGCCACTGCACCTGCTTCACCATTCAAATCATGACCCTAGTGCCTGAAAGATATCTGCACTTTTGACTGCCTGTTTAGTTGTAAACTATAGCAATAATCGGTGTTTCGTGGGGTGCCTAGAGCTTTAGGTCCTGGTATCACTGCACCTGCACTTTAGTTTAGCCCGGTGCTACTGCACCTGCTGCACCACTCAAATAATGAACCTGTTGTCTGCCAGGTAACTGCACTTGCGGCTGCCTGTTTAATAGTAAAATATAGCAATAATCGGTGTTTCGTGGGGTGCCTAGAGCTTTAGGTCCTGGTATCACTGCACCTGCACTTTAGTTTAGCCCGGTGCTACTGCACCTGCTGCACCACTCAAATAATGAACCTGTTGTCTGCCAGGTAACTGCACTTGCGGCTGCCTGTTTAGTTGTAAACTATAGCAATAATCGGTGTTTCGTGGGGTGCCTAGAGCTTTAGGTCCTGGTATCACTGCACCTGCACTTTAGTTTAGCCCGGTGCTACTGCACCTGCTGCACCACTCAAATAATGAACCTGTTGTCTGCCATGTAACTGCACTTGCGGCTGCCTGTTTAATAGTAAGATATAGCAATAATCGGTGTTTCGTGGGGTGCCTAGAGCTTTAGGTCCTGGTATCACTGCACCTGCACTTTAGTTTAGCCCGGTGCTACTGCACCTGCTGCACCACTCAAATAATGAACCTGTTGTCTGCCAGGTAACTGCACTTGCGGCTGCCTGTTTAGTTGTAAACTATAGCAATAATCGGTGTTTCGTGGGGTGCCTAGAGCTTTAGGTCCTGGTATCACTGCACCTGCACTTTAGTTTAGCCCGGTGCTACTGCACCTGCTGCACCACTCAAATAATGAACCTGTTGTCTGCCATGTAACTGCACTTGCGGCTGCCTGTTTAATAGTAAAATATAGCAATAATCGGTGTTTCGTGGGGTGCCTAGAGCTTTAGGTCCTGGTATCACTGCACCTGCACTTTAGTTTAGCCCGGTGCTACTGCACCTGCTGCACCACTCAAATAATTAACCTGTTGTCTGCCAGGTAACTGCACTTGCGGCTGCCTGTTTAGTTGTAAACTATAGCAATAATCGGTGTTTCGTGGGGTGCCTAGAGCTTTAGGTCCTGGTATCACTGCACCTGCACTTTAGTTTAGCCCGGTGCTACTGCACCTGCTGCACCACTCAAATAATGAACCTGTTGTCTGCCAGGTAACTGCACTTGCGGCTGCCTGTTTAGTTGTAAACTATAGCAATAATCGGTGTTTCGTGGGGTGCCTAGAGCTTTAGGTCCTGGTATCACTGCACCTGCACTTTAGTTTAGCCCGGTGCTGCTGCACCACTCAAATCATGACCCTGTTGTCTGCCATGTAACTGCACTTGCGGCTGCCTGTTTAATAGTAAACTATAGCAATAATCGGTGTTTCGTGGGGTGCCTAGAGCTTTAGGTCCTGGTATCACTGCACCTGCACTTTAGTTTAGCCCGGTGCTACTGCACCTGCTGCACCACTCAAATAATGAACCTGTTGTCTGCCATGTAACTGCACTTGCGGCTGCCTGTTTAGTTGTAAACTATAGCAATAATCGGTGTTTCGTGGGGTGCCTAGAGCTTTAGGTCCTGGTATCACTGCACCTGCACTTTAGTTTAGCCCGGTGCTACTGCACCTGCTGCACCACTTAAATAATGAACCTGTTGTCTGCCAGGTAACTGCACTTGCGGCTGCCTGTTTAGTTGTAAACTATAGCAATAATCGGTGTTTCGTGGGGTGCCTAGAGCTTTAGGTCCTGGTATCACTGCACCAGCACTTTAGTTTAGCCCGGTGCTACTGCACCTGCTGCACCACTCAAATAATGAACCTGTTGTCTGCCATGTAACTGCACTTGCGGCTGCCTGTTTAGTTGTAAACTATAGCAATAATCGGTGTTTCGTGGGGTGCCTAGAGCTTTAGGTCCTGGTATCACTGCACCTGCACTTTAGTTTAGCCCGGTGCTACTGCGCCTGCTGCACCACTCAAATCATGAACCTGTTGTCTGCCAGGTAACTGCACTTGCGGCTGCCTGTTTAATAGTAAAATATAGCAATAATCGGTGTTTTGTGGGGTGCCTAGAGCTTTAGGTCCTGGTATCACTGCACCTGCACTTTAGTTTAGCCCGGTGCTACTGCACCTGCTGCACCACTCAAATAATGAACCTGTTGTCTGCCATGTAACTGCACTTGCGGCTGCCTGTTTAATAGTAAAATATAGCAATAATCGGTGTTTCGTGGGGTGCCTAGAGCTTTAGGTCCTGGTATCACTGCACCTGCACTTTAGTTTAGCCCGGTGCTACTGCACCTGCTGCACCACTCAAATCATGACTCTGTTGTCTGCCAGGTAACTGCACTTGCGGCTGCCTGTTTAATAGTAAAATATAGCAATAATCGGTGTTTCGTGGGGTGCCTAGAGCTTTAGGTCCTGGTATCACTGCACCTACACTTTAGTTTAGCCCGGTGCTACTGCACCTGCTGCACCACTCAAATCATGAACCTGTTGTCTGCCAGGTAACTGCACTTGCGGCTGCCTGTTTAATAGTAAAATATAGCAATAATCGGTGTTTCGTGGGGTGCCTAGAGCTTTAGGTCCTGGTATCACTGCACCTGCACTTTAGTTTAGCCCGGTGCTACTGCACCTGCTGCACCACTCAAATCATGACCCTGTTGTCTGCCAGGTAACTGCACTTGCGGCTGCCTGTTTAGTTGTAAACTATAGCAATAATCGGTGTTTCGTGGGGTGCCTAGAGCTTTAGGTCCTGGTATCACTGCACCTGCACTTTAGTTTAGCCCGGTGCTACTGCACCTGCTGCACCACTCAAATAATGAACCTGTTGTCTGCCATGTAACTGCACTTGCGGCTGCCTGTTTAGTTGTAAACTATAGCAATAATCGGTGTTTCGTGGGGTGCCTAGATCTTTAGGTCCTGGTATCACTGCACCTGCACTTTAGTTTAGCCCGGTGCTACTGCACCTGCTGCACCACTCAAATCATGACCCTGTTGTCTGCCAGGTAACTGCACTTGCGGCTGCCTGTTTAGTTGTAAACTATAGCAATAATCGGTGTTTCGTGGGGTGCCTAGAGCTTTAGGTCCTGGTATCACTGCACCTGCACTTTAGTTTAGCCCGGTGCTACTGCACCTGCTGCACCACTCAAATCATGACCCTGTTGTCTGCCAGGTAACTGCACTTGCGGCTGCCTGTTTAGTTGTAAACTATAGCAATAATCGGTGTTTCGTGGGGTGCCTAGAGCTTTAGGTCCTGGTATCACTGCACCTGCACTTTAGTTTAGCCCGGTGCTGCTGCACCTGCTGCACCACTCAAATAATGAACCTGTTGTCTGCCATGTAACTGCACTTGTATATTAACTTTAGTTTTCTATGTGCAATGTTTGTTATAACATTTAGAATTGGATTATAATGACCAAATTTATTAAGTTGATCGAACTTATTAACTTTGTAGTGCAAAGAAAGGTACTGAGGCGTGAATAGGAAATGCCACAAACGTTCTAAGCTTAAGCATGTGCTTCACACAACTAAGTAATGAAAAGCATTCATTCCAGCAGCTGTCTGTCTTTTCTGTGGGAAGAGATCTTATCTTGACAGTGAAAGGCCCTGCTAGGTCAAAGGAGCCTCAAGAGGCACAGTGCTTTAATGCTGAATGCTCTAGAGCCCACAAGAATTTAAAAATCGCCCTTCAGGCCAGCCCTCGTAACAGGACCCAAATTAAATATGCTAGACGATTATATAAAAGTACCATTAACGAAAGGAAAGAGGAATTGAGGCATTTAGCCTGGGAGGACTTGGAGAAAGCAAGTGCCCTTAAAGACAGTAAAAGTTTTTGGGATATTATTAACCATCCTCAATTTACGGAGGAGGTGGAAAAATGGGTTCATTGATTTTGGGCGATACCAGGGAATCCCACTCTTCGGCCATATTTAACCCAAACTGCTTGCAGCTAACGGGGAGTAGTGAGGTTTTGCCCGTGTATTTAACCTTGGTCTCTCATTTCAGTGCCTCTCTCACAGTGGCAGAGGTTGTTGAAGCCTTAGCCTTAGGAATATGTATGAAAGCTACAGGACCAGATGGGGTCCCACTAGATGTGTTCAAAAGGAATATCAACCTCTGGGCACCCCTGTTGACTAATGTTTTTAAATCAGTTGTGATTGGCCCCATCCCAGCTTCTTGGCAGGAGGCCATTGTCGTACCTGTGTATAAAAAGGGCAATAGGAATGACCCCGCCTGTTACAGGCCAATTTCCCTCATCAACGCTACTGTCAAGGTGCTGGGGAGGGTTGTCCTTGCTCGACTTGAGGCTTGAGCAAGCATCAAGGGGGTCATTTCAAAAACCCAATATGGTTTCTGGAGGGGGATGGGTACCACTGAGCAGTGCCTCAATTTGTCCCTGATCATGGGCAAGTATGTGAAGGCCAGGAGGGGTTCTATCCACCTGTCCTTCATGGACTTGTCCAGTGCCTTTGATACCGTTAACAGGGAGAAATTGTGGGCGATAATGGGGGAAATGGGCATAGAGGAAGCACTGATTCCCCTTCTGAGAAGACTTCACGCTAACACCACTGTGGCCATAAGATATGGCACACAGGGGGGAAAGACCAAGCCCATTGTCTCCACAGAAGGTGTTCGACAGGGGTTCATTTTAGCTCCTTTTCATTTCTTGATTTATACTAGTGGTTTAGAGGCTTTTTATTAGGAAAGAAAATGGATTTTCCCAGTATTGGGGGTAAATCAGTCCCGCTACTTTCATATGCGGATGACACCGTGCTCATGGCCTTGACGGCAAACAGCCTACAAAAATCACTCGATGCCTTCACAGATTTTATGTCGGCTTTTGACCTAAAGGTTAATTTTACAAAATATTATGTCATGGTGTGTGGCCCTGAAAGGACAAAAACTGACATTTTATTGTAAGGGGCATGAGTATTGGGAAGCTGGAAAATGTTACTTATTTAGGGAACGTGTTTATCAACGAGATGAAGTGGGAATAACATGCCACTACAACAGCACAGCAGACAAGCAGGGTAGTGGAGGGGCTCTTCTGCTTTGCCTGCAAGCTAGGCCACAAGCCGGTGACTGAGTTAGTTACTCTATACAAAGCAAAATGTTTATCTATAGTGTCTTACGGGGCAGGGGTTTGGGGCTACTATAAAAGTCGCCCTCTACAAGTTACGGAAAGTAAGTTTATAAAAAGGCTACTGATGACCCCAAATAGTGCCCCCACACTCTTTTGTTATCGAGAACTGGGGATGGAATATGTAGAGGATCGCATTGACATTGCCTCTTTGCTCTTGTGGGCCAAAATCTGCTCGTCGGAGGACTCATTGTTCTCTAGGGAGGTGATTGAAGATTGTACCAACCTGGACAGTGCACTGTCAATCCCCTGGCTTCGATTTGTGAGGGAAAGGCTGTTTGAGATAGGCCTGGCAGAGTACTTTGACAATCCGACGAGTACTCATACAAATGCCAAGGCCATCATAAAAGAGGCGCATCATCTCTGGGCAACCGTGTCGCCACATGCAATCGGAGGCGACAGGTCCCATTTGCTCGCTCACTGCCAATCAGCAATTTTATTTAACTTTTACTATTGATGTACAGACACAATCTTTTTTAACCAGACTGCGTCTAGGCACTTTGCACTTTCTAGTGGCATTTCCAAGACAATCTGGGTGGGCCGACAAACTCATTCCTTGTCCTTGCGACAATACGGCAACCCAAGGCACGCTGCACTTTATGTTATTTTGCTCGCTCCACAAAGAACCAAGGGGAACATTTTTAGCACCACTTTTACGGGATATCCAGCCCTCTTCATACGTTGATGGGTTCCAATATTTGCAATCATTGGTTACTCCTGTTATCTGTATTTCGGTCTCAAATTATATCAAAGTTGCAACGGCCATTAGAAAGCGAGATGAATAGCAAACAAACAGGATGAGACAAATCTTTTACCGTGTAATTTATATTATTATGACATTTTATGGTTGATGATATTTTTTTTATTTAACTGATTTTATTAAAAAGGATATGTAAACTTTTAACCTGTAATGTCTGTTTGTCAAAATGTTGTGGTCCTGATACTGAATAAAGTTATTTTGACTTGACTTGACTTGACAGTGAATGGCACTTTAACAGTGTGAACAGCTTTAGTAGAAGTATCGTTAATGCGTGCAGCCAGGGGAAGTTAACAGAAAAAAAGTTCCACACAAAAGCAAATGAACACAGTAAATCGGCTTTGGGAAGTGATAAGAGCCCCTTTAAAGATGCATTAAATACAAGAGTTTTCACAAGCACAGAGGAAAGCCCTGTGCAGGCGAAACCTCAAAATGAAACTTCATGGTTTCATTTTTTTCTTTTAAATCAATCCTGTTCCTTTGAGGAAAATGCACTGCATGTAAAAAAAAAAAAAAAAGAGATTACATTATTTAAAAGCAACCATATACATGGTGGGCTGCTGACGTCAGCAGGCCACCATCCCTGTGATGGCTGTGATTCCTAATGGGTCGCAAACTGCGACTTACCTCTTTAATATTCATGAGGTAGGTCGATTTGAGAACCACAAGGAATCCTTAAATGAATCTCAAGGAGTTTCATACATTAGGAATACCGAGAGTCCCAATTAGGAAATGGGCATTCCTAATGTTTGTACATCCGGCCCAAGATAGCCACAAATGGGAAGCACCTCACAAAGGCTTGGAAGAGACTAAGACTAACAATGGACCATCAGCCAAGGTGACAATAGATGAAGCTCCCTGAGTCCCCTACACTCCCGCGTGTACCCCCACATGCTGGTAACCCACATAACCAATAAAGTGTAGCTCTGAGAGATGAGAAAGGGCGACCACAGCGACCAAAGATATCGCAAAGGATGTGGCAGTGAAGCACTACACCTAAGGGCCCATGAAACCAGAGGTACAACAGACCTTGGTGAACTCTGCAGAAGTTGAAGAACGCTGCCCCATGAAAGCCTCAGATGGACTTTGAAAACCACCCGCTTTGATTGCTACGATTGCTAGTCACAGCATTTTTCCTCTGACACATTCAACATTCTAGTTCTGCTCTTACTACTTCGCTTCTTAAGCTCCACCTCTCACCACCACCTATTTACCCTACTTTCTCTAACTTTATTTGTGTACCCAAAGGTCCTTCATGGACCAAATGCAACAAGTAAAACTGCCTTTCACTCACACAGCCACATACGCACTTCTCCTCCCTCACACTCTCTGTTTCATTCTTTATCTCCCTGTCTCTACCTTTCTCTCATTTTCTCTTTCCTGTGTCCTCTCTCTTCCTTTCTGACTCTGCCTCCTAGATGCCTTTCTCTTCCCTACCTTGCCATTCTTCCTTCCTGTATTTCCATCTCATTCGCTCCCTCTTTATGCTCTATTTCTCTTTTTCCCCCATCATTCTCTCCCTTGTCTTCTCCCTCTCCGATCTTTCTCTTCCTCTTCCTCTTCTCCAACTCTATCCTTTTTCTTTGCACCTTTCTCTAGCTCTCTCCCTCCCTCTACTCCTCTATCTTTCTCCCTATGAAATCAGTGGCATCCCAGCCTCATAGTCTGCAGAATTTGTAAATAAATATGTGTCGGGCCCAAGGTTTTGCTCAGAAGCCGGCTGTTGATGCCACTAATCTCGGTGTGCCAAATCCCATGACTGCGTAACCTTGGTTCCACTTCATGCCTCTTTCATCCTCCACCAAATGCTTCCTACTCCTCTATCCCACTCTTGCAGGTGCCTGCTTCCTCCCTTTGTTATGGTTTTTCCATCTTTCTCTTTCTCCTTCTTCAACCATGTCAGTTTGTCTCTCGTTTGCTCAGGGTCAAAGTCTGATGAGGAAAAATAAGTGCCGGTGCGCTCACCTGCTATCACAGACAACAATTAAGCACTGTTCTCTGGTGACACCAGAATATAGCATGACAAAACTGGGAAGGCTTTATCTAATACTTAACAGAGAAGAAGCAATGCAGGCCCAGCGTTGCTTCATCATGGCATCCGCAATCCCTTCTCAGCTTTTGGGGGCTGGAGAGGAAGAAGGTCTGGATGGTGTAGAGGAGGAACTAGCCAGTACCTCAGCCTTTTTGCATTTTATTATGGGGAAATAAAAATACAAACCAACAATGGTCTTAGCCACCGCCGCCCTCCCCAGCCCCGCCACATACAGTGGACTTTGAGAATAATTCCAGATTCTGTGTGAGTCCTAGAGAACCTCTGCCAAGCCAGAGCCAGACATCAAGACGTTAGTGATGCACGCATCTCTAGAACCAAAGGCCCAGATTTGCTTTGATTTGGTATCGGTGTGTATTCATTTTGTTCTGCAGACCCAACACAAAGTAATTTTTAGCATTTACTTAGTGTGGCTTTGTTTGTTTTAGTAAATGCAAACTAATGCAACACAATGCATAGCACAGCCTTGTGTTACTTGCGTCTAGTAGGGATGATATGGGTGGAGCATAGCCATTTCCATTCACCCACCCATGTAATTTGAAGTAAACCCAAATTTACAAAGGCTTGTAAACATGGGTTTCCACCAAAATGGTGTGCTACCAGTCAAAGGTGTAGCAAGGAGGAATATATTTATTTCTCCTCATTACTTCCTCTTTCCACGTGTGCTGCAATTCTGCCCGTACTGCAGGCATTCTTGCAGCATGGTGTAAGGGAGCCTGCATTGGTGCAAGGGAGCCTGCATTGGTGCAAGGGAGCCTGCATTGGTGCAAGGGGTCCTGCATTGGTGCAAGGGAGCCTGCATTGGTGCAAGCTAGCCTGCATTGGTGCAAGGGTGCCTGCATTGGTGCAAGGGAGCCTGCATTGGTGCAAGGGTGCCTGCATTGGTGCAAGGGAGCCTGCATTGGTGCAAGGGAGCCTGCATGGGTGCAAGGGGTCCTGCATTGGTGCAAGGGGTCCTGCATTGGTGCAAGGGAGCCTGCATTGGTGCAAGCTAGCCTGCATTGGTGCAAGGGAGCCTGCATTGGTGCAAGGGAGCCTGGATTGATGCAAGGAAACCTGCATTGGTGCAAGCAAGCCTGCATTGGTGCAAGAGAGCCTGCATTGGTGCAAGGGAGCCTGCATTGGTGCAAGGGAGCCTGCATTGATGCAAGGAAACCTGCATTGGTGCAAGAGAGCCTGCATTGGTGCAAGGGGTCCTGCATTGGCGCAAGGGTGCCTGCATTGGTGCAAGGGAGCCTGCATTGATGCAAGGAAACCTGCATTGGTGCAAGCGAGCCTGCATTGGTGCAAGAGAGCCTGCATTGGTGCAAGGGAGCCTGCATTGGTGCAAGGGAGCCTGCATTGATGCAACAGAGCTGACATTGGTGCAAGGGAGCCTGCATTGGTGCAAGGGAGCCTGCATTGTTGCAAGGGAGCCTGCATTGATGCAAGGGAGCCTGCATTGGTGCAAGGGGTCCTGCATTGGTGCAAGGGAGCCTGCATTGGTGCAAGCTAGCCTGCATTGGTGCAAGGGAGCCTGCATTGGTGCAGGGGAACCTGCATTGGTGCAAGGGAGCCTGCATTGGTGCAAGGGGGCCTGCATTGATGCAAGGGAGCCTGCATTGGTGCAAGGGGGCCTGCATCGGTGCAAGGGAGCCTGCAATGGTGCAAGGGAGCCTGCATTGGTGCAGGGGAACCTGCATTGGTGCAAGGGAGTCTGCATTGGTGCAAGAGGGCCTGCATTGGTGCAAGGGAGCCTGCATCAGTGCTAGGCAGCACACAGAGCACCAGCGCAGGGAAAGAGCACGAATGCTCCATATCTTTATAATTATGGAGCATTTCATCTCTCTCCTTTTCACACAGCATGGAGCTGCAAGTTGTGATGAGTTTAAAAATAATAAACGTGGCCCAAAGATTACAATAATCTGTGGGGCAGCAGGTAAATGTGAGCATTGTGTTGGAATGGAGATGCTGGCTGGGCTGAAGGACAGTAATAAAGAGACTTTTCAATGGTGGGTTTACAAAGGCAGAGTTGGTCCTGGGTGATAGTCTAAGCATTGTGAATACATTCTATTTTATATATTCCCCCTATAAATCATCACTGTTCTCTTCACATTCAGTAACATATTATCAAGAGTGCTATTCATCTGGTGACAAGTCCCCCTTCTTATATACTACTCCTTCCTTCTTTGTGTACATTTGTAGGAACTCATGCTCTGGTGAATTCCTTGTATGCAGCATTTCATAGCTCGGACATTTGAATTCCTGTGTCTCCTGTGTACTCCTTTCAGCTTTCCTGGTGCCCAGTGCTGGTTATTTGGGAAAGCTGTCCAGAGCCACTTGAGTAGCTGGGGTTTAGACCAACTCCTTCACTGATTAGTTGTAAGCCAAGTGTACCAGCAGAACCTTCACTTCTTGCATAATAATATATATCCCATTCTGGAACATGGGTCGCTCAGCATCTTTAAATTCATATCTTTAAAAGCCAGTCCTATATCTGGACCCTACAGTTGTCTATTGCAGCCACCAATGCTGGTATTGTATTTGATTAGAACCTGTGGGGTTTCGGTATCTTGGTGTCTGCATGGCCTCGTTGTCTGTCTGTCTGTCTATCTGTGTGTATGGATGCGCTCACTTTCTAGAGTTTATATTGTCTCCCTCTAGCACTCCTCTCAAGCCTTGTCAGGATTCAGCCTGGGTGGATTTCTATTGGCAAATGGATCTGATCTCCTCTGCCTGCTCTGTTACCCGTGTGAGGTGCATTCCTTTGCCTCAATTAAAACACAGCAAAGAAGTGTGTTCCCTCCACACAAATGTATACAGGAGAGAAAGTGAAGGTTCCATGAAACACATTAGCAAACAGAAAAAAGAAGCATTTGAAAAGCCAATAGGTCTCTGCTGTGAAACCTATTGGTTTTGGCAATCTTTTTACACCCTAGAAGTCTGCTGGAATACGCACGATCCAGAGAAGTCATATTTGAATGGGGTTTCATAAAGTTCACAAAAAACATTTAAAGAGGGCTGCCACAATAACATAAAGGGGCTGATTATGAGTTTGGCGGTAAGAGGACTGCCAAACTCATGTTGTCGCAGTAGTGGAGGTCCAGTCACTGCTTCACTGGCTGTCTGACCGCCGTATTACAACTTTAGCATTTGACCACCATTGGACTGCACAACTGCCAGGGAACTGTGTTCCCTGGTGGTGACGCAGCGGTCTGAGCCTCACAATATGCTAGTGGTCCCGTTGCGGCACCGCCATACATATTACGAGTTTCAGGACTGCCAGTGGTGTCATGGAAGTCCTTACTCCATGATACTGCTGGTAGTGATAAAACAAAGGTGACCGTAAAGGGTCCCCTCTTGCCCCATGCATGAGGGCCCATACACGGAGCCACATGTTGTGCCCCCGTGTGCATGCTCCCCCAGTTCCAGCACGGTATGGACTTCATAGTCCATGCTGTGATGGAAAGCGCTGTGGCGGTCCCATGGCACTGTCTTTGCATGGTTCATATAGGGGCATATACGTATCCGCTCCCAAGATGTGCAGAAGCGATCCTAAGCTTTGCAAAAGCATAGCTCCTACTGTCATCGGTCCACATATGAAGAATAGAACTGGGGAGGGTTTTTCAGATAAGGATAGCAACTCCACTCCTTATAGAGGACATCAACGAAGTTCGAGGTCCAGATTGAGTGGGAGTATGGACATAATTTCAGCCGTTCTCACCCAGCTCAGCATAAGTCTTTCTGCCTCTGAGGGAAAGGAGGGTTTCTTGACGGAGGGCAATGTACGTTTTTAGTGAAGCAAGGAAGAATAGTATCTTTTTGCGTTTTGTGTAATTGTTCATCCTGTTTGCATTGGCAGAAATAATGGTAAAGGGGCGGGACGTCATGGTGATGGGGGATGAGAGAAGAAGATGGTGGTGCCCTGAGGTGTCAAAGCAAATGGGTAACGGTGAAATGGACAACATCTGGATGGAAAATAGAAATGCAAAGGAGCTGAAATGCTGTTTAATACAGGAGGCCAAGGAGGGAAGGGAGCCTGGAGGAGATTGGGGGGGGGAGCATGGGGGGAGGAGGAGAGAGGAGAGAGGAGGGAAAGGTATGGCAGGGGTTTTAAAGAGGAAGAAGAGGGTGAGACAAAACCCAAGCACGGCAGTCGAGATGAAACCAGGATGAGCGGAGAGGTCTAAACTTTCAGCAGCGAGTCTAGCTTCCTCAAGAGTCCAGGTCGCCATGGGGGATGGGAGCAGCTGACAGAAGAAGTGCCCATGGAGGTCAAGGCATTTGAAGGAATAGAGTCTTGAAGGGCCTGCGATTAGTTTCCATTTTAGATTGCAGCTTTATCCCGACATCTTTTTCTGATGGTGACTTTTTACACATTTTTCCACTAATACGAGAATGTGCTGCACACGCATTTATTCTTGGTAGGCGTGTGATCCAGGGTCGGACAAGACAATCAGAATACGATGCCCTTGTTTTCTATTTCTGTGCTTGTTAGGAGACAACTTGTTTATGCTGGACAAACTAAAGTAACTATTCTGCACCTCTGTGACAGTGCTATGAGGACAGTGTTTTATGATATAAAAGGCATCCATGATATATTTGGTAAAAGGGCACTTCATGATGGGATTATCATGGAACCCCTGTAAACCTTGGCTGAGATGCAGCCCAGCTGACTCCTACCTTTATCCTGCAATGGAAGATAGCCTGCACATTTAGACTGACTTCCTGACACATAAGACCTAGGTATGGAGGTTAGCTTATCCCCATTGATCTGGCAGTATAGTATTAGTAACAGATGGGAGTGAGGTAACATTAGAAACAATTAACATGGTTGAACTGTTTGTATTGATCACCGTTCTAATTATGCTGATTATAGTAACAAAGCAAACACAAGGAGATGATGGACGCAGCGCTGAAACTTTTCAGACACTCACCCACAGTCACAGATCTGGGTTGAATCCATCATTGTTCTTTAGCTCACTTCGCCAACCCAGTTACGACCCAGCTATATGGCTCTGTCCATCATCTCCTTGTGTTTGCTTTGTTCACCCTTAGTTGGCAGGGTATGTCCAGATGTGGGTCCCTTGCTCACTTTGCCACTGGATTCAAGCTAGCCTGGCTGATGAGGGGTATTACTCCAAAACCTGTCCAGGATGCTTGTTTCCGGTCCAGGGAAGACCTGGCTTGGCAGTTCAGACTGGACTGTCCCCATGAGGCACAGGGTCAAGAATGATTTGCATATAGCTGAGTCTAAACTGGAGTGGTGAAGTCAGCTAAAAAACAATGACGGATTCAACCCAGATCTGTGACTGGGGATGAGTGTCTGAAACGTTTCAGTTATCCGTCCATCATCAACTTGTGTCTGCTTTGTTCGCCCTAAGTTGGCAGGGTATGCCCAGACGCGGGTCCCTTGCTCACTGTGCCAATGGATTCAATCTAGCCTGGCTGATGAGGGGTGTTACCCCGAAACCGGTACAAGGATGATTGTTTCTGGTCCACGGAAGACCTGGCTTGGAAGCTGGGCTGGACTGTTCCCATGGGGAACAGAGTCAAGACTGATTTGCAAATGGCTGGGTCTGAACTGGGGTGGCGAAGTGAGCTAAAGAACGATGATGGATTCAACCCAGATCTGTGACTGGGGGTGAGTGTCTGAAAAGGTTCAGCGCTCCGTCCATCATCTCTTTGTGTTTGCTTTGTTTGCCCTAAGTTGGCAGGGTATGCCCAGATGTGGGTCCCTTGCTCACTTTGCCACTGGATTCAAGCTAGCCAGGCTGAGGAGGGGTGTTACTCCAAAACCGGTCCCAGGATGCTTGTTTCCATTCCAGGGAAGACCTGACTTGGCAGTTCAGGCTAGACTGTTCCCATGAGGCACAGGGTCAAGACTGATTTGCATATAGCTGGGCTCGAACTGGAGTGGCGAAGTGAGCTAAAGAATGATGATGGATTCAACCCAGATCTGTGACTGTGGGTGAGTGTCTGAATTGTTTCAGCGCTCCGTCCATCATCATCTTGTGTTTGCTTTGTGTGCCCTAAGTTGGCAGGGTATGCCCAGACGTTGGTCCCTGCTCACTTTGCCACTGGATTCAAGCTAGCCTGGCTGATGAGGGGTGTTACCCCGAAACCGGTCCTAGGATGCTTGTTTCTGGTCCAGGAAAGACCTGGCTTGGCAGTTTGGCTGGACTGTTCCCATGGGGCACAGGGTCAAGATTGATTTGCATATTATAGCTGGGTCTAAACTGGGGTGGCGAAGTGAGCTAAAGAACGATGATGGATTCAACCCAGAACTCTGACTGGGGAGAGTGTCTGAAAAGTTTCAGCGCTCCGTCCATCATCTCCTTGTGTTTGCTTTGTTCGCCCTAAGTCGGCAGGGTATGCCCAGACGTAGGTCCCTTGCTCCTTCTGTCACTGTATTCAAGCTAGCCTGGCTGATGAGGTGTGTTGCCCTGAAACCTGTCCCAGGATGATTGTTTCTGGTCCAGGGAAGACCTGGCTTGGGAGTTTGGGCTAGACTGTTCCCATATAGAAGAGGGTCAAGACTGATTTGCATATAGCTGTGTCTGAACTAGGGTGATAAAGTGAGCTAAAGTACGATGATGGATTCAACCCAGATCTGTGACTGGGGATGAGTGTCTGAAAAGTTTTGGCACTCCGTCCATCATCTCCTTGTGTTTGCTTTGTTCGCCCTAAGTTGGTAGGGTATGCCCAGACGTAGGTCCCTTGCTCCTTCTGTCACTGTATTCAAGCTAGCCTGGCTGATGAGGGGTGTTTGCCTGAAACCGGTCTCAGGATGCTTGTTTCTGGTCCGGGGAAGACCTGGCTTGGCAGTTCGGGCTGGACTGTTCCCATGAGGCACATGGTCATGACTGATTTACATATAGCTGGGTCTTATCTGGGGTGGCGAAGTGAGCTAAAGAACAATGATGGATTCAACCCGATCTGTGACTGGGGGTGAGTGACTGAAAATTTTCATCGCTCCTTCCATCATCATCTTGTGCTTGCTTTGTTTGGCCAAAGTTGGCAGGGTATGCCCAGATATGGGTCCCTGCTCACTTTGCCACTGGGTTCAAGCTAGCCTGGCTGATGAGGGGTGTTATCTGAAACCGGTCCTAGGATGCTTATTTCTGGTACAGGGAAGACCTGGCTTGGCAGTTTGGCTGGACTGTTCCCATGGGGCACAGGGTCAAGATTGATTTGCATATAATTGGGTCTGAACTGGGGTAGCGAAGTGAGATATGGAACAATGATGGATTGAACCCAGATCTGTGACTGGGGTGAGTGTCTGAAAAGGATCAGCGCTCCCTCCATCATTTCCTTGTGTTTGCTTTGTTCGCCCTAAGTTGGCAGGGTATGCCCAGACATGGGTCCCTTGCTCACATTGCCACTGGATTCAAGCTAGCCTGGCTGATGAGGGGTGTTACCCCGAAACTGGTTCTAGGATGCTTGTTTCCTGTCCAGGGAAGACCTGGCTGTTCCCAGGAGGCACATGGTCAAGACTGATTTGCATTTAGCTGGGTATAAACTTAGGTGGCAAAGAGAGCTAAAGAACGATGATGGATTCAACCCAGATCTGTGACAGGGGTTAGTGTTTGAAACGTTTCGCGCTCCGTCCATCATCATCTTGTGTTTGCTTTGTTTGCCCAAAGTTGGGAGGGTATGCC
The DNA here is from genome assembly GCA_963921515.1 of Calotriton arnoldi. NCBI lineage: Eukaryota > Metazoa > Chordata > Amphibia > Caudata > Salamandridae > Calotriton > Calotriton arnoldi. The sequence goes on along the minus strand of CAWUFW010010278.1, from coordinate 23,484 downwards.
CCAATATGGGTCCCGCTCACTTTGCCACTGTATTCAAGCTAGCCTGGCTGATGAGAGGTGTTATCCCGAAACCGGTACTAGGATGCTTGTTTCTGGTCCCGGGAAGACCTGGCTTGGCAGTTTTGCAGGACTGTTCCCATGGGGCACAGGGTCAAGATGGATTTGAATAGAATTGGGTCTGAACTGGGGTGGCGAAGTGAGATAAGGAACAATGATGGATTCAACCCAGATCTGTGACTGGGGATGACTGTCTGAAAAGGTTCAGCGCTCCGTCCATCATCTCCTTGTGTTTGCTTTATTCGCCCTAAGTTGGCAGGGTATGCCTAGATGTGGGTCCTTTGCTTACTTTGCACTGGATTCAAGATAGCCTGGCTGATGAGGGGTGTTACTACAAAACCGGTCCCAGGATGCTTGTTTCCGGTCCAGGGAAGACCTGGCTTGGCAGTTCAGGCTGGACTGTTCCCACAGGGCACAGGGTCAAGATTGATTTGCATATAATTGGGTCTAAACTGGGGTGGCGAAGTGTGCTAAGGAACAGTGATGGATTCAACCCAGATCTGTGACTGGGGGTGAGTGTCTGAAAAAGTTCAGCGCTCCATCCATCATCAACTTGTGTTTGCTTTGTTCGCCCTAAGTTGGCAGGGTATGGCCAGACGTGGGTCCCTTGCTCACTGTGCCAATGGATTCAAACTAGCCTGGCTGATGAGGGGTGTTACCCTGAAACCGGTACCAGGATGATTGTTTCCTGTCCACGGAAGACCTGGCTTGGCAGTTTGGGCTAGACTGTTCCCATGGAGAACAGGGTTAGGACTGATTTGCAAATGGCTTGGTCTGAATTTGGTGTGGCGAATTGAGCTAAAGAACGATGATGGATTCATCCCAGATCTGTGACTGGGGTGAATGTCTGAAAAGTTTCAGCACTCCGTCCATCATCTCCTTGTGTTTGCTTTGTTCGCCGTAAGTTTGCAGGGTATGCCCAGACGGGGTCCCTTGCTCCCTTTGCCACTGGATTCAAACTAGCCTGGCTGATGAGAGGTGTTACCCGAAACTGGTCCCAGGATGCTTGTTTCCAGTCCAGCGAAGACATGGCTTGGCAGTTTGGGCTGGACTGTTCCCACAGGGCACAGGGTCAAGATTGATTTGCATATAATTGGGTCTAAACTGGGGTGGCGAAGTGTGCTAAGGAACAGTGATGGATTCAACCCAGATCTGTGACTGGGGTGAGTGTCTGAAAAGTTCAGCGCTCCATCCATCATCAACTTGTGTTTGCTTTGTTCGCCCTAAGTTGGCAAGGTATGCCCAGAAGTGGGTCCCTTGCTCACTGTGCCACTGGATTCAAACTAGCCTGGCTGATATAGGGTGTTACCCCGAAACCTGTCCCAGGATGCTTGTTTGCGGTCCAGGGAAGACCTGGCTTGGCAGTTCGGGCTGAACTGTTCCTATGGGGTACAGGGTCAAGACTGATTTGCATATAATTGGGTCTGAACTGGGGTGGCGAAGTGAGCTAAGGAATGGTGACAGATTCAACCCAGATCTGTGACTTGGGGTGAGTGTCTGTAAAGTTTCAGCACTCCGTCCATCATCTGCTTGTGTTTGCTTTGTTTTCCCTAAGTTGGCATGGTATGCCCAGACGTTGGTCCCTGCACACTTTGTCACTGGTTTCAAACTAGCCTGGCTGATGAGGGATGTTAACCCGAAACTGGTACAAGGATGATTGTTTCCGGTCCAGGGAAGACCTGGCTTGGCAGTTTGGGCTGGACTGTTCCTATGGGGAACAGGGTCAAGACTGATTTGCATATGGTTGGATCTGAACTGGGGTGGCGAAGTGATCTAAAGAATGTTGATGGATTTAACCCAGATCTGTGACAGTGGGTCAGTGTCTGAAAAGATTCAGCGCTCCATCCATCATCTTGTGTTTGCTTTGTTAATCCTAAATTGGCAGGGTATACCCAGACGTGGGTCCCTTGCTCACTTTACACTGGACTCAAACTAGCCTCGCTGATGAGGGGTGTTACCCCAAAACTGGTCCCAGGATGATTGTTTCCAGTCCAGGGAAGACCTGGCTTGGCAGTTCGGGCTGGACTGTTCCCATGAGGCACATGGTCATGACTGATTTACATATAGCTGGGTCTTATCTGGGGTGGCGAAGTGAGCTAAAGAACAATGATGGATTCAACCCGATCTGTGACTGGGGGTGAGTGACTGAAAATTTTCATCGCTCCTTCCATCATCATCTTGTGCTTGCTTTGTTTGGCCAAAGTTGGCAGGGTATGCCCAGATATGGGTCCCTGCTCACTTTGCCACTGGGTTCAAGCTAGCCTGGCTGATGAGGGGTGTTATCTGAAACCGGTCCTAGGATGCTTATTTCTGGTACAGGGAAGACCTGGCTTGGCAGTTTGGCTGGACTGTTCCCATGGGGCACAGGGTCAAGATTGATTTGCATATAATTGGGTCTGAACTGGGGTAGCGAAGTGAGATATGGAACAATGATGGATTGAACCCAGATCTGTGACTGGGGGTGAGTGTCTGAAAAGGATCAGCGCTCCCTCCATCATTTCCTTGTGTTTGCTTTGTTCGCCCTAAGTTGGCAGGGTATGCCCAGACATGGGTCCCTTGCTCACATTGCCACTGGATTCAAGCTAGCCTGGCTGATGAGGGGTGTTACCCCGAAACTGGTTCTAGGATGCTTGTTTCCTGTCCAGGGAAGACCTGGCTGTTCCCAGGAGGCACATGGTCAAGACTGATTTGCATTTAGCTGGGTATAAACTTAGGTGGCAAAGAGAGCTAAAGAACGATGATGGATTCAACCCAGATCTGTGACAGGGGGTTAGTGTTTGAAACGTTTTCGCGCTCCGTCCATCATCATCTTGTGTTTGCTTTGTTTGCCCAAAGTTGGGAGGGTATGCCCCAATATGGGTCCCCGCTCACTTTGCCACTGTATTCAAGCTAGCCTGGCTGATGAGAGGTGTTATCCCGAAACCAGTACTAGGATGCTTGTTTCTGGTCCCGGGAAGACCTGGCTTGGCAGTTTTGCAGGACTGTTCCCATGGGGCACAGGGTCAAGATGGATTTGAATAGAATTGGGTCTGAACTGGGGTGGCGAAGTGAGATAAGGAACAATGATGGATTCAACCCAGATCTGTGACTGGGGATGACTGTCTGAAAAGGTTCAGCGCTCCGTCCATCATCTCCTTGTGTTTGCTTTATTCGCCCTAAGTTGGCAGGGTATGCCTAGATGTGGGTCCTTTGCTTACTTTGCACTGGATTCAAGATAGCCTGGCTGATGAGGGGTGTTACTACAAAACCGGTCCCAGGATGCTTGTTTCCGGTCCAGGGAAGACCTGGCTTGGCAGTTCAGGCTGGACTGTTTCCATGAGGCACAGGGTCAAGACTGATTTGCATATAGCTGGGTCAAAACTGGAGTGGTGAAGTCAGCTAAAAAACGATGATGGATTCAACCCAGATCTGTGACTGGGGTTGAGTGTCTGAAATGTTTCAGCGCTATGTCCATCATCAACTTGTGTTTGCTTTGTTCGCCCTAAGTTGGCAGGGTATGGCCAGACGTGGGTCCCTTGCTCACTGTGCCAATGGATTCAAACTAGCCTGGCTGATGAGGGGTGTTACCCTGAAACCGGTACCAGGATGATTGTTTCCTGTCCACGGAAGACCTGGCTTGGCAGTTTGGGCTAGACTGTTCCCATGGAGAACAGGGTTAGGACTGATTTGCAAATGGCTTGGTCTGAATTTGGTGTGGCGAATTGAGCTAAAGAACGATGATGGATTCATCCCAGATCTGTGACTGGGGTGAATGTCTGAAAAGTTTCAGCACTCCGTCCATCATCTCCTTGTGTTTGCTTTGTTCGCCGTAAGTTTGCAGGGTATGCCCAGACGGGGGTCCCTTGCTCCCTTTGCCACTGGATTCAAACTAGCCTGGCTGATGAGAGGTGTTACCCCGAAACTGGTCCCAGGATGCTTGTTTCCAGTCCAGCGAAGACATGGCTTGGCAGTTTGGGCTGGACTGTTCCCACAGGGCACAGGGTCAAGATTGATTTGCATATAATTGGGTCTAAACTGGGGTGGCGAAGTGTGCTAAGGAACAGTGATGGATTCAACCCAGATCTGTGACTGGGGGTGAGTGTCTGAAAAAGTTCAGCGCTCCATCCATCATCAACTTGTGTTTGCTTTGTTCGCCCTAAGTTGGCAAGGTATGCCCAGAAGTGGGTCCCTTGCTCACTGTGCCACTGGATTCAAACTAGCCTGGCTGATATAGGGTGTTACCCCGAAACCTGTCCCAGGATGCTTGTTTGCGGTCCAGGGAAGACCTGGCTTGGCAGTTCGGGCTGAACTGTTCCTATGGGGTACAGGGTCAAGACTGATTTGCATATAATTGGGTCTGAACTGGGGTGGCGAAGTGAGCTAAGGAATGGTGACAGATTCAACCCAGATCTGTGACTTGGGGTGAGTGTCTGTAAAGTTTCAGCACTCCGTCCATCATCTGCTTGTGTTTGCTTTGTTTTCCCTAAGTTGGCATGGTATGCCCAGACGTTGGTCCCTGCACACTTTGTCACTGGTTTCAAACTAGCCTGGCTGATGAGGGATGTTAACCCGAAACTGGTACAAGGATGATTGTTTCCGGTCCAGGGAAGACCTGGCTTGGCAGTTTGGGCTGGACTGTTCCTATGGGGAACAGGGTCAAGACTGATTTGCATATGGTTGGATCTGAACTGGGGTGGCGAAGTGATCTAAAGAATGTTGATGGATTTAACCCAGATCTGTGACAGTGGGTCAGTGTCTGAAAAGATTCAGCGCTCCATCCATCATCTTGTGTTTGCTTTGTTAATCCTAAATTGGCAGGGTATACCCAGACGTGGGTCCCTTGCTCACTTTACACTGGACTCAAACTAGCCTCGCTGATGAGGGGTGTTACCCCAAAACTGGTCCCAGGATGATTGTTTCCAGTCCAGGGAAGACCTGGCTTGGCAGTTTGGGCTGGACTATTCCCATAAGGAAGAGGGTCAATACTGATTTGCATGTAGCTGGGTCTGAATTGGAGTGGCAAAGTGAGCTAAAGAACGATGATGGATTCATCCTCGATTTGTGACTGGGCTGAATGTCTGAAAAGTTTCAGCACTCTGTCCATCGTCTCCTTGTGTTTGCTTTGTTGGCCCTAAGTTTGCAGGGTATGCCCAGACGTAGGTCCCATGCTCATTCTGCCACTGGATTAAAGCTAGCCTGGCTGATGAGAGGTGTTACCCCAAAACTGGTCCCATATGCTTGTTTCCAGTCCAGGAAAGACCTGACTTGGCAGATCAGGCAGGACTGTTCCCATGAGACACATGGTCAAGACTGGATTGCATATAGCTGGGTCTAAACTGGGGAGTCGAAGTGAGCTAAAGAACGATGATGGATTCAACAAAGATCTGTGACTGGTGGTGAGTGTCTGAAAAGTTTCAGCACTCCGTCCATCATCATCTTGTCTTTGCTCTATGTTGGCAGGGTATGCCCAGACGTGGGTCCCTGCTCACTTTGCCAATGGATTCAAGCTAGCCTGGCTGATGAGGGGTGTTACCCAGAAAATGGTCCCAGGATGCTTGTTTCCAGTCCAGGGAAGACCTGGCTTGGCAGTTCGGGCTGGACTGTTCCCATGGGGCAAATGGTCAAGATTGATTTGCATATAAGTGGGTCTGAACTGGGGTGGCGAAATGAGCTAAAGAATGATGATGTATTCAACCCAGATCTGTGACTGGGGGGTGAGTGTCTGAAAAGTTTCAGCGCTCCGTCCATCATCTCCTTGTGTTTGCTTTGTTCGCCCTAAGTTGGCAGGGCATGCCCAGATGTTGGTACCTTGCTCACTTTGCCACTGTATTCAAGCTAGCCTGGCTGATGAGGGGTGTTACCCCGAAACCTGTCCCAGGATGATTGTTTCCGGTCCAGGGAAGACCTGGCTTGGTAGTTCGGGCTGGACTGTTCCCATGAGGCACAGGGTCAAGACTGATTTGCATACAGCTGGGTCTAAACTGGGGTGGTGAAGTGAGCTAAAGAATTATGATGGATTCAACCCAGATCTGTGACTGGGGGTGAGTGTCTGAAAAGTTTCAGTGATCCGTCCTTCATCTCCTTGTGTTTTCTTTGTTTTCCCTAAGTTGGCAGGGTACACCCAGGCGTGCGTCCCTGCTCACTTTGCCACTGGATTCAAGCTAGACTGGCTGATGAGGGGTGTTACCCCAAAACAAGTACCAGGATGATTGTTTCCGGTCCAGGTAAGACCTGGCTCGGCATTTCAGGCTGAACTGTTCCTATGGGGAACATAGTCAAGACTGATTTGCATATGGCTGGATCTGAACTGGGGTGGCGAAGTGAGCTAAAGAACGATGATGGATTCAACCCAGATCTGTGACTGTGGGTGAGTGTCTGAAAAGTTTGACTGCTCCTTCCATCATCTCGTGTTTGCTTTGTTCATCCTAAGTTGGCAGGGTATGCCCAGACGTGGGTCCCTGCTCACTTTACCACTGGATTCAAGCTATCCTGGCTGATGAGGGGTGTTATCCCGAAACCGGTCTTAGGATGCTTGTTTCTGGTCCAGGGAAGACCTGGCTTGGCAATTTGGGCTGGACTATTCCCAGGGGGCACAGGGTCAAGATTGATTTGCATATAATTGGGTGTGAACTGGGGTGGCAAAGTGAGCTAAGGAACGATGATGGATTCAACCCAGATATGTGACCGGGGGTAAGTGTCTGAAAAGTTTCAGCCCTATGTCCATCATCTCCTTGTGTTTGCTTTGTTTACCTTAAATTGGCGGGGTATTCGCAGACGTAGGACCCTTTCTCATTCTGCCACTGTATTCAAGCTAGCATGGTTGATGAGAGGGTGTTACCCCCAAACCTGTCCCAGGATGATTGTTTCGGGTCCAGGGAAAACCTGTCTTGGTAGTTGGGGCTAGACTGTTCCCATATAGAAGAGGGTCACGACTGATTTGCATATAGCTGTGTCTGAACTGGGGTGACAAAGTGAGCTAAGGAATGATGATAGATTCAACCCAGATCTGTGTCTGGGGGTGAGTGTCTGAAAAGTGTCAGTGCCCCGTCCATCATCTCCTTGTGTTTGCTTTGTTTGCCCTAAGTTGGCAGGGTATTACCAGACGCTGGTCCCTGCTCACTTTGCCACTGGTTTCAAGCTAGCCTGGCTGATGAGGGGTGTTACCCTGAAACCAGTCCCAGGATGATTGTTTCCAGTCCAGGGAAGACCTGGCTCGACAGTTCGGACTGGACTGTTCCCATAAGGAAGAGGGTCAAGACTGATATGCATATAGCTGTGTCTGAACTGGGGTGACAAAGTAAGCTAAAGAATGAAGATGGATTCAACCCAGATCTGTGACTGTGGGTGAGTGTCTGAATTGTTTCAGCGCTCCGTCCATCATCTCCTTGTGTTTGCTTGTTTCGCCCTAAGTTGGCAGGTTATGCCCAGACATGAATCCCTTGCTCACTTTGCCACTGGATTCAAGCTAATTTGGTCAGAACTGGGGTATCGAATTGAGCTAAGGAACGATGTTGGATTCAACCCAGATCTCTGACAAGGGGTGGTCCCAGGATGCTTGTTTCCGGTCCAGGGAAGACCTGGCTTGGCAGTTCAGGCTGGACTGTTCCCATGAGGCACATGCTCAAGACTGGTTTGCATATAGCTGGGTCTAAACAGGGATGGCGAAGTGAGCCAAAGAACGATGAAGGATTGAACCAAGATCTGTGACTGGGTTTGAGTGTCTGAAAAGTTTCGGCGCTCCGTCCATCACCATCTTGTGTTTGCTTTCATTGCCCTAAATTGGCAGGGTAAGCCCATACGTGGGTGCCTGCTCACTTTGCCACTGGATTCAAGCTAACTTTGCTGATGAGGGGTGTTACACCAAAACCGGTCCCAGGATGCTTGTTTCCGGTCCAGGGAAGACCTGGCTTGGCAGTTCAGGCTGGACTGTTCCCATGGGGCACAGGGTCAAGATTCATTTGCATATAATTTGGTCCGAACTGGGTTGGCGAAGTGAGCTAAGGAATGGTGATGGATTCAACCCAGAACTGTGATAGGGGGTGAGTGTCTGAAAAGTTTCAGCGCTCCTTCCATCATCTTGTGTTTGCTTAGTTCGTGCTAAGTTGCCAGCGTATGCCCAGACGTAGGTCCCTTGCTCATTCTGCCAATGTATTCAAGCTAGCCTAGCTGATGAGGGGTGTTACCCCGAAACCTGTCCCAGGATGATTGTTTCCTGTCCAGGGAAGACCTAGCTTGGTAGTCTGGGCTAGACTGTTCCCATATTGAAGAGGGTCAATTCTGATTTGCATATAGCTGTGTCTGAACTGGGGTGACAAAGTGAGCTAAAGAACAATGATGAATTCAACTCAGATCTGTGACTAGGGGTAAGTGTATGAAAAGGTTCAGCGCTCCGTCCATCATCTCCTTGTCTTTGCTTTGTTTGCCCTAATTTGGCAGGGTATGCCCAGACGTGGGTCCCTTGCTGACTTTGCCACTGAATTCAAGCTAGCCTGGCTGATGAGTGGTGTTACTCCAAAACCGGTCCCAGGATGCTTGTTTCCGGTCCAGGGAAGACCTGGCTTGGCAGTTTGGGCTGGAATGTTCCCATGAGGCACAGGGCAAGCCTGATTTGCATATAGCTGTGTCTAAACTGGAGTGGTGAAGTCAGCTAAGAAACCATGATGGATTCAACCCAGATCTGTGACTGGCGGTGAGTGTCTGAAAAGTTCCAGCGCTCCGTCCATCATCAACTTGTATTTGCTTTGTTCACCCTAAGTTGACAGGGTATTCCCAGACGTGGGTCCCTTGCTCACTTTGCCACTGGATTCAAGCTAGCCCGGCTCATGACGGGTGTCACCCCGAAACCGGTCCCAGGATGCTTGTTTTTGGTCCAGGGAAGACCTGGCTTGGTAGTTCGGCCTGGACTGTTCCCATGAGGCACATGGTGAAGACTGGTTTGCATATAGCTGTGTCTAAACTGGGGTGGCAGAGTGAGCTAAAGAATGATGATGGATTCAACCCAGATCTGTGACTGTGGGTGAGTGTCTGAAAAGTTCCTGCGCTCCGTCTACCATAATGTTGTATTTGGATTACAGTAACATGCCTCATCTTTCTAATAATCGCAGCTCATGCTTTGTTTTGAAAATGCACTTTCGTACCATTCTTTTGTATACTTTGGACATGCAAGAGTAATAAACACCATTTATTACCTTGGTCAGTTTAGGGATTTTGGATGTGGTACTGTGAGCTATCAAAACAAATCAATAATTCACAAAGGTAAACATACACCAAAAGTCTAAGTTTACGACTTTTTATTTTCACAAAGGTAAGTTGCGAGTAGTATCTTTACGTCAGCACTCGGGCGGATTCTCGCAGTGGGGCAGAATCTCCACCCTGAGTGTGGAGATTTCACACCACACCTGGAGTGGAATCTCCACACTCGGGCGGCGAGTGCGGATGTAAAGATACTACCCGTAACTTACTTTTGTGAATACTGAAAAATAATACTAAGAGCCTGACTTTACCTTTGTGAATCAGGCCCTGAGACTGCAATATTGTGAAGTTCTTGTTGACATATGCACAGTCCTACTTAACTCATAGGAACCTTCTAACAAGAACGTGGTGAATACAGGGGGAGCAAGAATTCATGGTGGGTAAGGGCGGAGGTACATGGTGATAAATCTAAGGAAGGGGATATACATTTTTAGAGTCATGGGGGACAAAGAGAACACCACAGCTCGAATAGGGAGGGAGAGAGTTACAAAACCCGAGGAAACAGCACAGGATGAGTGGTGCAGCCGACAAGCAGTGCAGGCAATATAATCAATGAAAAACAATGCAATAACCATGTGTCACAAACATCAATTGAAAGCCCAACAGTAAAAATGCATAAAGGAGTAAACAAGGACTAGCCAAGATATAACACAGTAAAAAAAGAGGCCTTGGATTACATAATTGAAGCAAAAAACACACATGGGGATGGGGGCAGGTAGGCGACGGGGAGGGCAGGGATGGAGGGTTAAAAAATAAAATGAAAAGGAGGCAAGCAAAAGAAGAGGATGGGAAGGGAGTAAGGAATAAGATAAGAGAGGAAAAAAATAGGACAATAAAGGATAAAATAAAACAAATTAAGATGAGATAAGAAGAAATATGATTGCAAGTCGGGATAAGAGAAAACAGAAGAGTCAAGAAAGTAGGAGCAGGAAATCGGGCACATACAGGAACAATCACTGGCTGACAGTGAACCCTAGAAACAAAAGTCAAAACAAATTCCACACTAAGAGACAATATATTCATCTGGTCCGGAAGCTGAGGGGTTAAGCAAGTAGATTCTCTGGTGCAGTTCATGGAGGATGGGCCGGTATTTCATCTGTGAGGTATAGGAGGTTTGAGAGGTGACATGGATTTGTACCGGTCATAAGAATGGGTCAGTTGCTCGACCGTCTTTAACACCCTCTCTCTTTTCTGCTGCTTCCACTGAGGTGGATCATGTTGATGCCCACGCTGAGGAGGGCCATCCCCTGGAATATTGTGGCCGTCTGGCACCTTAGGGGAGGGACAGACATGTCCATGCCAGAATCACTCAAGGAGTCCAGAAATGGGCTTTGTGGCGCGGCCTGAGGGGTATCAGGGCCTAGCGCAGCACGGAAATAAAGACACATTACTCGCTGTTATCATTGAGGCTGAGACCCTTAGCAATCTCCCGTCCGTTATTTATTACCTTGGGACGAGCCCGCCCGAGGAATGTGTGCTTTTCTACAATGTAAGGGAGAGCCCGGTTGGCTCTCTACATCCCTCCTTTTCTTTAGCACATGTCCATCATGTACCACAGGCTCACGGGGACGTGCACATAAAGTCTCTGGATCTTAGGCTGGGTACAGCGTTCGGCCGGAGACCATACTTCTGACTCCGGGAGCTGGAACTGATCACTGTTTCAGCTGGGATGTTCAGTGCTGGTGCAACCGTGAGGTCTCGCCTGAACGCCTCAGAGATCGGTGCAGCCGCGCTATCTCATGATCCGTGGGATTCATGAGTTGGTGCTGTGGACCCTAGTGGACTGTTGCCTGGGTGACTTCCAGTCCGATCTGGCTCCACGAGTTCTTCCGGGTCTGCCTCCTGCTCATTCACCTTCTTAAACCACGCTACATTCCTGGTGACCACTTGCTGCCCACTTTGTGAGGAGACCATTGTTCCTTGGACGTGGACCACTGTCCACACCTCCGGCTCGTATGGCGTTCAGAACTTCCAGCCATGGTGTCTGTCTTTGACCACAACGCGATCTCCCACACTCACCCATGGTGTCTCAGCCGTTCTGGCCAAACTTGCCTTTTGATTTGTCACTGTCCTCCGGGCTTGTATGCCCACATTGTCTCTGTCTGGAGGCTTCCATGCAGGGTCAGTCGGGATACTGTCTCGCGGGGCCCGCCTGAAGAGTAAGTGAGACGGTGCACAGCGAGTGGTGCTGTGGGGGGTCTGCCTGTAGGCATCTAGGAATTAGTGCAGCGCTCTTTCCGCATCCTCCCCTTGCTCTACTGCGATGTGCAGGGCCCGGTTGAGCGTCCTCATGAAGCGCTCAACCTCCCCATTTGCTTGTGGCCACTGTGGGGTGATTTTCCGGTGTCAAATAGCTTTTCCCTCGAGGTACTCCTGGAACTCCCGGCCTTGAAAAGGAGGCCCATTGTCAGACCGGATCTCTTCAGGGAGTCCCATGAACGTGAAGGTTTTGTCAAGGATCTTTTGCACGTGTGTGAACGCCGTGGACGCAAACACTTCCACTATCGGAAATTTGGAGAATGAGTCTATCAGCACCAGTGGGCTGCGGCTGTCAGGAAAACTGCCAAAGTCAATGCTGATTTTGGACCAGGGTTCCTCTGTGATAACTGGTGGCGGTTCGGGTTCGATAACCGTTATTGTGCATGAGTGGCAGTGTCTTATTCTTTCTTCTACCATGGTGTCCATGCAGGGAAACCATACCTTGTTCCAAAGGCGGGCTTTAGTTTTCAACATCCCTTGATGCCCGACATGTGCCAGTTTTACAATTCGATCCTGCAACACTTTCGGGATTACGATGACGTCGCCTCTTAGCACAACTCCATGTTCTCCTTCGCTTAGCTCACAATGGACTCTCCACTGTTGTTGCCGGACATGGTTGTCTTCGGCGATGAGAGCTTGTGCACCATCCAGGAAGTGTGCCCACTTGTTGCGTTGCAAAGCGTCCTTGACTCTTGTCAATGTTTCGTCGTTGGCTGTGGCCAGCCCGATTTCCTCAAGTGTCACAGCTTTCGGACATGCGTCCTGAGTGACCATTCTGACAAACGCTTCTGTGTCGTCTGCATCTGGGGGCGGGTGTTGTATGTCCATCACTTCTGGGTGCCTGGATAGATAGTCCGCTGGGTTGTGTGCTTTCGGGTGGAATATGACTTTAAAGTTGTAGGCCTGCAGTTGTACCGCCCATCTTTCAATCCTGGGGGGTGCCAGTCTTGAGGTCCCAGCAAATAAATGAATCAATGGCTCGTGGTCAGTCACTACTTAAAACTCTTGCCCGTAGAGGTACTAGTGGAAGTGCTGGCATGCCCACTTGATAGCGAGGGCCTCTCATTCAATCTGGGCATACCGTATTTCCGTGTCCGACAGGGCTTGGCTTGCGTATGCGACTGGCACCCAAGTTTCTCGGCTGCTTTCCTAGAGAAGGACCACTCCAAGGCCAACAGGACTGGCGTCCATGACCAGTTCGGTGCACCATCCTGGGTGAAAGTATGCTATAACCGTTTTGTCCATTAATGCCGTTTTGATAGCATTGAACGCCACATTAGCTGCAACGGTCCATTCCCAGGTGCTGCCCCTGCATGTGAGGGCCTGCAGTGGTTCAGACAGAGGCTAGATTCGGAATGGATCGGCTAGAGTAGGTGGCCATTCCGAGAAAACTGCGGACTTCCGTTGGCGTGGTTGGGGTGCTAGCTGACCAGCTGGCTGTTGCTTTCTTTGGATCCACTCTCAGCCCGCCTCGTGAGAAGATGTACCCAAAAAAAGTCTATGGACTCCTGGTAGAGGACATTTGGCCTTGGGGAGAGTCAGGCCACATTTCTCCAGCCGTTCAAGAGTGGTTCGCAGGTGTGAATGGTGATCCTCTAGAGTGTTTCAGAACACCAAAATGTCGTCACTTAGGTTAATGACTCGTTGTAGGCCAGACAGAGCTTCCTTGATGGCGTTTTGGAAGGCTTCTGTGGCCGAAGATTCTCCGAAGCTCAGTCTCTTGTACCTCTAGAGGCCCACGTGGGTGGAGAATGTTTTGATGTATCTACTTTCTGGCTCTAGTTCCAACTGGTGGTATCCGGCATTCAAGTCGAGTTTTGAAAACCACATGGCGCCATTGAGATCTGCCACTATGTCATCCATTGTGGGCATCAGATGGCGTTCTCCTTTGACTGCTTGATTTGGGAGGCGCATGTCCACGCACAGCCTGATGGCTCCTGGCTGCTTGGGTTTAGGTGAAATGACTAATGGTGATACCCACGGAGTCGGGCCGGATACCTTCTCGATGATATCGAGATCCTATATCTTCTTCAGTTCCGCTTCCACTTGAGGGCGAAGGTGGATTGGCACTCTCCTATGCCTCAGAGCTGTCGGTCTGACGGTTGCGTCAATGTGAATTTTGAATTATTTTCCTTTGAGCTTTCCTAGACCCTCAAACAGTTTCGGGAACTCCTGCAAGATGGCTTCGGCCTGAGAGTCTTACACTTGGTTTGCAAAGAAGACCAGGCCCAGGTCTTCCGCTCTGTGGCAGCTGAGTAAGGTCCCCTTCTTTCCTTCATTGAAATGAAACCTGGCTGTCATGGTGTGTTTGTCGCTGGTGACTGTTGCTTCGATCACCCCTCTGAGGGGGAGTGGATGATTCTCTCCATAGGTATACATTCTGGCCTTCGTGGGGGCGATCGGGGGCCGTGGAGACAAACGGTCATATTGGTCTGAGTCCATGACGTTTACGGATGGCCCCGTGTCAACCAACACCTGAACGGTGGATCCGGCCACTGTGACAGAGCATATGGGCGGGCCTCTTCTGTTTGTCCGACCGGCTGAGGAAAGAAATGACGAATACATCGTCATCTTCGTCTTCCATTGTGAACCTGTGCCTCAGTGCTGGGCCTTCCTCATGGGTCTGTGGGTCGTTGAGTGACAGCTGCCATAGTTGTTGCATTGCCCCACGACAGGTTTGTCAAAAGCTGCCGCTCCTACACACTTTTGCGAAGTGGTTTGGTTTTCCACACCGGGAGCAAATCTTCCCTTTTGCAAAACACAGGCCCGCTAGGGGATGTTCCGTTCCGCAGTTTCCACATGTTCCACTTGTCGGCGGCTTCGCAGTAGCGCGGATGGTGTTTGGGCGCCGTTGGATGGTTTCGACCCTCTCTTCTTTGACTTTCGTGTATCTGTGAGCAGGAGACTCGGTGGCCCTTCTGTTTAGGGCAGCCTCAATTTCCTCCGCACTAGCTTCCGAGAGCTCATGAGATCTGGCTAGGACAAGTATTTTGCCTAGTGAGATTCCTGGTTGTCGGAGGATCAGCTTTCATAGGAGGACTGAACAGCACCCTTGGATCACTTGAGCGCGTATCTCTTCCCTTTGGTCGGCGAAAGTACATGTACTTGCCAGCCGCCGCAGGCATGCGTTAAACATATCCACCGACTCAGTGTCAGACTGCTTCACCTGCCGTAGTTTGAACCGCTCAAAATCGGGGTTAAGCTGGGGGTCGAAGTACCGATTGAGCGCGGTGGCCGCAGCCTCATAGTCCTCATTGTCTCCAGTGTTCGGGAGTGTTTTACAGAGGTCAGAAATCACCCCACCGCCATAGTATATAAACAGCGATCTCTTCACCTTTCTGTCTGTTTCCCGCGTACCTTTAAAGTAGTGGTTAAGATGCCCTATCCACGCCTTCCATCGCGGGCCACTCTTGCCGGGTCCGCCGTCTCACTGAATGGGCGTAGTGGAGAGACTGCCGCATGGCTGTGCACCTGTGGTGGGACTGCAGCACCCACTCGTGGCTTCCCAGCATCTGCCTGCTGGCCTGCTGCACCTGCCTGTGGTGGCGCGATCATGGCTGCAAGATATACTGTGGCCTAAACGCCTATAGGCGTGACTCCGGCAGCGCTTGCCCCTTTTGTGTGGTAGGCAGTCAGTCTATTCGCTCTCTGAGCCTTTGGTATTGGGATGTCTGGTCCTGCGTCTGTGCAAAACAATGTAGTCGCCTGTTGTGTGCCAGTGGCAGTATCCGATGTACCGACAAGTGTTGTTTCTTTATTTTCTTTTGGAGGCAAACTGTATGCACTTGGGCCCTCTATTATGCTTTTCACTATGCCTCGTGATGAGGCTGCACCGCAATGTATGGGGCACCTGCTGCTCGCCAGGTGCAGGACGCAGAAGGCTATAGTGCGCTCACCAGGGGAGAGCGTGCACTGTTCCAGCTGTCCTCTTGGCCGCACGCTTCTGCCAGGTGGCAGTGTATGTTGTGCATGGTGTGGTCACTTGTAGGACCTGAAGCCCGCGAAGGTGTTGACCTGAGAGCAGCACTACTTCACCATCTCCCGGTGCAGGCGTGTGGGTGTTCCGAAGCGCTGACCGCTGTCGCAGACCCAGTGGATGATGCGGAGGGGCGCGTGTAGGAGAGTAGGATCTGCTTCACAGGGGTACCCCCACTTTTTGCTGATACTTCACTGGTTTTCGACATTAGTCTGGCTGGGGCCCTGCTATTCAGAACCCCAGCCTAGCTGTTTCCTCTTTAAAAGGGTCTCCATGTGCCTTAGGCACCTCACTGATTGGGATCTGGAGTGCCCTTGTAAGTCCCTAGTATATGGTATACTATGTACCAAGGGCATAGGTACCTCAGAGAGCCTGCCAGGGGCTGCAGCATGTATTATGCCACCCTGGTAGGCCATCCAAACTGACACCCCAGGTCTGCTACTGCAGCCTGGGTAAGGTGGTGCATGCACCCCTTGCTGTGGTATAGGTTACCTATATCACTAAAAGCATACACACATATAAACCTATAAGTCACTCCTAAGGCAGGCCTTATCAATCCTAAAGGCAGAGTGCGTGGTTCCTATGTGAGAGGGTGCCCCTGCATGAGCAGGGCCCCTCTGCAGCGTTCGGAGACCATCTCTGATGCTGTTTGTAGTGCAGCCCGACCATATACTCTTAAACGCATTATATCCTCGCGGTAAAATGCTAACTATGGAATGGCTGCACCTAAACATGTCGTGTTTGGTGTCAAACATCTTGGAATACTACCCCCCGCCAATCCTGGCGGCGGGGGTAGCATTCCACCCTTCTAGAGGGAAAGGCATGTTAACTCTGACGAGTCCGGTAACTTCTTTCCAGAGCCCTGGCATCACAAAATGGATGCTGCTGCCACAGACACGAGTCTGGCCTCCTGCTGCTGGACGAAACTCCGGCAGGGAGGCCTGGACAATAGGTTTCCTGTCCCAGGAGGTGTGACCACCTCCCCAGATAGGACAATGTGTATTGGGGCTGGGCGGGAGCACTTTCGGGTGCTTTGAAGTCCTGCACTGGGGGCACATTTGGTGTCCCTGTGCATACCCCAGTTCAAACCGGATCAGGGGCTTGCAGCCCCTGCTTTGGCGCGAACTGGACAAAGGGAAAGGGGTGTAGCCACCCTCTGCCCTGACCCACCCATAGGTGGGGCCACAGAGTAGTCCATCCCCTATTTTTAGAATAAAGGTAGGAACCCAGTCCTTAGGACTTTAGATTATACCTGGACGAAACTCTGAAACAGAATCCTGGACCTTCGACGCTCTACTCACGATTAGAGGACTGAAGAATCTCCCTTGGGGTCAAGGAGTGACTCCCCTGCTTGGCAGGCACCAAAGAAGCATCTGTCCGGTTCGCATAACTGAAGCTCCCGTCGGACGCCGAAGTCATCGCATCACCAGAGGTGGATTCTCAGACTTCCCCGAGGCTACCCTGAGTCCCCAGCAAAGCTGAGGCCCATGGCTATCGTGGGTGACTTGAGACCGTGACCCCTGGACACCGAGCACACTTGCAAGTGCACCATCTTCTGGGTCTCGCAAGAAGTCGTGCTTTGGGCTCCGAGTAGCCCTAGCCTCCAGCACCACCTGCACCGAAGATCACTGGCCCCCACTCCACGAGTGTCCTGTAAGCCAGCTCCACGTGCGGCGTCACGAGGCTCCTTCGCGGTCGCTAGCCCGTTGGCTAGTAGCCCTTACCGAAGGCCAATCTTTCTTTACTTGGCAGTCTGGTTGCTCCAGGCCTGCCCTCACTTACCCTTGCTGGGTGAGTTCTCCAGACCTTGCTGGTCTGCATCATCGACGATCTACATCTTACTCAAGACTTGCCGTTGCCAAGGCCTGTTGGGTCCAATCTGGTCGCCGACACCTCTGCACTCGACAGACATCGAGCAACAGCCCGAATCCTGCTCCTGGTCACCGACAACGCCTCCTGGACCTCGTGGCTGAAGAGTCAAGACGACCATCAACGAACTTGAAGCACTCGACATCGGTGGGCATCTGTCCATCGCCCTCCTGGTCACTGGCTAGTGACCCAGACTCTGTCCCCTCTGCTTTCAGGTTCTTCCAGAACTCCGATCCACTCTTGGATCCACCCGGACACTTTTCTCCTGGTCGCCAGCAGCACTTTGCAGCAGATCGCCATAAGAACCGACGACGAAACCCGACCCCGAAAGGCACCTATGCACCCGGCTTCCCTGGGTGAGGTAACACGAGTACTCCGGTGCTCCCGTGGGTAGAGACTCTTCAAAGTCCTAGATCTCAAAGGGTTTTGTCCTAGTCCTCTTTAAAGTGTCCCTTTCCTCTATTTTCCCGATCCCGACTTTCTCCATAGAAGTTAACGGCGTATCGCGGTTGTGTATTTACACTGCACGCGTCTCCCGTGGGTCCCCTGTGTCACTACCTTGGGTGGTTCCTTGTGGTCCAAGCACTTCCTAGAGGCTCTAGGCCTAGTGTCTAGTTCAGTCGTGGTTCGCATACCACTTTATTGGTATATGGTTTGGTACGCCCTAGGGCCCAAACGTGTATTTGTGCTATTACTGTGATTTAAGATCTTATAACCTATGTACTTCGAACTCTAGCCTCATAAAGAGACTAGAGGGGTGTGTTTAGTAATAAATACATATATTTTGAATATATACCTGGTGTGGTGCTCTTTCATTTGGTCACTCAAGAGATTATAGACTGGTAAAACAAGCTGCTTTACATTCCTTCAAGACTTAGCCTGAAGGCTGCTCTCCATAGCTACCACTAGGATAGCTTTCAATAAGGTTGTCTTTAACCTATCTACCATAAGAGTCGATTTGGACTGGTGCAAGGTGCCCACTATAATTAGTGGACAGCATATGCCAGGCCAACTTCTCACATTGGTGTGCAGCGTGTGGGATTCCAGCTTGCTATTGTTTTACCAGATAATCTCAATTGAATTGATCAACTGAAAACCACTAAAGGTACCTAAGGTACATATAATTTAAGCTTAGAATATCAGTAAGTTCTACTGAACTTAGAGTTGTGTGTTAAGGGATAGCACAACCCTTTCTACAACTCAAGAGAGTTTAGTAGGCCACACTAGAGTAGGTAGTGCATACACCACACCACACTAGTAATGTCTTTAAAAGCAGGATCTAGAGATGCCCTGCAGGAAGCCATTGAGCTTCCCCCTCCAAGTATGACACACTCCCATTCTTGGAACTGAGAGCTTTGTGTAACGTGAGGAAATTAAGGACAGGCCAAAGTCCCACCACCCAACACCTCCAGGAGTTGTTGGTGGCTTATGATCTTAGTAAGTCCTCAGAGACTGAAGGGGTAGGAGCAGAGGGTGGGCCAGCAGATGAGGAAGGGGCCAGGGGTACTACTACCCCCAACCCCCTCTGAAACTGACCAGGAGGGTGACAATGACCCTGACCTGGAAAACCCAATCCCTTCTGGGGAAGATGAAGATGAGGATCTAGAGAACCACACCTTTGTCCCCCAGGAAGGATTATGAGTGTGCACAGAAAGTCTAGGTCTCCTTCTCAGAGTCTAACCACTCTGGCACCTCAATAGGGAGCTCTGTTTCTTCTCACAGGAGGGAATCCTCTCATGAGAGAAGAAAGAGACTGGTCCAGTATGAGGAAACTCAACTGGAGATCAGGAAGAAGCAATTGGCTTTAGATAGAGAATCCCTAGATCTCCTTAGAGAGAGAAGAAAGTTGGGACTAGAGTCCCATGGTGGCAGCCATATCCCTAGAGATAGGGAAAGGTCCTATGACCAGAGGAACCTGAGCAAGATTGTCCCTCCCTACCAGAGTGGGGATGATATCCACAAATGGATAACTGCTTTAGAGAGGGCCTGTAAAGTACAGAAGGTCCCTCAGGAGCAGTGGGCAGCAATCTTGTGGCTCTCCTTTGCTGACAAAGGTAGAGACAAGCTCCTCACTGTTAGAGAGGAGGATGCTGACAATTACAAGGTCTTGAAGAGTGCTCTTATTGATGGGTTTGGCCTAACCACTGAACAGTACAGGTTGAAGTTCAGAGACACCCAAAAAGCACAGACTCAAGACTGGGTAGACTATGTGGATTGTTCTGCCAAGGCTCTGGAAGGCTGGTTGATGGGCAGTAAGGTGTGTGACTTCTCAGGATTGTATAATCTGATAATGAGGGAGCAGATTCTTAATAACTGTCAAAACCAGCTGTTGCATCAGTACCTGGTTGACTCTGATCTGACCTCTCCCCAAGAATTGGGAAAGAAGGCAGACAAATGGGTCAGAACCAGGGTGAAGCAGAAGGTACAGAACCAAGGTGGGGAAACCAAGAAGCAAGATGCTAAGAACTCTGACAAGGGTGGGGAGAAGGGTAAAGATCAAAAGTCTTCATCAGGCCCCCAAAAATCTTCTTCTGGTGGGGATTCCCAGTCTACCAAGGGTAAAGGCCAAAGAAAACCATGGTGCAAGGTCTGTAAGCAAAAGACCCACTGGACCAGTGATTGCACCAAGTCCAAAGACTCCAGTCCAGCACCCACCAATGCCCCTAAGGCACCTGTTCCCCCTAGTACAGTTGGTGGAAGTGCTCCAGCAAAGGGTTTAGTAGGGTTCACCCTGGGAACTGAGTTGGGCTCTGACTTAGTCAGGGAGCTGACTCAGGCTGTGTTAGTCTGTGATGGAGGCATGGATGTGACCTCCACTGTGAGTCCCAGTAATCTGGGCAAGTACAGACAACAGCCTTTAATCAATGGACGAGAGGCTTTGGCATTTAGGGACACAGGGGCGAGTGTCACAATGGTGACACAAGACCTTGTGCTACCTGGGCAAGTTATACTTGGTGAGATGTACCAAGTGACCAATGCTAGCAATGTCAGAACAGACCATACTCTGGCAGTTGTTAACTTCTCCTGGGGAGGGGTAACTGGCCTTAAGAAGGTTGTGGTAAGTGCAAACCTACCAGTCGAATGCTTGCTTGGCAATGACTTAGAGACTTCTGCTTGGGCAGAAGTGGAGCTCAGGACCCATGCAGAAATGCTGGGGATCCCTGCAGATGTGTTTGCTGTGACCAGGTCACAAGCTAAACTGTCTAAAACTGAACAGGCCTTGGATTCTGGAAGAATGGACCAAGTGCCTTCCAAAAGGAGGAGTAGTAGGGTTAAGGCAGTGCCTTCCCCCTTGGCTCAGGAGGAAGATCAGTCCCTTGAGGGGGATGATCTCAGCCCTGAAGAAGGAACTGTCCCAGAGGAACTTGAACCTGACCAGGTTGAGTTCTTGGGGACAGGGGGACCTTCTAGGGCAGATCTGAGCCAGGAGCAGCAGAGCTGCCCCTCCTTGAACCCCTCAGACAGCAAGCTGCTGCTGAGGCTGCTGGGAAAGCTAGTGGTCCCCATACAGTGTATTGGGATGATGGACTCCTGTACTCAGAGAGTAGAGACCCCAAGCCTGGTGCTACCAGGAGGTTGGTAATACCTTTGAAGTTCAGGGGCTTCCTATTGACCCTAGCCCATGATATTCCCTTAGCAGGACACCTGGGCCAGAACAAGACTTGGGACAGAATTGTCCCTCACTTTCACTGGCCCCACATGTCTGAAGACAGTAAGGAGTTTTGTCGCTCCTGTGTAACCTGCCAAGCCAGTGGCAAAGCAGGTGGCACTACAAAGGCCCCCTGATACCACTACCTGTGGTGGGGGTGCCCTTTGAGAGGGTAGGGATTGACATTGTTGGTCCCATGGATCCCCAAACAGCCTCTGGGCACAGGTTTATCCTGGTGGTAGTGGATCATGCCACCAGGTACCCAGAAGCTATTCCCCTCAGGACCACTACAGCACCTGTGGTGGCAAGGGCCCTCCTGGGAATCTTCTCAAGAGTGGGCTTTCCTAAGGAGGTAGTATCAGACAGGGGTGCAAACTTCATGTCTGGTTACTTAAAAGCAATGTGGAAGGAGTGTGGAGTTACTTATAAGTTCACCACACCCTATCACCCACAATGCAATGGTTTAGTTGAGAGATTCAACAAAACCTTGAAGGGCATGATTAAAGGGCTCCCAGAAAAGCTTAGGCGTAGATGGGACATACTCTTGCCCTGCCTTTTATTCGCATATAGGGAGGTGCCTCAGAAGGGGGTTGGTTACAGCCCTTTTGAACTTCTGTTTGGCCACCCTGTGAGGGGTCCACTGTGCTTGGTGAAGGAAGGATGGGAGTTACCTCTCAAGCCCCCAAAGCAAGATATAGTGGACTATGTACTTGGTCTCCGCTCCAGGATGGCTGAGTACATGAAAAAGGCAACCAAAAACCTTGAGGCTAGCCAGGAACTTCAAAAGGCCTGGCATGACCAAAAGGCTGTTTTGACTGTTTACCAGCCAGGACAGAAGGTGTGGGTGTTGGAGCCAGTGGCCCCAGCAGCTCTCCAAGACAAATGGAGTGGACCCCACACTATTGTTGAGCAGAAGGGTGAGGTCACTTACTTAGTGGACCTGGGAACACCCAGGAGTCCCCAAAGGGTTCTCCATGTCAACAGACTTAAGCCATATGTGGACAGGGCAGACATGGGCTTGCTCATGGCTACTGATGAAGGGCAGGAGGAAGAGAGTGACCCACTCCCTGACCTGCTCTCACAGAACCCTGACGATGGGTCAGTTGATGGTGCAGCCTTGGCAGGCAGCCTCACTACCCAGCAACAAACTGATTGCAGGCAAGTCCTCAATCAGTTTAGACATATGTTTTCACTGACACCCAGTCAGACCACCTGGTGCACTCATGAAGTGGACACTGGGGACAGTCTGCCTATTAAAAACAAGATTTATAGGCAACCTGACCATGTCAGGGACTGTATCAGGACTGAAGTCCAGAAGATGTTGGAATTGGGAGTGATTGAGCCCTCAGATAGCCCTTGGGCTAGTCCAGTAGTCCTAGTACCTAAACCTCACACCAGTGGTGGGAAAAGAGAGATGAGGTTTTGTGTAGACTACAGAGGCCTCAATGCAGTCACTAGGACTGATGCCCATCCAATACCCAGGGCAGATGAGCTCATAGATACTTTGGCCTCTGCCAAATATCGCAGCACATTTGACCTAACAGCTGGCTACTGGCAGATCAGACTAGCTGATGCTGCAAAGCCCAAAACAGCATTTTCAACCCCTAGTGGGCATTATCAATTTGTGGTGATGCCCTTTGGTCTGAAAAATGCACCTGCCACTTTCCAGAGGTTGGTGAACACAGTTCTCACAGGACTGGAAGCCTATAGTGCAGCTTATCTAGATGATATTGCTGTCTTTAGCTCCACCTGGGAGGATCACCTGGTCCACCTCAGGAATGTTTTACAGGCCCTGCAAAAGGCAGGCCTGACTATCAAGGCCACTAAGTGCCAGATAGGGCAGAGTCAGGTTGTGTACCTGGGCCACCCTTGTGGGTGGAGGCCAGGTTCAACCTTTGCAGAGCAAGATCCAGACCATCATGGACTGGACTGCTCCCACTACCCAGACTCAGGTGAGAGCCTTCTTAGGCCTGACTGGGTACTATAGGAGATTTGTCAAGGGGTATGGATCAATAGTGACACCCTTGAATGACTTAACTTCTAAGAAAATGCCCAAAAAGGTTCAGTGGACAGTTAGCTGTCAAAAGGCATTTGATGACCTCAAGCAGGCCATGTGCACTGCTCCAATTCTGCAGAGTCCTGATTACTCCAAGAAGTTCATTGTTCAAACAGATGCATCTGAATTGGGGGTAGGGGCTGTACTGTCACAATTGAATGAAGAAGGTCAGGATCAGCCAGTAGCTTTTATTAGCAGAAGGCTGACCCCTAGAGAGAAACGTTGGTCAGCCATAGAGAGGAGGCCTTTGCTGTGGTCTGGGCTCTGAAGAAGTTGAGGCCATACTTGTTTGGTACACACTTCCTGGTTCAGACAGACCATAAGCCCCTCTTATGGCTAAAACAAATGAAGGGTGAAAACCCCAAACTGCTTAGGTGGTCCATTTCC